>CAWUFW010000697.1:0-600000 GCA_963921515.1 Calotriton arnoldi | reverse complement strand
ACTTTAGTTAGCAAAGAGCTAAGTTTTTAGCGATTTTCTGAAAGATAATAGAGTTGGACTGTTCTTTATGTCTGCCGGGAGCGAGTTCCATGTTCTAACAGTTCCCAAGATGAAAGTTCTTCCACCCCAATGGGCTTTTTTAAATCTATGCGAAAACCTTAAGTTTCTAGTAGGCGAGTACCAAATCAGATGATTCTTCAAATAATGTGGACTGGCACAGTGCAATGCCTTATATGCTAAACATTGGGATTTGAATGTAATCCTTTTTCCGACTGGGAGCCAGTGCAGTGTTCTTAAACCATGGGTGACTGGCTGATATCTTGGGATGTCCTGCAACAAATGCGAGCTGCTGCATTTTGGAGCCGCTGTAACCTTTGTAAGTACTGTGTGGGTATCTAGAGGTATAAAAGGGCGAATCTTTCTGATTATCTTTAGAATGAAAAAAAGTGTAGAGGTAAAAGTACTGATCTGATTTTTAAAGGTCAGTTTATCATCAAAGATAAAACCTACGTTTTTCACCTTCTTCACTGGGGCTGGGAGATCGCCCAGAGTAGATGGCCCCCATCTAGGTTACCAGAAGGAGGTATCTGTACCCAACAGGAGAATCTCTGTTTTTCCACCGTTGAGTTTTAAACAGTTGGAACTCATCCACTGATTTACCTGGGTCATACAACTGTTAAATCAATCTGCAGTTTCTTCCAGATTACTAGAGACTGAGACTACTAGCTGAGTATCATCAGCATAAGAGACAGCTGAGAAGCCAAAATCCCTAATAATTTTAGCTAGAGGGGTAACATAGAGTTGAAAAGTGTAGGGCTTAATGACGAGCCCTGTGCTACCCCACACTGTAGTCTGAATTGATAGCAGACTGCCGCCTTTAAAGAGAGTGCCCACACAGGTCACTCCCCGTCCCACCCAGTCTGTCACCCCTCCAAGCGCTCCCTTGTCACTCAGCTCTGTTAAGCACTATAACGATAAGTCCGGCGTATAAGGCAGGGGGGATCGGATGCACCACAGGCAGCGCCACCAGGCATGTCGCACAACTCTTAGCTCCCCTGTGCACCCTGGTGCAGGATCCTCAGGCGCCAACAGGATCTGGTAAAGCAAATGGAGCTCAGGTGCCAGCACTTGCCTTCCCCGCACAGGGAGTAGGCAGTTGTGCAGCCACTTGTTGAACCATTGAATTTGGGCTGCCAGGTAATAATCCTCAACGTCCAGTGCTGCCATCAGATGTGGGCCGTTACAGTTTGGCCAAGGCCACTCTGCGCCATCCCCACTCCCATATTAGTTCTGTTAAGAATGAGTTCACTTCTGCAAATGTTTTGCAGGGAATAATAAGGAGCAATGTGTTGTAACTTACCCTTTAACGGTGATGCACCTGAGAGAATGTTAGGTGCATCACCAGAACCTTGAAGGGTAGTTGAGCAACATGTGAGTGGGGACAACTGGGTCAGCTGTTGGTGGTGTCCTCCAGTGGGTGTCATTAAACACTTAAATGAAAGAACACGGTGTCAACTTCGTTTTATTACTGGCGACGAGCGACACCCACCAAAGAACTCGGCGTGCAAAGTGGGAAACATACTTTTGGAAAATCATTTGTGGGAATTCCAGCTATTCAAGGAAAAGGTCAGTCTTCATTTTATGTAAATCATGCAAGTGCAATGGGGCAGTTAAGTAACAGTCTGAACGAGTGCTGGAAATATTAGATCACCAACGGCAACCCTTAAAGTAAGCAGAGTGCAAGCTAAGAGCCGACATTGAGACCGTTGAAGCACGAGGAACCTAGCATTATTTAAACTCACCTCGTAGTACCGCTTATGGTGCACGTGAGTCAGGTTGAGTTGCGAATGCACAGGGGCACGTGTTTGTCAGCACGAGTGAAGGAATTTGAATCCCAACAGAGTGAAGACATGAAGATGCCTGTAACGCAATCACGGTGAACGAGACTCCGTCACATTGATAGACAGCAGCATCCGGAATATCAACAAAGCGAAGACGTGAGGACGGATGTAACGCAATCACGGAGAACAAGACTATGTCACAGTAATAGACAGTAGCATCCGGAAGAAGACTGGAATGCGCAGCAGAGTTTCACAGTGCGTCAATTTCCAAGCACTGTAGAGGGATGCATCAATTTGGATCGGTAAGATGGAGAAACTATTTTGAAATCTTTGAGGCTATTTTATTGCTTTGGTATGTTGTTTTTACAACGTTCTGCATACCGTTTGTATTTATTTACGTATTTATTATTTTTAAGCTGGTTCCTTCATCTTCATTTTGACAAAGTATACCTGAAGAACAGTTTGGTAACACAAGCCATAGTGGTATTAAGGTCATGTTTTGTGGTCAAAAGAAGCGTATCCAACAAACAGCATATCCAACAGACAATTTACAGAAGAAGAAAGAATCCCCAGTAAGATTGTATTTATTTTAATTCTTTATTTTACTCTATTGTGTTAGATTGTTATTTTATGGTTGTTGTGTTCATTTCTTATCTTAGCTTATTTTGTTAGCTTGTTAAGTTGACTTACCTTACAGCATGTCGTCAAGTGGTATGAAACAACCACCACAATTTTTGTCTGAACGTGGTGAACCAACACTTCCTTGGAAGAAATGGAAGCCCTTATTTGACTCATATTTAATAGCAATCGGGGTAGAAAAATTCTCGGCTGCTAGGAAACAAGCTGTACTACTCCACAACCTTGGGATTGAAGGGAGAAACATTTATGACAGTTTAGATCCAGTACCAATCGGATGAGGGGTTGGAGAACCTGGTGATGTTTATGAGATGACTGTTTTGCTAATTTAAACACATTTTGGACCACGATTAAATGCTGTAATGGAGAAACACAAGTTTTTCATGCGTTTACAAGCTAAAGGAGAAAGAGTTGGCAATTATGTGGCAGCGCTCAAGTCACTGGCTCAGACTTGTGAATTTGAGCTGCTAACGGATTCACTCATACGGGACCAACTGGTCCGTTGCATGAATGACACTAGAATTCAGGAGAAACTGCTGGCCAAAAATCCAAATTTGAAGGAAGCAATACGTTTTGTTGAGAGTGTAGAAAATACATCAAGTTGGGTGAAGGAAATGCGCAGTGCTATTGCACCTAATGACGCTATTTCTGTTGTGAAAAGTAGTGAATGTGAAGGTATTGATCAAAGTTCACATACAGCAGTGATCCATAAGATTACTGGGAAACAGGAGAAGGTGTTTGAAAAAAATAAAAAACAAAAGTGGAACGCATATGCTAGTAGAGATGCAAAGTTGAGATGCCCAAAGTGTGGAAGTCAGAGTCATGACCCCAATTATCCTAACTGTTTTGCAAGGAGCATGAGTTGCAGAAATTGTGGCAAAAAAGGGCATTACGCGCAGATGTGCAGAATGCTAAAGTAAATTTTGTGGATGAGGAGGTGAAATACCCTCAACAAACTATTCATCATATAACAGAAGCTCAAGGTTGTGTGGTACAGGATGTGAAGGGTGTTGACTCTTATGTTGTGATAATGCCGAAATATGACATCTACATTGGATGCAAGTTAGTTTCTGTTTTATCAGAGTCAGGTTCTCCATACACACTAATAAGTGATAAGATCTGGGATTGCATATTTGGTAATGATAACATTACTCTGTTGTCTCCTGATATAAATCCCGTAGGTTATGGGAGACAGAGTATAAATTTGATCGGTTATTCTGTTCAGACTATAACGTTGAACGGAAGAGAAACTGTGGGGAAAATTTACGTTGCTAAAAGAGGTGGTAATCTTTTAGGATGGCGCCACCAGAGAGATCTTGGGATCATTTTAAATCCCAATGCACATGAGCAGGTAATGTTAGTCATGCAGCGGAGTGAAGACATGGACATCACTGAAAAATATCCTGGAGTTTTCAGTGACAAGCTTGGTCTCTTCAATGGATTTAAGCATAAGATAATTCTGAAAACAAATGTACAACCGGTAGTTTACAAAGTAAGGAAGGTACCGAACCTAATGGTGGGACCATTACAAGAGGAGCTCAATAGGCTACTAGAGATAGGAAGGAGTAATAGAGGAAATAGAGTCCTCTGAGTGGTTGGCTCCGATTGTGTTCGCACCTAAGGACAATGGTAACAAAATCAGGATGTGTGTGGAATTGAGGAACCTAAATAATTGCATTTGGGTTGACAGACAACCTTTGCCCAATATAAATGAAGCCCGTGCGAAACTGAGTGGTGCAAGTGTTTCAGTGTGATGGATTTGTCATCGGCTTACCATCAAGTTATGCTACATGAAGAATCAAGAGCTTTGACCTCTTTCGTTACACCTTTGGGAGCATACAGGTTTATCAGGATGCCATTTGGTTTGGTGTCCGCTGCTGCCTGCTTCCAGAGGCTGATGAATGAGGTTTTAGCTGGGATAAACTCGGTTCTTTTCTTCCAGGATGATATACTGGCCTTTGGAAAGGACACAGCTGGTCATGATGTGGTACTGAACAAGGTTCTATCAAGATTACAAGAGTTGGGGTTCACTCTGAAAAGAGAAAAGTGTAAATTCAGGGTTGGTTCTGTGTCTTATCTTGGCCATTCTATTTCTAGCGATTGTATCAGCCCCAAAATTGACTTGGCAGACGTGATATCACAAGCACCAGCACCGATCAACAAGGATCAAGTTAAATCGTTCCTCGGTTTATCGGAGTACTACTCAAACCTTATTCAGAGTTTTGCAAGTGTTGTGCAGCCTTTAAGACTGCTGCTTAAAAAGGGTGCAGACTTTGTGTGGTCTGAAGATTGTATTGATGCTTTCAACAAAGTTAAGAGTGGAATTTCATGTATGCCAACATTGGGGCACTTTGATGTGTCAAAAACAAACTATCTTAACCACTGACCCAAGTGTGAGAGGACTGGGTGCTGTAGTTTCACAAATAATTGATGGCAATGAGAGAATAACTGGTTTCGCATCACGCTCACTTTATATACACTTTATATTGTAATGTCTTCTCTTTCTTTTCTCTTTTACTCTTCCTCCAATTCTTTCTTCTTTATCATATGTGAAGGGGAAGATGTGTTGTAACTTGCCCTTTAACGGTGATGCACCTGAGAGAATGTTAGGTGCATCACCAGAACCTTGAAGGGTAGCTGAGCAGCATGTGAGTGGAGACAACTGGGTCAGCTGTTGGTGGTGTCCTCTGGTGGGTGTCAATAAACACTTAAATGAAAGAAGAACACGATGTCAACTTTGTTTTATTACGTCAATAAGTAATAAAGCAGACGAGGCAGTGCCACCATCTTCGCAAATGCCACCCGTCCAGCTACTGACAGAGGGAGAGTTCCCCAAATGTTCACGCTGGCAAGGAGCACTCTAACCACTGCTCTGATTTTGCCACCCAGAATATCTCTCGTCTCATGGTATATTTTAACCCCTAGGAACTTCACACATGACTTTCCCAGGTTAATCTACGCATATCAGGTGGGATAGGCATAGTATTAGTGAGAGGAAATATTAATGATTTTTACCAGTTGAAACAAAGACTGAAATTGGTTCAGAACCTCCACAGCAATGATATCGCCCCCGGAAGTGATATCACAAGCACCAGCACCGATCAACAAGGATCAAGTTAAATCGTTCCTTGGTTTATCGGAGTACTACTCAAAGTTTATTCAGAATTTTGCAAGTGTTGTGCAGCCTTTAAGACTGCTGCTTAAAAAGAGTGCAGACTTTGTGTGGTCTGAAGATTGTATTGATGCTTTCAACAAAGTTCAGAGTGGAATTTCATGTATGCCAACATTGGGGCACTTTGATGTGTCAAAAAAAAAAACTATCTTAATCACGGTTGCAAGTGTGCGACGACTGGGTGCTGTACTTTCACAAATAATTGATGGCAATGAGAGAGTAATTGGTTTTGCATCTCGCTCACTCAGAGGGGCAGAAGAACGTCACTCTGTAATCGAGCGCGAGGCGTTAGCATGTATGTGGGGCATCAATTATTTTAGATTATATCTTTGGGGTTTGCCTTTCCTTGTGAGAACCGACCACAAACCTTTGGTCCACATGTTTGCATGCATGATTTTGCCATGCAGTATATCTCTCGTCTCATGGTATAATTTAACCCCTAGGTACTTCATTCATGACTTTCCCAGGATACTTTACGCAAATCAGGTGGGATAGGCATAGTATTAGTGAGAGGAAATATTAATGATTTTTGCCAGTTGATACAAAGACTGAAATTGGTTCTGAACCTCCACAGCAATGATATCGCCCCCAGAAGGTCCCTTCTCACATTACTGAGGAAGAGGAGCATGTTGTCTGCATAAAGCACTCTTTTGTAGGAAACTCCATGTTGCTCTAATCCCTGATAATCATCCCTCTACGTGCTTCACTGGCCAGGGGCCATCTGCAATGGCAAATAGAAATGGGGAGAGAGGGCAACCCTGTCAGGTGCCCCTCCCCACCATATAGGAGTGGGAGATCACTCCTCCTGTGTGGATCCAGGCCATTGGGTTAGCATAGAGAAGTCTTGTCCACTTGGTGAAGTCTCCACCTAATCCCATCTTATCCAGCACATAATATAGGTAGTCCCAACTGATGCTATTGAATGCTTTCTCGATATAGATGGAGACGATCGCTGCATTGTCCTCTCCAGGTCCAGTAGTCTCCATTATAGGCAGGAGGTGGCGAATATTTAAAGCTGTATTATGCCCCAGTATAAACCCGCTCTGATGTCTGTAGATAAGAGTAGGCATATGGGGGAAGAGGTGAGCCGCTAATATACGACTCAAGATTTTATAATCCATATTCAACTTTGATAAAGGACAATAAGATCGCACATCTTAAGCTGGCCTACTTGGTTTCAGGAGCGGAATCACCAGTGCCTCTCTAGTTGTTGGCGGGAGACTACCAGTTTCCCGAGCAGTTTCATAGAGCTCCACTAGTTTGGGGCCAGGTCGCCCACATATGCCACGTAGAATTCCACTAAGAATCTGTGAGTTCCAGGTACCTGGCCTCTTGCCGTGGTCTTGATTGCCGCCCAAACATCCTGAAGGGTCACCTGGCTCCCCAATTCCTTAGAAGCCCCTTCTTCAAGTCTCTGCAGTTCTATGGGGTCCAAGAACCCTGTCAGGGCCCCTGGTAATGATACAGGAGGGGAGGCATACAGGGCTGTGTTGCATTTCTTAAATGTAGGGTTGATATCCCTTTGCCCATACTGTCTGTCCCTATTTTATGAGTCTATTTCTAGTATCAAGAAGCTCCTGGGCACAGGGTTGGCCATCCACGCCAACAGGGCCCCCGCTTTGGCTCGCTCTGCATGTGCCCGGGTCATATGTTCGTGATTGGGGAAACAGTGGAGTTTCTCCGTGCCCGCCGCAAGCAGCTCCCTCACCTCTAGTCGCCGGCGCTGCAGGTCTGGCCGCCCAGGGCGCACCCTTTCTAATTCTCACACCCCATCCTCCTAGGCCTGCACCTCCGATATCAGGATACGTCGGACTGCCACTACTTCAGAGAGGCATGTACCCCGGATGACTGCCTTAAAGGCTTCCCATTCAGTCAAAATAGAGACATTATCTGCAAAATAGTCACTAATGGCGTCCCCTATTGTCTGTCCAAACACCTGGACCTCCAAGGTCTCTACTTTCAGACTCCAGTCCGGAACTACTAGCGTCTCTCTATGCCAGTCCAGCGTGAGCATGATCAGATTATGATCAGATTTCATGTGACATAGATATTCCGAGTGACGCACTTGTCCCTGCACTTCAGGGGAGCAGAGGAAGGAGTCCAGCTGGACACGGAGATCATGTATCCCTGAGAAAAAAGAGTAGTCCCTGTCTCTTGGGTGCATGTGACGCCAGGCATCTATGAAGCACCAGTGCTGTTACCAATCATGGAAAGCACATGTCATTCTCATGACTGGGGAGTCCCCTAAAGGTGGATTAAAGCAATCCACTGCAGGGATGGCTACACAGTTGGAATCCCCTCCCAATATAATGGGGTTTATGAGGTGTGGTGCTATTTTCCTGGATATGTCTGCAAGGAATTCCCCCTGCTCTGAGTTAGGCAAATGGAGTCCCACCATGACCAAGTTGCGGCCCACCAGCCTGCTTGATACCAGGACCCGCCATTTTGGTGAGTTGCAGTCTACCTGTGCCCCAGATTGCAGTGAAGCAGCAGAGTCCAGGAAGTGGTAGGGAGGCAGACTAGTGCTGTCTCTTTCCTAACAATTTAAAAAATGATTTTCCCTACCTGTGATTGCATAATTTTTTTAATTTTCTTTAACTGTCTTTGCCTGTGGTTGTTACAGTTTAAAATTGTAGTTTTAACCTGCCCGTGATTGCATACTTTATCACCTGTTTTGTGTTTAAACTTGTGGGTCTTCCTTGCCTGTGACTGTCTCCATTTTAACCTGTTGAATTGTGGGATTTGCAGTCCTAACCCTGTAGTTTTTTCCCTCTCATTCCCCGTGACTATCAGTTTTTCCCTCCGTGTTTCTCCCTTGCTCTGTGCTAAGACCTGTATGTTAAGCAGTCCACCCCCAGCTCCCATTTTGTGCTAGCAAGTGAGTGAAACCAGTGGAGAAGTGTGGCTCAATGGTTAGAGCGGCAGACCCTGATGCAGAGATCTGGCCTGGGACCAGGGTTCAATTCCCGCCTCGGCGGGTCTTGGGCTCAATTTCCTCGGACCTGATAATTCTTGCCTCGGTGCCTATTCTAATCATGGGTCCCACTCTGCAACTCTGGGCAATAGCTTGCTTAATCTCCACAACGGCCCCAACAGCGCTGGGATGCCTGGCTTCACCTTGGAGGTGCCCAGGAGTGGACATTTCACAGGGAAAAGCCAGGAAGGGTTCCACAGCGGTATGTGTACAGCGCCGGGACACCCCTTTGGGGGTATAAGTGCGCTTTACAAGTACAAATTTCATTTCATTTCAGCCCATCCTTCCGTCCCCCTAGCAACAGGGATATTTCTACATCAGAGAGAGAACAGAGGGTGCTCTGAGACAGCAGTAATCTGCTGTTTAAGCTGTGTTTAATAGGGACTGTGCACTTCGTTTTTTGGCCAGGAGAGGGAGTAAAGTTTTATACAAACAGTATTGTTAGAGGACAAGTTTGTTAGGCCCTTACCTGCAGAAGTCCAAAGTGTGGATTGAGCCTGTCTGTCTCCTAGGAGATTTCTGAATAGAGGAGCAGCTTCCAACTCCCTGGCCAGCAAACCTTGTCTGAGGTCGCTGGGACCTTATATAGTCTGCTATTGGTTGGTACATGTGTACACTGATTGGTGGTTGTATCTGGTGTTTCTATTGGATTAGGGTTAGTGTCCTCATTGGTTGGGTATTTGAGGGTTCTGATTGGTTTCTGGGTCTGTGACTCAATCAATGTAGGGTTGGGACTAGGGCTAGGGTTAGGATTTCTATTGGAAGTAGGGACTAGGGCTTCCTGTGTGATTGGTTGTTGGGACTAGGGTGGGACTAGGGCTAGGGTTAGGCCTTTAATTGGAAGTAGCAATTAGGGCTTCTGGTGTGATTGGTTGCTCTAGACACGGAGCGGATGTTAAGGGGAATTAGTTCTGGCTCCCCTATGGAGCCCTGTCCCCTGAAGATCCTGAAACTAGGAATAGAGGCCATTGTGCCTCCTTTGACTGGAGTTCTTAATGCCGCTATTACTTCTGGCCAGTATCCCACCGCCTGGAAAACGGCCGTGGTCAAACCTCTCTTAAAGAAGCCCTCTCTGGATCCGGCGGAACTAAAGAACTACCGGCCTATTTCCCTGTTGCCCGTCCCAGCTAAAATCTTGGAGAAACACCTGAACCTCCATCTTAGCACCTATCTGGAGGATCATGAGTTGTTAGATGGCTCGCAACATGAGTTCAGAAGTGAGCACAGTACTGAGACGGCGTTAACCGTTGTTTTTAACAACATTCGACAACAGGTCGACGCAGGTCACACCACGTTGCTGATCCTTCTGGACCTAACGGCAGCCTTCGATACCATCTCTCCCCTTAGATTGGCTGGGAGGCTCCGGGAAATAGGGATTGAGGGCTCTGCCCTTAACTTGCTCACATCTTTCCTTATGGAACGGGCTCAAAGAGTTAAGATGGGTCAATTCCTTTCTGCTCCTAAACGGCTGTTCTGCGGAGTTCCCCAGGGATCCTCATTGAGTCCCACCTTTTTTAACCTTTATGTAGCACCGCTTGCCAGGGTTGTAAGATCTTTTGGCCTAGAAGTGTTATCTTATGCTGATGACACTCAAATCATGATTACCATCACTGAGAGTGTTGAAGCATCAGCAGCAAATTTTAAAAGCTGCATGCAGGCGGTAGCTGTATGGATGGTAGAGAACTATCTAAGACTCAATGGGGATAAAACTGAGATTTTAATTTTTGGAGACAATCAGGAGATTTGGTCCAGGGCCTGGTGGCCAGATACGCTTGGATCCTGCCCTTGTCCTGGCCTCAGTGCCAAAAATCTAGGCATCATAGTTGATACCTCCCTCTCCTTGGGCCCCCAAATAAATAGAACAGTCTCCACTTGCTTCGGAATGATTAGAGCCCTCAGAAAGATATGTCAATTTCTTTCCCTCTCCGCGCGGAAACAGGCAGTGGTGGCCCTTGTGTTGTCCAGATTGGACTACTGCAATGCCCTTTATGTAGGGATAAATAAGGGTCTCCTACACCGACTCCAACTTGTGCAGAATGCTGCTGCAAGGCTGGTGATGGGCCTTCCTAAATTCCACTCTGTTGCGGCTACCATCAGGAGCCTTCATTGGCTTCCTTTGGGTCGGAGAATTGTGTTTAAAGCCCTGTGTTTGGTGCACAAGGCCTTTTACAACATGGGATCCGAAGGAATTAAAAAACTTTCGGAGATATGTCCCTGGCAAGCAGTTAAGATCTTCCAGCAAGAATCTGGTGATTGTGCCTAGATTCAGGAAATCTAGATGGGGGGGAAGGTCCTTCTCGCTGGCTGCGGCCAATTTGTGGAACTCCTTCCGCTCTCAATTTCGACTCTGGAAACACATTCCTCATTCCGGAAAGCCCTGAAGACCTGGCTCTTTACCAATACGCATTTGTAACCCCTCTATCTATGGACACCCCTGATCATGATCTCTATCCGCAGCGCCTTGATGCCCATGGGCTAAGTTCGCGTTCTATAAGTCCTATATTCATTCATTCATTCTGGACTAGGTGTGGGACTAAGAGTAGGTTTAGGCTTTCTATTGGAAGTAGGGACTAGGGCTTCTTGTGTCATTGGTTGCTTGGACTTGGGTTGGGACTACTGGTAGGGCTAGGGCCTCCATTGGACTAAAGATTAGGGTTTTTGAAACTGATTGGGTGCTTGGACTAGGGCTAAGATTGGCTGTAAGGTCCTGGTCTTCGATTGGTTCTAGATTTTAGGGCTAGTGTTGTGATTGGATAGTGTTAGAGCTAGGGTTCCCATTGGCTCAAGGGGTCACCTGATTATTAGGGCTATAAAAGGCCAAGGCTTAGGGCATCTCAGCCCAGGCGTCGAGGCTAAGGTCAGAGAGGACAAGAGCAATTGCCTGTTTGAGCCTGTTAAGGGCAGAGAGGACAAGGGCAATTGCCTGTTTGAGCCTGTTCGAGACTGGTCGGGACTAGGGCCAGAAATGCTGCCCATTTTCCCATTCAGTAATACCCAGCCCACACCATCCACATCCACAAACAGAGCAACACACTCACCACACCAAATGTACACCACACACTTACTACAAACCAACACTATGCACAAATCCATGTCTCAGCACCCACTACAAAACCACACAAACCACACCTACACACCCTTCTATCCCAGCTACCACACATTCCCGCCATCACCTACAAACAATACACAACTCTATCCTATACCACAAACCAATCCACTCATCACTAACACAACCCCATTTCACACCATTCTTAACTACATCCCATCCAGACACACACTCCCTGCTCTAATTACTCCTAACAGACCACTTTTTATCACTAACAAACATATAATCAGCCATCCATCATTTGTCCAACCAACACCCTCCTCTTCCTTCTACCATAATAACACAAACGCACAACACATACACTGCACAACACAATACTTTTTAACTCTTGCAACAAACCAGTCTAAGACAAACACTCTTACCTCTACTTCATTCCCTCCAACACAAAACATACACTCTACTCATAACCACATCACCACCCACTCTACCTTACAACCTCCTCTCACAAACAATACTATACAAACAAATCCATCGCATGAAACAAATACACCAGCACCTCTTTTCACTACTCCTCAAAAACAAAACATATCACGCACACCAACACAACAAGATCTTCCAAGCGCAACACCTCATAATACTTACCATCACAAAATACAAACATACACCCACCTTTCAAACCACACAAAGGAACAAACACCAATGCCAAGCTTTCTCTCTTCCACCACATCTAACACAGATACAGCAGCACAGCAACTCTCTTCCAAACGCCTTTCATCCATTGGACAATTTAGAACCTTACTACATGACCCACATGCTGCACCACCACCCCTGACTCATACACCTTCCGCCCTAAACACACGCAAACAATATAAGTGACGTGCCACACCTCACAACTTCGCTTCCCCATGTCTACTGCACAACAATGTTACACCACGAAAACAACACAGCACACCAACTCACTCTCAAACACCGTCTCCACCACCTACACACGCAGACCCATCAAAATGCCTTCTTAGCATGCTGGATGAGGAACATGATACAGAACAGCTACACGATTGCTATCCTAAAACAGCTAATACCAGCACTTAAAACACACCTGCTACAAACCCACACAATACTAATCACTCTTCTACAAAACAAAGTCTCACTATCACCAAAGCCCATTCTCTAAACTGTCTACTAATAAATGCTCGATCCCTCTCTAAAAACAAACATCACATCTACGACCTTCTCACCAATGCAAAACCAGACATACTATTCGTAACTGAATCATGGTTGGGAGATGATATGGCTCCAGTCCTGCATGAAGCCGTTCCTCTAGGCTATCAAACGATCACCCAAAATCGTATAGGCAAAAAAGGAGGTGGTCTAGCTGTTGTGTTCAGGCAAACATTACATATCACTAAAGTTGACGACATCACCATAAAGAATTGTGAGGCTTTTCTCACCAGATGCAATCCTACACCGTCTTCCTCCTGTAACTTCCTGCTCCTTTACAGACCTCCACCTAGCAAGGCGACATTCCCAGACGCACTTCTAGACACAGTTTCAAACCTGATAACAATACACTCCAACCTATGCGTTCTGTGTGACCTCAACATTTGGTTTGACAAACCCAATATGACCCATCCAAAAACAATAATCACTGGCCTAGACGCACTAAACCTGCATCAGATTGTCCACAAACCCACACACATCGCTGGACATATCCTAGATGTCATTTTTGCTAATCCGAACTAGTTACCTTTCAAACTATAACTCCAGTCACATAGTCAGACCACCACTTGCTTGCTTTCCAACATAAAACAACACTAAGCGACTCACCTAAAACTGCCTTACATGCATCCACCTATCGACCATGGAACAAACTCAATTTGGAACACTTAGAAACACAACTAACATCCAGTACAAATCTGGAAACAATAAATTCTGTTAAAAACCTATATGAGTGGTTACAAGAAGCTTTTGACATCCTGATACCACTCAAAACCACACAACAGAACAAAAGAAAAAAAGCGTCTTGGAGAAACATAGAGATAAAAGACATAAAAAAACAAATTAAAAAGCTGCAACGTACCTGGCTCAAAACAAACGCCAAACAAGACAAACTTCACCTACAGAAAATTAACAGATTATACAAGTCAGCTATCAAAAAAGCTAAGAAAAGGTACTATTCAGACAGAATTAAAAATGCTAAATGTGCAAATAAAGAATTCTATAAAATACTCAATGAATTTCACAAACCAAATTGCTTAGAAGGAACTCATCCTGTTACTCAAGATTTCACAGACAAACTGGCAAATAATTACACTGACAAAGCAGACACGTTGGACTCATACTTAAAACAGAGACAAAGCACCAGCACTAACCCTTTGACAAAACAACAATCCAAGAATACTCTAACCCGGCCTCCCCGTTCCTTCCAACACATCTCACACGATTAATTTATGGACCTGGTCAAAGCAAGCAGGCCTGCTGGCAGCCCTTCTGACCTGTGTCCACCACAAACTTTTAAGACAATTCTTTTAACAACCTCTGCTGCCACTCCAGTAAGAAGAATCATCAACGATTCCTTAACTACCGGAAAATTTCCAGAAGAACTCAAAAATTCATACATATGCCCTTTACTGAAGAAAACAAACTTGGACCCGCTGAACCCTGACAACTACAGACCCATTACAAATGGACCATTCCTGGGCAAACTGATAGAAAAAGCAGCGTTCGCCAGATGTCACAATTCATTGAAGAGAATGACATGCTTTCAGACTTCCAAACAGGTTTCCGTCCGGGAATAGGCACAGAATCTGCCCTCCTTGCCGTCTGGGTTGACCTGAAGAACACAGTAGACCGCAACGGGGTTGCTGCGCTTCTCCTCTTGGACCTCTCGGCTGCCTTTGACACGGTTAACCATGACACTCTGAAACAAAGACTCTATGAAGCCGGCATAGAGGGGACTGCTCTAGACTGGATCACATCCTACCTTCGAAACAGAACTAATGTCATCCATACCCCACCTTTCTCATCCAAACCATACTCCACAAAAGCAGGGGTCCCTCAAGGCTCTATAATCTCGCCCATGCTTTTCAACATCTACATGAAGTCATTACCGGTACTGATCAATCAATTTCACCTCACGTGCGCCATAACTATGCAGATGACACACAAATACTCCTTCAACTGGAATGCCCCAAAGATATTGGAAACTCCCCAATTTTCAGTTGTCTCAGAGCTGTGGATCAGTGGATGACTAGGAGCCACCTCAAATTGAATGCTTCCAAAACTGAAATACTCACGTGTGGCGATTGGAAACATTATGACCCGCTTGCCACCTGGCCTGCTGAACTGGGATCACCACCTAAAGTATCGAAGGAAGTAAAAAACCTCGGAATGACCATGGACTCCAAGCTGTCGATGAATGCCCAAGTGGACAAACTAGCAAGATCAAGCTTTGTCACTATAAAAACGCTGCAACAAATTTTCCCTCATTTGGGATTTCCACACAAGGTCCAAGCTACCATCTCCCTTGTTCTGTCCAAACTCAATTACGCCAATAGCCTCTACCACGGATCACCTTTAACGACCATGAAAAGACTACAACGGATTCAGAACTCGGCTGCCAGACTACTCTTGCATATCAAACCGCGAGACCACATCTCACCTGCCTTGAAAGCCCCGCATTGGTTACCGGTTGCCAGAAGATCCACGTTCAAGCTGCTTTGTATCACCCACAAAGCAATACATGGAATGGGACCGCTCTTCATCAGGAATAAAATCACCAAACACATTCAACAAAGGAACCTCCGCTATAAAATGGCACCTCGCCTCAAAATCCCAAGATACAAGAAAAAAACCATGGGTGGCACATCCTTCTCTGTTCAAGCAGCCAAACTATGGAACTCTTTACCCCCAACATAAGATCCACGGACAGCCACCTTATCTTCAGAAAACTGCTCAAGAATTGGCTCTTCCCCACATAAGCACCATACGCAAACAGAAATTTACAGCATATCCCTCTGTATATAATCATTTATTTTTACTATAAATATGTACCTATCTTTGTGTATTGCTTTGTATAAACATGTAGAATAATTATGTTTAAAAAAATAAAAATTAAATTACAATAACACTTGAAAACCGGAGTTTATCTGGTGCATCTTTTGTCTACATGTACTTCTTCCATTGTGCATCTATGTACCTTCCATGTACTTGGATCTGTGTGTTTGTTACTTTCCTCCTGAAAAGCATATCCAATGCACTACCCTATTTCTCATCCTGTACCTCTATCAATATCTTTAATCTACATATACCTACCTCCTTTATGCATCTATATACTTTCAATGTACTTATGGATCTATATATTTATCACTTTCTTCTAATTCAGCATATCTAATGCACTACCCTATTTCTCACCCTATACTTCTCTCAATATATCTTCTAAACCAACTTTCTGACTCATCTCAAACTTCTTTCTACTACTCTTTCCAATGCACTACCCTATTTCTCACCCTATACATCTTACATCTATCAATATATCCTCTACACCCACTCTCTCATTTATCCCAAACCCCATACCACTACTATGATCCCCAAAATAACCCTTTCTAGACTCTCCCTTACTCTACCCCTTCCTTGCATCATCTGACACCTCTTTTACTATACCGATCCCCAAAACAAACCTTTCTAAACTCTTCCCTCTGACTCTTCCCCTCCACAACCCCTTTTTACTCATCCAAAAGCCTCCTCCTCCTGCTATGACCTCCAAAAAAAAAAAAATCCTTCACTCTCCTATCCCTCCACTATCCTTTTCAATCAAAGTAACAGACTAACATGTTCACTTCTCAAATTTCATATTCCACTATACTAATTCACCACTAATCCTTTATGGGTCCCAGAGTAGCATGCTACTCGCCAAAAAAGCGGTTCAACACCTCATCAGAGGTAAGCAAGCATTATATAAATGTTTCCCTCTTCTATCCCTCCGCTACCTTTCTCTATCCAACTGAATAACACATCCACCACTCAAACTACTTTCATATTTCACTATACTAATTTTCAACACTAATCCTTTATGGGTTCCGGAGTAGCGTACTACTCGCCAGTAAAGCGCTTTAACACCCCATCAGGGTTACAAGCGCTATATAAATGCAAACCTTTTCCTTTTCTACCCCTCCCCAACCCTTCTCAATCCAAATAACTGACTAACATATCCACCACTCAAATTACTTTCATATTTCACTATACTAATTCAACACTAATCCTTATGGGTTCCAGAGTAGAGTGCTACTCACCCAAAAAAAAAAAAGTGCTTCAAACCCATCAGGGGTAGCAAGCGCTATATAAATACAAACCTCTTTCCCTCTTCTATCCCGCCGCTACCCTTCTCTATCCAAATAACTGAATAACATATCCACCACTCAAATTACTTCATATTTCACTATACTAATTTTCAACACTAATCCTTTTATGGGTTCCGGAGTAGCATGCTACTCGCCAGAAAAGCGCTTCAACACCCCTTCAGGGGTAACAATCGCTATATGAATGCAAACCTTTTTGTAGGAAGGTGGAATCTGACTGCATGGTTGCCCCCACTTTTTTCCTGGTGTTTTGCTGGTTTTCGACTTAGTTTGGCTGGGATCCTGCTATTCAGGACCCCAGCCTATCTGCTATCCCCTTAAATTGATTGTATGTACTTTAGGTACACTCCAGATTGGATTCTGGGGTACCCTTGTGAGTCCCTAGTATATGGTATACTATGTACCCAGGGCATAGGTACCCCAGAGGCCTACCAGGGGCTGCAGCATGTATTGTGCCACCCCTGGGAAGCCTTTTAAAATGACACCACAGGTCTGCTACAGCAGCCTGTGTAAGGTGGTATATGCACTCCTTACTGAGATATAGGTTCCCTATATCTCTCCATATCACTGCACATGTAAACCTATCAGTCACCCCTATGGCAGGCCTTAACAATCCTGAAGGCAGGGTGCTGGGTTTCATGTGAGAGGGTGCCCATGCATGAGCAGAGCCCCTCTGCAGCTTTCGGAATCTTCATTCCAGGGTTGTTTGTGATGCAGCCAGACCATATACTCTTAAGTGCATTATAACCAAACGGTAAATGCTAACTTTGGAGTGGCTGCATGGAAAACTGTCGTGTTTGGTGTCAAACACCTTGGAATCATACCCCCACACCAGTAACTGGTGTGGGGAGTATGATCCCACCCTTCTAGAGGGAGAGACATGACAGCACCGGTATACCCGGTACCAGCTAACAGAGCCCTGGCATCACAAAATGGATGCTGCAGCCACAGACACGAGTCTGCCCTCCTGCTGCTGGACGAAACTCCGGCAGGGGAGGCCTGGACAATAGGTTTCCTGTCACAGGGAGGTGTGACCACCTCCCAGACAGACTTTAGTGTATTGGGGCTGGGTGGGTGCACTCTCAGAGTGCTTTGAAGTCTGCACTGGGGGCACATTTGGTGTCCCTGTGCATAGTCCAGCTCAAACCGGTTGCAGGGGCGCACAGCCCCTGCTCTGGCGCGAAACTGGACAAAGGAAATGGGTGTAGCCACCCCTCTTTCCTGACCCTCCCATAGGTGGGTCCCCAGAGTTTGTCCAACCCCTTCCTTGGGTATAAAGTAGGAAACCCTGACTACAGGATTTCAGATTACACCTGGACTAAACTCTGATACCAGAAACCAAGTACTTCGACGATCTGCACGACGCTGGACGACTGAAGAATCTCCCTTGGAGTAAAGGAGTTACTCCCCTGCAAGGCAGGCACCTTTAACGCAACTGACCGGTTGGCATCTCCAAGCTCCGACGGACTCCGAAGAATATTGCCACACAGGAGGTGGGTTTTCCAAGGTCTCTGAGGTTGATCTGTGCCCACAGCAAGTCTGAGGCCCGTATCCTTCGTGGAGACCGTGCAAACTGAACCCCTGGACACCGCGATCATTTGCAGAAGCATCAGCTTTCCTGCAAGCCCTGAGGCTGAGCTTTGGGTTACTTGTAGCCCTGACCCCAAGCAGTAATTGCACTGAAGATTGCAGGCATACACTCAATGAGTGTTCCGTGGGCCGCCATTTTGTGATTCCTCTTGAGGTCCCTTCACGATCCCTGGTCTGTTGACCTGTGGGTCCCCAAGAAGGCAACTCTAACTTTTATTGGGCTTCCCTGGTTGCTCCAGACGTGCCCTGACTCTCCATTGCTTGGGGAGTTCCCAGGATCTTTCTGGTCCGCACAGAAGCATCTTTTCTTTTCCTGCATGGGTTGCTGTTGCCAAGGCTTGTTGTGGTCAATCCGATCACCGACACCCTAGCACTCGACATCCTTTATAGGACAGCTTGAATCCAGCTCCTGGTTGTCGTCGACATCTCCAGAACCCCGTGGCTGCAGAGTCAAGCTTCACCTCTTCGCACCTGAAGCACCCAACATCGGTGGGCATTTGATTGCTCTGCTCCTGGTCACTGGCTAGTGACCCAGACTCTGTCCCCTCTGCTTTCAGGTTCTTCACATCTTCGATCCAGGTTTGGATCGACCCGGACACTTTTCTCCTTCACTGCAGCAGCACTTTGCAGCAGATCGCCATTGAAAACGACGACGATTCCCGACACCTTTTGACACCTATGCACCCGGCTTCCCTGGGTGAGGTAACTCGAGTACTCCGGTGCTCCCGTGGGTGTTGGCCCTAGAACCCCTTAAGTCTAAAGGGGTTTGCTCAAAGTCCTCTCCTAAATGTCCTTTATCTTTAAAATTCCAACCGCGACTTTCCGCATTGAATCCTACGGCGCTCGCAGCTGTGTTCTCACACTGCACACGTCCCCCGTGGGTCTCCTGTGTCACTACCTTGGGTGGTTCCTTGGGGTCCCAGCGATTCTACGTGCTCTAGGCACTGTGTCTAGTCAAGTCGTGGTTCTTATACCACTTTCTTAGTATATGGTTTGGTCTCCCCTGGAGCCCACTGTGTATTGTGCTATTTACTGTCGTTTTAATACTGTGATACTGTGTATCTCGAACTCTAATCTCATAAAGGGATTAGTAGTTAGTGTTTAGAAATAAATACATATATTTTATATATATCTTGTGTGGTTCTCCTTTCATTTAGTTATTCAGGAGGTTATAATCTGGTAAACCAAGCTGCTTTACACTCCTTCAAGACTTAGCCTGAAGGCTGCTCTCCATAGCTACCACTAGGATAGCTTTCAATAAAGGTTGTCTTTAAACCTATCATCAATAAGGGTCGTTTGGACTGGTGCAAGGTGCCCACTATAACTAGTGGACAGCATATGCCAGGCCAACTTCTCACATTGGTGTGCAGCGGTTGGATTCAAGCTTGCTATTGCTTTACCAGATAATCTCTTTGAAGATGACTAACTGAAAACCACTATAGGTACATAGGTACATATAAATCAAGTTTAGAATACAGTAAGTTCTACTGAACTTAGAGTTGTGTGTCAAGGGCTTAGCACACCCTTTCTACAACTCAAGAGAGTTTCAGTTCCCACTAGAGTAGGTAGGTGCATACACCACACCACACTAGAATGTCTGCTAGGCCTGAAGTCAGTGACTCCTTACCCACTAGGTATGACAATCTCACATTCCAGGAATTGAGAAATATGTGTACCTCTAGGAGACTGAAAACAGGGAGACATGCAAGCACTCAACGCCTCATAGAGGCTTTGCTGTTAGATGACCTCAGAAAGACACCAGGGTCTGATGAGGCAGGCAGGTTGGGTGGGGCAGTAGAAGAGGAAAGGCCAGGTAGTGAAAACTACTATGACCCAGACTCTGATGCTGGCCAGGGGGATCAACATGATTCCCACCTGGAAAATCCAATTCTTCCTGAAGGAGAGGAAGGCCTCAGTGGCCCCCTCTTCACTCCCCCAGGAAGGGTTAATAGTCTACCAAGAAGATCAAGATCTCCTTCTCAGGAATCTAATCATTCTGGTACTTCTATAGGGTCCTCTGCTTCTCATAAAAGGGCATCCTCTTATGAGAAGAAACGCCAACTGCTTGATTTCGAGAAAGCTAAGCTGAGAATCAAGAGAGAGCAATTGGCCTTAGACAGGGCATCCCTGAAGCTTCAGAAAGCTTCACAAAAGTTGGGGCTAGAGCCCCATGGTGGCAGCAACAGTGTCCCTAGGAGTAGAGAAGAGACTCATCCCCATAGGAACCTGAACAAGATTGTCCCTCCCTACCAGAGTGGGGATGACATCCACAAATGGATAACTGCACTGGAGATGGCCTGTAAAGTACAGAGGGTCCCTCAGGAGCAGTGGGCAGCAATCTTGTGGCTCTCCTTTGCAGACAAAGGTAGAGACAAGCTCCTCACTGTAAGAGAAGAGGATGCTGATAATTATAAAGTCCTGAAGAGTGCTCTGATTGATGGGTTTGGCCTAACCACTGACCAATACAGGTTAAAGTTCAGAGACACCCAAAAGGGACAGACTCAGGACTGGGTTGACTGTGTAGATTGTGCTACTAAGGCTCTGGAAGGTTGGATACATGGCAGCAAGGTGCATGACTTTTTAGGATTGTACAATTTGATTATGAGGGAGCAGATCCTTAATAATTGTCAAAACCAGCTTTTACACCAGTACTTGGTGGACTCTGGTCTGACCTCTCCCCAAGAATTGGGAAAGAAGGCAGACAAATGGGTCAGAACCAGAGTAAAGCCAAAGAATCAGGGTGGTGACCAGAAGAAAGATTCTACCAAGTCCCAAGAGAAAGGTGGGGATAAATCCAAGGATAAATCCACTACAGGGCCCCAAAAGTCCTCTCCTGGGGGTGGGTCCCAAACTCCTTCCTCCCCTGAAAAGAAACCCTATTGCCATAACTGTAAGAAGCCTGGCCACTGGAAAAATGACCCCAGTTGCTCCCAGGCTGGCAAGAAGGAAAATGTTCCTCCCAGCAATACTACCACTCCTCCTGGTACTACAAGTAGTAATCCCCCAGGTGGTAGTAATGCACCCAAAACGTTAGGTGCATTTTTGTGGGGAACTGAGGTGGACCCCAGTTTATCAAGGTCCTCCTCACAGGCCTCCTTAGTCTGTGATGGTGGCATGGGATTTGCCACTTTTACTATGAGTCCCAATACTTTGGGCAAGTACAGACAGGAGCCCCTAATCAATGGTCAGAAGGCGTTGGCATTCAGGGACACAGGGGCTAGTGTCACCATGGTGACAGGGAAACTAGTCCCCCTCAACAGCTTTTACCTGAGGTCAAGTACCAGGTGACCAACATTGATGGTATCAGAACAGATCATCCCATGGCCATAGTCAATCTCAGCTGGGGAGGGGTCACTGGCCCAAAGAGAGTGGCAGTGTCCCCAAACTTGCCTGTAGATTGCCTGTTGGGCAATGATCTGGAGGTTTCAGCCTGGGCTTAAGTTGAATACCAGGCCCATTTAAAAATGTTGGGCCTCTCTGAGAAGATTGGTGGGGCTGTTAGGGCCTCAGCCCCATCCCAGGGAAACTTTGGAGAAGTGGAGCCTGAAAGAATGGCCCACTCTACTCCACAAGAGAGCAGAAGGGTTAAAGAACAGTCTTCTTCCCCCCAGACAATAGGTAAGGGTCAGCCTCCTCAGGGAACTGATCCTAACCCTAGTGAATGAACTGCCCCAGAGGTGGTACCCAGTCTGGAGCAGGTAACCTGCCCCTCTCTACCCTCCCTCTGTCAGCCCAGAGCTGCAGAGGTCAGGGAGGTCAGTGGACCCCTAAGGGCTCCCTGTCCAGAGGAACCCCCTCATCCACAGATTAGGGGCACCCAGTCTAATAGCCCTAGCAAGGTGAAAATTCCTCAGCACACTGAGGGAACCCTCTTACCATTGGATAGGGACCTCCCCCAGATGGATTCTGTTGGGCAAAGGCAAACCTGGGACCAAGTGGTTCCAAACCTACCATGTCCCTCCAGTGTTCCAGCCAAAGGGACCCAGCCCCCAGCTGTAGGCAGCCAGAGGTTGACCCTTAGGGGCAGATACAACTCAGTCATGGAAAGAAAGGCCTCCATGGTGACCAGTGATCTGAGGAAGCTGAGGCCAACTTTATTAGGGCCTCACTTCTATACTCAGACACCCCACCAGCCTTTTACTTTGCCAAAACACACCACAGGTAGTAATTCCAAATGGTGGAGATCATCCAATACTCTTGGGGTTAGGAATTGCTTAGTGGACCGTAAGACAGGGGGTAACCATGCTAGTGCAGGTTCTTCCTTATATGGCCACTTAGTCAATAAAGGCTCAACTGGACAAGGTTAGCCTTATCTCCTTTCATTTGGGGGGGGGGGTTATGTAGCAAGGTGGAATCTGACTGCATTGTTGCCCCCACTTTTTTCCTGGTGTTTTGCTGGTTTTCGACTTAGTTTGGCTGGGATCCTGCTATTCAGGACCCCAGCCTATCTGCTATCCCCTTAAATTGATTGTATGTACTTTAGGTACACTCCAGATTGGATTCTGGGGTACCCTTGTGAGTCCCTAGTATATGGTATACTATGTACCCAGGGCATAGGTACCCCAGAGGCCTACCAGGGGCTGCAGCATGTATTGTGCCACCCCTGGGAAGCCTTTTAAATTGACACCACAGGTCTGCTACAGCAGCCTGTGTAAGGTGGTATATGCATCCCTTACTGAGATATAGGTTCCCTATATCTCTCCATATCACTGCACATGTAAACCTATCAGTCACCCCTATGGCAGGCCTTAACAATCCTGAAGGCAGGGTGCTGGGTTTCATGTGAGAGGGTGCCCATGCATGAGCAGAGCCCCTCTGCAGCTTTCGGAATCTTCATTCCGGGGTTGTTTGTGATGCAGCCAGACCATATACTCTTAAGTGCATTATAACCAAACGGTAAATGCTAACTTTGGAGTGGCTGCATGGAAAACTGTCGTGTTTGGTGTCAAACACCTTGGAATCATACCCCCACACCAGTAACTGGTGTGGGAGTATGATCCCACCCTTCTAGAGGGAGAGACATGACAGCACCGGTATACCCGGTACCAGCTAACAGAGCCCTGGCATCACAAAATGGATGCTGCAGCCACAGACACGAGTCTGCCCTCCTGCTGCTGGATGAAACTCCGGCAGGGGAGGCCTGGACAATAGGTTTCCTGTCACAGGGAGGTGTGACCACCTCCCAGACAGGCTTTAGTGTATTGGGGCTGGGTGGGTGCACTCTCAGAGTGCTTTGAAGTCTGCACTGGGGGCACATTTGGTGTCCCTGTGCATAGTCCAGCTCAAACCGGTTGCAGGGGCACACAGCCCCTGCTCTGGCGCGAAACTGGACAAAGGAAATGGGTGTAGCCACCCCTCTTTCCTGACCCTCCCATAGGTGGGTCCCCAGAGTTTGTCCAACCCCTTCCTTGGGTATAAAGTAGGAAACCCTGACTACAGGATTTCAGATTACACCTGGACTAAACTCTGATACCAGAAACCAAGTACTTCGATGATCTGCACGATGCTGGACGACTGAAGAAACTCCCTTGGAGTAAAGGAGTTACTCCCCCGCAAGGCAGGCACCTTTAATGCAACTGACCAGTTGGCATCTCCGAGCTCCGACGGACTCCGAAGAATATTGCCACACAGGAGGTGGGTTTTCCAAGGTCTCTGAGGTCGATCTGTGCCCACAGCAAGTCTGAGGCCCGTATCCCTCGTGGAGACCGTGCAACCCGAACCCCTGGACACCGCAACCATTTGCAGAAGCATCAGCTTTCCGGCGACCCCTGAGGCTGAACTTTGGGTTACTTGTAGCCCTGACCCCGAGCAGTAATTGCACCAAAGATTGCAGGCCTACACTCAACTAGTGTTCCGTGGGCTGCCATTTTGTGATTCCTGTTGAGGTCCCTTCGCGATCCCTGGTCCGTTGACCTGTGGGTCCCCAAGAAGGCAACTCTAACTTTTATTGGGCTTCCCTGATTGCTCAAGACGTGCCCTGACTCTCTATTGCTTGGGGAGTCCCCAGGACCTTCCTGGTCTGCACAGAAGCATCTTTTCTCTTCCTGGGTGGGTTGCTGTTGCCAAGGCTTGTTGTGGTCAATCCGATCACCGACACCTCAGCACTCGACATCCTTTGTGGGGCAGCTCGAATCCGACTCCTGGTTGTCGTCGACTTCTCCAGGACCCCGTGGTTGCAGAGTCAAGCTTCACCTCTTTGCACCTGAAGCACCCGACATCGGTGGGCATTCGATTGCTCCGCTCCTGGTCACTGGCTAGTGACCCAGACTCTGTCCCCTCTGCTTTCAGGTTCTTCACATCTTCGATCTAGGCTTGGATCGACCCGGACACTTTTCTCCTTCACGGCAGCAGCACTTTGCAGCAGATCGCCATTGAAAACGACGACGATTCCGGACACCTTTTGACACCTATGCACCCGGCTTCCCTTGGTGAGGTAACTCGAGTACTCTGGTGCTCCCGTGGGTGTTGGCCCTAGAACCCCTTAAGTCTAAAGGGGTTTGCTCAAAGTCCTCTCCTAAGTGTCCTTTATCTTTAAAATTCCAACCGCGACTTTCCGCATTGAATCCTACGGCGCTCGCGGCTGTGTTCTCACACTGCACACGTCCCCCGTGGGTCTCCTGTGTCACTACCTTGGATGGTTCCTTGGGGTCCCAGCGATTCTACGTGCTCTAGGCACTGTGTCTAGTCAAGTCGTGGTTCTTATACCACTTTCTTAGCATATGGTTTGGTCTCCCCCTGGAGCCCACTGTGTATTGTGCTATTTACTGTTGTTTTAATACTGTGATACTGTGTATCTCGAACTCTAATCTCATAAAGGGATTAGTAGTTAGTGTTTAGAAATAAATACATATATTTTATATATATCTTGTGTGGTTCTCCTTTCATTTAGTTATTCAGGAGGTTATAATCTGGTAAACCAAGCTGCTTTACACTCCTTCAAGACTTAGCCTGAAGGCTGCTCTCCATAGCTACCACTAGGATAGCTTTCAATAAAGGTTGTCTTTAAACCTATCATCAATAAGGGTCGTTTGGACTGGTGCAAGGTGCCCACTATAACTAGTGGACAGCATATGCCAGGCCAACTTCTCACACTTTTCTCCCCCTTCTATCCCTCCGCTATCCTTCTCACTCCAAATAACTGACTAATATCCACCACTCAAATTACTTTCATATTTCACCATTCTAATTCACCAGTAATCCTTTATGGGTTTCCGGAGTAGCGTGCTACTGCCCCCCCAAAAAAAAAAAAAAAGGCACTTCAACACCCCATCAGGGGTAACAAGCGCTATATAAATACAAACCTTTTTTCCTCTTCTATCCTTCCGCTATCCTTTCCGAATCCAAATAACTGACTAACCTATCCACCACTTTAATTACTTTCATATTTCACTATACTAATTCAACACTAATCCTTTATGGGTCCCGGAGTAGAGCGCTACTTGCCGAAAAAAGCGCTTCGACGCCTCGTTAGGGGTAGTAAGCGCTATATAAATGCAATTACAATACAATACAATACAATACAGATCTCCCATTGAGGTCTATGAGTTCACCTGTTTTTTTAAACGGGCTACCCAGGCAAACCCAGATTAAAACACCCCAGGCAAATGCAGAATACGTAGTGGCAAATAATTTCCCCCTCCACCTCTTGTGCAACACAGCCCTCTCAGGACCACTGAGATGTGTTTCCTGGAGAAGGGCATTATATGCCCCCGCTCCTTAAGGTAAGCATGTATTTTATATCTTTTAGACATATTATTCGGGCCTCAAACGTTCCAGCTAATGAACATGTACGTTAAGGGGGATGCCGTAGCAGTTCAATTAAGTAGTGTTGCAAGCCAGGCAACTGCTTATGATCACCAGGCGTGGTGACTGTAGTTATCCACCACTGTCTAATGAGATGTGCTTCAGATGCAGGGAAAGCCCAATAAAACAGGCCCAAAAACTTAACAATAACAGCTCAACTCCCAATCCCCAGGACAAGAAGTGACGCCACCCTCATCCAAACTAGCCAACAATTCGGCAACATTTGTACATATCTCATTCTCACAATCGGAGAGAAGGGCGGGAGTGTCTTCAATCCAACATCCCCTGGCTTCTCTCTACAGTCTACACCATCCAGTTACGTCCAGATAGATACAAGCCTATCTCACTCCCCTAAACGGTAGATATCAATGCAGGGCACCCACCCCATGCATGGTAAAACATTTACCCCCATGTATTAGGCACACCACACCAAGTGGCATATTCACTAGAAAATGTTGGCACGCGAAGCTGCGCCAAATTTGGCAGCGCTGCGCTCTAACATTTTCAAAACGCACTGATGCACCGTATTTACTACAATACGGCGCATCCCTGTATTTTCCCTAGTGCTGGTGCGAAATTTAGCTGCCTGGTGCCTGCGTTGCAGGAAATGATTGTTTATGTGCAGGAAGGCTCTTCCTGCACATAAACAATCCATAATAGCTAATTGTTACTTCCATGTGTGCTGCATTGTGCAGCACACATAGAAGTAGCAAATCATCATTATTTAATGATTGTTTATGTGCAGGAAGGGACATCCTGCACACAAAGAAAAAGCACACAAAGAAAAAGCAAAAATGAATAAAAGCATTTCTCCTCCTGCGCCATTCTAACGCCTGCTCTTGCATAGCGTTAGTTTTTGGTGCTGCCACAGATTAACACCTCCTTGTAAATCTGGGGCAGCGTCAATAAGCAATAGGCGTTGTGGTGGAACGCTCACAGCAACAACCATTACATGCCCCTTTCATGCAGATACCTGCATGAAAGGATAGTATATTTAGAAAGCGGTGTTAAGCCACAAAAAGTGGCTTAACGTCACTTTGTGAACATGGTGCAGGGCATACTGCCACTGGAGAGTCAAAAAAAGGGATGCTCTAGTGGTGCTAGGGGCTTGTACATATGCCCCCAAATTCGTTGTCTTCAAATCAGTTCATCTGCAGTTCATGGTGTGACATGTGGGAGCGAGGTGTTGGTTGAGTGGGTTGACAGCA
Source organism: Calotriton arnoldi (assembly GCA_963921515.1). Taxonomy (NCBI): domain Eukaryota; kingdom Metazoa; phylum Chordata; class Amphibia; order Caudata; family Salamandridae; genus Calotriton; species Calotriton arnoldi. The sequence continues at coordinate 572,376 of CAWUFW010000697.1, read as the reverse complement.
AGCCATGGCCAGAGTCAAATTTCCCTTGGTCCTTCTCGTCCTGTTCCGATGGAGGGTTCGATCTTAATCCACTCATGACCGCCACTGCTTCGACTGCTTTTTGGCGCTCCTGCAACGCCTGGGCCTGGGACGATACTGTTGCTGCGCTGTGTTTCACTTTCTTCTTCGGCGATTCGCTGTGTCTAGGTCCTTTCCCCATATCGTTGTTCGTGCTCTGTTGTGGCAGTGTGGCAGTGGCTGTGAAGAAGTGTGTCATGCCCTCATAAGCGACTCTGAGTCGTGCTGGGAACAGCACTGCATAACTAATGCCAATGTTTCTGAGCCATTTCTTAGCCTCAGTAAAAGACGTCCGCTGTCGCTGCACTTCCCTCATAAAATCAGGCAATATCATCACTTTTTATTCTCCACACGGATGTCCTCCTTGAGGCATGCCTGGGTGAGGATGTGGACCTGGTCCTTGAAGTGGAGTATAGTTCAACAAGAGGGGGGTAGACAGGCTATCAACAGGCACTCACTAGATGTCCGGGACAGGTAGTACGGTAATATTTTGGTGGTGCTCTAGGACAAAGGTTGGCTGCCAAACAACCTAAAAAACATAAACGCCTAAGGTAAATGTAAGAGAAAAAGAAAAGTCCTGAGCACTCAATAAGTCAATCAATAAGTATCCAGAATATACAAAGTCCAAGTTCTTTTTTATTCCATTTTTATGTTGTATGTCAACACCGTGGATACATAAACAAGCAGCCAAGGATAAAACAGCCAGCAGCCAACACGTGTTTTGTCGTCTGGCAAGTATGCCTTCGACTTCCTCAAGGCTGCTTAAAGAACTGCAGCGAGAATTTCAAATAATGTTCATCACAATCACCAGCATCAATCCGTTACTGGTCAACTGGTATTATATCAATCGGTAACTCCTTCGGAATCCTAGTACATGCAAAGGTATAGTAATCAGGTTGTGGTATTGGTATCAGTCTCCTGGGGCAATCGGTTGGTGGGGCAATCAGCAACCCAGCAGGTTCATGTATATCCAGCCCACTAGAACTGGCAGATGATGGGTTGAAAATTTGATGTCTTTTGTCACTGTCCTTTCCCCCTGTGCTTCTGCAGGGAGGTCACACCTACTGTAGCGGTGAATTTCAGAAGGGCGTCCTCCCCCGTCATGGCTTTAAGTTCGGAGGTGCCTCTTCAAGTGCAGCCTGTACTCCCAGTCAAGGACACCAGTGGCACCGCGCTCTGTGGCTTCGCGGTGAGCCAGGTCCCCACGGGCAGCCCTCTTCCTGCTAGGCCCAGCGCCACGTAGTTTCTTCCTCCATGCTCTGATGCCACATGCCAGGTCATTTGCTCACCCCTGTTCAGGGGAGCATCTGGTCACCTGCCCTGCAACTCCTTGTTCTCTATATTCAGGGACTTTGTGGCGAAGCGGTCGGATTCGAGCTACACGCTCTGTCATGGAAGGCTTCTGCCCTACGTCAGGCCCTCAGTGCATGTCTGGGACCCTCTGGGCCAGCTGCCATCTCTGGGCCCTGAAGGTTGCTGCTCAGGAGGGGACCCCAGGCCCTGACAGTCCCTCCAGCTCCCGGCGACGTGTGTATTGTTCCCACCGCACCCCCTATTACACATCAGGGTGGGGAGACCACTGGGGCACTGTGATCCCGGTGTCCGCACCTCGGAGATGGTCTTTGCATCAGCTAGTGGTGGGGGGGATCCAATCTCAAGGGTGCCATTGCAGCCACCCAGCTCAGATATCCGAGTGCTCCTGCACTTGGTCTTGGAGCCCATTGCCGGTTGCTTTCCTCCATTCTGTTTGTTTTACCATCACCCTCAGCTGATATGATGTGGCCACATATCGCTTTATTTCGCCCGATAGGCCTCCACTTATGTCGTGGCCCTTGTGGTTCCAGCAAGCACCGTCAGTAATGGGGCTGTTCAGTTCCTTCCGCCTGCAAGTTGTCCAGGCCCCCAGTGAGCCACCATTTTGTATTGCAGCCTCGCGGCTCACGAATGGCCTCAGTCATCCATAGCAGAACACCTGCGTTATTATTCTTCCTTTTTGTACGCAGGGGTCAGGGGACACGGCCGGTTATACCCCCATCACATTTCTGGGGGCGAGAACGGCCAAGTTGCCTAAGGATGCTGCTGGATGCAGGTGCTCGGCCCGGAGTGCTCCAGTTACACGTCTACTTCCATTGGTGGTACACCCCCCGCAAACCACTACATATGTAATCCCCAACTACATAGCTCGGCACCAGGTATTTGGGGATATGGACACTTTTACGTTTCTTAGGAACCTCACTGTCACTTCACTGTTGTTACCACCATCTTCACTGGGCTCAGAAGACCTCTTGTGTCTCAGAACCCTGCTCTCACTGGATTCTCTCATGGGCCAGCCAGGCTTTCTTCTCCTCCACAGTCAGGGTTAGTTTCACCTCCTCTAGTGCCAACTCTGCCACTGCCTTCTTCTCTTCAGCAGCTAGTTTTTTCTTCTCCAAGGCTAGTGTAGCCAACCTCAATTTCACGTTCCTCTCTGCCACTCTGTCATCCATCTCTGATTGGCACAAACTGTGGACTGACATATTATTCCCTGTTCTGGACACTGCAAGTGAGTCTGCTCTTTGGCACACACACTCATCTGGCACTGGAGCCCCCTCAATGTGATGCTCATTTACCCTCCTCAGCTTCATCCTTATTCTCCTCTGAAGTGCACCCGGACGTCCTCCCAAGCTCCGAGGCAATGTGATAATCCTCCTTCTTGGGTTGCTTGTTCAGCTTCAGTCCCCTTCGATTACACATTCTCCAATGTAAGAAATTGGATTATTATTTAGGGTGGGTGACTACCCACCTCATGGAATAATAGCAACTCTTCTCCTGGTGAATCTGCAAAGTCACTAAATTAACCTGAGCTCAACCCCCTGGTAGCTATGTACAGAGCTGACTTAACTTAAGGCAATGTGTAAAGTATTTATGCAATACCAAAACAGTAATATTGTCAAAACTCAGAACAATAAAAATCATACATTAAATTTGAAAAATGGAGTGAAATTTAATAAACAAAATGACAAAAATCTTTGAAGGGGAACCAGAGATAGGCATTTTTAATGTTCTGAGTAGGAATAGCCCCAAGAAGCACCAAGGCCCAATGACAGCCAATAGTCGTGGTAAACCAGGACCTAGGTACAATTTGTGGCTGACCGCAATGGAACACGAGGCGCATATACCAACCAGGTTTGTCCTGGCTAAAATCACTGACCTTTTGATGTAGGACTGATTTATATATGTTGGCGATATGTATGCTCCGTTTAACGGCGACATACCGCCAACATAATGGTCCGCCTGTCAAAATGAGATACTGGCAAACTTTAGATTTGGTTACGGCGGTGACTATTAAAAATGGCTATATGTCCGCCCATCCAATCAGGATGGACGGACATATGGCCATTTGTTCAGTGTCCATCATCGCTAGAGAAAAGCCTTGCGTTGCGGGCAGGAAAATGCATATAAATCCCCCAATTCCATGTTAGATGACTCCCATAGCAAGGGGTTCACGTGACTAACGTGGAAGTCAGGAAGACGCGATCAAAACGCCGACAGAGCCGGACGCGTGAAGAACAGCGCGGTCATCCCGTAGTGGAAGTTCTGCCACACACAACGTTTAAGACATTAAGAGGACACAAAGAGTGAACAATGCGTCCCTTTGCGGAGAGGAGACACCCCAGCCAATCAAAGAGACTTTCAGACCTATGCTAGTGTCCTACACCGAAGTTCCCAGCCCTGAGGAAGACCTTCTTTGAACCCTCACGGTTCCCACACGAAGGTCGAAACGCGTCGGCACACTCACTACCCCTCCAATTCCTTCAATGAGGCCAAGAGTATCATTACATTGAATTTTTCAAAAAAGAGACTATGGACATTCTAGTTTAGCCAACCAATGGTGTCTTAACTTATATCAAAAATGTACTTAGGCGTTCTCTGACCTCAACACCATCTGGACCGATCAATGTATAAGTACCGAGGATAAATAGGCTACAATATCCCGTTACATGACATCAAAGCAGTAGGACTGTTTAGATTCATAATAAGCTTATTTATGTAATGTCTGTAAAGGTTGTTTTTGTATTTTTTCAACTATGCACTGTATACAGAGTTTTTAATGTATCACAATAAGGTACCAATCTGTAAAAAAACAGTACCATTGAGAAACTATGTTTGTGTGAACAAAAAACCAATAAGAAAAACAAAAAACAAAAGTATGAAGTAAATACGTACCAATGAAATATAAAACATTTTGTATGAATTATTCTGAATATGTAGAAAAATGTTTGCATACTGACTCACTGTTAAAAATAGAATTGAGATAACCACAGTTCATCTATTGAACAGATACGAAGGTAAAAAGCTTAGACCTGCGTAGTTAATAAGATAAGTCAATTCATGGTCCAAGAGGCATTTTCTCATTGCAATGTCCCATAGCAAGGGGAGCATTACTTTTTTATTTTCAAAAAGAAAATCCAGTTTTGGGATTTTCTTTTTTAAAACGAAAAAAAGAAAACAGTTTGGTGCAGGGCTGCATCACGATAACGAAGACCTGCACCCAAACAGGGACATGCTTTGGCAGGAAGCACCATCAGGGTTGTTCCTGCCAATGCAGTATAAATGACCGCCTGCTTGGCAGTCATTTATAAATTTGGTGGGCCGTTTCTCCATCATGGGGACAGAGTCAATTACTCCATCCCCATGGCAGAACGACGGGCCATCTGCCAAAATATAAATCAGGCCTTTAGTCCTTTAAGTCTCAATCCACCACGGAAGTACACTTCTAAAGCTCCCCTGTACCTCTGAGGAGGCACGTAGAGACTCACAGGGTGTCAGACAGAGGCCAACAACAGGGTTCAGTCCAGGTACAGTTGTCTCAGGTCAGCTGGGCATTTGCAGGAAAGGCCTCTTGTAGCTTGTTGTATCCCTGTAGCTTGCACAGGAGGTCAGCCTTATGACTCTTGGAGTCCAATTCCTTGCCCTATGTACAAGAGGGACCTGATTCTGTCCTTCAGGGCTACTCTCAGGTCACAGACAGCACGTCCATACGCCTTCTATTTTAACTCAGGTATAGCAGTGTTCTGAAGTGGGTGCCTGGAAGTGCTACGTTTATGCCTGGCATAAGCTAGTGGGTGGGAATGACTCCTGGGCATGCCCTAAAGAGCCAACCCTACCCACTTTGGGTATTTAAAAGTTGGTAAAGGTCTTTGGCCACACTAAACTTGGGCTCTGAGGGTTTTGTGTGTGTGGGGGGAGTATGCTATGGTAATCCTTGTGTCCTCCCCATCTAACTTCAGAATACATTTTTGTGCATCTACTGTACCCCAATAAAACTAGAGACAGAAGTCTGGTAGAACAATAGCAGAGACAGTAGATACACAAGAATTGTCTTAGCATCCTGCTTCCACCCTTTCACGTGTGCCCCAGAATTATACGTAAACCCAGGAGTCCTGTCAAGCAGAATTTGACACTCCAGCAGGATTTGACACTGCAGTGTCAAAAGAGATGCCTACAATCCCTACCCTGCATATCCTGGGAGGTTCAGAGGAGTCACCTCTGCCCACTCAGGTCAGCCTATTATTAGCTTCTAGGATGCATTTCACACCTTTTCACACCTATTCAAATGCTAATCGTGGGCTGGGAGTTATTGGAGAGCAAATGTAAATTAGCCTTCAGGAATTTCAGGGAGGGAAAAGGTACCTTTATAAGAGTTACTTTTCCTAAATATTTATTAACAATTTGAATTCACCATTGAATTATATTTTTAATAACTCTTAAAAATCATTGTTTAATTATTTTTTTAGCTAGTCCCACCCTGAGATACAGTATTAATGTTTTAATGTGTACTATAGATTTCTATATAAGACAGCTAGGTCTGTCACACTGAAAATAGTTTTTGGCTGCTATTCACTGTAAAAACATGTTAACATAAACTTTCTGAGGCTGGAAGCCTTGTTTTTACACTATCACTGTAGTGGATGGCACAATAGGTGCTGCAGCCTACGAGGGACATTTAACTTCCAGGCCCTGTGTACATTTTGTACCATATACTAGGGTCCTATAGGCAGGGCCACTGGAATTATGCAGCAGGAGAGGTTCAAATTATGCGGCAGGTGTGAGTAAATTATGAGGCAAGAAAAGCCAAATTATGCGGCATAATGCAGCACATTTTGTAACAGTACTACTTCATTTTTTCGTCATTTTTAAACATGGTTACACTGTATGGGCTTTGGTTGCACCTCATTAGTGCCAGGCTAGCATCTAAAAATGGCAATAAGCAACAGAAAAGTGACCAGTACAGATTTGCAAAGGGTCTTCAACTGTGTGGCAATACATGTCACTGCATTTTTAATAACTTTTGAACTGTTTGAGCTATAAACAAATGTTTTTGTTGGTAAACTCTGCAGATTATGCGACAGATGATGGATTATGTAGCAAATGTGTAAAAGCTATAATTATGCGAAAATCGCTGCGGTGAAAAATCGCATAATTCCAGTGGCCTTGTCTATAGGTACATTAAATAAATAAACTAGGATTTTGCCAATTTGTCTATGTTTATAGGGAAGCACAGCTACTTTACCAGTGGTTAGCAGGGTTAAAGTGCACAGAGTTCTAATGCCAGCAAAAAATTAAGTCGAGTAAAAGGGAAAAAATACAGTGTGACCATGCAGAAAAGACACACTTCCTACAGTCATTAGTTGTTTGTTTTTCAGAAACAAACTCCCACTTTGGAAGTATGTGAGTTTGTTTTTGAATATTAAAAATGTTTGGTGAGCAGCCACTTGAAACATGCCAGCCGCTCAACAAACCTTCTGTGCTTTCACTGCAGCTGCCGCTGTGGCGGCTCCTTTGAATGCACAGAGATCACCTCAGGGCCTGTAGATATCTGATCGGTAGATATGGCGGGTGGTAGTCCATCAGTGTGGTGGACGTAATGTCTTCCACCCCTCTGACGGACACAGGCCACCTGCCAATCTTTAGATCCGCTCCTAAATCTTCACTGGACCATTCATAATGGATGCACAGAAAATGCTTAAAATGCAGTGACATTGGGGCTGAATTCTTTTTACTACACCCACAATCTGACTTAGCAAACCTCACTTTCCTAGCTTGAAAATGTAAAGTCTCCTGGCAATTTTCGAAGTTGTTACTTTCACAAAATTCCTGTTTTACTTCTTGGAAAAAACCTAAACCTCAAGAGGCACTTCCAAACTACAGCTAAATCTGCCAGATTCCACCTTCACAAACTCAAGAATTAAAACACATTGTCTCACCCCAGGATTTGAAACCAATAAGTGAGGCCATAGTTATCTCATTTCTTAAAGATGTCTCTACTCTCTTAATTGGCCTCCCAAAAAACAGACTTACAAGATTAACAGCCATTCTTCATGTTGCTAGCTGATTCCTACCAACACAATATCCACCTGACTCTTACCTACCTCAGAGGCAAGTTGCTCTATGAGAATTTTATGTCTTGTGTACAAAGCTTTGAACCTACAAACTCCAATATATCTCTCCTAGACATTATTTATATGTGGAGCATTTCCACTATCTGGAGCACGGTCGGGCTGTGGAACCAAAAGTAGACATGACTAAAAATGCTCAAACCAGCCCTTCTCCTTTCGTCTCTTTGAACTCTCTCTCTCTTTCCATCCATCCATCCATCCATTCTCTTTCTCCCTTCCTCTTCCCTCTTTCTTCTCGCGCTCTGATTTCTTTCTACCTATATTTCCTCTCCCTCCCTCCCTCTCTTTCTTTCTTTCTCTCACTCTCTTGAAGCCTCTACATGCCTGCTGTAATTAACCTTGGGGAGCTGAGTAAAGTGACAGAGGCACCAGGAGCGGCCCCGTGCTTTCAAAACTGACCAGAAGGGCTTCTACCCACTGGGGAAAAACCAAGTGGAGTAAAAGGCCCCAGCCCACATCTGGAGCCCTCTCATACCCTACACTGCAAAGGTGTTAAGATTTCTCTAGACTCCCCCTGCTTTGCTATTCTTTCTCCAGCAATGTCCCAGAATCTGGAACCTGTTCTCTTCAAGAATGTTCCCTCTTTTGAAAGTAATAAATCCCTCTTTTGAAAATCACTCTTAAGACATTGTCTCTTGGAGGTACTCTGTACTTGGATATATAAATGACACATGGATAAATGACACATATATATTTGCAACAATTGGTGCCATGGTTGACAGATATCAGTCCTATGTTCCCAGTATCTTTGCAACATGGGGGGGAGGGCAGCATCCCATATACACTAGGAGATTTATATGAGAATGGGCATCTGATAAGTTATGTCATTTTCAACAGTAAATGGGAAATGGCGGGAGGTGGTTTCATGGCCTATGCTGGATTGGCAGCAGCCATTCGTAAGGCCTGGGAGGGGTTCCCGCAGGAACCAGATACACATGTTATTAACCAAAACTTGCCTGATATGGGGGGGAAGGTAAGCTTATCATTAGATTGTACTCATTACTTCTAACGAAGGACACACCTCTTAAGGTTATATTACGACCGCAGACATAGGTGAAGCATTGCGAGAGGTGGATTGGAAGTCTATATTAGGACGTTGTAGGAAAGTAACTCGTAATGCTAGACTCAAATTGATTCACTATAAATGTGTACACAGAGACTATGTCAGCTGCATACATAGGATGGACCCTGCTAAATCGGTGTCAACACAATGTTGTGTCAACACAATGTTGGAACGTATATACACATGTGGTGGGAATGTATGGGGATACGGGAGTACTGGGAAGATGTTATTAAAACTTTGCAGGATCTGACAGAATTGCCTTTACAGTGTTCTATTCAAGTATGTCTACTGGGTTTAATATCATTTACTAAGACAACGCTGTGAAAATTGTTGAATTGGTGTTAGTAACTGCAAAGAAATGTATAGCAAAATGCTGTATAACACCCAGGACTCCTAAAATTGAATACTGGTTGCGGGACTATGCACGGTGGCTGCGGGCAGAATGTGGAGTACGGCGTAAATGAATCCAGACTGACCAAAATCAGGATGGTAGGCTGACTTGGGAATTGGCGGAGATACAACTTCAGCAAATTATAGACGATGCTACACAGATACCTGAAAATGTAACAACTGCTCTTTAAGATTATGTGGTTTTAAATCTACTTTATGATGCCACTATTGTTGTGGTGGCAGCTTGATATCTACATGCATGATGATGTCATTGGATAATAGTGTTCATATCTGAAATATTTATATAACTCGCTCCCATGGTATCACTGTAAGAGGAAGGGGATGGGTGGGAATTCCTGAATGTCATTTTTGTTATGATGCAAAGCATAATAAAAATATATTTTTTAAAAACAATGCAGGTAGGTTATATCTTTCCTATAATTATCTAAAGCATGAAAAAAATTAACACGCTATCATAAATATCTCTTTTTTGTTGATAGCTGTTAATCAGAGCATAATAAGGAACCGCCACATTTGGTTTTTATTTTTTAAACTGCAGCTTTAATTATGCTCTATGGCTTGCCTTCCCCCTTGGCTACTGGCTCTGTCAGCAGGCACTGTGACATCAGAACTCAAGTGTAATAAGTTATTAAAGTTGAGCAGCTACTTCATTTCTTTATTACAGGTGACAAGAGATGTCACAAGTTGCTTGTAATAAGGAAATTAGAGGCAGGTTTTTATAAAGGTATTGCAGGCTCCCATATATTATATACTCTTTGGTCTTAATCTATGGGAATGACATTGATTGCTCTACTGTCTACCCTGCCAGTGCCTTCTATCTCTGCTGCGCATTAATCTTTGCCCATATAAGCTCATGATACCCCTATTTTTGATCCATCGTTATGCACTTTGCTTTGAATATTTTAACTCATTCCCCGACACCTTGCGGCCTAAAATGACAGACTGCAAAACTTTTTATTAATCGGCAGAATACCATTGAGTCCGCAGCACTGTTTGAGCTGACTGGCCGGACGCAATTTCTGCTGGAGTACTCTCTGTGGAATAGTTCAAAAATACAGAGCGGCTTATTTACAAGCCCCTTGCGCCACCCGTATGTCACTTTTCCCATGTTAAAAATGACGCAAAAGTGGCGCAAGAGGCTTGTAAATAAGCCCCAGACTCTTTAATCTGAAGATATTAAGACTGAGGAACAATGATGGTGAGATGGGTTGGCGGCCACACCATAAATTCGGATATTGGGAACATTACATATTAGTGTGCATATAACAACAGTGTGATGACAATAGAACTATTAGCCCTGATGAAGTCAGCGGTGTACTTACCATAGACGAAACACGTGTTGGCTGGCTACGCTGCAAATCATATTGGATGTTTTGGTTGCATATGAAGATTGGAACTAAAGAAGAACATATCTAGATCTACTCTTTGTGGAGATCTGTGATTGGAACATTGGGTGTTCAGGATTAACTTTAAATATATTTGGGGGCAGCTTTGTCTCCTATTCTCGAAGCGTGATGTGGCCGCTTTACATCCGTAGAGCACCATTTGAACTTTTTTGTTTAAAATATACTAACCTGATAGTGCGCAGAAGCTACCCTGTCACATGATTTTTGTGAATTGCTGACTGATCAGTGCCTTGTTAATCTGCCACACTCTCATCTAGCTTTGTCCAAATATGATTTCTTAATATTGCTGTTTCGACCTATGCTGTGCTCTTTATTTTAACTGTTTCGTAAACATATCACTGACTTGCGGCCTATTGTGACTTTGTATGGATTGTTTTGCTAATAATGGAGGATGTCTAAGCCTTCTTATTGTAGCCCTGCCATTCCTTCATTGCTTGTAGCTGCTGTTAATATTATGTTGTACACTTGATACTATTTTAAATCTATACCTTTTCTGTGTAGCGCTCCGAACCCTGCTTCACGTGGAGTTTGTTCTATATAAGACAATATGTAAATAAATAAATGTTCATACTTCACGATTCCTTCCGCCACTTATGATGAGCCAACTGAGGCACTAAAATCTCTCCTTCCCACTCTAATGCTGAACAAATGTCGATTTAACTCGAAAATTGCGGAGTGAAGAGCGCGCATAATGCATGTAGCATTAAAGAGATGTGGGGGCATATTATCAAGAACGGCGTTAAAAATTATCGCCGGTTTAGCGGCAGAAAACTGCTGCTAAAGCGGCGATAATGGGCTTGATAATATGCCCTGGAGAATTCCAATAGAAGTCCATGTTCTGGTGTGATCCTGGGCTTCTATTGGAATTCTCAAGGGCATATTATCAAGCCCATTATAGCCGCTTTAGCGGCAGTTTTCTGCCGCTAAACCGGCGATAATTTTAACGCCGTTCTTGATAATATGACCCCACACTGGCTGCTTGAAACAAGGGGGCATATTAGCAAGAAGAGGCGATAATCATCGCTAACCCTGCTTAGCGTGATTTATTTTATCGCCGGCTATCGCTGGAATATATCGCCACGCTAACGCTGTATTAGCAACGATTAGCGCTATGGCGATGAATATTCCAGCGATAGCGGGGGAAATTGGCCAACATCGCTGAAAAACCAGCGATGTTGCATGGAGAAGGGAGAACACCTTGCTGATACGACCCTGTGGTCGTATCAGCATAATCCACCCCCCCCATGTTAGGTATGGCTAACACCTGCTAATTGCAGGTGTTAAATAAATGGCGATGACCCCGGTTAGCGCGACTTTTCACGTCGCTAACTGGGGCCATGGCCACCTTGCTAATAGGCGATAGGCCTGTTAGCGAGTGTTTCCCAGGTTTGTTCGTCGGGAACGCCCACTTTGCATGTCGCTGACATGCAAAGCGGTAAAAAAACGGGCACTAATGCCCGCAAACTGTCGCTAACTGCTGTTAGAGACAGTTTGCTGATAGGGCGATATAAATATCGCCGCTTTAGCGGCAAAAAGTGCCGCTAAAGCGGCGATAGTGCCCTTGCTAATATGCCCCAAGATGTTTTCTTTGGCAGCCGTTTAAAACGTGTATGTTTTATTATGTTGCTCTGCAGTAAACATTGTTTAGATCTGTAATCAAAACTCATTGACGTTTGGAGCATTTGCCAGTGTTCACTAACGGCAATTATTGCATACATACTAGCCTTGTGCTGTTATACTCTACCTCGTGATAATGCGGGTATCTTTATGTATATGGATATGATCTGCAATGTTATCAACATATTGTATAATCGATGCTAATGCTGTATGTACCATAAATGTGCTTACTAATATTTGAAAAACTATAAAACAGATTTAAACAAAAAGAATTGTGGACTGAAGACATTCTTCACGTTACGCCTGCTCTGCTTCTACTGGACGTGCGTAGCAGGCTTCAGAATGGGCTTTGTTGCGCTATTTGGGGAGAGGGTGTAGCCTTATGGCTAGAGCGGTCGACCTCGAAGCTGCGGAACCGGTTTCGAGTCTCGGCAATGACGCTCAGCATCCTGTGATTCTGGGCAAATCACTTAATCTCCCCGAGCCTAACAAAAAGTATGTGTCTGTCTGTAACGCAACTGGTGCTCATGTAAAGCGCTCTGATACCTGATACCTTCTGATCTAGTTTGTGCTATATAAAACTCTAAAAAAATATATATGTATGCCTCATCTGCTTTCCAGGGGGCTGGCAAGAGACCTGCGGCTCCGTATGCTTGATCTGCAACTTGCGAAGAGATATTTTGCACTATATGCCTCCCCTGCCCCCTAGAAAGATGCAGTAGAGTGTGATACCACCTCTGCAATGTGTCTGCTCTGACTCGACTTACCTCTGAGTCTACGCACCGGCTGACCAGCTGCCTTTTATACTTGCTCTGAATTCTTTCGAATTTTGCTGCCGGCTACTAAGAGACTTTCTGCACTGTATGCCTGCTGTGCTTCCCCGGGTCTTATGCAGCACACTGGTAGGAGATCTTCTTCACTATATGCCTGAGTTGCTTCTGCTGGACTTCCACAGCAGGCTTCCAAAAGAACTTCTGTGTGCTCTCCCTATTCCGCCTCCTGTGGACAGCAAGAGATATATACGCCCCCTATTCCTTATTGTTACACTTTGCCTACACTGGACCTATGCAGTAGGAAGCTAAGAGACCTTCTGTACGTTATGCCTGCTCTGCTTCTCCTGGGCTCAGGCAGCTGGCTACAGATTTACTAACATAACATTTGACGCAGGACAACGCAGCAAGACAACTTGCTACTCTGCGTCAAATGGAGAGGGCGGGAATGCACCATATTTACTAGGAAAGGGCACATTCCTGTTTTCTCTCTGTGCTGGCACACTGAGTAGTGCCTACCGCCAACACAGGTACCCTTGCGCCATGGTGCAAGGGTGCACGCGTTACAGGCAGCATTGTTTTTATGCAGGGACACCATGCTGCACAAAAACAATCCTTAGAGGCATTTTCCTCCATGTGTGCTGCATAATGCAGCACACATACCCAGAGGAAATACGGATGAGAAATAAACATATTTCTCCTCATTTCGCCTCTGTTGGAATGGCGTAGCATTTTGACGCTTTCTCAGGCTTACCACCCTCAGCACATCTGGGAATGCGCCAAAATCCATGGATGGTTGCCTGGGAGCGCCCACGCTCCACCCGTGGAACGCCTTCCCAGCGCAGAGCAATGCAAGGCAGCGATTTGCATGGCCTTGCATTACTCTGGATTTAATAAGCCACGCAAGGTGACTTTGCTTGGCTTAGTAAATATCACTTAATCCCTTGCGCTGCCTTGCATTACCTTGCATCGCCTTGTGTGACCCTGTGGCAACGCAAGGACTCTTATGCTGGATGCATGGAATACATTTTCAAGGCGCTGGGGTTTTCTGATTTGCAGCTCTTGGCTCTAGTGCTTAATTTGTAAAAAAAAAAAAAATGCAGTGCACAGGGTTTTTCTTAGGAGCTCTAACCAGTGCCTGGGTTGCCAAATACCAATGGTTTCTACTTTTGATTCCACCTCATGTCTCTTTCTTCCTCCACAATAAACTTCTTTTAGCTGGCCCTTACAAGTTGCTTTTTATCCCAGCTTTCTCCATTTGTCACTGTTTCCATACCTTTCTCTTCCTGCTTTGTGGCTCCATTTTCTGCCTCTCTTTCTTGCTCTGGGCCAAAGTCGAGGATTGTGTGGGGGAGGAGGAGAGGAAAAGCAGCACACAAGGAAAAGGGCAAAACGGCCCGGTGATAGAAGTTAGTGAGAGCTACAAGGAGCATGTGGGCGGGACAGAAGCACACGAGAGAGAGAAAGAGAGAAATAGAGAGAGAGAGAGAGAGAGAAGCACACAACGGGAGAGAGAAACACAGGGCCATGGGGCTGATTTTGGTGGGGGAAAAGAACACAAGAAAAAGAGCTGGAAAACATAAGCACTCACATGGGGTGCTTAACCAAAAAGAACAAGTATTGGGAAAGTCAGTAAGTCTCACCAATGCAAGATCTATTAGCTTGGCAGTGTTTGGTTTAGCCATTTTGTACAGCAGCTGTGCTGCTGTGCAGCATTTTTTAATGTAAAAAACAAAGGCACTATGAGGCAGCTAGCGCTGGCCCTGCCATAGTGCTTGTGTTTTTTCTTGGAGCGTGGGGTGGTCAACACGGACAACAGGAGGGAGGGTGTACGGAAACAGATAGCAGGATGGGGAAAATGGAGCTATAACACAGCTAGCACTGGCCGCAACATAGTGCATTATTTTTTTCATATGGGGTGGGGGACAACACAGACAACATGAGGGTATGGGATGGGAGGGAATAAGCAGCAGGGACAACAAGGGGGTAGGGAAGAAACAACTGAAAATGGGAGAGTGGTGGGTGGGAGGGAAGAAGCAACAGAGACAATGGGAGGGCAGGTGTGAGAGGAAATAAACAACACGAACAACTGGACAGTGGAGGGGGGAGGGAAGAAGCAACACAGACAATGGGAGGATGAGTAATGGAAGGGAAGAAGCAACAGGGACTACGGGAGGGTGGGGGCGGGAAGCAACACTACAGGAAGAAGAAAGAAAAAAGCAGGAGCAACATAACAGGAAAAAGAATGAAAAAAGAAATATAGAACCTCAATCACAGCAAGAGCAGTGGAGGGACATTAATCAAGATGAAACAATCAGTACTTGGTCCATGCTCCACATGAAAAAAGAGGAAGTAAAGCTGGCATGCATTGGCCACTAACGAGGCAGCAAATCAGAGAGACAATGAAACTGATGAATGGTAACCAGTGGGCGGACTCAAAGCCTCTTACAGAAAACAATATCTCTTGCGAGAGTGCATGTGTTAGTGCATGCGCTGTCGCAGGTGAGATCTAAAAAATGTGTTCCCTAAAAGTAAGCAGTGGAAGAGTACAAGACAGCCAACCAAAAGCATTGTTAAGAGGATATACGCCAGTGGAGAGTCAAACACAAGAAGAGGAAAGCCAGCTATTGAATAAGAAGCAAGCGAATGAGAGTGACAATAAAGCCAACCATTGGTCAGCAATGAGCACACTTAAGCCCACTGTAAGTTCAAAATAAGTCTTTGGCAAGCATACATATTGCGCTGTCTGGTAAGCAAGATCTAACAAACATTGGTAATGCCAATAGGTCTGGCTTATGAATGCACTGTCAAGCTAAACCTAAAAATCCATGTACGTTAATGACTGCCCACTTCCTATCTGTGCTGCTGCCAGAAACACAATAAATTATCTAGTTATCCAAGACACTTTAGTAGCATTGCAAGGGCATGTGTGTGACCCTAAAAATTCAAGCTCCGGCCGCAGGATAAATAAAATGATCATAGCTGTCTGGAGGGCAAGCACTTTTTTGGGGGGAAGCACGCAACTTCTGCCCAATTAAAACATGTACTGCTGGCTTCCAACATTTGGGCAGAGCCAAAGCCCCACTCTTGGTGATACTCACATAATTGTTTGGCGACAACTGTGCTGTCAAGCCAGACCACAAAAATGGAATACCTTTCACTTTGGCTAAGCTGCTATCGGAACTTAAGCAGTCATTATTGGGTGGGGTGCCAGTGATGGCTTATTTGAGAACTTACAGGGTGACATTGTAAATACTACAAGCTTCCAACACAATAAAATTCAACAAATTCCTCTACGTGCACAACAAAACACCTGAATCCTAACCTGCAACTCAGTAGGCAAGCCAGTACTGGAGCACAGACCTCTGCCAATGCACTCCAGTCCTGACCAGGGTCAGATTGGCAGTGCGGGCAATCGGCCGGTGCCCGAGGGGCCTGTGGCAGAGGCCAGCTTGTGGGACGATTTTTTTAGTCTGTGGATCAAGCAACTCCATATACCTGGGCTGATTTTTCCAATTGAGTTGCAGCTTCAGGTGAGAGGTAGTCTGAGCAGGCCACATATTCGGCCCATTCATTGTTATTTGCAGAATGACAATAGGGCGTCAGGAGGACACGCATCATGTGGCGCACCTCCTTCCATCCCGGGTCCCAGAAGGTGACAGTGAGCCTTTGAGAGAGGTGTGTCTTTTGAGCAGTGCAATTAACAAGTCATTGGTGTGAGGAGGAAGCTTTTGTCCTCCACAGCAGGCCACAACGACCCACAGACAAGCTTCAGGTGCCTGCTGCCAGTTTTCTCAGATTGAGGTTAGGAGTTTCATTCAAATACTGTGCAATGGAATGAGAGAAAAAAACAAGAAACACAAAAGTTTTAAATAACTTTGCAATTTAAAAAAAAATCTGACTAGATTTTTTTAGAAAATTGACTAGATCTGGATAAGGAGAAATCACCTTTTTCGGCTCGAATGGTTGCGAACTGCAATTGTGGGCCACTTTTTTTTAGGTGCCCGGGTCAATTTTACATCCCAATCCGACCCTGGTCCTGACCCTTAGTAGCCGTCACTTTTCCAGTACTGGGACCAACACACAACTCTGTCAATGCAACCCCCGCTAGTTCAGTAGGGGGACTAAAGTACAGCTCTGTTAATGCACCTCAGTTCTGATCCACAGCACCCTCTGCTACTCCCACAATGCGACCAAACAAAGCTCTGCTGATGCATCTCAGTCCAACCTGCAGAGCCCCCTTCTCTCCCAGCTCCGGATATTTAGGGAGTGGAGAAGGCGTTTCGTGTCTCCTGATGATCTAAAATTAGAACTGTTGACCCACTGGTGTCCTCACACCCCCGCCCAACCCCCAGACCCTCTCAGAGGGGACTTGAGCCAGAAGAGCAGCCCTTGAGATGAGGACCTCCCCCCCACCCCCCTTCTCCCTCCCGGACGTATTGCTCACTTACATGGTCCAGGCTGTGCTTCCCGTTTCTCTGGAAACCATCGGTTGCCTGGCAACAACAGCATCATCCGTGCGGAGCTCGGGCCTAATTATCCCATCAGAGCGACGGGAGACCCGGCGGGTCCTGGGGGGCGGGCTGGGCGGGGGATTAGCTCTGTTACCTTGTCAGCCTGGCTGGCAGCGCTGGGGCAAGAGCTAAGGAGCCGAGCCGCCCGCCCCCTTCCTCTCCTGACACGGGGCTCCGAGGTGGGGACATGAAGGGGCGATTCAGAGAACAAGGAGGCGGCTCCGACTGTTATACTTCAGAGCGCTAGGATGGGGACACAGGGAGCGCCCAGGATTGACACAGAGCCAAAAGGTGGCATGTGGAACCAGAGATTGACATGGGTGCACTGTACCAGCCTTCGGGATGCGTGGGCACGGTTAATAAATCCATATTAATATAACACACTGCTACAGTGCACCGTGGTGGTAGGGGCTAGGACCCTGTGCCGGAAGACATCACCGTGTGACGCAAAGTGCAGCCGAAGACACCGGTTTTGTCACAGGCCTGTGGCAAAGTGGTGCCCTGGAGGGAGGAATGGACAGACTCTTATGCTGATGGGCACCCTCCGTTGCACCGGTGCCAATACTTCAGGGCATCTAAGGGGGCACCAGAATCTGACATAGACCAGAAAATAGTATCAGGGGATGCCACAGAGGGCAAGAAAGTGGCACAAATATTAATCAGTACTGATGAGTATCAAGAGTTAGGGCAAAGAATGAAAGCCTGGCATATATAGTCTCTGGGGGGTAGGCACAGACTTCTGTGCCGAAGAGCACCTGAGGTGGCAGCACAGGGTGGAGGAGGGCGCCAGGTGATGGCAAAGAAAATCAACAGGTATCACGAAGTGACTCGGGCACCAGGGACCAGCTCTACCAGGTGTTGCCAAACAGGCACAAGGGGTGGGCATATCTGGGTATGTTATAACACCTGGAGTGGCACAGTGGGTGATGCAGGCCTGGGGACCAGGCGGCTAGGCAATCCTGCACTCCAACACGCCCAGCACCAGTTACACTAGCTGGTCCAGAGGCCAGACTGACATAGCCAATAGCTAGACAAAAGAAAGCACTTATTCTGCACCTGGTACCTCTGTAAACTTCATCCACAAAAAATGTCTGGACGTCTTCTGAGCACAAAGATAACAGCCGCCAGTAGATGCATACTGAAAAATCATTTGCACAACACAGCAATCAAACACTAGAGCAGTCCAGCAATGCAACCATTGACAACAGACCACGCCAGCAGGTAAAGACTTACTTGCCTACAACACACTAGAGCTACTTCAAACACTACTGTTCACAGTCACAAGCGTATAAGCGTCCTGCGCCACACTCCTGACGGATATTCCTATTTGTACAGAAAACGACTGGTACCTGACCAAAACTTGTGGCTATCACCCACAACAACACAGGATACTACATTTCTGACATTTTCATTCCACAGAATATTTTCCTTTCTTGTAACCTCTCACTACTTTTCTACCATATCAAACCCATTGCGTACTCCCCCAGGAAACTTCTCACCACATTTTTTTTTTTTTTATTCCTTTGTTTGAACTCTACTCGTCACGAATCACTATGTTCTACTATGATCTCTCTGCTGCTTGTTTGCATATAAGTCACTTGCTGTGAAGCGCTCTGATGCCCTCGGGTCCAGCTAGCGCTATATAAAACTCCTAAAATAAATAAATAAATAAACACATGCTACTGCTGTTCTCCAATTCAGTACACCACGGGGTACTCCTCAGGCAACTTATCACAACAGGGTACTACACTTCCCCAACTTTGCATACCACACAGTTCTTACCACATAAAACATCTACCAACAAGGTATTGCTCTTTCCTCACACACAAATATACAAGTGTACTACACTTGTATCTCTTGTGACAGGGTAATACACTTCCTCACATATGCAAAACCTGGACACACACAAGCAGCATTTATCTACACAGCACACAAATGGGTACTACATTTTCATCCCCAAATTGCTCAGTAGACTCCATATGCAGTCGAAAGTAAATGCTCACATTGTAGTCCCGGGTGGATGATTTAAATTTCCCAATCCGTCTTGCAGTACTATGCATTCAGCACATCACAACCATTAACAAAAATTGGAATTCCTAAATAACAGAGGTCAATTTACACTGAAACGTACAAACTTGACAAATGCTTTACCAATATGAGTTATATGGCACATGTCAATACCAAGAATCACCAACCAAAATGTTCCCCAACTTAACGAATCTCACAATTAGTGGGAAACGAGGCATTTCTTAAGAGAACTACATGAAATAACACACACTTCATGAATGCCAAATAATCCTGCTGATTAATTAACTGAATGCCTTAATTTAACGTTGCTATTGACAAATGCCAGGCAGGCATGCTTTGATTTCAAATGACTTGGGGACACAGTATAACTTCGAACAACATTGTCTCATTTCTATCTGCAATGTCTTATAGAGAATAGGACATCTCTTTCTAAATTAACCAGGAGGGTTTGTTTAGTCTTTCTTCAATGTCTCAAGACTTGCCTCAATCAAATATCAGTTTACTACTCTCCTTCATGACTTCAAGTCTATATAGCCACAGCCTCCTCTCGAATACCCGGGTCTGGAACCCAAGACAATGATGAGGCTCTCTCATGAGAATGTTGCGTTGCTATGCCCACAAAACCTCACATCCTCTTCTTACAGCACAAGTAACTCACGCCGGAGAGGAACGTTCCCATTTACCGGCTGCTGTGTGATTGTCACAAGGTTTTACCTTGACTACAGTGCTAATAGGAGTCCGGCTTTCCCTTTGGTCACTCCGTGCTGGGTGCCATAAAATATGTGAAATACACATGATAGTAGGCCTGGGTAGCATTCTAATTATGCCAAAGTAATTGGAGTAATTTTGGTGATTTCGCGTTACTCTTTTGACGCAAACTTACCAAAAAATACATGATTATGCCCATTTGCGTAATTATGAGTTATGTGCACAAAAATTCAACTGCAAAAGCACAGGAACAACAATTCGCAAGCGGCTGCTGCTGTTCGTGCTCTATTGCATTTAGTGCTATTTTCTTAAAGCAAAATGCATCTCGGTCATCTCGGACATGTGGTGCATTTTGCTCTGAGAAAATAGCGCTAATTGCTGGGTACACTCCTTGCATAATTCCACATAATTTTGCTGTAATTTCACATAATTACTCTGCAGCAAATTATACCCACACCTACACAATACCCTCCAAAGGCATGGACTAGCCTGTGTCACAGACAACTTAATTGAGAAATCATACTGGGCACTCACCAATGCTGTTCCTTTGGTCACCGTTGAATCTGCTACAGCCTGAAGCTCCATGGGCCATTTCAAAGTTATGCTTACTGTAAAGGAGACTATCTGCCTATTACCACAGTCTTCACAGCGCTGTCCTTATAATACTGTCTCCGTAGCGCTGTCCTTAAACTTATGACTATGCACTGGAACACATCACTTCAGTTTACTACTTCCCTCAACTGGCACCTAGTTCTTGTTAGACATTGTCCCTCCTCTTCACTGGGTTTCTCCTACTAGAAGCCAGCACTGACACTACTTGCCGATAGATTTGAGGGTTGTTGGCCCCAAACTAGAGCTCCATGGTCACAGAGCCATCTTCTCATGACAGGCATTGTCCCCTGCCAGAAATGGCTCCCGGTTGCCACCATTGTCTTCCTGCATTTCTACACAAGCGTTTTAACAACTTGCCACAAAAATGTTGACGTTAAGGGTCAGAGTCTTCATTCAAGACAAGAGATACAAGAGTCTGAAGCCATTTGGGTAGGAGGTAAGTTCTTTATTTCATGTTAGGCCCGTAGGCTAGAGCAGCAGCACGTAGGTCCTGTCAGGGTTCCATTCTCGCTCCAGTTGTTTCTCTCTCCTTGCGCGCACTGAGGACCACAGACCAGCATTCTAAGGGACAGATTTTAAAAAGATCGAGTAGAATTCGCGCTGCGCCAGAAAACCTTAGCGCTGCTCTGCGTGCGTGAAACTAAATAGCGCTGTGTCATATTTACAAGCGAGGCATCGCGAACTAGCGCAAGCGCAAAAATAGTCTTGTGTCGCAGCGCAAAACATATGTGCGTCATGCACGTCCTTAAAAAACAAATCGCAAAACACTGCAAAAAGATACAACGTATTTTGGTGGAAGTCCAAACACAAGAAATGGCAGAGAACCTTCCCCCACAACCCATTCATGTAACGCAGCAGTCGGAAGAGGATCCAGCTACCAGTATCTCCATGTGGATGAGTGATATTCTCTGCTTGTAGATTCTTTCCTTCCGCTGTGTTTTATTTTTCGCCAACACAACTATCCGCTGATGGTGACGGACAATAACAATCTCCATGGTTGCCATAGCCAGTAGATACTTGTTGTGCTTCTGCTGGTAGATCTCCCGGTAAATGGCTCCAGCTCTTTTTGCGTCTGTTTTGTACCCGCGCTATTTTTTCCGCGCTAATCTTTATTGCGCTGCTTTGCGTCACTTTGCGTGACTCTTGTAAATACCTGTGCCTACAGGGTTTTGGAGCTTTTTGCCAGGGTAACACCCTGACAGACCCACTATGCATACATTAAATCGACTTTGGCGCAGAGAGACGCAAAACCGTTTGTGCGTTATGCTAACTTTAAAATATCCTAGAAAGGGTTTTGGCCACAATGCAGCAAGGCTGGGCCCAACTATAATCAAAGAACTATAAAGATGCCCATGCTGCGTACTCGCTCCAATTAATACACTAAGGACATTGAAACAAAACAATGCCCACAACAACCACTTTTTCCGTTGAATTTAATCAAAAACCTTTTTCTTTTTATCAAAAATTGCCACCTACATAGTATACAACATTTCACAATTTATAAAGAATCCTTTTCAGAGAAAACACTCAATATACAAAAACATTTACATATATATACAAATCCACATCAAATATACCACTACTTCCAACCCATTCACACAACTTCTCACATATCCTATCTCCATTCAAACCAACATCCAAAGCAACATATTGTTTTTCAATGTTAATACAGACATTTTTAACAAAAACAATGGATCATCAGGCCATCTATCAAATTAGCTGCATAAATCAAAAAATAAATTATGATTTTATCAAAGATTGGCCTTAGAATAGCGGTCTACGCGTTTCAAACCCCTGCCAATTCAGGAGTTCTCATCAGGACCAGAATAGCTGAAAAAGACAAAAAGAATTCTTTGTCTTAATGATTGACCACATACTGACCCTTACCTCAAAAAAACCTCTATGCTGCACCATTTCTTACCTTACTTGCTATGAATGTTCAACTGATGTTTAATCATTTCGACTTTCACCAAAACGATCGATCTAAAATAACATACATACAGTCTTAGTCTTATAATGTGGGAGGACAGGGCATTGTATTGTCGAATAAAAGATACCAAGGGGATGAAAGTTCTTACTTTTAGCTGACTGAGGTGTAATGGGGTCACACGTCATATGCAGAATGGCTGCTACATATCTAAAAAATAAACGAATAAGATATCCATTGGCCATAATACTATATTCATGGCTTAAAATACGAGGTTAAATGAAGCCAAGGTGATGTATTACCTTAGTTGATGTAATTCATCTGTTTAATTTGGACGAATATGAAAAGGACGGTAGCAGACTGAAGACCGGCGTTTCCTTTGATTTTCTAGAGGAAAAATGAGGAACTAACTGAATAACAGATTTTTCAACTTAGTGTCCGTTTTCGATGAACTAGGCCAATGTGGAACAATGTTCTGTGCCTGTAATTCGTCTTACCTTTAATCGTGTTTGACGAACAGCTCAGTTGTTGTCCGCGTTCTAAGTAGGTCGCAAGTCAGAACCCGGAAGCGGTCTTCACTTAACACGCAAGGGTAATGACGTCCTAACACAGATATTCATGGGAGTTGTAGTTTCGCATCTCTTGGTATGCCAATAATTTCCTCGATTAAACCCTGACTTTCTTTCAAAGATTGTAAATGAATGGTGCTAATCGGTAAAATATTATGCGAAGCGCGATATTAGAACCATAGAACGGAACATTACAAATTAAGAAAATGAAAAGTCGATTTTAAAAGGCCATCCTTCTGCTAGTATTGGCCTATATTTGTATGTCCCACAACAGTTGTTTAAGTCACTCATGATGATGAAACCACTCTACTTTGGGAAGCAATTCATTCTGCTGTAAAACCTTTACCATTCAACCAAAAGAGGGGTCTTCTGGGAGTTGTAGTCACTCCAGTGGCTTTTCCTTTTTATTGTGTTTTTCTTTTAAACTCAATGTGCTCGTCCAATTTGCCTTCCGATATAGTGGTGTTCTCTACATGGCCTGTGTGCCCCAGTGTATCCAACTCTCAACTGTAATGCAAAATGAAAACAACTTATTGATTACAGTTTGTATATTTCCGAAAGTTCATTCAGCCCATCTACAGCAGTATTGAATTTTATAATCAACCTCTACATCCAAAAATGACATTTTTTGGTTTGAATAATTCATACTGAATTTAATATCAGCTGTCCTGTTGATGACATGTGGTTTCATCATCATGAGTGACTTAAACAACTGTTGTGGGACATACAAATATAGGCCAATACTAGCAGAAGGATGGCCTTTTAAAATCGACTTTTCATTTTCTTAATTTGTAATGTTCCGTTCTATGGTTCTAATATCGCGCTTCGGCATAATATTTTACCGATTAGCACCATTCATTTACAATCTTTGAAAGAAAGTCAGGGTTTAATCGAGGAAATTATTGGCATACCAAGAGATGCGAAACTACAACTCCCATGAATATCTGTGTTAGGACGTCATTACCCTTGCGTGTTAAGTGAAGACCGCTTCCGGGTTCTGACTTGCGACCTACTTAGAACGCGGACAACAACTGAGCTGTTCGTCAAACACGATTAAAGGTAAGACGAATTACAGGCACAGAACATTGTTCCACATTGGCCTAGTTCATCGAAAACGGACACTAAGTTGAAAAAATCTGTTATTCAGTTAGTTCCTCATTTTTTCCTCTAGAAAATCAAAGGAAACGCCGGTCTTCAGTCTGCTACCGTCCTTTTCATATTCGTCCAAATTAAACAGATGAATTACATCAACTAAGGTAATACATCACCTTGGCTTCATTTAACCTCGTATTTTAAGCCATGAATATAGTATTATGGCCAATGGATATCTTATTCGTTTATTTTTTAGATATGTAGCAGCCATTCTGCATATGACGTGTGACCCCATTACACCTCAGTCAGCTAAAAGTAAGAACTTTCATCCCCTTGGTATCTTTTATTCGACAATACAATGCCCTGTCCTCCCACATTATAAGACTAAGACTGTATGTATGTTATTTTAGATCGATCGTTTTGGTGAAAGTCGAAATGATTAAACATCAGTTGAACATTCATAGCGAGTAAGGTAAGAAATGGTGCAGCATAGAGGTATTTTTGAGGTAAGGGTCAGTATGTGGTCAATCATTAAGACAAAGAATTCTTTTTGTCTTTTTCAGCTATTCTGGTCCTGATGAGAACTCCTGAATTGGCAGGGGTTTGAAACGCGTAGACCGCTATTCTAAGGCCAATCTTTGATAAAATCATAATTTATTTTTTGATTTATGCAGCTAATTTGATAGATGGCCTGATGATCCATTGTTTTTTGTTAAAAATGTCTGTATTAACATTGAAAAACAATATGTTGCTTTGGATGTTGGTTTGAATGGAGATAGGATATGTGAGAAGTTGTGTGAATGGGTTTGAAGTAGTGGTATATTTGATGTGGATTTGTATATATATGTAAATGTTTTTTGTATATTGAGTGTTTTCTCTGAAAAGGATTCTTTATAAATTGTGAAATGTTGTATACTATGTAGGTGGCAATTTTTGATAAAAAGAAAAAAGGTTTTTGATTAAATTCAATGGAAAAAGTGGTTGTTGTGGGCATTGTTTTGTTTCAATGTCCTTAGTGTATTAATTGGAGCGAGTACGCAGCATGGGCATCTTTTTTGTTCTTTGAACTTTAAAATATGGCGCAAAAACTGACTTGCGCCTATCTGAAAATGTGTGCGAGGTTTTGCGCCGCTTTGCATCATGCGAGCGCCAGCGCAAACTCTTTGAAAACCTGCCCCTCAGACTTCATTTACTCTCAGCATTCCAGAGGACACCAGCTCAGACATACAGGGAATGGAGACATGCAGGAGACTACAAAGACAGATACTCTGTACCACAGGGCAGTAGGGAAAACAAGGGTAAGACAAAGACAGAGGCCTTTAGCCCAGTGGGTAGGAGTGGGCACAGGGGAAGATGCCTTCCTCAGTACCAAAGGGCAGTAGGGGGCTGTGAAGTTAGAGATCTTCAAACAGGCTCTGAATTCTCCATGAAGGTAAGCAAAGTTTATATTTTTGAGATGCTTAATCCTCCAGCCTGACCTCAACTGAAACTTTACATCTGAAACAGCTTAGGTGTCAAACAAAGACATTGCATAGCATGGCTCCAGAGTGAGAAACATTCCTACAATTCCAAGCGCAGCATGAGCTAGACCGCCACCCTAGGCACCACACACCTCCATTCCCAAAAGAGAAAAAAATACTCAAACTAGAGTATGCATAGAAAGGTAATGTAAACAAGGCAAGGAAGACACAAAGAAGATTAGGGAACAGGGTTGAGACACAAGTAAGAAGTAAAAGAAAGAACAGTAACCGAATGATTAAAATACAAAATAAATGCAAAAAACAAAAACATTGGCAAGAAAGTAACTCATCTATCCAGGACTTTTACATGTGCTTCTTAACACACTATTCCAATATTATGGTTGCACATTTGTTTTCTCGCATTCGAAAATCTAATTTTCCTAAGTTACTTTTTGACTTATTTGGAGATAACAGCATGGCTTTGAGAGATATTTTTCTTGACAACAGTGAGATGATTTAGACTCCATATCCGACCATCTTCCAATTTTACAGCCCCATTGAATAATTTCCCAATTTTCAATTCACATTTTTTTTCCCATTTTAGAATCTAATTGTCCTAAATTACTTTTCTAATCATTTGAAGAAACTGCCACATTGCTTTAAGAGACATTTTGCTTGAAAAGTAAAAGATGCTTAAGATTCCATATCCAACCATCTTCCACTTTTACTAGTCCTACTGAATACTTTCACAACTTTCAACAGCTTGCTTATCTTTGACACATGCTTATTCCCTATTGGTGCTCTTACCACAATCACATCATTCACCTCTCTAAGGGTATTAAACACTGCTTTGCGAGTTTTATAATCCACCTTCCTAATCACCCGCTTAACCAATTCCTTTTCGCCACGCAGTTAAATCCCCCAAATATATCGCATTCGTCCTCTCTAATCCAAGCCAGACTCACTTTAGTACATGCCTTTCTCCCTCTAAACATTTCAAATGGGATTTCACCTGTGGTGGCATGTGGAGAGAAGCGTAAACTTCCAAGTTGCTCTTAATCTCTTCCCTCCGACTTCTGCTCACACTCCTGGCCAATTGTAGACTTTCTTTCGGCGGGCTGTTGAACATTTCTATCACACCATTAGTTTCAGAATGGTAAAATTTGTGCAGTTTCTTTCCTTCCCCAAAAACTCTCAATTTTCCAACAGCTTATTGGACCTCTTTATCCACTAGGATAATACTAGGCCTTCCATCACTTTGACACAGCAGGCCCAAAACTTTTATGACCGACCTGTGTTGATCTTGTCCATCAAAGCTGCCTTCGGTCATCAGCAGAACATACTCATTAACACAAAATTATAATGAGGTAATTTCCCAACTTGAATGGAACCCAAAATGTCAAATGCAACTTCCACATACGGACAAAATGGAATCACCCTGCACACCATGGGCTGTGTCCTCACGTTTCATACCTTATCGCTCTATAGACATTTCATACACTCCCTTATCAGTAATCACAGCGCATTCCTTTCTCAGTTTTGTAAATATGTTGATGGCCCAAGTGCACCAAAACAATGGAATATTTCCTGGCTCATTTAGGAAATACTAATCCTAAAACCCTGAAGAGCAAATCATATTGTGCATGCAACTCCTCTCTGGCAATCCAAAACTCTGTGTTTCTTCCTTCGTGATCTTTCCTGTTACTCAGTTGCCTTTAACAAGATCACAAACTTTCAGCGAATCCTAATATTTGACCATTTTCTCTGGCCCTTGCTTTTCTGTTACACACCCTTCACTGACCACATTCCTTGACTTGATCATTAGGCCACAAATTCTCCGATTCCTCTACTTCTGTACTATTACCAGGAACCAGTCTTGGGGGACAATCAGTAGCCTTTTATCTGTGCCCAGTATATACTTGACCTCAAAAATAAAAGTTTGTAGATCTAAAACCCATCTACACATTCGCGATGACACAACATCCATAACTTTCTTTGTCAAAAATCCCTTTAAGGGTTTGTGATTGGTAAAAACATCAAATCCTAAGCCTCAGAGAATATTTCTAAATTCCTTCACTGCCTAGAATATAGACAGCACTTCTTTTCCACTTGTTGAGTAGTTCTTCCCCTCACTCTTTTTTGCACGAGAAGCAAATGCAATGGTATTTTCACCTATAATACTCTTTGTCTCAAAACGGCTCCCAATTGTTTGCCCATAGCGTGGGTGGTAATGCTGCATTTCAGACCTGGGATAATACATTGTAGATTAGGAGGCTCATCAAGGCACTTATTTACTGTCAAAAACTCAGCTTCATCCAAATCAGTCCATAGAAGTTCTGCCCCCTTTTTCAGGAGACCGCGAATAGATTCAGTTTTGCTAGCAATATCATCTATAAATCTGGCATAAAATACTGCAATTCCCTGGAACGTTAAGACACCTGCTTTCCTCTTTGGTCTTGGCATCATATCAATGCTTTTGACTTGTTCTTCTTTAGTGTTTACACCTTTATCTGTGGTTACATGATCTACATAATCTAGCTCTTTCCTACTAAATCTACACCTACTACCTTTCAAGGTCAAGCCTTTTCTTCCAATGCTGTCAACATCTTCCTGACTCTGTAATCATGTTCTTCCTTGGATCTTCCAAATCAAGAATGTTTTTTGTCTTATTTTTATCTGTCATTCTTCGACAGATAAAAATAATATATTGAAGTTCGCATTTCATCTGAATACAGTTCCGCTGGATATAATACCAAGTAGGTCCACACCTTACTTGGGCTTAACCAGCCTGTCCGGTGTTAATCGTTGGACTTTGCCTCCCTCTGTTTCAGATACTCCACCCATAAATCCCTTACTTTTTTGCTATTAGGATGGCTTTATCTAGCCAACTTACAAATTTTAACTACTGATAACAACAAATCAAAAACAGTAAGGGGCATCTCCGATAACCATTTCCTACAGATGTCCCTTTTGGCTATAAGCATTAAGTAAAATACTAAATGTCTCCGACATGTCGGTGTTGCACACTCAAGCTGGGGGAATGCACCAAAAAATATCAAATAAAGGCTTACCACCACACTCTGTGGCAGGATTTGTGAGATATGTCTGTCTGACCCTAACGAACATTTTATCTGCATTGATTAATATTACCGCAAGCTGGCTTGAATTTGCTGTAGCTAGTTGTATTGAGGCTATTAATTAGTGTGCTAAGTCATACAATTGCCTGCCTGGGATGAAGCCCCTCTGATCAGTATGTATTACCTTGTAGTGTAGCTCCTATTTCCCTAATAGGCTCTGCGCATTGGAATAATATATCCTATAGGTTTGACATAGGACTGAGGTCAGTATGTCCCTATCGAGTATATTAAACTTAATTACTTGTGCCAGCTAGCTCAGAGGCCACTAGAAACTTCTTGACAACAAGAAGGGAGTAGTTTCTGGCAGCCGCAAAACATGACCAATATGTTTCCCTTTTAGAATCAGAACGTGTCCCAGAGTCTTGGAAACACTAGATAACTATTTCACTCAGCTCAATCGTGCATGCTTAGTTTTCCTCAGAGTTACACAGAAATAATAGACGGGCGTTTTCAATAAAAGATTTATTGAACAGTCTTGTTTCTGGTGTAAGTATAATGTGCTGTTACGATCACAAGACAGTATGCGAGATAAATAATGTACAGGGTGAGCAGTAGAAATAAATAATACTGCGATAGCATTATCTTTTAGTACAAATGCTGTTACATAAATAACACAGACTAAAAATGCGAGTACTCATACGATGCAGTGCTAAGCTAGTTCTACCCCAATGTACCTAACCTAACCTAGGTGTAGGACGAGGTATGAAGTAGGTGAAGTATTCCTTACTATGGTATACTAAGAGTATGTTTAAGCCTAGTATGCCTAGTATGCCAAGAGTCCCTCTAGGTTCTTATCAGCTCCATACCTGAAGAATGAGAGAGGTTGGAATCTCTTTGCCAGACTCGAACTCCAACACCCCGCAAGGGAAGTCAGATCACTGGAAGCTGGAAGCTGGGCTCTCTGCGTGCAGGGAATGGCAGCGTCTTCTCAGTGCGTCAGGCCGGGATACGGGCTCCTCTGAAGTCGAGGTCTCCTCTGATTTACAGGGGCTAGGGAAGGTATATTTATACCTGAGAGTACCTTAGGAATGTTAGCATTGACGTGAATTGGACAACGAAAGACGTCATGGATGAACCCCTAAGGAATAATGGTTCATGCATAATATATGAGGCCTTGAAGAAATCAATAGTCCTGGGTTAGGGAAACTCCCGCAGCCTAAGGGTTTGTTCTTCATGAACTCGTTGTGACGTTAGGGTGGACGGATGTCAGAGACCATGCCTGTATTTGGAGTGCACGGTTTAATGCCTAAATAAGGCCTGGGATTCTATGCCTATATAAGGGCAGGGCGAATTGTGCCTATATAAGGACATGATATTGGAAAGCCCGTTATGGACACCCTAAGAGGAATACAACACCCACTCCACTTTCGTGTATACGATAATACATAAATGCTAAACATTTAAAATGCTAAACATAAAAATGGAGTACCGCATATTTCTAAAATATTTCATAAAACCATTTAAAAAGGCATTTAAAAAAAAACATATTACAATGCGAAAGGTAATGTACATTCGAAGCATTGCTTATCATTTCAGGCATAAAGTTAAAAAATAAATGCAATTGGAATGAAATAAGCAGTAATATTTACATGTGACAGAAAATGATCGATAAGTTGTTCAAAAATCAAAGTCATTTCATGTCATGAAAATCAAATGAACTGTTTTTAGACACATAAGATGACTAAATGTCTGTGGAAGGACCGCCAAGTCTGTACTATAAGGCTAGTTCTACTTTAAGCAGATTGAAGTACCATTTTCGTTCGAAAAATGGGAAAAAGTTCAATTTTGGTAGAGTTCCAAGTTTTTGAAAAAATGAAGGCCAAATTGTTGCTGTATTTCTGGAACACTGTATGCTGAATCAGAGTCAGTTTACGGGTCTGGTGTAAACATTAGATCATCTATTTCTATAGACAAAACATCATCCACTGTAGTTGGTGTGAGTTGGAACACCTCGTGAAGCAGGTTAATCGCACAGAGATGTGAAGCATTGCTTTCAATTGTCGCAATGTTCGCGTCCGTTGTTACCTGTGTGCCTATAGTTCTTTCTCGTACCTCAGCAGCAGCCGGAAGCGTCTGTGAGATCTCAATGAATGCTGTCATCAGGATAGGAAGCCGCTGGGGACAACACATAGCATGGGCCGTTATCTGGTCCAGCAGAGTATCGACATCCGTTGGCGCATCCGATGGAAATGTTAGACAGGTGTCCAACACGCATTCTACACCGCATAGCAGGCATCGTAGAACAGGTAAGATGCAATCTTGCCAGATTGGTCTGAATGACAGGAACCATGTGGTATTAAGGTCCCGTAGACGATTTATGCCCAAAAGCTGTACTATTTGCTCACGGCACTTTCGTTCAAGGAGAGCTTTCTCCATGTCGCTCGGAGTGATGTCAGCGAATTGGCTGGCCATAGCGCAATAGCAGGAAGAGAAATAGAATTCCGGCAACAAGTGCTAAAATTAATGGTATGCCACCAAACACCGAATTTGCAAAGTTCGGGATGATTCCGAGTATTGCCTGGAAAGGTGCTAACAGACGCGAGCAGATGCCCTTAAATACATGTACAATTCCTGTTGTATCAGACATGTTGAAAATTCATCCTATCATTTCCACGAAATGTATAGGGCAGTTTGTACGTATTAGAGTCTGTATCTCAGCCGAAGTCCTTGCAATTTGCAGATCATAGGTTTCTTTGGCCGAGGTCAAAGGCACTGTTTGTTGTAAAAGCATGGCTTTCATTCTGCTTAAAGTATCAAATCTTATAAAAGAGACGTTCAGCGAAGGCCATAGAGGCGACTCCTGACTGTGTCTATTGGGGCAAACAATACTTGCATACAGCAAGTGACCCTGGAGTTGACCGTTACTAGATATGGGATGCCTGGCAGCATGCCACAGCAACTCTGATCATTCAACATGAGGTAACTCCCATTAGAAAGTTGTCCGAACGTTGGATTAATCACAGCAGCTGGTGTACCCTGCTGATGGCAAGACAAATTTGCCACAGAACCATTACAAGCCCCGTGCAAGGAAATGTCCTGACATACAAATGAACCGCTTAGTGCACGTTTACAGTTTTTACCGCTTAAAAACACTTCACGATCCCCGCTCCAACATCTATATGTATACGGTAAAGCCCAAGATGTCTTAATGTATTCCTTACCCAACCTTTCATATTTGCCTGCTTGCATTTGTCTGAGGCAATACTGAAACTGAAAAGTAGTCACAGGTAGTGTGATTTTGCCATGAATAAGCCATTCTGTAGCTGCTTTTTCTGCCACTGTGAATGGTAACTTTTCCAGTTTTTCAATGCTCAGCACTGTATACTTTGCTCCTCTTTGTGCCATTTCGATCTGTTTATCAGTTAGATTGTATTCTGCAAACAGAGCCGTTGTGTTGATGAAACGCCAAGGCACATAGCCCGCTCGCAATGATTGCAGCGTCCAGCTTAATAACATAATAGAACGTAATTGAGATTGGCCTTGTTGTAATATCGCCAAATCTTGTTCTAGTATGTCGATAGCAGAGGATACAATGCCGTCCAGTGAATAAATTCTGGAGGACAAAGTTGTTAACCCATTGTCAACCACAGAGAGTGATTTCTCTAAATTAATACGATCAAGTTCACGTATTCGTTCTGCGGCCTCTATCTGTGACACCTTCCATGCTTCATTGTATGCAGCATAGATGCCGGCATCTATGAAACGTTTTTGACGCGGTTTTCTTGGTCCAAGCAAGAAATCCCTAAGATCTGCGTCTTTTGCGAGTAAGGATAAGTGTTGTTTCACATCCTGTAGTGTAGATGTATGCAGCCAATTGAGGCATAACTTCCCTACACTGTATGTTGTTACTACCCCCGGATGTTGTCTTGGGACGTATCTTGGGTCTGGCCTATGAATCGTAAAACCCTGAGTTTTATTCAGGAATCTTTCCTGACAGTTATTCGTGTCTGTGGGCCAGATCAACCTTTTTTTCCAATCAGTATTAGATCTGTTGAGTTGTAGTATATTGTCTACTGTCACCACTGCCTGTGTTTCATTATTTTTTGCAGGAGTTGGTACAGAAGGTGTGTTCATCTCTTTTATCTTGGCTAATCCAAGACAAGATGTTTGTTGGATAGTTTCATTCAAAAACATTATTTGTTCAGGGATGATGCAGGCTCTAAATAAAGCTTCTATCCCCTGTACTTGCCATTCTTTAGTACCCCACAACGTTTTTGTGTCTATTGTGTCTTTCCAAAAGTCGAAACCCTGTCTAGACAGTTGGGCATTAAATAATGCAGAATAAATCTGTTTTGTATTCGTTAACATAATTTTCATACCTGTCTTGTTTACATTTTTATAGTAAAACATTTCTGGATCAGATGTATTGTAACCTGAAAAATATGGAAACTTACTGGCAAATGTTTTTGAACTACCTTTAGGTGGTGTAGGACAATGTTCCCATTGGTTAAACATAAACACATTTCTTGGATATGCAGATTTATGCAAATAATGATGACCATAGTGGTTATAACAATACAGTTGTTCATAGTCTGATGAACCCTCTAAATATTCATTTTTAGAAAATGCAGCAGATTTTTCTAGGTCAAACATAATGTCAGTCACAGTCTCAAAGTCCCAATCATCAGAATAGGTACTGGACGAGATTAGATCACTTAGTGAAATTTTAAACAAATGTGGAATGTTCAATTCTTCCGTCGGACCAAATATATCAAAATCTGTTTTGTCCCACACTATACCATCGTGTATAGGAACAGCTATGATGTTCACTGATGACAAGTCTCTTGCTTCCCGATGTGAAGATTTATGAGGTTTCAAAAGTACGTTTACGTCTTTGTTTTCAGTGTTCGCATGGATGTATCTGCCACTAATAAGCACGCTCACAGTTGTAACCAAAGCTAGCCAGAGCAGGAAAACAAAAAGTCCAGATATAATCCAGAGTTCAATCCATGGAGAAACCAAATAAGTCTTTTTCAGAGAGTGAAGAAAGTCTTGTATTTGCTGCTTGAATTTGAATGATGCTGGCGTCGTTTCAGCTTCACTTGGATCTTCTGAGAACGTATCAAAGTTTATGAAATAGCCAGAAGCAGTTCTATCAATTGTTGAAATTGCATCAGGATTTGTAGAAATCACTGGAACCAGTTCATCACTTGCCACATTGGTGTAGACAGGTGTATTTGGACGAACTGTTAGTTGTTTTTCAAGAGGGATGATTTCCATAGCATTGTTGCTTAGTCCTTCATCTGTTTCTGCTGAATTCTCGATTGTTTTCAGTCTTTCAGTATGAACCTCTTGGATAGTAGCGAAAGGAGTGCGTTTGCTACTAGGTCGGAGTCCACGAGGCCTACTATTTAGTATTGGCCACATATTGTGGTTTGATGAGGTCGATGGACACAAATCTTTTCTCCTTTCTTCCAGCAAGGGGCGGCAGTATTACTGTTCTTGTTCCTTGAACTGCTAGGACAGGTACTGGTTGTCTGTAAGAAGGTCCAAATTCCTTCTTGTCCGCAATTTTTTCTCTGACTAGATCCCCAACTTTTGGAATCCAGACAGGCCTTGCTGGGACAGCCGGTTGATCCCCAGTGGTGGTTGGCTGTAGGAACACGTTGCTTTGTTTCGTTCTTAATTTGTTTAAGTCCTGTAAAACAGCCAAACGATCTTTGATATCAAAGGGTTTATTTTCCACCACTGTGCCTACGTTTTCTAAGTCTGGTACCCACATTCTTGTCCCAAATAGGACCTCATATGGAGTGACCCCCCTAGAGAACTTCTTGGCAGGTTGTTCAATGCACGTTGAACTCCACTAAGGTGTTTGACCCACCCGTCACCCGAGCCTAATACTCTAGCTGTTATAGACTGCTTTATGTCCCGGTTTTTCCTTTCCACAACCAAATTTCCCTCAGGATGGAATGGAGAGGAGTACCGCAATGCAACGCCCAGACTGGCCATGGCTTCTTTGTAAGCCCGAGAGCTAAACGCAGGACCCTGGTCAGAATGTAACGTGCCTATTGCGTATATGCCGATAAAGACTCGCAAATCTTTTATAACAGTTCGAGCGTCAGCTGAGCGCTGAGGCCATAACCATAGGAACCTAGAGCATGAATCCACTGCAACCATGATATATTTATAATTACCGTCCCTGTGCAAGGGACCGCAGTGGTCCAGGTAAACACAAGCTAATGGTTTGTCTGAAATTAACAGGGGTGTCTGCGCAGGGCGTTTCACTGTGGAGACTTTCATCTGTTGGCAAATATCGCATTCTAAAACATAGTTTTTAGTTTGTTTCTGAATGCCAGGCCACCAATATCTTTGCTTGAGTAAAGATACGGTTGCTGAAACACCTGCATGTGCAGAAGCTATCCCTTCGTGTGCTGCTAGGATTAGTCCTAATCTGCGTTCTTTGTTTGGAATTACCCTATCCCCCACTCCAGGGATTCGAGCAAAAGGAACGTTGTTCGCATCAATTACATAAGAGTACTTGAGTGGAAACTTTTTTGGTAACGCTGCACTGCTGCCTTTGCTTGAAGCCTTGACAGCCAACATTATCTCACCGTCTATTTTTGTTTTTGAACGAGTGATCGCAGCTACAGAAGCCGTTTGCACAGCCCCCTTTGCGGCTTCGTCAGCCAATGAATTCCCTGCAACGTGAACGCCATCACGTTGATGACTCAGTGTGTGTATCACGTGAGCCTTTGGTAGTTCGTTTTTCAACTGAACTACTTGTTCCCAAAGCATTTTATGCTTTATTGTGCCACCTTTCGCATCTTTGAAACCATTTTCAAGCCAGTTTTGTATATATTCATTATACGACTGCACACAGTAAAAAGAATCGCACACGATTAGTGTGGGGAATTCGCGATCTGTAGTTTCAAGTGCCAGTTTGAATGCTTGTAGTTCAGCTCGCTGAGCTGTACAATCTCCTAGAGACTGCGTTTTTGTGACCATAGGTCTGAAGATGCCATCTCGCATGCGACCTTTAACAATTGCACACGCTGCACTGTAAGCTTGCTTGCCCCCTATTGCGGGTTGTGCGGATCCGTCAGTGTAAATTATAAATTCGTACTGATCGAGAGGCAGAATTTCAGTAGGCAGGGGACATTCATGTTCATACTGCAGGAATGCTTGTGTTTTTAAATATGGATCAAAAACATATACAACATCTGTTGCAGCAAGAGAATTAACCCATTGTATCCATCTTGGATGTAATGCTTTAGCATTTGGAATGCTTGCTTTTGTAACCGCTTCTAAAGCAGGTACTGGGGTTACGACAATAATGCGTTTCCCTTGGGCTAAGGCTCTTTCTTTTGCTACAGAGGTCTGAACTGCTGTTAGAATTTTTTCAGTTGAACTGAAGCGCATTTCCGCTTGTGTGTACAAGTGTGATTTATACGCTATTGGGATTTTCTCACCTTCATTGAAAGTTAAGTAGGTGAATCCGCATTGACCCGAAATTATTCGGATCACCAAATTGCGTTCACTTACGCGTGTTTGTAAGTGATTTGTTGCTAACATGTTAGCGAGTAGTGAACGCAAGATTTCTGTGTGTTCTTGTGTCCAGTTTCTGAATGAAAAATCAGGTTTGATTAATGCGTAGAGAGGTTTAACCCTTTCTGCGTAGTTTAGAATGTATGTTCTTCCAAAGTTTAAGAAACCCAGGATGGATTGAATTTTTTTTAGCGTTTTTGGAGGTTGGAGCAGCGCACATTTTTCTAAAAAGTTAGCTGCCAAGCTCTTGCCTTCAATTGAAAGCTCATATCCTAGAAATAGGACATTGAGATGGGCAATTCTAGACTTCTTAAAGTTGAATTTGTAACCCTCAGAGGCGAAACCCAATATAAAGGTGCTCAACCTGTTCAAGTGTTTATCCAGGTCATCGTCTGTCAGATAGATGTCATCGACATAGGACAATGCCTCATTGTCATAAATTTGTAGTAACTATTCTTGAACCCTTGTGGGAGTCGACAAAAGTGACGCTGGGTCCCCATTATGGAGAATGCTGTTAAGTACCTGCTTTCAGGTGCTATGTTTTGACAAAAGAAACCATTTGAGATGTCTAATGTTGTTTTATATTTTTTACGCACAATGTTATTCATTAATGCTGTGCTATGTGCATTTTGCACTGCAAAAGTTTTAGAACAAGTGTTTAGGTGTCTGTAATCCAAAACTAGACGATATGTATTGTCTGGTTTGGAGACAGGAAACAAAGGATTGTTCATTGAGGAGGTGCATGTTTCAATCACCCCTTGATATTCAAGTTGATCTAAGATCTCCCTGACCTGTTTTTTAGCTTCTTGTTTTATAGGGTACTGCCTTTGTGCAGTTGGTTCATGTTTCAGATGTATTTTATGGTGCGGTGAGTCCTCATCCCATCCTACATGATTTTTATATAATGCTGGGGCCTGGGCTACTTCCCATTTCCTGGCATATGTATATTTTAGATTTATTGGAATGTGGTTAGAGAAGGCAGGCATAATAATGTCCTCGCCATGTGGGCACTCCCTGACAAATTGTGGTGGCCAGTCTTTTTCTGCTAGAAGTGTGTCATAGCCCTTTGATAGTCTTTCCCAAAAAAGTGCTTTCACCTGTCTAGGTTTGTCTCCCTCCATCCGGAGTGTTATTTCAAATAACCTTTGTGGAGTACTAACCCTGGTGTCTACAGTCTCTACTTTAATGTATTCATTCAAGTCCACTATCTCCAGAAGTTCCCTCAGGTTCTGGCGAACTATTGTGACTTCTGCTGCACTGTCCAGCATGGTCTGAGCCCATTCTCCGTTCTTGAGTTGTGTTCTCAGTATTCTCGGCATGTCTAATCTTTAGACCTGCTACTTTCTTTTTGGAGAATTGAGGTTTAGCCTTAGTTTTTGGAGCGTGTTTGTCGTCTTTCGATGTCACGCGTTCTTCTCTGTGTTCCGTCCGTCCTCTTCTTTCCGAAGTCTGTGGTGAGATCTGAAAGGGACGAGAGGAACGTGTATCAGTATCATGATACCTGTCAGGTTTTCTCAAATTATCCCTATTCCTGAGGTTATACCTCCTTTCAGAGGGCTCCTTTTGAGGAGACCTACCTCGGGATTGAGAACGCTTCTCGTTTGAATTTTGTTTATTAGTTTCCCACTTCTTTTTAGAAGATGTAGGAGTTTGTTTAATTGTGTCCTTCTCAGGACTTTCAGATAGCTTCGGCTTCACTGGTCTTCCACCCAAACTATCTCTGCCTAATTCTGCATAGGATTGTTCTATTATTCTGGGTAGCTCAGTTTGATGTTCTGTAACATCGAATTCCCTCAATTTTGGCGGATCGCAACTGCTGCTGCCTCTCCTTTAATATTAGATAATATTATTGTTGAGACTTGCTCGAAATTTTTCAGTAATTTCATACCTAAATTTAGAGCAGGCTCTGCCCCGTATTCATTTTGAATTTGTTTGAGGACATCAGGTATTACCGCTATTGACGGAATGCCATGTGTTTTAGTGTAGATAGCAGCAAAGACTGAACCCCAAGTGGTGCAGTCTTCCAGTTGTGGTGTGATCCCCATTGGTAAACTGATTGTTAGGATTCTGTGTTTCTCATGCGGGCTAGTATTTGGAAATACTGCTTCGATTTGAGTAATTTTTTGAGCTATCCAAAACGGAATTTGCTCATGTTTTGTGGGCATTTTACCCATGACTGAGTTGAGAGTCTGTGGTGTAATTTTTAGTGTATTCCCCTGTTGGGGAGTTGGATTTGGATATGTCAATGTTGGTCTGACTGTAAAAGTCTGCATGACATATTGGACCAATTGTCTGTAAATTTTTATTAACTCTTTTATTTGAGTATATAATTCCTCATCTGTCATTATATCCAGTTCAGGATGAGGTGTGTAGCCGGCTAAAATCGGCCATGTTGCTCCTGGTCTACCTAGTAGACCGAGCCTGGTGATGTTTTTGTGATGTTTTAGGGCGCCTTTAAACCAGAGCTGATGCTCCTGGTATGTTAATGGAATTTCAATATCCTCGAAAGGAATGTATTCCTCTGGTAGATCATCTTCTTTGTAGAAGTGAAATGTTTGTGATGTTGGATTGCATTCAGGAAGTAGTACCCATGAATAGAATACCTCTGTCTGAAAGGATTCATGTTCCTCTATCACGAAAACTGCTCTACCTCCTCTTGGCGATAGGCCATGTTTTATAAGTTTTAGAGTTATGGCTCTTCTTATGTTTTGAGGGATGTTTATAACACCCTCCTCGGTTTCATTTAAACCTGTATTATTAAAAACTGCTGCTTGGGCTGGATCAGCCGCAGCTCCACCGTTTCCGGTTTCATTGTCACCGTCAGGCATTTTTGTTGTTTGAAAAATGTAGAACAAGTTTCAAGGAAACAAAGATAAGGTGCACAATATTTTGGAACACTGTATCCTTCAACGTTGAGCAAACCAAACAGCTAATATATAGGGTACTTCCCTATGTAGCCTTGGTGGATACTAAACCCTGCCCACTCCAGACGTCTTTTGGAGTATATGGGTAGAGGTCTCTGAGAGAAAAAGCACGGCTGAGTTACTCAGTATCTAACGTTGAATTACTGCCTAACCAAACCGTTGGGCGCCATGTAGTGTAGCTCCTATTTCCCTAATAGGCTCTGCGCATTGGAATAATATATCCTATAGGTTTGACATAGGACTGAGGTCAGTATGTCCCTATCGAGTATATTAAACTTAATTACTTGTGCCAGCTAGCTCAGAGGCCACTAGAAACTTCTTGACAACAAGAAGGGAGTAGTTTCTGGCAGCCGCAAAACATGACCAATATATTTCCCTTTAGAATCAGAACGTGTCCCAGAGTCTTGGAAACACTAGATAACTATTTCACTCAGCTCAATCGTGCATGCTTAGTTTTCCTCAGAGTTACACAGAAATAATAGACGGGCGTTTTCAATAAAAGATTTATTGAACAGTCTTGTTTCTGGTGTAAGTATAATGTGCTGTTACGATCACAAGACAGTATGCGAGATAAATAATGTACAGGGTGAGCAGTAGAAATAAATAATACTGCGATAGCATTATCTTTTAGTACAAATGCTGTTACATAAATAACACAGACTAAAAATGCGAGTACTCATACGATGCGGTGCTAAGCTAGTTCTACCCCAATGTACCTAACCTAACCTAGGTGTAGGACGAGGTATGAAGTAAGTGAAGTATTCCTTACTATGGTATACTAAGAGTATGTTTAAGCCTAGTATGCCTAGTATGCCAAGAGTCCCTCTAGGTTCTTATCAGCTCCATACCTGAAGAATGAGAGAGGTTGGAATCTCTTTGCCAGACTCGAACTCCAACACCCCGCAAGGGAAGTCAGATCACTGGAAGCTGGAAGCTGGGCTCTCTGCGTGCAGGGAATGGCAGCGTCTTCTCAGTGCGTCAGGCCGGGATACGGGCTCCTCTGAAGTCGAGGTCTCCTCTGATTTACAGGGGCTAGGGAAGGTATATTTATACCTGAGAGTACCTTAGGAATGTTAGCATTGACGTGAATTGGACAACGAAAGACGTCATGGATGAACCCCTAAGGAATAATGGTTCATGCATAATATATGAGGCCTTGAAGAAATCAATAGTCCTGGGTTAGGGAAACTCCCGCAGCCTAAGGGTCTGTTCTTCATGAACTCGTTGTGACGTTAGGGTGGACGGATGTCAGAGACCATGCCTGTATTTGGAGTGCACGGTTTAATGCCTAAATAAGGCCTGGGATTCTATGCCTATATAAGGGCAGGGCGAATTGTGCCTATATAAGAACATGATATTGGAAAGCCCGTTATGGACACCCTAAGAGGAATACAACAACCTGGCTAATTATTTTCATCAATTTATAAAATCCCTGCATAGACCTTATAATCGCTGTTAAGAAGAGAAACAGCTGATATGACTTCACTACCCTTGGATCCTTGTTTAGCTTCAAAATCAA
The DNA here is from genome assembly GCA_963921515.1 of Calotriton arnoldi. Taxonomy (NCBI): domain Eukaryota; kingdom Metazoa; phylum Chordata; class Amphibia; order Caudata; family Salamandridae; genus Calotriton; species Calotriton arnoldi. The sequence continues at coordinate 531,638 of CAWUFW010000697.1, read as the reverse complement.
TGATATCGTAGCTTCATTCCATTACACTGGCTTGGCACCTCCCTCCAAATATATTTCATTGAACAGCTGTCTCCATACCAGGACTACCACCTCCTTTATTGCCTTATACATGTCAGAGGGTATGCCATCCACCCCTGCTGCCTTCCCACTACCAGACTTATTTATTTGGGAAAAAATCTCTTCAGATGTGATCTCCTCTTGAAGCAAATTTTTATCTAAATCAGACAAGCTCCGGAGTTTCCTACCCCTTAACCATTCTCTTTTCTCTCAAGTTTTTGCTGGTATCTAATCTGAATCTAGGCTTTGAAATGCACTACATATAGATTCTTCTATCTTTTTTCAATTATGTGTACAGTTCCCCTCATCATCGATTTATAGCTCTTTAATATCATTCCTCGCTCTATCTACCCTGGCTTTCCATGCAAGTGATTTTCCACACTTCTACCCAAATTCAAAGTGCCTTAATGTACTTGCAAATCACTACTCCCTGCCTCTCCTTTGTAACAACTCTTTCATAACATCATTGAACTCCGTCAATTCCTGCTGTACCTCCAAGTATCTTTCTTGCATGGTTTCGATTAACTCGTTCTCTGCCCTCATAATAGCTCTCCCTAGCTTGCTGACCTCCTCTCTCCTTGCTTTAATCTTGTGGCAACCCAGCTTTCGAAGGACCCCCCCAATAAATGCTCTGTTTGTATCCGTCAATACCCCCACACTGGCAGGCACCTCATTCACTTCCAAAAATTCTGTAGTTTCTCTTGTCAACACAAGAATGTTGTCCCGGATAAATTGTACTCTAGTCATATCACTACACACGTCAGTCATTACTGTTTGACATACTGATGTAGCTGGACATAACCCAAATGGCATCCATGTGAAATTGTATATCCAAAATGTGTAATAAAATATGTCAAATTGATGGAGTCTTCATGTAACCTAATCTGGTTGTAAGCCACCAACATGTCCAAGGTGCAGAAGAACTTCGCACTAGACAACAATCACACCACTGCAGAAATGTTTGACGTTGGAAACCTGTCCTCTACAACACACTTATTTAGCTCTTGAAAGTGAATGCAAAGTATTATCTCTCCACTGAAAGCCGCTATTCAATCACCTCCAGCAGCTGAATGATCTTAGTATGACACAAAACCTCCAATTCTCTCTTCACTAAGTTGATCGGTATACCCTTGACTTGGCTTACTGCTGGTACTGAACATTTCTTCAACACGTGTAGGAAACTGGGTTTTTGTTGCAGTACTGCCCCACTTTTTGACTGGTATTTGATGCAACTTTGATTGAAGTGTATTGGGTTCCTGCTAACCAGGTCCCCAGTACCACTGTTCTTTCCCTAAAAATGTACAATTGCTTCCCGCAATTTGCGAGAACTTTAGCACTCTCCGTAAGTCCCTAGTAAATGGTACCCCTGGTACCTAGGGCATGAGGTACTGACGAAGGTCCCTAGGGGGTGCAGCAAGAATTGTGTCACCCTAAGAGACCCCTCACCGAGCACATGCAAGGCTGCCATTGCAGGCTGCGTGTCTTGGTGTAGAATAGAGTGAAAACACAACATGTCCCACATCCCTGTGTGCCATGTCTCCTACCACTGCAGGTAATTTTTGTAAGTCACCCCTACAGCAGGCCTAACAGTCTTAAGGCAGGGTGCTAAATATTACATGTGAGGGCATACCTGCAGGAGCAGATATGCCCCTGTGCTGGTCAGCCCAATTACTTCTAGTACAAGGGACCAGGGAAGCCATATTAAAACATGTGCTGGACACTGGTGAAAACGAGTTCCCAAGCTACATGATGGCTTTCCTAAAGATAGGGATGTTTAGTATCAAACAACTCATATTGATAAACCCACACGGATTCTAGTGTTAGATTTACCAAGACATGCTCACAGAGGGCACCTTAGAGGTGCCCCCTGAAAATCTACCAGCCTCTGGTGTGCTCACTGACTGGTTTCTTCCAGCCTGCCACCCGAAACACTGTTATGACCTCCTAGGGTGTGACCCTCTGCTCTCAGGAGACCTAGAACACAAGCCTGTCTGGGAAGAAGGTGTCACACCCCCTCCCACAGGATGACCTGCTGATAAGCCTTCCTAGGCCAGAAAGCTTTAAAGAAGCTGCCACCTTTGAAATGCGAATCTGGCTCCTCTCACAGGATAGGAAGCCGACCCCCTTTGTCCAGAGCCCCCTTGGCACCTGGACGGGTGGGAAAATTAGCTAGTCAGGTAGGTGTGCCACTCCCAGGCTAGTGCCACCCTTAAGGTGGGCTAAACTGAGGTGGACATGACTTTTCAGAAGTAGCCATCCTTGTAATGGCACACTTAGGAATTCTGGCACAGGATTATGCCCACTTCCCACAGGAAGTGGTCATGCAGGGGACGTAGTGACCCCAAGGGTCAGTAGCCCATTGGCTACTACTCTACCTTACCATAATGCCCCTAAATTCAGTATTTAGGGGAGCCCCTGGCACCAGAAGAGCAGATCCTGACGACCTACAAAGAAGAAGGACACTGAAGAGCCGGGAAAGCAGAAGACTGAAGAGATCAACTGACTTGGCACAAGTCCTGCTGGCCTGTCTGCTGTTCCTCGTCGAAACTGCACCAAAGACATCTCATCCTGCAGCTGTTGTCCCTCCAAAACCTGGGACAACAGCCTGCCTTCAGTAAAGAACCAAGACCTCCTGTGGATCAGCAGAACTGTTCCCTGCATCCTGCAGAAACTCCAAAGAAAGGACTCTGAGTACTTCGGAACCGCCAAAACCCGACGCCTAAGGTCACCACTACACCCGAGTGGAAGTGGGCCAAGGGTGCCATCGAGGTCCTCCAGTCCTCCAGAGTCTGAGCCTATTGTGGTTACACCCTTCGTGGACCCTCTGACGTTGCCTGCAGCCTCTGCACGCAGGCCCCCCTCTACCGCAACTGCTCTCGGTAAGAAAACCCATGCCTTAAGTTACCTCTGCACCCGTTGCCGTGTAGAAGAGGACCACAGGTGTCCCTACATCCAGCGCATTGTGAGGCTTGAGCCCCCCTGTTGGTTCAGCCTGACTGGACCCCCAGTCAAAGCCTGCAGCTTCTTTTTACTGCAACCGTTCTCCATGGAATAGCATTGGGCACCTGACACTGTTTTGCACCTCTGCACTCGGCCGCCCTAGTGCCGCTGGTGGTGTTCTGCTGGTGCTGCCTTGGACCTTGCCCACCACTCACCTTAACTCCTGTAGAAGGGTCCTGTAAGTCGCTGCACTACACCTGACTGCTGCATTGACTTTTCCTCCGATAGGATAACATTGAAGCCTCCAGAAATTGCACTGTTAACTTTTTGAACTAAATAGAATTCATATTAAAAAACATACTTAACTGAATGATTTTCTTCTGATGCCTAAACATATAGAAAGATACTTACTATTTTTATAAATTGGTTTGGATCTCCGTCTTAAGTTGTGTATCTCATTTATTGACCATTGTGTGTATTTGCAGATGTCTTGCACTTCTCTGTGATTAGCCTAAGGCTACTCGACCACACTACCCCCTAGCAGGGCACCTTGGGATTGCCATAGCCAGTCCCCTGTCCACTCACAAGGGAACCATATGACTCTTTACATGGTATATCTCGTTTTAAATTTTAATATAAAGAGCCAGTTTCCTACATTGGTGGTGAAGCAGTGGAATACAAGGCTTGGCATCTGCTGTGCTTGGTTAATAAGTGATTCCACTAAGGAATACAAAATTGTCATTATCTAAAAATATTTTTTGTAGATTTTGAGTTTAATTCTAAATTGTTTTAAACTAGCTGTTAGTGCCTTGGTTAAGCCCCACAGTGAAACTGTTAAGAATTTCAAAAGTATTAAAGCAGTTAGGTCTTTAGAAAGTATTTAGCATTCTTTTGTAAGTTCTAAAAAAGTTTCCAACTACTTTAAAAACCATGTCTGAGACAGGGCCCTCCCAGGAGCTCAACCTGGTAACCTACCAGCACCTTAGGTTGCCCCAACTTAAGGAGCTCTGTAAGGCATGACAACTTGCCATGGGGCCTAGACCCACAAAAGCCCATCTGCAGCAGATGCTGTCAGAAAATGACAGGACTCTGGCAAGCAAAGGTTCCCCCACTGGGGAAGAAGATGAGAACCCAGAGGTGGATGGTGTTGACACTGACCCTATCACTACCCCTTCAGACAGCAACTCAAATGGGAGCACTCCTAGTAGTATTCCAGAAGAGATATGCACTGAAGACGCAGATCTTCAGAAACTAGCCAAGAAGATAGCATTAGAGGCTAAACTCCTGGCTATAGAAAAGGAAAGAACTGAGGTGGACTTATGACCCATCTCTGGTGGCACCATTGCTTTGGGCACCTTGACAGGGCGCTTCACTCGCCCGTCTGCTCTAATTCATTTTTGCCCTTAACTTAGACCGCGATTGCGCTTCGCGGCTTCGCTCAGGCCTCGCCTCCCTAATTCGGCCTTCCTTCATTCCCCCCGCAGACCGCAAGTGCTTCAAGCGGTTCTGTTGTTGCGGCGCCTCTCCGCCCACTCTTCCCGACATCGGCCTGCCTGATTTTCCTCATCAACACGAGGATCGCCTCTCCCTTGACGAACTCGTCTGTTTCACTTGAGCTGCTTGTTGGCCTTTTCCTCTGGATCTCACGCTTAAACGACTCAGCCATTTTTTGCGCCTGCCTGCATTTCTGTTTACACTCCTCGTGGATGTAATTAGTTCTTCACTGCCCCACCAGCTTGATACTCCAGCAGATATCACCTAGACTACCTTCCCTCCCTCGCCCTCCGACTTGGACCATTCACCAACTATTCAGCACTATAACAATTCAAGTAACCTGGTCCTGATGACGACATGAACTCAGACAGGTTGAGACACCGTCGACCACCCAGCGTTACCTCTGGCATCAATGTGGTCAATTTAAACAATTTAAAGCGGAATACTTACCTCGTATATACCTTCATTTTCTGTTATTGGCCACCAATTTTGTTGTATTTTTGCGCCGTTCACGCTGTTTTTTCACTTCATTGTGTCACTGCGCCGTTCACTGTCACAAGCACGATTAGTGCACAACCCACTTATGGTTACTCATACATACAATGTACTGTAGTGCTGTTATCACTACTGGCAAATAAGAACCTTTTTGTCTTCCTACGATTTCTTTGGGTCTTCCTTTTTCCATCTCTCTGTTTGATTAATTCTTTTGTTTAATTGCCTTGTGAATGATTACCGGTTGAGACATTGTCTTTTGTATGCCTTCTCTGGTGGCAGCAAACTCATAAATAGGGAGCAGGATTAAGCTTTCGACCCTAAAATCCGCAAAGGGATTGTTCCAAAATACTCAGAGGGTGATGATATCACCAAATGGTTTACAGCCTTTGAGAGGGCCTGCAAAATGAGATAGCTCAACAAAAAGTATTTGGGCTTTGTTATTTGGGAGTTGTTCTCAGGAAAGTTTAGAGATATGCTCCTGACACTGAATGAGGTAGATGCTGAGTCCTATGACCTGATTGAAGGCTTTGGACTCACCATGGAGGAATACAGGATCAGGTTCAGGGAGACTCAGAAAACCCTGAGTCAGTCCTGGGTTGATTTTGTAGACTTTCCAGTGAAAACTCTAGGTGGTTAGTTGAAGGGAAGTCGGATGCAAGATTATGATGTACTTTATAATTTGCTTATGAAAGAACATCTGTTAAGTAACTGTACTTCTGAGAAGTTGCATCAGTACCTGGTGGACCTGGAGCCAGTCTCTCCCCAAAAGTTGGGGAAGAAGACTGATCATTGGGTAAAAACAAGAGAGTCCAAAACTAGTCATGGAGGGGGTGACCAAAAGAAAGGGGTTGCTAAGCCCCACCAAGAGAAAAAGGTGGACTACTCTAAAGAAAAAGATAAGGAATCCTCTGTAGGCACCAAAAACCTGTCCAGGAGGGTGGGCCCTGAGACACCTCCCAAAACAAAAGTGGGTACCAGGGTAAGAACTGGGACCCCAAGAATGCTTGGTGCCTTAACTGTAGACAGACTGGTCACCGAACCAAGGACCCTTCCTGTCTTAAAAACAAACCCACTATCGTACCGCCAGAGGTTGCCAGTGTAGCCTTTGAGGATGATTCCTCAGATGAGGAAGTCCTTTAGCTTTCACCTGGAAAATGAGGCCAAAAGGTGAGTTGCAGATTCTAGAGGGAAGCAAGCATTTCCACCAACTACTGGTGAATGGAATCCCAGCCACTGCCCTGAGGGATACCTGTGGCAGTCACACTATTGTGCATGACAGGTTGGTTCTCTCAAACCAGTATATCCCAGGTGAGACTAGAAGAGTAAAGGCTGTCCCAGGGGAGGTTACTGTTAGGCCTGTGGCTTTAGTACCCCTAGAGATAGCTGGGTCCCTTAGTTGGAGAAGGGTGGTAGTCAGAACAGGCCACCCCTTGACTGTCTCCTTGGAAATGACCACCCAGAGGTTGGTCTGAGCCAAAGTGAGGTACTGGTCCAGTGCCAGTCCTCACCCAAGGATTCTGGGGGGGCTGAACCTACAGTTAGAGCAAGTGACCCCGAGAAGAAGAGGAAAAAGAGAAAGTGTAGGAAAGGTGGGCAACTTTTAGCCAAAATTCCAGTAGGCCAACGAGATCCTGCCCCTGCAGGGGAGGGCTCTCAAAGTGGTCCTTGTGAAGCCCTACCTAACCCACAAGAAGTCCTGACCGGTCAGGCAGGTGGCCCCTCAGCTAACAGAAGAGAGAGTGGAAGGAAGGTGTTTGCTACAGGATGTAGTAACCCCCACTCTAAAGCAGCAGACAGGCAACCCAAACCCAAAGACCCAAAGAAGCCTGTAAGTTAGCCCCTTCACCTGTCAGTGAAGAGCTAGAGGTGTGGTTCTGGGCACTGACAGCTGGCAGTGGTCTCTGCTGGGTGTTGACCTTTATGGCTGCACTGTCCTTGGCATAGTGGTCTGACCCCATGCCAAATAGCAAGCTAGGCCCCCTGACCCTGTTGGTCATGGTGGGGTTACTCAAGTTGTGGGTAACCTCTTTGGGTAAGCTGGGGGTTGCCCTGGCTAAGATAGGGTTAGCAGAGGTGGACCCCTCTGATCCCAAAACAAAAAGAATGGGTGAGGACACTAAAGAAGCTGACAAAGGGCATTTTAAATTGGGTCCCAACACTGTTGAGGTAGGTCAGCTCCCCAGAGGGAATGACCTAGACACGAGGATGTAAGGCAGAGTAGGCCCTACAACAATCCAGCCTGTTTCCTTCCTTACTCTTTCTCGCCTGACAGATTAGGAAGACTCTCCCATGTTTGGCTGAGTCTCCGGGCCTGCAGGCTGGGGGCGGGGGGTGGGAGGGGGGAGGTGCTTGTGTAGGAAACTGGGTTTTCATTGCAGTAACCCCCCAACTTTTTGCCTCGTATTTGATGCAACTTTGACTGAAGTGTACTGGGTGCCTGTTAACCAGGTCTCCAGTACCAGTGTTCTTTCCCTACAAATGTACAATTGTTTCCCCCAATTGGCAATACCTTTAGAACTCTCTGTAAGTCCCTAGTAAATGGTACCCCTGGTAAAAAGGGCATGAGGCACTAAAGAAGGTTCCTAAGGGCTGCTGCACGAATTGTGTCACCCTAAGTGACCCCTCACCAAGCACATGCAAGGCTGCCATTGCAGGCTGCGTGTCTCGGTACAGACAAAAATGAAAACACGACATGTCACACATCCCTGTGTGCCATGTCCCATACCACTGCAGGTAATGTTTGTAAGTCACCCCTACAGCAGGCCCAACAGTCCTAAGGCAGGGTGCTGAATATTACATGTGAGGGCACACCTGCATGAGCATATATGCCCCTGTGCTGGTCAGTCCTATTACTGCCAGTGCAAGTGGGCAGGAAAGCCATTTTAAAATATGTGCTGGACACTGGTGAAAACAAGTTCCCCAACTAAATGATGGCTTCACTGAAGATATGGATGTTTGGTATCAAACATCTCGTATTGATAAACCCACTCTGATTCCGGTGTTGTATTTACCAATACATGCAAACAGAGGGAACCTTAGAGGTGCCCCTTGAAAACCTACCAGCCTCTGGTGTGCTCACTGACTGGTTTCTGCCAGCCTGCCACCCAAGACACTGTTCTGACCTCCTAGGGTGAGAGCCTCTGCTCTCAGGAGACCCAGAACAGAGCCGGTTTGGGAAGAGGGTGCCACACCGCCTCCCACAGGATGACCTGCTGATTAGCCTTGCTAGGCTCTTAAGTTTCAAAGAAGCTGCCGCCTTTGAAATGCGAATCTGGCTCCTCTCACAGGAGAGGAAGTCAACCCCATTTGTCCAGAGCTCCCTTGGCACCTGGACGGGCAGGAAAATTCAGGTAGGCGTTCCACCCCTAGATTAGTACCACTCCTAAGGTGGGCTAAACTGAGGTGGACATGACTTTTCAGAAGTAGCCATCTTTGTGACGGCATACTTAGGAATTCTGGGACAAGGTTATGCCCACTTCCCACAGGAAGTGGTCATACACAGGGTGTAGTGACCCCAAGGGTGAGTAGCCCATTGGCTACTACACTCCCCTAACACCTCTAAATTTAGTATTTAGGGGAGCCCCTGGCACCAGAAGAGCAGATCCTGATGACCTATGAAGAAGGAAGACACTGAAGAACCGCAAAAGCAGAAGACTGGATAGATTAACTGACTTGGCCCCAGTCCTGCCAGCCTGCCTGCTGTTCCTTGTTGAAACTGCGCCAAAAACATCTCATCCTGCAGCTGTTGTGCCGCCAAAACCTGGGAGGACTGCCTGTCTTCAATAAAGAACCAAGACCTCCCACGGAACTGTTCCCTGCCTCCTGCAGAAACAACAAAGAAAGGACTCTGAGGGCTCTGAAACCACCAAAATGGGATGCCTGAAGTCACCACTATATCCTTCGCTCCAAGCCCGAGTGGAAGTGGGCCAATGGTGCCATCGAGGTCCCCCAGCCCTCCAGAGTCCCAGTCCATCGTGGTTTCACCCCTTGTGGACCCTTCTTTGTCGCCTGCAGCCTTTGCATGCAGGCCCCTCTCTGCCACGACCGCTCCCGGTATGAAAACCAATCCATCAAGCAGCAACTGTAGGATCTCGCTCGGATGCTCTTTTAGGATTTAGAGATTATTCCACCTGTAAAGCTGCATAGACTTGGAACCGACCCGGATAATGGTCGCCAGTGTCTCCCTGTTAAGGGTATAACATTTATACAAGTGCTGCATTAGGATTGCTTCATGGGATATTGGCATGAGTGCGGTCACATGGATTGGAGGGTGTCATCATGAGGTGAAGCAGGCTCCATCTTTGAAGAAGATAAAGTCCGTCAAAGGTGTTCCACCAAAATATTGACTCAAAAATATAGTGTGACCTTAATATTCTGAGCACAATAAAATGACGGCAAAAAATATTGAAGGTAAGTATATTGTTGTTTTGACTTTTTACAATAAAATTGAAGTTTAATTATAGATGACTTTATTATTATTTTAACTATGTTATTTTATTGTATATTATTATGTTTTTAGTTCATTTTGTTATTTTAAAATGCATTATTAGTTCTTTATAAATGATGTTATACTTATGTATTTTTAGGAGAGTTGATGGGTTTATTGGGGGATTCGGTGGCTAGTGTTTTTTTTTTATTACATACCAATTAATTATTATTAGTTATTTAGATAATTTATTTTTTGCTATTTATTTGAGTACAAGTTAATTTTTTTTTAAAAGTTCCATACATTTTAATTTTGGATTATGGGATTCATAGGGAGTGTGGGTTGTTTTTTTAATGATTTATCAATTAATGTTAATTGATTATTTTTGAATTGTGATTTATTTTTGCCATGTTTAATAAACGTCCAAATTAATTAATGTTTTAATTTCGGGTTGTGGGGTTTCTTGGGGGGTTTAGTATATAGTGTTTAAGTAACATAAAAGTAACCATTTCATCTTTAATTAGAACAAAGCGCGCCAAGTTAGTAAGAGGTCACATTCAACAGTATATTTGCTATTATCAAATATCACAATTAGCTTGAAGCACCCCAGCGACTTTGTTACTATTTCAGTCCTCAACAAAACCATCCACACCCACCTACCACCCAGAAGGCAATAGCAATCCAATTCATAGATTTAATGGCACCTCAACTAGAGTTATTTCATCACAGTGGAAGAGTCATCTTCTGCTGCCTGCGTCCGATTGGGAGGCAGTAATGAGATATTTCTCCAGCATGTTTTGTGTCGATCTCCCTCATCAATAATGACGTAGATTCAAGTTTCTCAGATGTGTGACGAAGCAGGTTCTAGGGCCACCTTGCGACAGAAACTGCAGCACAGGACCCCAGATCACGTCAAAGTCTTTGTGTTTCTTCATGAGGGCATTGCTCAGACCCTCCACCACCAGCAACTTCCAGAGTGCCAATGTCATTTTAGTAGCTCCCAAGCATCCCCTCATCACCATCCTATCGGATTTAGTTTAATGTTGTGGCTTCTAAGAGCGAAGGCTTAGAAAGGGATAGCCAGTTGGTGTGGCATCTGTTAAGATCTTCACTATTGTCCCTAAGATCTCAGCTCAAAATGGTTTAATCCGCGGTCGGTCCCACCAGATATGCCTGAAATCTCCCAGCAAAGCACAACTTCTCCAACACTCTCCGCTTACTTGCAGTAAACATTTACTTAGTTGGACTGGGTGCATATACCAGTCGTCCATGACCGTACCATGGGCCTCTCTACCTAGTGTTTAGGTCTGTCTTGCCATAGGGGATTCCACTGTCTTTCACTACTGTCCTCCCTTAAAGTCCTGGACTGCCGTAGCATATTGTTTCGAGAAGGCAAGGCTTTAAGTGGGCCGGGTCCTACCGGTGCTCAGCATTAGCAGTTCTAAAAAGCAGGCACTGAGACGGGTCCCTATAGGGCTCTCCATTTTTGCCCTCACCCTCAGGGTGAAAAAAAAGCTCAATTCTGCAGCAGTGCCACCCTTCAGTGCCGTTGATGTAACTTCAAAGAGACTTGTTTTAGTTCTTTTACAGTCTAGTCATTTCAGAACTAAAGCATTTTCAATATTATATACAACAAAGTCATAGTTGTTGCTTATTTATCTTATGCAACTAACAGCCATTGACAAAGCCAATAGACCTGGCTTGTTGTAGGTGTAATGTTACTTATTGTATCATATATCTGGATGCAGTGTCAAAAGCAGCAAAATACCAGACAGCGGTACACTATGCTCAACACAGATTTTTAGCTTACGTGTTTTTAAGCCACGCCCTTGATTGCATCAGCCACGCCCCTTAAAGAAACCCCCAGTTTTTTCATCCCACTTAAAGCCCTGCGAGAAGGTATCTACAGTCCGGTTTCACAGACAGTCTAAATACATTTTCCAGGGGTGTGAGCTCATGAGTGGCTGCCAGCATAATCTGTGGCTGCATAACCCAGTGTCTCATTTGTGTCTATCAGAAGCGCTCAGGTTCATCTAGATGGAACATCTGTTTACAAGAATTAAAAGACAATACCGCCAGTTTGCACAACATATCTCAAATCATAAGGCATTCCCCTAATATCCATCTGTTAAAGAGACCAGGGTAAAGGGCTTGACTGAAGGTGGGGATGAAATGCATGGGAGTGTGTTGGGATGGAAAATCTGGTCTGTGCGGGTATCTAGAGAGATATGCCAGGGCTCTTGTTAGGAAGCCACTGCAGCTTGCACCACTCGTTGCCCCTGACTGCGCTGACAATAACAACTGCTAACCACGACACTTCTACAAGTGTGACAATTTGGACTATTCCAGGCCGTCCAAAGCTATAAGAATGGCTTGGGCCGCTGCTATTATTCATTTGTAATGTATAGATAATTATTAAACAACTGCTGTTTTGCTCATTTCAAAATTAGACAGACAGCATCACCGTGTGGTGAACTGTCATAAGTACACGGGCCGACAATTAAGTGCCGGTGCCGAGCACCGGAAACCACCGGCTCAAATTAAGCACTGAGTCCCACATCACTTACTTTATGCTAGTGGGAATACTAAAAGAGGCATTCAAATCCCTATCTATTTTGGGCTTCCAAATCACATCCCACATGTGTTGGACCACAACAGCACGATCCATATGCACCCAGTTTTGTCAGTAAATCGAAGTGACTAATCTGCTATGATGCGGAGTTGGGCTGCCTTATAGTACAGATTAAAATCTAGGAACCCCAGACCTCTGGCCACCCTAGGGAGTCTCAACACGATATCGCTTAATCTCGCTCAGTGTCCCTACCAAAAGAACCTTAGCATCATGGATTTGAGATCTGTAAAGAATTTTTTATTTTTTATGTACTGGAATAGGGAGAGCTTGAAATAAGTACACAGCCCTTGGCAATATATTCATTTTAATATTATTAATGCTCCACAGCCATAACACGAAGAGCGCGTACTACCTTTGAAAGGCTTATTTCATAAAAAGTCAGCAGCTGAGGAAAATTGATTCTATAAAGGTTATGAGCATTGGGTGAGATAGGTACTCCTAATTACTTAATGGATTTCCTTGTCCATTTAAAAGTGGATAAGTGGGCCAGGGTGGGCATTACATCCTAAAGGAGAGTAAGATTAAAAATCTATGATTTATTAGTGTTCATCCTAAACCCCAACACCTCTTTGAACTCTTTAAGATGTAGCCAAAGTAGCAGCAACGATGCAGCTGGTGTTGTTAGTAGTGTAAAGAGGATATCATACGCGAAAAGCGTAATTGTAGGCTCTTCCTACACAAAGGGTATACCTCTTTCTCTCTGTCTGCTCTCACCTTCAATACCAGCGGCTGTATACTAAGCACAGAGAGCAGTCATGAGAGTGGGGATCCCCGGCAAGTGCCACTCTCCATGTGGAGTGGGAGCGAATATCTCCTGTTGACATTTATTCTTGATATAGGGGAACCGCATCTGGCTATCAACATGCTTATGAGCACAGGGCCATAGCCAAATTGCCTCACTGTCAAAACTAAAAAAGTGCCAGTCCACCCGATCGAAGGCTTTCTATGAGTTGAGAGAGGCCAGCACAGCAGAGAGTGTCTCCTTTTAAGCAGAGGCGGTTGGCAGGGATCGGGGGAGGGGGGATTAAAGGGGTTAAAAATAAGAAAAAAAATGTACCTGATTGCCGGGTCTCTCCTCTGCCGTCCATCCGTCATCTCTCCAGCCACAACAGGGAAGCAGGAAGCACCGTCTCCCAGACTTCCCATAACCAATCACAGCGCTGCAATGCAGTGTTGTGATTGGTCTGAGCACCATAGTTCGGCGCTCAGACGTGGACTCGAGGCCTGGGCATGTTCTCCATGCAGGCTTTAATGCAGCCTGCATGGAGAAAATGCAAAGTGCGGATGACTGACCGGCCCGAGAGGGCGGGCCAAACATTCATGCGCACGTAGGGAGTGCAAACCACTCCTCCCCTGCCCTGCTCTGTAAGCAGAGCAGCCCCGCCCGCCCGCAAAGCTGCTGCAGCAGGGAAACATAAAATGATAATAATGAGTTATTATCATTTTATGTTTCCTTTAGTTCACTGCTGCAAAGAAGTGGGGCGACGCTCCTCCGCCTTAGCGGAGGAGCCACCACTGCTTTTAAGTCTTTTTAATCAGGTGGACTATTCGCCTAAGGGTATTGTGGGTTTGCCTGCCCTAAATGAAATCTGATTGGTCATGCTGGATCAAAAGTGGCATCAATGGGGAGCTAGGACTTTTGCATATATCTTGGCATCGAAATTTAAAGGTGCTATAGTCCTGTAAGAGGAGCATAGTGAGGCATCTTTTCTTTCCGTTAGAATTACCAATACGTGGGCTTTAAGCATAGATGAGGCTAATGCTCTGCTTTGTCTGAGTTAAATAAATTGGTTATGGGTATTAGGATGCTAGACAAGGCTTTCTAATAGTTGGCCATGAAGCTATCTGCCTCGGAGCAGAGGCCGCCTTGAGTATGTCTTCTAAGAAGGAAGCCTCCAGTTCCCTCCACTCTTCCTCCGTTAGGCACCTGAGGGAGACATCTTGTAGATATTGGGACTGTACTGTCTTTCTTGGGGATTCTAGTTTAGAGTGTAGATGCCCATAGAAATCTCTAAAGGCTTCTAATTTCTCCATCTCTATTTCTGCCAGTTGACTAGAGGAGAGCTTTAGTTGCCCCATGTAGCTTTGCTGTAGTTTATGTTTAAACTGTCTCATCAGTTGTGTGCTCATGTTATTGCCATGATCCGTTCTTTGAGTCTAAGGGGAGTAAGCTCAGCTTTATTGGTGGCTATCACATTAAATTGGTCCCTCAGGGCCATCACTTTGCGATTCAGTGTTCTCGCTGTGTTTTCTTGTGTTCCTTTTCTGCCTACACTAAAGATTCCTTCAGCAGTTTCATTCTGTCCGTCTCACTTTCTTAATACTGGCTAGGGTGCCTATGCATCTGTCTCTTATTTGGACCTTGCAGGCGTCCCAGGTGCAAGTAGGACTAATGTCCCTTGAAGGATTATTTGAAAACCGGGTCTCTAAGGTTCACTTGGTGGAATATATTATAGCGACCTCTACTGATGTGCATTAAGTCCCATGTTGGCGTTAGTTCTATCTGGCATGGGTTGCGATCATCATTGGGCGTATTGTAGTGTTACATACTGTGGGCAGCCTGTTATGTGCTGGATTGAGGGCCTAACATAGGTGCGCTGTTTCAGAGGCTCAAATCCTTCGTGCCACAGAGACAGGCAGGACCTTTCCCCTACATTGGCCCTCCCTTTACAAATAACGAGCAACAGAGTCTGTCCCTTATCTGACGTGTGCTCTGGGTGCAGAAGACGGTCCATTCTACACACGTCATATCCATGCCCAAAAGTGACTAACTTAAAAAAGACCCTTTGCTCTTGGGATTTTCCCTAGCACAGGATTATTGATTTCTCCAAGGTCTCATTAAATATGCATGAACCACTATTTCCCAAGGGTTCATTCCTGACATCTTCCTCTGACCGACTGTACATCAGTATTAACACTCCAAGGCATCTATCAAGTATAAATATACCTCCCTTTGCCCAAGCAAACTAGAGAGGACCGAGACTTTCCATGCCGACACTCTGACGTGAGACGCTGCAACCTGCATCATGCCACAGCTCCAGCTGGCAGAGGTCCATCCACCCATCCTGGGGTGTCCAGCTCAACACCAGGATGAAGTCCCACTGAGGTAATGGGGTTAGATTAAATCCTAGGGGATTCTTGGCTCTCTAAGACCTACACACATGCTAGGTACACTTAGGTACATCTAGTTAGGCATCATAGGGGTATAGGCTTTATCTTAATGCATTCTGCATTTCATGTATGTGTTCATTACTATTGCACAATGGTAAAACTGTACCATGCATTTTTATTTAACTGCACTGCTGGCCATATTTCTCTGCTACTGTCCAACAGTTGTCGCAGCACATATAACCAGTACTAGAACAACAACTGTGCAATAAATTTTATTGTAAACACACCCGACTGTTTCTTCTATGTACTTCTCTGAGATGAGTGACTGAATGAAAAGTAGTATATTGTTTCCACGATCCTGAGGGATCAGGGTTTTATGTTATGTGGTTGCCAGAAGCTATTCCTTCTTGTCTTCAAGAAGTTTCTAGTGACCTCTGAGCTAGCTGGCACAGGTAATTAAGTTTAATATAATTGATAGGGACATACCGACCTTAGTCCTATGTCAAACCTATAGGTTATATTATTCCAATGCGCAGAGCCTATTAGGGAAATAGGAACTACACTAAATGGCGCCCAAACGTGAATTTGGCACTTATTTAACAGTAGAATCTGAGTAGTTCAGTCATGCTTATTCTCAGAGACCCCTACTCACAAAACACCAGAGACGTCTGGAGTGGGTAGGCACAAAATTCCGCCACAGCTGAGTAGGCAATCTTCCTATGAATTGGCTGTAGGTTAATCAAGCTTGAAGGAAAAAGTTCCCGAACAATTGTGCCTTTTAAAACCTTATCTTAAAACCCTTTTTTAGGACATTTTGTTTTCACAACACAATGTCTGTCGAGGCAGCTGTTCCTGTCACTGGGACACAGGTCTCAAACGACGAAGAGGAAGCAAATGCAATACATTTTGCACCCAAAATCAGGCATACACTCACACAAAAACCCCTCAGACATGGTTTAACAGACCAAGAGGGTACAGTGATATTAATAGAGGCACACAAAGATTATCAAACAGATGTGTTCTATTCTTGGGTTACATTCCCAGCAGTAAATGCAACAACTCAGACTTTTCATTCTTACATACATGAAAAAGTCCCAGCGGTTTACACTCCGTTTGAGGAGATTAAGATTCCGCACACTGACCAGGACCACAATTTCTGGTTTAATGGCGCCCTACAACAAATAAATAAAACCAGGTTCGGTCCACTAGGTAGACCAGGAGCTACAAGTCCGACATTAACCGGCTACACACCACATCCTGACATTAACATAATGCCACAAGATGCACTGCTCCTACAACACAAAGAGTTGGTAAAACTCTTACAGAGCCATGACGCAACTCGTCATGAGGACACTTGGTGTCCAGCCCACAGTAGCTACAAATAACACAGCTCCAACACAGAGCACCACTACTAAAATCACTCCACAAACATTACACACAGTAATGGGCAAACTGCCCACAAAATGTGAACAGATTCCTTTCTGGGTAGCTCAGAAAATTACCCAGTTAGAAGCAGTATTTCCAAATACCACACCATTTGAAAGCATATAATGCTAACACTCTGCTTGCCCATGGGGATCACACCACAGTTAGAGGACTGCACCACTTGGGGTACAGTCTTTGCTGCCATATATACCAGGACTCATGGTATTCCTTCCTTAGCAGTAATTCCAGATGTCTTACGACAGATACAGAACAAGTATGGAGCTGAACCAGCTCTGACCTTAGGTATGAAATTACTAGGTAACTACGACCAAGTATCAAAAATAATACTAGCTAACATTAAAGGGGAAGCAGCTTCAGTGGCGATCCGCCAAACACCTAAGAGAGGTCAGTCTTATAGACCAACCACAAGAACTTCCCAAAATAATTGAAACTGCATATGCAGAACTGGGAAGGGACAGTTTGGGTGGGAAAGCTTTTAAAACCACAGCTAATGGGCAGTCCTGAGAAGGACAATTCTAAGCAGACACCTACTTTTTCTAAAAAGAAGTGGGATAATAATAAAAAACAAAATGTTTCAGAAATGATTCTCAGTCCCGAGGTAGGTCTCCTCAACAGGAGCCCTCTGCAAAGAGGTATAACCTTAGGAATAGGGATAATATTAGGAAACCTGACGAGTATCAGGATACTGATACACATTCCTCTCGACAAACAACACAGGGAGAGAAGGAAAGTCAGCACACAAAGAAGAGCGCAAGCAGTCCAGGGACAAGCACGCTCAGGACTCTTCTAAAACAGAAGACAAGCCACAATCCAAACCTCAATTTAAAAAGAAGACAGTTGCAGGTCTCAAAGTTAGACATGCACAGAATCCTAAGGACTCAACTTCTGAACGGGGAATGGGCTCAGACAATGCTAGACAGAGCGGCAGAAGTAACAATAGCTCGCCAGAACCTGAAGGAATTTCTGGACAGCAAAATTGAATGATTACATCACGGTGGAAATACCAGACGAAAGGGTGAGCGTCCCACACAAGTTATATGAAATAACACTCCGCATGGAGGAGGACAAACACAGGAAAGTAAAAGGTCTCTTTGCAAAGAGCCTATTGTCTGGTTTTGATATACTGTTAGCAGAACAAGATTAGCCGCCAGCATTCGTCAGGGAGCGCCCAAAGGGAGAAAGTATATTTTTCCTGCATTTTCCAACCATGTTCCAGTTCACCTTAAACATACATATGCACGGAAGTGGGCAGTAGCCCAAGCTCCAGCATTGTATAAAAATCACGCTGGATGGGATGATGCCTCAACCCACCATGTGATCCCATTAATAGTTTCACCACATGCTCAAAGACAATATCCTATTTAAGTAAGAAGCTAAAAACACAGGTCAGGGAGATCTTAGATCATCTTGAATACCAGGAGATCATTGAAAAATGCACTTCACAAAAGAACAATCCCTTGTTTCACTTATCAAAACATGATAATACATTTCGTCTAGTTTTCATTTACAGACACTTGAACACTTGCACAAAGACATATGCTGTCCAACATGCAGATAGTGCCGCATTAATGAATAACATTATGCGGGAAAAAATACAAAACGACACTTGTTGTCTCAAATGGATTTTTCTGTCAAACTATAGCACCTGCAAACAGGTACCTAACAGCATTTAGTATATTAGAGTCCCAGCGACAATTTTTTGTCATCTCCCCCGTGGGTATGAGAACTGCTCAGGGGTATTTTCTGAAAGAGTTACTGAATGGCTAAAGCACTTTGATGAAGAAGCGTTGTCCTATTTGGATGATATTTATCTAACGGACGACCTATTGGGCAAACACTTGACCAGCTGAGCACCATTATTATGGGATTCGCCTCTGGGGGCTACAAATTTAATTTTGAGAAATCAAAAATTGCCCACCTCTGTGTCCTATTTTTGGGATACTAGTTTTCAAGTGAAGGGAAAACCCTGGCAGCTAACTTTTTAGAAAAGTGTGCGCTGCTCCAGCCTCCAAAGACATTAAAACAACTTCCAATCAGTACTGGGATTCCTAGATTTTGGCAGAACATACATTTTTGATTTCGCAGAGAGAGTAAAACCTTTCTACGACCTTTTTCAAACCTGACTTTTCAGTCAAACACTGGACACAAGAACACACCAATATTCTTTGTTCACTCCAGGAAGATATTATTGCTTCCAAACACATACACACACGTGTAAACTTGCACCACTTGGTACTCAGTATCATTTATGGTCAATGCGGGTACACTTATTAAACCTTTAATGAAGGTGAAACTGTACCAATCGCATTCAAATCTCATCTGTACACAAACACAGAAATGAGTTTTAATTCAACAGGAAAAAATTCTGACAACCATTCAGACTGCTGTAGCAAAAGAAAGAGCACTGGCTCATGGGATGATGCATTATTGTCGTCACCCCAGTACCGGGGCTAGCATTCCTAATGCCAAAGCCTTACATCCCGAATGGATACAAAGGGCTAATTCTTTTGCTGCATCAGACTTTGAATCCAGATTTGATCCAAATTTAAAAACACAGGCAGTCCTGCAAATATGAGAAAGAACATCATCTACCAAATGAAATCTTGCCTCTTGACCAGTATGAATTTTTTTTAAATTTACACTGATGGGTCTGCCCCACCGGCCGCCTTTGTTAAAGAACAGATGCTGGATGGCAAGTTCCGTCCTCAATGCACCCAAAAACTACCTCTAGGTAATAGCACGGCTCGGTTGGCAGCTTTAAAAGCCCTGATACTTGCACTTGTAAACACGGATTGCGAATTCCCCACACTTATAGTGTGCGATTCCTTTACTGTGTGCAATCATGTAATAAATATTTACACCATTGGGAACAAAATGGGTTTAAAGATGAAAAAGGTGGCATAATTAAACACAAAAATTATGGGAACAGGTAGTGGAGTTGAAATATACGACCTACCAAACAAAAACTCACGTGATTAACACACTGAGTCATCAACGTGATGGCGTGCACGTTGCAGGGAATTCATTGGCTGTAGAAGCCACACAGGGGGCTGTTCACACAGCTTCCGTAGCTGCGCACACTCGCTCAACAACGAGAATAGACTGTTAGAATATGGTGGCTGTAATTGCGTCACGCAAAGGCAGCACAGCAGTGCTTAAGAAATGTCCACTTATATACTCCTACAAGTTAGGTGCAAACAACATTCCATATGCTCAGATTCCTGGAGTGGGGGATAGAGTATTTCTAAATATGGATAGTAGGCAGGAATTAATCATTTAAAGCACACAAGGGCTTGGGCTCCGCACATTCAGGGGTAATAGCTACTATTTCTTCATTGCAAACAGTGCTATTGGTGGCCAGGGTTCAGAAGTCAGACTATTGGCTTTGTCTTGAACTGCAAAATCTGCAAACAAATGCCAGGCTACACCATCACAAGACCCGCGCAGGTCCCATTGCTAGACAGCATCAGACTGTCCACTTGATCGTGTCATGTAACAGGAACACTGTGGCCCCTCAAATTTTGAGGTGGCTTAAAAATATATCTTGGTGGCAGTGGATCCGTGCTCAAGTTTCCTATAGGTATGGCCTCAGCACTCAGCTGACGCTCAAAACTGTTATATAAAGATTTGCGAGTCCATAACAGGAGATACGCAATCAACGTTACACCCTGACTGTGGCTTCACGCTTAGCTCTCGGGCTGACAAAGAGGCCATGGAAGGGATGGACGTAATATTGCGGTACTCCTCTCCAACGCCATCCTGAGGGAATTTAGGTAGAGGAGATGAAGGACTGGGGCATAGAGCAATCCTTAACAGCTAGGGTATTAGGCGGGGCGCTAGTGAGGTCAAACACTTATATGGATTCAGGGGGCAATACACACCCAGCCAAGAAGCTCTCTAGGAGGTCTGACTCCATTTACGAATGTGGGAACCTGATCATAAAATGTGAAGGCACAGTGGCGGATGAAAACCATTCTGTATCTATGATCGTTTGGCTGTTTTGCAGGAACTTAAGGAAACAAAGAAACAAACAAAGATTCTGTCAAAGTGAAACAGGCCGCCACTGGGAAGTCGAGGTAATCACGGCAAGACCTGTCTGAATCCCAAAAGTCGGGGATCTGGGCAGAGAGAGATAAAGATCGCGGACACAAAGGAATTTGGCCCCTCATACAGGAAAACCTGTGCCATTCCTTGAAGTGAAAGGAACAAGAACTGTACTTTTGCCGCATCTTGCCGTGAAAAAGGAAAACAGATTCATTTCAAATGAAAGAATCAAACAACACTATGTGGCCAATACTGAGCAGTAGGCCTCGTGAACTCCACAGTAGTAGACGTCCCTCTCACTACTATTCAAGAACTTCAAACTGAAAAGCTCATCACGTTTGAGTAATCAAATCCATGGAGTGGGGGACTATGCAACTATGCAATGGAACTAGTTCTCCTTGAACCAACCTTTCAAATTCAAAATAAAAGTCAAGACAACACTCAAGTTGCAATTTGGCCAAAAACAAATGTGTACACCAACGTGTTTTCAACAAAAATATCAAATAATAAATGCTTCAACGTTTTTCAACAAAAGCATCAAATAATAAAAGCTTCAATGTTTTTTCAACAAAAACATCAAATAATAAATGCTTCAACGTTTTTCAACAAAAGCATCAAATAATAAAAGCTTCAATGTTTTTTCCAACAAAAGCATCAAATAATAAATGCTTCAATGTTTTTTTTCACAAAAGCATCAACTAATAAATGCATCAATGTTTTTCAACAAAAACATAAAATATTAACTTCACCATCTGAACGTTTTTCAGCAAAGACATCAACTATTGACTTCAACATTTCAACGTTTTTAAAAAAAAAAACAAGCAGAAATAACTTCAGCTAAACACGATGCAATTTCAACAATTGATCATAAAACTACTGGCTATTTCATTAACTTTGATACCTTTTCCATGGCTCCACGTGAACAGGAATAGCGAAGCCAGCCCAAAAACAAACAACGAACATACAAGTACAAACTTTTGAACCTTTTCTTTTTCCAAAAAGATACAGACCTGGCTTCACCATGGGTAGAACTATGGAGTATTTCTGGGTTCATCTTTTTCTGTTCTAGCTTTGCTTAGAGCTAGCTTTTAGTATGACTTTTAGTGGACACTTTCTACAACACAGGATCAACATAAAACTGAAGCCACATGCATTTTAAATTCAAATGCAAAAGAGTCTTATAAATGTATTCGGCCTGAACAAGCCTTTGTATTCTAAATGATGTATTTAATCATCCGGTTTTTAATTCTGATTAATGTATTTTGAACTTTCATTCATTTTCATTCATTTTATCATTCATTCAGTGATGTCATTACCTGCAGTACATTTTTCTGAAAATTGGGTTACTGATACAGTGAATAATATGCTGTCTGTTTTAGGAATAATTGCTACATTTTCAGATCATGAAATGTTAGAGATTTATTCTTATTGTGACGCTTTATACCTGTTACCTTCATTAAGGTTATCAACTCCTACACAAGTGTAATGCATCTAGAAATGGGGTTGGTTAAACACCAGTAGGTACGTTGCCAAACACCACCAAACACCATCACACGGGGGTGGAATAGTTGACATACATCAGCAGGGGCAACATTGGATGCCATTTACAAAACAACAGGACAGACCCAGTTAGGAAAGTATGGGTGGTTTGGCCCTTTGACACAAATACCTGTCACAAAAATGATTCCTGAACATCGCCAAGGGACTCAGTATATATAAGCCAGACCTACGTTATGTACAGATAACATCCAGAGGTAGTGAAATCCTACAAGTGTAGGGAAGTTGTGCCCTTTTGGCTAGAAGCCCCAACACTGAAAGTAGTGAAACAAAAGTTTCCTTTATAAAGTTCAAATGCTTTGAGCAATCTGAAAACCATGCTTGTGCAGCACTTTTATTTTTCATTTTCACATCAGCTAAAGAAATATTTTTTCTTTTTGCAAAATAGCACTTTTAAATACAGACTGCCCCTCTTTCCTTTTTGATAAATTTTATCTTTCACACACAAGCAGTGTGATACACCTCGGTAATACCTTGCAAACAGGAACTATGGTTTCTAATATTTTAAAGACCAGTCTGAAAAGACTGCAACTGCAACATACCTGTTCTCAGATGCCCGTTTTTGCTGTGAAGAATGCGTGGTCATCATCTGTCTGACACTTCCAAAGGAAACGCCAGCGGCATTTACCACCAGGCTGGAACTGCTGAAGTCCCATGCTTGGCGTATTCCCATCAAACCCATGCATTCCTTGCAAAACCAAGGTATCGATTACAGCACCGGCTGCCTCAGAACCAGCAACTGGCAGCACTGCTCATTCTGTGCTCCCACAACGAATCTGCGAGGTATTACAGAAATGTTATGTCTCTCAGCCACTTGTTATCTCTCATTTTGCTAAAACATGTCCTGAAACACATTTTTTCTCTTATTGTTTCAACTATGACCGAGTGCTTGGAGCATTCCGTCTAAAATGACCTTTCTCTTTCTTTTTTTCTTCTAAAGAAAGCATGGTCTTCTGAACAGCTTGTAAGAGTTTTCAATTTTATAAACAGGAACTTTTATAAGTCACTACTGACTCTAAGAGAGTATTTTTTAATGACACTATAGATTTTTCCTGTCTCCACAGAGTCTATAGTAATTTTACATATTTTAACAGCTGCTATTTTTTCAGCTCATAAACAACACTCTCATGCAACTACCTGCCAATCATATGCTAATGCCTATTTTAGTCACGTAGTTTGCTTTTAATGGGTTATTCACGATTGTCCATAGATAGGAGTGGGTGTTATGTGCTGGATTGAGGGCCTAACATAGGTGCGCTGTTTCAGAGGCTCAAATCCTTCGTGCCACAGAGACAGGCAGGACCTTTCCTCTACATTGGCCCTCCCTTTACAAATAACGAGCAACAGAGTCTGTCCCTTATCTGACGTGTGCTCTGGGTGCAGAAGACGGTCCATTCTACATACGTCATATCCATGCCCAAAAGTGACTAACTTAAAAAAGACCCTTCGCTCTTGGGATTTTTCCTAGCACAGGATTATTGATTTCTCCAAGGTCTCATTAAATATGCATGAACCACTATTTCCCAAGGGTTCATTCCTGACGTCTTCCTCTGACCGACTGTACGTCAGTATTAACACTCCAAGGCATCTATCAAGTATAAATATACCTCCCTTTGCCCAAGCAAACTAGAGAGGACCGAGACTTTCCATGCCGACACTCTGACGTGAGACGCTGCAACCTGCATCATGCCACAGCTCCAGCTGGCAGAGGTCCATCCACCCATCCTGGGGTGTCCAGCTCAACACCAGGATGAAGTCCCACTGAGGTAATGGGGTTAGATTAAATCCTAGGGGGATTCTTGGCTCTCTAAGACCTACACACATGCTAGGTACACTTAGGTACATCTAGTTAGGCATCATAGGGGTATAGGCTTTATCTTAATGCATTCTGCATTTCATGTATGTGTTCATTACTATTGCACAATGGTAAAACTGTACCATGCATTTTTATTTAACTGCACTGCTGGCCATATTTCTCTGCTACTGTCCAACAGTTGTCGCAGCACATATAACCAGTACTAGAACAACAACTGTGCAATACATTTTATTGTAAACACACCCGACTGTTTCTTCTATGTACTTCTCTGAGATGAGTGACTGAATGAAAAGTAGTATATTGTTTCCACGATCCTGAGGGATCAGGGTTTTATGTTATGTGGTTGCCAGAAGCTATTCCCTTCTTGTCTTCAAGAAGTTTCTAGTGACCTCTGAGCTAGCTGGCACAGGTAATTAAGTTTAATATAATCGATAGGGACATACCGACCTTAGTCTTATGTCAAACCTATAGGTTATATTATTCCAATGCGCAGAGCCTATTAGGGAAATAGGAACTACACTACAAGCCGAGCATTGCTAACTAGTGAACAGTCTATTCTGGAATATGTTCTTTGTGTATGCAAGAAAAAGGTATAATCTGCTTGCATCGTGTGTTGCTCTCTCTGTGGGTCCCTCATTCCAATATCTCTCAACGCGTGCGGGAGCCTTTTAGAACACACTTTTAAGCTACCAACTGGGCCTCCAGATCTATCTATGGCTGGATCCTATAGGGAATTAAAGTCTCCCATAACTGTAAGATCTCTGACAGCTAAATCTCACAATTAATTAAAAATGAGAAAAGGAAGACATCTGACTTTGCATTCGGAGCATGATGTAGAGTATTTGTTACTAGGATGTTCCTGCAATCTGTATCAAGTTTGTGCGAAAGCCTTGCGTACGTCGGAAGAACAGTGCCACCCCATTATGTTAGATCTTGGCTGAGGATCCAAATGCCAGAAGGTAGGATCAATGCTTTATCTGATGTTGATGTTGTTTTCTAAGGTGTGTCTCCTGGAGAGCAATGATACTGTGTCAGCCTTTCCACAGGTATTGCTATATCTTAGTCCTTTTATTGAGCACGGTGAGTCTCTTGGTATTTAAGAATGGTAATCTGACTGCCATGTTTAGACCAACTAATAGAGTTATAGGGTTGCAATTCTAATATGTCAAGAGGTTCAATCATACCCCACAGGTGACCTACTTGGTGCCTATGAATCTCTTGGTGATCAATTTTCACAATTCCTTAATTCCTTCTATAATACCATTAACTTTAAAAACAAGATGAAAACACTCACAAACAATACACTGCATTAAAAAGTGAAAGTGATGAAAAATGGGGCAGTGCATAGGGTCCTAACCCAGTATAGTGCACTTTAGGTGTTCGCAGTAAGTTAACCTAGTTTAGTGGTAATGCACCTGGGTTGAGTAGGAGTAAGGAGGTCTCAGTTACAAGGTAGTTTGCTGCCCTCTCTTCCCCACATATCATTGTTCGTCCATCTCCTTGCATCCAAGTGCCAGTGCCCCCTTCATCTACGGCACATGCCAGATATCTGGTGTCTCATTGGTCCTCCGGGTCTCAATCTGAACCACATGACTCCCTCAGGGGGTCTTGCAGATGAATGTCCAAAAGGTGGGCTACTTTATGTCTCTAAGTGAGTGGTAGTCTTTGTTCTGAAAGTCACACATGATCCCAAAAGAATAGGTCCAGCCATACTTGTCCACTTTTGTCCTTTCTGTGTTTCTCTGTGATCAGTCTGAAAAGGTGACGTCTCGCTAAGATGGACGGGCAAGATCCTGGTATTGGGTGAACATGGGATCTTGAAAGGTAATTGAGTGCTTGAGTCTGGCTACCAAGAGGATGGCCTCCTTCCCCTTTTAGCTGTGCAGTTTAGCTTTATGTTCTTAAGGCTTTGAATTCCTCCAGTTTGTTTGGGGTCCACCCTGGGTGATCTATCAATGTTGATTTCTAGGCTGCCATTGTCTAATCATGAAGAAAAGAAGTCCACAAGAAATAACTCCAAGTCTGACTCTTCTGGGTTTTAGGGCAGACCTTTAATTTGCATATTGTCATGTCTGGCTCTATTTTCCAAACCTTTGCATTTACATATCGCTGATTCCAATTGGGACTGTAGTGCGGTCAACTCTACGTTCATGGTTGATGTGTCTTTGTCCAAACTATCCATCTTGGATTCCGCTTCCAGGACTCAAGTGCCTACAGAGTCCACATCAGCCTGGGGTATGGTGATCATTTCGCTTAGATCGGCTTTCAAGTTGTAGTGTAGCTCCTATTTCCCTAATAGGCTCTGCGCATTGGAATAATATATCCTATAGGTTTGACATAGGACTGAGGTCAGTATGTCCCTATCGAGTATATTAAACTTAATTACTTGTGCCAGCTAGCTCAGAGGCCACTAGAAACTCCTTGACAAACAAGAAGGGAGTAGTTTCTGGCAGCCGCAAAACATGACCACTTTGTTTCCCTTTAGAATCAGAACGTGTCCCAGAGTCGTGGAAACAATAGATAACTATTTCACTCAGCTCAATCGTGCATGCTTAGTTTTCTCCTAGTTACACAGAAAGAAATAGACGGGCGTTTCAATAAAAGATTTATTGAACAGTCTTGTTTCTGGTGTAAGTAAAATGTGCTGTTACGATCACAAGACAGTATGCAAGATAAATAATGTACAGTGTGAGCAGTAGAAATAAATAATACTGCGAGAGCATTATCTTTTAGTACATATGCCTCTACATAAATAACACAGACTAAAAATGCGAGTACTCATACGATGCGTTTCTAACCTAGTTCTACCCCAATGTACCTAACCTAACCTAGGTGTAGGGAGAGGTAGGAAGTAGGTGAAGTTTTCCTTACTATGGTGTACTAAGAGTATGTTAAGCCTAGTATGCCAAGAGTCCCTCTAGGTTCTTGTCAGCTCCATACCTGAAGAATGAGAGAGGTAGGAATCTCTTTGCCAGACTCGAACTCCAACACCCCGCAAGGGAAGTCAGATCACTGGAAGCTGGACTCTCTGCGTGCAGGGATGACAGCGTCTTCTCAGTGCGTCAGGCCGGGAAACTGGCTCCTCTGAAGTCGAGGTCTCCTCTAGTTTACAAGGGCTAGGGAAGGTATATTTATACCTGAGAGTACCTAAGAATGTTAGTATTGACTTGAGTCGGACAGCGAAAGACGTCATGAATGAACCCCTAAGGAATAATGGTTCATGCATAATATATGAGTCCTTGAAGAAATCAATAGTCCTGGACTAGGGAAACTCCCGCAGCCTAAGGGTCTGTTCTTCATGAACTCGTTGTGACATTAGGGTGGACGGATGTCAGAGACCATGCCTGTATTTGGAGTGCACGGTTTAATGCCTAAATAAGGGCTGGGATTTTATGCCTATATAAGGGCAGGGCGAATTGTGCCTATATAAGGACATGATACTGGAAAGCCCGTTTATGGACACCCTAAGAGGAATACAACACCCACTCCACTTTCGTGTGTACGATAATACTAAAATGCTAAACATTTAAAATGCTAAACATAAAATGGAGTACCGCATATTTAAAAATATTTCTTAAAAGCATTAAAAAACATAGTAAAAATGCAAAAGGTACTGTACATTTGAAGCAAATGCTTTTCATTTCAGGCATACAGTTCGAAAATAAATGCAATTGGAATGAAAGAAGCAGTAATATTTACATGTGACAGAAAATGATCGATAAGTTGTTCAAAAATCAAAGTCATTTCATGTCATGAAAATTAATGAACTGTTTTAGACAAACAAGATGACTAAGTGTCCGTGGAAGTACCGCGAAGTCTGTACTATAAGGCTAGTTCTACTTTAAGCAGATTGAAATCCCATTTTCGTTCGAAAAATGGGAAAAAAAGTTCAATTTTGGTAGAGTTCCAAGTTGTTTTGAAAATGAAGGCCAAATTGTTACTGCATCTCTGGAACACTGTATGCTGAATCAGAGTCAGTTTACGGGTCTGGTGTAAACATGAGATCATCTATTTCTATAGACAAAACATCGTCCACTGTGGTTGGTGTCAGTTGGAACACCTCGTGAAGTAGATTAATTGCACAGAGATGAGAAGCATCGCTTCCAGCATAGGTTGCCGCAGCAATGTTCGCGTCCGTTGTTACCTGTGTGCCTGTAGATCTTTCTCATACCTCAGCAGCAGCCAGAAGCGTCTGTGAGATCTCAATGAATGCTGACATCAGAATTGGTAGCCTCTGGGGACAACACAGAGCATGGGCCGTTATCGGGTCCAGCAGAGTATCGATATCCGTTGGCGTAGCTGATGGAAATGTTAGACAGGTGTCCAACACGCATTCTTCACCGCATAGCAGGCATCGTAGGACAGGTAAGATGCAATCTTGCCAGATTGGTCTGAATGACAGGAACCACGTCGTATTAAGGTCCCGTAGACGAGTCATGCCCAATAGCTGTACTATTCGCTCACAGCACTTTCGTTCAAGGAGAGCTTTCTCCATTTCGCTCGGAGTGATGTCTACGAATAGGCTGGCCATAGCGCAATAGCAGGAAGAGAAATAGAATTCCTGCAACAAGTGCTAGAATTAATGGTATGCCACCAAACACCGAATGTGCAAAGTTCGGGATGATTCCGAGTACTGCCTGGAAAGGTGCTAACAGACCGGAGCAGATGCTCTTAAATACATGTACAATTCCAGTTGTATCAGACATATTGAAGATCCGTCCTATCATTTCTACGAAATGTATATGGCAGTTTGTACGTATTAAAGTCTGTATCTCAGCCGAAGTCCTTGCTACTTGTAGATCATAGGTTTCTTTGGCCGAGGTCAAAGGCACTGTTTGCTGTAAAAGCATGGCTTTCATTCTGCTCAAAGTATCAAATCTTATAAAAGAGACGTTCAGCGAAGGCCATAGAGGCGACTCCCTGACTGTGTCTATTGGGGCAAACAATACTTGCATACAGCAAGTGACCCTGGAGTTGACCGTTACTAGATATGGGATGCCTGGCAGCATGCCGCAGCAACTCTGATCATTCAACATGAGGTAACTCCCATTAGAAAGTTGTCCAAACGTTGGATTAATCACAGCAGCTGGTGTACCCTGATGATGGCAAGACAGATTTGCCACAGAACCATTACAAGCCCCGTGTAAAGAAATGTCCTGACATATAAGTGAACCGCTCAGTGCACGTTTACAGTGTGTACCGCTCAAAAACACTTCACGATCCCCACTACAACATCTATATGTATACGGTAAATCCCAAGATGTCTTAATGTATTCCTTACCCAACCTTTCATATTTGCCTGCTTGCATTAGTCTGAGGCAATACTGAAACTGAAAAGTAGACACAGGTAATGTTATTTTGCCATGAATAAGCCATTCTGTAGCTGGTTTTTCTGCCACAGTGAATGGTAACTTTTCCAGTTTTTCAATGCTCAGCACTGTATACCTTGCTCCTCTTTGTGCCAATTCGATCTGTTTATCAGTTAGATTGTATTCTGCAAACAGAGCCGATGTGTTGATGAAACGCCAAGGCACATAGCCCGCTCGCAAAGATTGCAGCGTCCAGCTTAATAACACAATAGAACGTAATTGAGACTGGCCTTGCTGTAACATCGCCAAATCTTGTTCTAGTATGTCGATAGCAGAGGATACAATGCCATCCAATGAATATATTCTGGAGGACAAAGTTGTTAACCCATTGTCGACCACAGAGAGTGTTTTCTCTAAATTAATACGATCAAGTTCACGTATTCGTTCTGCAGCCTCCATCTGTGATACTTTCCATGCTTCATTATAGGCAGCATAAATGCCGGCATATATGAAACGTTTTTGACGTGGTTTTCTTGGTCCAAGCAAGAATTCCCTAAGGTCTGCGTCCTTTTTAAGTAAGGTTAAGTGTTGTTTCACATCCTGTAGTGTAGACTTATGCAGCCAATCGAGGCATAATTTTCCTACACTGTATGTTGTTACTACCCCCGGATGTTGTCTTTGGACATATCTTGGGTCTGGCCTATTAATAGTTAAGCCCTGAGTTTTATTCAGAAATCTTTCCTGACAGTTATTCGTGTCTGTGGGCCAGATCAACCATTTTTTCCAATCAGGATTAGATCTGTTGAGTTGTAGTATATTGTCAACTGTCACCAATGCCTGTGTATCGTTATCACTTGCAGGTGCTGGTACAGAAGGTGTGTTCATCTCTTTGATCTTGGCTAATCCAAGACAAGATGTTTGTTGGATGGTTTCATTCAAAAACATTATTTGTTCAGGGATGATACAGGCTCTAAATAAAGCTTCTATCCCCTGCACTTGCCAATCTTTAGTACCCCACACAGTTTTTGTGTCTATTGTGTCTTTCCAAAAGTCGAAACCCTGTCTAGACAGTTGGGCATTAAATAATGCAGAGTAAATCTGTTTTGTATTTGTTAACATAATTTTCAGTCCTGTCTTGTTTACATTTTTATAGTAAAACATTTCTGGATCAGATGTATTGTAATAACCACAAAAGCCCCACGTTGTGTGGAGAAGGGAACGAGAGGCACGGGGTCTTAGGAGCTAGCAGCCTCCAACACTAACAGTCTAACCACAAAAAGCTGCTCCTAACTGAATGGCCACTACGAGGTTTGGGATGTATTTGTAAGTGAAGGCATCTCACAAAAAGTAACGGACTGGTCTCACACACCACCTGGTGTCATGCTTCATCATTGACCAGTCCTCGCCCTCTAAAACCTTGGTTTGATAGAGGGCGGGCATACACCTGACGACAGGGATGCACTTCTAAACTAAGTGGGGGCCCATAAACAAAAAGTGTGGTTAAAAAACATTATAGTTATCTTAATCGTGTTTTTAATGTTAAAGGTAACTATATGATATTAAAATCAAGTGACGGTATGTGGGGGAATTAATGTCCCCTATCCGTTATGTGAGAGGTCAACATGTTTCTGCCTTAATGGCCCGCTTGGGTCCAGGGCATTCGTCAGGACCTAAAAAGAACATAGAGGGCTCTGTTCTTACCAGCTAGTGGTAAGAGTAAACCACTGTGTGGGCGTGAGCACTGCCACACTCCACAACTTGATGGCCTCTAATTTCAAGCCCTAGATACCAAAGCTACTTGCCCCATGGGAGGAGGGGAGGGGAAACCCCTGTAGTCAAACCTGCATCAAGGGAAATTTCCCATGTGGATCCTAGGCGACTGCTCCCGGTCCTCCCTGATGAAGATGTATTGTAACCTGAAAAATATGGAAACTTGTTGGCAAATGTTCTTGAACTACCTTTAGGTGGTGTAGGACAATGTTCCCATTGGTTAAACATAAACACATTTCTTGGATATGCAGATTTATGCAAATAATGATGACCATAGTGGTTATAACAATACAGTTGTTCATAGTCTGATGAACCCTCTAAATATTCATTTTTAGAAAATGCAGCAGATTTTTCTAGGTCAAACATTATGTCATTAACAGTCTCAAAGTCCCAATCATCAGAATAGGTACTGGACGAAATTAGATCACTTAGTGAGATTTTAAACAAATGTGGAATGTCCAATTGTTCCGACGGGCCGAAGATGTCAAAATCTGTTTTGTCCCACACTATACCATCCTGTATAGGAACAGCTGTGATGTTCACTGATGACAAGTCTCTTGCTTCACGATGGGAAGATTTATGAGGTTTCAAAAGTACGTTCACGTCTTTTCCTTCAGTGTTCACATGGATGTATCTGCCACTTATAAGCATGCTCACAGTTGTAACCAAAGCTAGCCAGAGCAGGAAAACAAAAAGTCCAGATGTAATCCAGAGTTCAATCCATGGAGAAACCAAATAAGTCTTTTTCAGAAAGTGAAGAAAGTCTTGTACTTGCTGCTTGAATTTGAATGATGCTGGCGTCGTTTCAGGTTCACTCGGATCTTCTGCGAACGTATCAAAGTTAATGAAATAGCCAGAAGCAGTTCTATCAATTGTTGGAATTGCATCAGGATTTGTAGAAATCACTGGAACCAGTTCATCACTTGCTACATTGGTGTAGACAGGTGTATTTGGACGAACTGTTACTTGGTGTTCAAGAGGGATGAGTTCCATAGCGTTGTTGCTTAGTTCTCCATCTGTTACAGCTGAATTCTCGATTGTTATCAGTCTTTCAGTCTGAACCTCTTGGATAGTAGCGAGAGGAGTGCGTCTGCTACTAGGTCGGAGTCCACGAGGCCTACTATTTAGTATTGGCCACATACTGTGGTTTGATCAGGTCGATGGACACAAATCTTTTCTCCTTTCTTCCAGCAAGGGGCGGCAGAAGTACTGTTCTTGTTCCTTGAACTGCTAGGACAGGTACTGGTTGTCTGTAAGAAGGTCCAAATTCCTTCTTGTCCGCAATCTTTTCTCTGACTAGATCCCCAACTTTTGGAATCCAGACAGGCCTTGCTGGGACCACCGATTTTTCCCCAGTGGTGGTTGGCTGTAGGAATACGTTGCTTTGTTTCGTTCTTAACTCATTGAGTTCCTGTAAAACAGCCAAACGATCTTTGATATCAAACGGTTTATTTTCCACCACTGTGCCTACGTGTTCAAGGTCTGGTACCCACATTCTTGTCCCAAATAGGACCTCATATGGAGTGACCCCCCCCTAGAGAACTTCTTGGCAGATTATTCAATGAGCGTTGGACCCCACTAAGGTGTTTGACCCACCCATCACCCGAACCTAATACCCTAGCTGTTATAGACTGCTTTTTGTCCCGGTTTTTCCTTTCCACAACCAAATTTCCCTCAGGATGGAATGGAGAGGAGTACCGCAATGCAACGCCCAGACTGGCCATGGCTTCTTTGTAAGCCTGAGAGCTAAACGCAGGACCCTGGTCAGAATGTAGCGTGCCTATTGCGTATGTGCCGATAAAGACTCGCAAATCTTTTATAACAGTTCGAGCGTCAGCTGAGCGCTGAGGCCATAACCATAGGAACCTAGATTCATTATTTGTGGGAATGCCTTTGTCCAGTAGGACGCAGGCGCGTAGATAGTCTAATGCTGTCTAACAATGGTGTCTGTACTGGGTTGCCGCATTCGCAGCATGGTGTCTGGTGGCTCTCTCGCTGTAATTTACAGTCTAAGCAGTTGTTGATGAATATGTGAATTTCTGTATTCATTCCAGGCCACCAGTACATCTCTTTTAACGTCAAAATTGTTTTAGAGATCCCTTGATGTCACAGACCATCCCCCAAATGTGTTTCATAAATCAAGGCTGCTCTACGTTCCATGTTTGGAATTACCCTATCCCCCACTCCAGGGATTCGAGCAAAAGGAACGTTGTTTGCATCAATTACATAAGAGTACTTGAGTGGAAACTTTTTTGGTAACGCTGCACTGCTGCCTTTGCTTGATGCATTGACAGCCAACATTATCTCACCGTCTATTTTTGTTTTTGAACGAGTGATCGCAGCTACGGAAGCCGTTTGCACAGCCCCCTTTGCGGCTTCATCAGCCAATGAATTCCCTGCAACGTGAACGCCATCACGTTGATGACTCAGTGTGTGGATCACGTGAGCCTTTGGTAGTTCGTTTTTCAACTGAACTACTTGTTCCCAAAGCATTTTGTGCTTTATTGTGCCACCTTTCGCATCTTTGAAACCATTTTCAAGCCAGTTTTGTATATATTCATTATACGACTGAACACAGTAAAAGAAATCGCACACTATCAGTGTGGGGAATTCTCGATCTGTACTTTCAAGTGCCAGTTTGAATGCTTGTAGTTCAGCTCGCTGAGCTGTACAATCCCCTAGAGATTGTGTTTTAGTGACCATAGGTCTGAAGATGCCATTTCGCATGCGACCTTTAACGATTGCACACGCTGCACTGTAAGCTTGCTTACTCCCTGTTGCGGGCTGTGCGGATCCGTCAGTGTAAATTATGAATTCGTACTGATCGAGAGGCAGACTCTCAGTGGGCAGAGGACATTCATGTTCATATTGCAGGAATGCTTGTGTTTTTAAATCTGGATTAAAAACATATTCAACATCTGTTGCAGCAAGAGAATTAACCCATTGTATCCATCTTGCATGTAATGCTTTAGCATTTGGAATGCTTGCTTTTGTAACCGCTTCTAAAGCTGGTACTGGGGTTACGACAATAATGCATTTCCCTTGGGCTAAGGCTCTTTCTTTTGCTACAGCGGTTTGAACTGCTGTCAGAATTTTTTCAGTTGAACTGAAGCGCATTTCCGCTTGTGTGTACAAATGAGATTTGTATGCTATTGGTATTTTCTCACCCTCATTGAAGGTTAAGTAGGTGAATCCGCATTGACCCGAAATTATTCGGATCACCAAATTGCGTTGACTTACGCGTGTTTGTAAGTGATTTGTTGCTAACATGTTAGCCTGGAGTGAACGCAAGATTTCTGTGTGTTCCTGTGTCCAGTTTCTGATCGAAAAATCAGGTTTGATTAATGCGTAGAGAGGTTTAACCCTTTCTCCGTAATTTAGAATGTATGTTCTTCCAAAATTTAGGAAACCCAGGATGGATTGTAAGTTTTTAGCGTTTTTGGAGGTTGGAGCAGCGCACACTTTTCTAAAAAGTTAGCTGCCAAGCTCTTGCCTTCACTTGAAAGATCATATCCTAGAAATAGGACATTGAGATGGGCAATTCTGGACTTTTTAAAGTTGAATTTGTAGCCCTCAGAGGCGAAACCCAGTATAATGGTGCTCACCCTGTTCAAGTGTTTTTCCAGGTCATCGTCTGTCAGATAGATGTCATCGACATTGGACAATGCCTCATTGTCATAAATTTGTAGTAACTCCGTTACCCTCGCTGAGAATAAACCTGGGCTGTTCTTGAACCCTTGTGGGAGTCGACAAAAGTGACGCTGGGTCCCCATTATGGAGAATGCTGTTAAGTACCTGCTTTCAGGTGCTATGTTTTGACAAAAGAAACCATTTGAGATGTCTAATGTTGTTTTATATTTTTTACGCACAATGTTATTCATTAATGCTGTGCTATGTGCATTTTGCACTGCAAAAGTTTTAGAACAAGTGTTTAGGTGTCTGTAGTCCAAAACTAGACGATATGTATTGTCTGGTTTGGAGACAGGAAACAAAGGATTGTTCATTGAGGAGGTGCATGTTTCAATCACCCCTTGATATTCAAGTTGATCTAAGATCTCCCTGACCTGTTTTTTAGCTTCTTGCTTTATTGGGTACTGCCGTTGTGCAGTTGGTTCATGTTTCAGATGTATTTTATGGTGAGGTGAGTCCTCATCCCATCCTACATGATTTTTATATAATGCTGGGGCCTGGGCTACTGCCCATTTCCTGGCATATGTATATTTTAGATGAATTGGAATATGGTTGGAGAAGGCAGGCATAATAATGTCCTCGCCATGTGGGCACTCCCTGACAAACTGTGGTGGCCAGTCCTTTTCTGCTAGAAGTATGTCATAGCCCTTTGATAGTCTTTCCCAAAAAAGTGCTTTCACCTGTCTAGGTTTGTCTCCCTCCATCCGGAGAGTTATTTCATATAACTTTTGTGGAGTACTAACCCTGGTGTCTACAGTCTCGACTGTAATGTACTTATTCAAGTCCACTATCTCCAGAAGTTCCTTCAGGTTCTGGCGAACTATTGTGACTTCTGCTGCACTGTCCAGCATTGTCTGAGCCCATTCTCCGTTCTTGAGTTGTGTTCTCAGTATTCTCGGCATGTCTGATCTTTAGACCTGCTACTTTCTTTTTGGAGAATTGAGGTTTTGCTTTAGTTTTTGGAGCGTGTTTGTCGTCTTTCGAATTCACGCGTTCTTCTCTATGTTCCGATCGTCCTCTTCTTTCCGAAGTCAGTGGTGAGATCTGAAAGGGACGAGAGGAACGTGTATCAGTATCTTGATACCTGTCAGGTTTTCTCAAATTATCCCTATTCCTGAGGTTATACCTCCTTTCAGAGGGCTCCTTTTGAGGAGACCTACCTCGGGATTGAGAACGTTTCTCGCTTGAATTTTGTTTATTGGTCTCCCACTTCTTTTTAGAAGATATAGGAGTTTGTTTAATAGAGTCCTTCTCAGGACTTTCAGATAGCTTCGGCTTCACTGGTCTTCCACCCAAACTATCTCTGCCTAATTCTGCATAAGATTGTTCAATTATTCTGGGTAGCTCTGTTTGATGTTCTGTAACATCAAATTCCCTTAATTTTTGGCGGATCGCCACTGCTGCTGCCTCCCCTTTAATATTAGATAATATTATTGTTGAGACCTGGTCGAAATTTTTCAGTAATTTCATACCTAAATTTAGAGCAGGCTCTGCCCCGTATTCGTTTTGAATTTGTTTCAGGACATCAGGTATTACCGCAATTGACGGAATGCCATGTGTTTTAGTATAGATGGCAGCAAAGACTGAGCCCCAAGTGGTGCAGTCTTCCAGTTGTGGTGTGATCCCCATTGGTAAACTGATTGTCAGTATTCTGTGTTTCTCATACGGGCTAGTATTTGGAAATACTGCTTCGATTTGAGTAATTTTTTGAGCTATCCAGAATGGAATTTGCTCACGTTTTGTGGGCATTTTACCCATGACTGCGTATAGAGTCTGTGGTGTAATTTTTAGTGTATTCCCCTGTTGGGGAGTTTGATTTGGAATTGTTAATGGTTGCTGGACTGTGAAAGTCTGCATGACATATTGGACCAATTGTCTGTAGATTTTTATTAACTCTGTGAGTTGAGTAAGTAAATCCTCGTCTGACATCTCTTCAATGTCAGGATGAGGTGTGTAGCCGGCTAGAATCGGCCATGTTGCTCCTGGTCTACCTAGTGGACCGAGCCTAGTAATGTTTTTGTGATGTTTTAGGGTGCCTTTAAACCAGAGCTGATGCTCCTGGTATGTTAGTGGAATTTCTATATCCTCGAAAGGAATGTATTCCTCTGGTGGATCATCTTCTTTGTAGAAGTGAAACATGTGTGTTACTGAATTGGATTCAGGAAATATTACCCATGAATAGAATACCTCTGTCTGAAAGGATTCATGTGCCTCTATCACGAAAACTGCTCTACCTCCTCTTGGTGGTAGGCCATGTTTTATAAGTTTTAGAGTGATGGCTCTTCTTAAGTTTGGAGTGATGTCTATAACACCCTCCTCGGTTTCATTTAAACCTGTAATGTTAAAAACTGCTGCTTGGGCTGGATCAGCCGCAGCTTCACCGTTTCCGGTTTCAGTCATTTTGTTTTTTGAAAAATGTAGAACAAGTTTCAAGGAAACAAAGATTAGGTGCACAATATTTTGGAACACTGTATCCTTCAACGTTGAACAAACCAAAACAGCTAATATATAGGGTGTTTCCCTATGTAGCCGTGGTGGATACTTAACCCTGCCCACTCCAGACGTCTTTTGGAGTATATGGGTAGGGGTCTCTTGGAGAAAAAGCACGGCTGAGTTACTCAGTCTCTAACGTTGAATTACCACACCCCTAGTAAAATAGATTTAAATTGATAATAATTAATGTATTAGTTATGTAATATTTTTACTTTTTACATTTTTATCTATGTTTAAATGTTTTTCATTTTAAAAAAATGTTTGTATACATGTTTTGTAAACTTTTTTATGCCTTTTACATACAGTGCTTTGTATTGGGGCTTGATTGAGTATATTATTTTTTTACTTGGTTAATAGTATGATATTTTTTGCAATTATTAATATTTTATCATTTTTGGTATATTATTTATGTACATTTATGAAGTAATTTTGAATGTTTATTTTATTTTTGTCTGTGTTGTATTTGAACACTCCCTTTTATGCTCTTTATCCCAGTATGTGTTAGACTGGAATTAGAATTTTAAATTGAACCCCCTAAATGTATGCCCTTTTCCTAGTGTTTCTTGGATTGAAGTTAGAATATTAAATCTGAGCCCCGTCCCCAATGTATGCACTTTCCCCAATATTTGTTAGAGTTGAGTTAGAATAATATATCTGTCTGCCACTCTTCATGTATTCTCTTTCAACAATGCTTTTTAGGTTGGAGTGAGAACAGTAAATCTGAGCCCACTCCTAATGCATGTACCAAAGTTTGTTAGACTGGATTTAGAATGGTACATCTGACACATCCAATGTATGTGTTTTTCCTATTGTTTGTTCGATTGGAGTATATTTTAACTCCCCAATGTATGCATTTCCCCCAAAGTTTGTAGGATTTTATTTAGAACGATGTATTTTGATTGTTTTTTATTTGTTTATTTTAAATACCTTATGATTGGAATTTCGGTTACCATATATTATTTTACCCTAGAAAGAGATATTTTAAGCATATTTAATACAACATTATATATACTTTGCATATTCCTCTTTAAAATTAATTTTCTATGTGTTTTTTAACTATTTAACTTACGTTTTTAAAAATATTTATTTTTGGTATACAATTAGAAATATTATTTATAATTGTAGACAACAAGTAAAACAGATTTTAATATTTAAAAAAATAATACACCATCATATGTTTATCCTGGGTTTGAATCTTTAATATAAATTACAATTATATATTTGTAGCTAAGAAGCATTTGAATCTGTATAATAAATGTATAGTTCTATATACTTTAATGTCAGAATGTGTTTATAAATGAATGTTAAATGTTTTTTAAGGTTGTATGTATTTTTATATGTTTTAAATTTGTAAATTACTGTTTATATTTTTCATGTTTTATACATAAATATTTCAAAATATAAATTTTCTTGATAAATTTACTTTCATTTTAAATTATAATAATGTTAATAACAATTAAATACTTACATATTTACCAATTCATTAAAGATATTTGGCACCAAGATATTTTTGTACCTTACATTCTAAGCATGTAAAGTTGATATTTTTGTGGTCAAAGATTTTCCAAGATATTGTTGTCCTTCAATACTTTTGTGATCAACGCTCATCATACAACCCCTTGAGAAGTCTCACATTTTAGATTTTAATATTTATTCTTTGGAATTTGCCTTTAATGGCAAGGAGTGATCAGAAACTGTTTGTGTGCTATTAACAATGGCATTTTGAGGGCAAAAAACCATTGCAAGGTGAATGTCAGAGTTAGCAGAGTATAAATTCCAAGATGAGTACCCTATAGGGTCAACAATTTGCATAGTGGAATGTTTGTCTAGGTTACCAACTAAAGGGGCTGCAGTGCAGGATTTGGGCAAAATTCCCTCTCAGTGTTGGATCTGTGAGGATGCAATAAATAAGGAAGCATGGAAAGCAGTGACAGAGTTTTGATGAAGGTCAAGAATCTTATTGTGAAAGTGTGGCCTAATGAGAACAAATGTGGAGATAATGTAGCTGAATACTGGCACGAGAATGGGTCTTGAGAGGTGATAGTTTGGCTCATCCTAGGAAGAGAAGAGGAAAAATCTTTAACGTAACCCATGAGAGACATTTATTTTTCTTTTAAAGCAATTTCTGATGTAACAATTTCAGTGCAACACTTACATGGTGTCCTTTTTAGGTCTCGCTTACCAGACAGTGCAAGCTGTCTAATTACAAAAGATCTGTTATGGAATTATCAAGAACTTACTGGAACTTTCAGCCCGCCTGTTACTTACCATTGGTTGGCTAAATTGCCACTCTTGTTTGCTTGCTTCTTATTCAATGGTTTTCTTTGTCACAGCTTGTCCATCTTGTGTTGTCCCTCCCCTGGAGCATAATCTCTTTACCATCTCTCTCATTGACTGGCTTCTATCTGTCCACTGCTCACTTTTGGGGAATGTTTTTTCTCTTTAGTTAGCACTTGTCGATGCTTTATAGCATTTAAAGGGCCGATTAATGGATTTTCTTGTTCTGTTCACAGTCTAGCATGCCTCTTCGAACGTCTGAATCTTTCTTCAGTCTCATTCTGCAACTCAGTCTACTTGTGTTTGCTCTCTTGCTTCATCCACATTTCTACTACATTTCACTCTCCTTACAATTAATTCTCTAATAAAATTCAGATCAACACCACTAAACTTACACACATTTTTCTCAATACTGTTAGTAGTGCGAATAGGTGTATTAACTCCTAGATGATCTGCAACAGAACCTAAGCCCCTTATAGTAGGTATTTTTTCTAATGGTAGATCTACATCTACATTGATTAATTCAAGGAAGTCTTGATCACGAAGAACCAATATTAAGATGCTGCCCGTTAAGGCATAAGATCAAGGAAGTTGATTGCAGTTTGTCCTCTCTGCAACAGAAACAGGCAGATACACACAGACAAAACAATTTGTGAGATTCATAATTGCTAAATACTCCGTCATCAAACTAGCATAGGAATTTTCATTAAACTCATTAACAGATACATTATAATCAAACCTCTTATTCCTAGTATCATTAGCAATATATGATTAGATTTCAGATTTAGGTGAAACATATCCAATTGAAGAGTAAAGGCTGACCAGAATACCGACTAAAGCTATTATCATAAAAAAATATCTTAAACGCTAAATAATAACTCTTCTTCATTTCCAACCATACCTTATCTATACAAATCTAAAAAATTCAAACATTTTGAATTACTAAATATGGTGCAAAATCAAAAACTTCAAAATCTTCAAAAGTCTTTAAATGTCAATGTATTATTACTAATAAGAAGCTCAGTTCAGGAAATGTTCACAGGAAACCTACTATCTTCAACTGGATACCTAAGATAAAGTTCAAAATCAATCTTCTTTCAAGTAAGGCATCAGAAGTATTCAGACTCTAACTATTAAAGTAGTGCATGCACTTGTGACAAATCCAAAAACTCAAAAATTAAAAATTATTTTCTTTAATACTCCATCAAAAAATTATTTACCTTGTTTTTGTTCAATCTCGTTCATGGTGGTGCTTCGAAAATGAATCAAAAGTCTTTCAAATCAATGTCTCTTTGCTCTGGCTAGATCTTTACCAGATACAACCACTCTGGTGCTGCATACTTCTTGTTTGGACCTTTAACTCTTGTTGATTTTCTGACTATTAGCTGCTCTGACTCCCTGTCACTCAAATGTGTTTCTACTTGCTCTGTTTCTTGTTCTGTCTCTTGTTCAACTGTTTTGGGACTACAACACTCCTTTCATGCTCTTTTCCTTCCTTTCATGCTCCAAGACCAAACATGTTGGAGGCAGTTCTCACCTTTAAACCCATTTGGGACACATATTGCACCTTCTTTTTTACTGTCCACATGATCTGTGCAGTTTCCAACTGGAATGACTTGATCCTGACTTGATCCTCTCTGTGAGGTTTTAAAACTCACACTTTTGTTTACACTCTTGCAGACTGATTTTGCACAGTTTGTGGTTATGCTATCATTGCTTGTATTTCTGATTCTGCTTCTCTTTCTTGTCCTCCTCTTAATCCATGTAGCAAACTCTGGTTTGACCCTGTGAGTTAGAGGTTGGTGTCACCAGTTCTTCCTCTGCAGTCTTCAATCTTTTCACGTGAGGTATGCAGATCCACTGAGACAAGCCTATACACTTCACAGCAGTATTCATCACAAGGATTACTTGGTGGAATCCATGCCACTTCACATCAAGGCACCTCTTCCTCACGCGCTTCTTCACTACGACCTAGTCACCAGTAACCGGATCATGCCATGTTTGCTCTCTTGCTGATAGTGTTGCCAACTTCACCTGGTGAAAAATAGAGCATACCACATCAGTCGAACCCTTGCAGTAGTCCAACACAAGGTCATCAGAAATATTTACCAGTGCTGCCACAGGAAAAACAGGAATTTGCGTCACTCTCTCTATCAACATCTCATGGGGAGAGAGGCCAGTCACTTTATTAGGGGTGCTTCATAAACACATCAATGCCAGCGATAAGGATCTGGTATATTCAGGGATTTTGAATTGTAGATTTCTGACAACTTTGACTTGAGAGTACCATTCGCTCTCACAACAACTCTAGATGCAGGTCGATAACTACTATGAAACATCTGATCAATCTGCAACACAGTGCACACAATTATCATCAACTCACTCTTAAAGTGAGTTCCCCAATCTGACTCTATAGAAGTTGGCAAACTGAATCTAGGGATCACCTCCCTCAACATTAACTTGGCTATGGTTCTACCCACCTGGAGAAAAGGTATACAATCACCAAAATATAGCACAATCTATTGCACCTTGACATTTCATTAAAGTTGACTTGTAGCCCTATCAATGGACCCCCAGACTGACTAATATGATTTAAGGTCACTACAGTTTTCTTACCCACGTTCCGCTGTCAACAAGTAACACAACGCAGGCAAAATTCATCAGCTGCAGCTTTGAAATGAGGATTAAACCAACTCATTTTCTGAGGTACATTTTTCATCTGATTCCAATAAACTGGACATTTCTGTCAGCATAACAGTTGCCAGGAGTTACCATGTCATCTCCACCTTATATGCTGCACATTTTACAACCACAACATCCTTAGGTAACTGTAATGTGCTTGATAAATCATGAATTCTTGGGCCAATCCTGACTGGAGTGCCAGAGGATGTCAATAAACCTCTTTCCATCCACAGCGGACTGAAATCATGGGCCACTCCAAAACCATATTGGCTATCTGTGTATGCAATTGTACAAACTGCATATGCTGTTCTCAGAACTCCTTGATGGTCTCTCAGACAAGAACATCTACAAATCAAATCATATCAGCCAATTCGAGTGGCACATCCTTAATGTCTGGTCTTGGCTTGGTACACAATTCTGTAACATCCATGCTGCCATCACAATCCCTTCACTCTCCTAAATGGCAAGACTAGCCGCTGCAATATTCTTCATGCAGCCTGGAAGTGCGGCAGGTACAGAGTTTAATGTAGCTGAAAAGAAATCCGCTGCCTCTTTGCTCCTCCATTTTGTTGAGTAAGTACTGAAAGTGATCACCCCTCTCACTCATAATAAAATGTAAAAAATCTTTCTCGTAAGTAGGCATTCCTAGAGGGGGTGCATTACAGAGCCTATGTCTGAGCTCCAGGAAGGAACTCACACACATCACTGTGTCACTCACATCACTGTGGCCAAGCTTTGAAAGGCTTTGCAATTAGGAGAAAGCTTTGAGTCCACTGGCAACAGTAGCCAACCATTCAACAACAACAAAAATCCTCACTTTCTTTTGGGTGGTTGGTGTGTTCATTTTTAGAATTGCAGAGATTTATTCTACAGACACCTTCCTTACTCCTTTCTCAATTTTATGACCCATATAAACAACTTCTTTCTGACAATATTACAATTTAGTCGGATATACTTTAAAGCCATGTTCTACAAGTTGACCCAACAATGCTATTATGTCAAGCTTTCACTTTTCTCTCTTTTAGGATGGAACCCTCAGGTACCCAATATATTGCACCAGTACTGAAATACAGGGCAGGAACAAACTCTCTATAGCTTTCTTCAGGATTTGAGAGGAGAAGATTGATGGACTCTCTTTATACCCTTGTTCAATTTGATACCAGATCATTCCCGTATTTTTGAAATCTGAATGCAAGTAGATACTGGCAAGCCTCATGAAGAGGGATAAAGAAGAACGACTGGCACAAATCAATTACAGTGAACCACTCCACGCTAACAGGGATCTGCAGCAAAATGGCATCAGGATTCAGTACCACGGGACAACGTGGAACAACATAATTAATTTTTTGCAGGTCCTCCACTATTCTCCGTTTTCCACTCTGTTTTTCTGTTCCCATGATCAGTGAGTTGCGAGGACTTCTTACCACTTCTTTTAAAATGCCTTGCTCTATCAACTTTCGAATAACAAGTGCCACTCTCTCCTTTTTACTCCTCCCAAACGTCATCTTACTACTATGATCTCCCAAATAACACTTTCTAGACTCTTCCCTCTTCTATGCCTCCATTATCCTATTCAATCCAACTAACAGAATAACATGTCCACCCATCAAATTAACTCATGTTTCCCTATACTAATCCACCACTAATTCTTTTGGGTTCCGGAGTAGTGTGCTACTCACCGAAAAGCGCTTTGACGCCTCGTCAGGGGTAGTAAGTGCTATATAAATACAATGACAATTTCCTCTCCTCTGTTTCACGAGTAAGCTTGTACTGAGGAGTACAAGGAAATACTGCATTAGGTTTTACTTTAATATGCACTGGCTCTGCACCTCTTATTAACCCAATTTCTTTCCCAGTAAAACCCCAAACTTCCTCTTTCACAGTGTGTCTTAAATCTGGGTGTAAGTCCTCTTTTGTGGGGAAACTGGAAACAGTTTCACTCTTGATTCTTGTGATTTCCATTTTATGTCTAAATCCTCATCCTGTGTTTAAATTGCTACACCATCCAGCGTACAATGAATCACGCAATTCATCTTGCACAGCAAGTCATGGCCCAACAAATTAATTTGGCTTGTGTCCCATGTTATAAATTGATGGCCATTCTCTATTGATCCAATTTTTTCAGGGAATTTTCTGTAGTGATATGCTTGTTGCTAATGCCTACTACTTGGACTTCTTTTCGCAAGAGGGGTATGTTTGGAACCTCCATCGGTTGAACCGTGGAGCTGGTAGTATCTGTATCGATCAGAGACGATACTGGGTGGCCATTCACCTTACCATCTACATAAGGGCCACTGTGGACTACCTCTAGGACTTCACCAAACATGCAGTACTCCTCCCCCTCAGGCATCATCATTGTGCCAGTATTTGATTCAGTCCAATAGGAACACCGAGTGTCAATACAATCTGAGAAAATGTATTGCTCATCACTGAAGGATTTTGTTGGAAACTAGGTTTCTCTTGAAAATTCTGTATTTTATTCTGCATATTATAATTCATCATTGGGACTGAAGGCAAGTATCCATTAAGCTGCCCTTG
Organism: Calotriton arnoldi; assembly: GCA_963921515.1. Classification (NCBI taxonomy): domain Eukaryota; kingdom Metazoa; phylum Chordata; class Amphibia; order Caudata; family Salamandridae; genus Calotriton; species Calotriton arnoldi. The sequence continues at coordinate 486,861 of CAWUFW010000697.1, read as the reverse complement.
ATTCTGCATGTTCTGCACTGAGGCTAGTTGGGCTGTGGTCTGCTAATCCCTTCTGTGCCATTTGATATATGTGTTGCTGCATTTGGGGAATCATTTGCGGTTCAATTTGTACTCTAACTAGATTAGATCTACACTCTTGATTCCAGTGACCATTTTCCCACAGAAGTGAGAAGCTGTAGTCTTTATCACAGTATTAATATTTGCATTAGACACATTCAAATAATTGACAAAACCTCAACCTTGATCTTGGGGAACACTTTGTGGAACTGTCGCTCCATTCTGCACAAACTGAAAATCATTAGTCTGCACACTAACTCCCTGCATACCGAAATTCGCACCTAAAACAAAACCAGAATCAAAAGCAGGATCTGACATTTTGAGAAAAATGTCCTTTCTACCAGCTTTCTGAAAATACTTCATCTGAGCAACCATAAGCTTTTCCTTAATTTTCTACTGCTTCAAATCGAGGCAGTCACTGCTAAATTTCAAAATCTCATTGAGAGATTTTGCTTGCCAACACATCACACTCTGCTGAATATGGGAACTAATCTCTGTACGTAAACCCAAGATTAAGCCTGGGCGTAGTTCGCGAAGAAGCGCTACGCGAAGCTACGCAAAGTGCAGTTCGCACTACGCGAGCTACGCGTAGCACTACGTGAACTGCGTAGTGCACTGTTCGCAATGATTGCACAGTGCCGGATGCTTGTACGCACTGTGCAATCATTGAAAACGGCATCTTGCACAGTGCGAAGCTGTCTTTTCTGCCGCTCGAGTAGATTTTTACTCGAGCGGCAGCTTCTCAACGCGGACTGGTAGTTTCTCATCGCGAGCGGTCGCGAGCATACGCGACCACTCGCAATGAGAAACCTGACCTCCCCGTGTTGAGAATCTCGCCGGGAGGTTTATTTTCCACGCTCGCGATCGGCAACTTGATGTTGCTGATCGCGAACGAGGAAAAAGTCTCGCCAGGATGTCATTTTGCTTGCTCGCGGTCGCCAACTTGACGTTGAGGACCGCGAGCAAGCAAAATGACCGCTGCACTACGCTACACTACGCTCACGCGTGTTTGCACTGTGCTATGTACAATTAGCGATGCGAAGTAGCGTGAACTTCGCAAACTACGCGAGCGTAGCGTAGTTCTTTGCCCAGGGTTACCCAAGATGTAAGATGAAAAAATCCGCTAATGCCTTCTTTTGTGGGTCCAGTATACCGTCTTTAGATATACATCAATACTTCATATAAAGCATGCACTGATTCCTTAGGCTCCTGTGTTGCCCTCATGATTTTTCAACATTTTTTTTTTTTTCTGTGGCACCTTAGTCTTCAAATGTTCAATCACCAATTTATATTTATCCATCACAGTAGGAGATGGACCATTATGGGGCTGAACCCTCAGCAGCTATTCATTTGACTATTCTACAACTGCCATGCACTCCAACCACAAATCTTTATGAATAATAATCTCAAACAACGCCTTCAAATCAAACCAGAGAACCTTTAAAATCTTCACAATCCCCTCTACCTCTGTATATCACTTATCTAGTTCTTCTCTAACCTTTGGAATATTTTTTGTAAATGTCAGGTGGTCAGACCACATCCATGGCACATGAACATATGTACCTCCATGCACTTCTCTCAAAGGGAATCCTGCACCCACTTCACACTGAAAATTGCTCACACTAGTTCTCTTTTTTTCTTTGTCTTTTAGTTTCTGCTTTCCCACTTTCATCATCCACTTTTCTCTGTAAACTTTCAAGTTCTCCCAATTCTCTATGAGTTTTATTAATTCTCTCACATTAATCCTCAAACTGAGTTGTTCCTTTTCTTAAATTTCACAATCACTCAATTCCATTCTATAATTTCTATGCGCTCTTTCTTTATACAATCCACACCATGTTTGTCTGCTAATTCTTTCAGCTTCTCATATGCATCACATGCATGCCTTGCTGCTTCTTCACTCAAAAATGTCAACTCCTCTTCATTATAAGACAGTACTCTGTCTTCATTATTAGTGCCATTGATAATCTCTCACAATTGAGTTTTAATCCTGATAATATAAATTTCTTCTGGCTCAATCTATGTTGTCACTACCATTGTACTAGTACTAGGGTAAGGCAAAGCAGGACTTGGTTCTCACGTTTCTCTCCCTGTACATGTGGAGAATGATCATCATTAGAAGGAGGGAGTCTCAAATTCAGCAGTTCATTTAAAAGGCCATTTTTCTCTTCTGAATCATTATAAAAGGATTCTCCTTTTTCTTTCTAATTTTTAGTTTCATCTTATTCAATAATCATGATTTTCTTCTTGTCTGTCTGTTTAACAATCGCAGGAAACACACGCACTCATTCGATTTACTCCTCTCTCCACACCTTCTTTTGCACTTGCCTTCTAGCATCCAACCAGTGACTCACTGTTTTTGCAACTTGATCCTTCAACATTCTCTTATTTTATTTCTACTTCGCCTCTAAATCCCATTTGTTTAATGCTTCAAACTATGCAGGTGTAGGTTCTGGTTTCTCCTCATACAAGTGACACATCAGATACTCAATCTTTTCCCATTGAAAGCACCATCCAAAGGACATTGCATATGTTTATCCTCAGAAGTAATTTTATGCCATTGTTTAAGCCATAAGCAAGTATAAAGACACAAACTAATCATCATGTAGTGAGCAGGCGAACCTTCAGGAGGAACATTATCTCCTTCATGAATTGGAACTGCAGACTTTTTCAAAGCTGCATCCATTTTCAATCATGCTAGGTTTGTACAATAACAAACAACTAACCAATCAAAATTCAACTTCAAAACAAGGATTTTCAGGTTTTTCAAGCCTGAAATTACAGTTGAAAATAAAGAGCCGCCTACCGGAATACAGGAAGGGAAATCATACTCACTACAAACAAGGAAAAAAATGCAAAAACAATACAATCACAATAAGATAAGATAAATCTCAGACTTGCTGCAAATCTACCTCAGAGTATGTGTGTCTATTTCCTGTGCACAAAGAAATGAACAACATAACCCAAACTATTTCAAATGCAACCAGACTATGAAGAACTCATAGGAGTTTCAAGTAATCCTAAGAAACTCTTTGACATGTTGACGCACGCCTTCAGCTGACAACAACCAATTTAAATAAGTGACTCTTGAGATCTTGGATTACTTCCAATCCGATAAGCCAAACCAAAACCACATAGAAACTCGAAATCTCAATAAACAAAATTCAAAACAATTTCAGCGTTCCATAAGAAATTTCAAATTCAACGCAATTGATGCGAAATGCAGGTGCGCTTCATAAACACAAACCACTTGGCAAGGCAGTCACATTAAATCTAGTGTGTTGAATAACAAATCACTCAACAAAGTGTCACACTCTACACATGCCGCTTAGACAATCAACTCACTGTTCCACACATCACAATGCAAGACAATCCCCAATCTGCTAATTGAAAAGTAGTAAAAGTTAAATTTTGTCCAACTGAGATGCAATGAGTTAAGCTAGCTATGTTTGCTTATATAGTACACATCCCTTTCTTTTCAAGGAATATACGCTGAAGGGATTTGAAATTAACTCTGCACTAAATACCACCCTTTGGCTTCCAACATACCTCTAAATTTTGTGATAAGCAAAATATATTGACTAGTCATCTACTGGGTGCTTTTAGTCTTAATTCTACACTTCTTAAGGGGGTTTTAGGTCGAGCATTCGAGACCTCTTGTATATACTTTAGTATATACTTTAGTATATATACTTTAGTATATACTTTAGTATATACTTATATGTGTATGTACTTTGTGGGCTCTGGCTATCAGCCCTAGGACTTGTCTGCTTCCGCTTAGGGACTTTTTTTCTGTTCAACTGCCTCTATTTAACTGTCTTGATAGAAAACGACCAGCAGAGGTCAGTAAAATACCAGAATTGCTTTCTGCTGAGGGACTTTCTTTTTTAAAATTTTTCTGGCAACTGCCTCTATTTAACTTTCTTGATAGAAAACGACCAGCAGAGGTCAGTAAAATACCAGAATCACTTTAGCATTCTCTAGATTCCAGTCCATAATAATTGTCTTCCACAAGCACCTGTATTATAATATTTTTTTCAAATCTTGTATTTTCAGTGATATGACCACCGAAGGCCCTGCTTTTATATTAAAAACAGAGCTTTGGACTATACCATTTCCCGCCGAAAAGCAATATTTCTCTCCATGTGTTCCCATACCTGGCGTGTCATGCAGTTTGGTGCCTACTTTCCCTCCATGTTAAAGAACAGTAGATGTTTCAGCACCCAGGCTAATGTGCTGCATAGCTAAATACATAAAAGGTCCCAAAGGCGAGACCGATTGTATTGCAAATGCTTGTTTCTTCTGTTGGAGGAGTAGTTCCTTTGCCTAATGTGGTAATTAAATCCTTGTGGTTTTTAAAAAATATATTTTTTTCATAATTGTTATGCTTAGAAGCCTATAGTAATGTTTTTGCTATTTCACAGTTACAAGGCTTTGCTCATTAAATCGATATGCTCAGTCATTAAGCATAAATATTTATGATTGTATGCTGTTTTTTTTGTAGCAATGGTGAAATGCAACACCATTTTCTATTATGTTGTATGTGTTTCTTCTAATTACATTTTAGATAACATGTCAGATACTTATGTGCACTATGTTGTTTCTGTTTGATATGCTCTCACATGTACCAATATCAGCACTGATACTATTTGTGCATTGTTTGTTGAACGTTGTTTTTAAATTTTTGCGTATGTCGCCTTTTTTGTGCACATTTTTGTTTATAATTTGCAGCTTGTGTTTGTACTGTCTGTTTTGCTTAAAGCCTTTGTCTTATATGTTTTTTAACAGCCCTGAAGAATTTCCCATGCTTTGGGACGAAACGCGTTGGCTATGTCATTGTCTCTGTTTTAAGTGCAAGTAAAGAAATAAGGAAAGAACACTCGAAATAGATGTATCTCATGATGTTTGGTGTCAATGACTGAAATTCCTATGTAACTCTGATTTTTGACTCTCCCTGGGATATGAGGCCCTATGTAAAGGTTCTTCAAATTGCACACTTGTATTAGAGGGCTTCTCCTGTATGTTGTGAAAACAGTAAAAACATTGCATTTGTGACTTTTCAGCATTAACTAATATACAGAATTATTCATTGTGGAATCTGCATCCACACACTCCATGAGAGTACAAGTATTTTCCAGCTCTCTCCTCCTTTCTCCTGTGTTTGCGTCCACCAAATACCCACCAATGTGCTATTTTTCTCTCTCGTGTAATTCTCCCCCACACCCCTCATGCTTTGTGGTGTTCTTTTCTTTGTGTGCTTCTCCACCTCTCTGTGTGTTGCTGTCACGTGTGTGTGCTTTTCGCTCTCTCATGTGCATATCCGAGCTATGTTCCATGTTGTTCTCCCCACATGCGCCATATTCTTCTATCTCCATTCCCCATGCTCTGTATTCTTCTCTCCCTGTCTGCTTCTACCCACCCCCGTATTTCTCTCTCTCTCGTGCATTGCTTTTCCAGTCCTACTCCCCACCACCCCCTCCGCCTTTGCTCCTCTGTTACCCCTCGTAGCCCCAGCAGTCCATTTTATTTTAAATTTGCGCTTTCACTCTATAAAAATCTTAATTTTTGTTTATTTACCAATCCTGGTGGCGTATGCCTTTTAGGATCCGTAAATAAAAAATTAAAGTAAATGGTGCCCACGCCATTCTGTTGATGCACTCATGCATTCGGATGCATGCACATGCATATGTTATAATGCAGGCATGTGGCAGTGGAATAATGCCACAGTGGTTGCATCATTGTGCCATTTAATAAAATGCATGTTTTTTAGGCAATTCTGCACAGTGTCGCGATAAAGCCCAGTGCTATAGAGCATCGCCAGAAGGCATTTTCAAAGCCAAAAATCCCAAAGGTAACACCTATTGGCTTTACTAATGCTTGTTAAAAACAGTCACTAGGGAGCTGCAATGAATTCGTTTTTAGGTCGAGCCTCGAGTAGCGCGCAAGCGCTGCTTAGAGGCGAAGACTTATTGTAAGCAAGTTTGAAAAGCAGTCCAAGAAACGCTCGTGCGTCGTGGCTGGCCTTTTTGGGATGGGTACGCGCGGCAAACATGTGTTTCCAATTATCGTGCCCAGACGCGGGCGCGATAAGTGGAAACACATGTCTGCCGCGCGTACTCATCCAAAGGCCAGCCACGACGCACGAGCGTTCTTGGACTGCTTTGCAGGCTGCCGCGCTCGCTCGCCCCCGCTCCCTGTCCCCCGATGCGCCCCGTAGTTTCCGGCTTCGCTCCCCTTCTACAGAAACAAAGAACACCTCACTTGTTTACTTAAATCCGGGGCAGATCAATCAGCTATACTAAAGGCGGAACAGCCTCATCTCCTAAATAAAAATCGGAGACAGTACCCTAGTTTTTTCCAGCTGACGACACTAAACCAATTGCGGCTACAATTCCCAGCATTGCTGATAAATGCTGAAAAAAATCACACCAGGTTGCAAGGAACCCTCACGGCGTCAACCGACAATATGACTCTACATAGATAGCCACCAATTCGATGTAAATAGAACATAGCGGTACTTCGTCTATAATAGGTTCATAAACTACATGGTACATGATGACACCCCAGCCTGCTCAGCCCTTATCCCCACAAAGCACGCAAAGGCACCATTGTCAACCATCAACCCTGCAGCGCAAAGGACACAAGGCCATCCTACTTTCTTTTATTTTCAGCCCCTCTGCACACTTAGGCAATAAACCGAGCCCTCCAACACCATTCATGACAAACCTCCCTGTTCATTGTCTCAAATGTGAACTTTACCTCGCACCTTCCGGCGACAGACATCCCACATATTAATGCTCTAATTTGATTTCGAATCAACGTTAACATAAAACGAGCAGCTCCAGAATAAGAAAGCCCACGCATCCCCAAACAAACCTTGCATGCCCGGAAGAAGCCCCTTGATAGTAAACCGGAAGAGATAGTCCCGCTACTCCGGTACGCGTGGTACAGCCGCAAGTGAGCCGGCTGGCGCTGCTGGCTGGTTGATTCTCTCCACGAGTCGTTGTTGCCTAATGCCTAGCATACACGCAGGGCAAATGACCCTGGAGACGCAACCTCTAGCACGCGACAGGGAGACTCGCTTTTTTTTTGCATCCTAAAGAAAGTCAAGATCAGCGCAGCTGGGTCCCCATGCGTCCTGTCTCACTGCCTTTGAGTTAGGTTCTCCTTGTCATGCAGCGGAGGGGAACATACATGCCAACATTTTGGTAAACGAAAGTGGGAGATCTAAAAAAAATAATCGGGAGAATCTATTTCTCCTATTAACTTCTTTACGGCCTGCATCGTGTCTATTGGCATGCATGGAACCTGCAAGTGGGCTGCTGCAGAATCGGATATCAGAAATTCAAATAACAGTTTTTTAGGTCTCGGCCTGCACCAGCGCAAGAGTTTTAGTAAGCGGGTTTTGGAAGTGCAAACACTGGCTTTCGGCTGGCGACCAGCTTGAGTTCACAATGGCGTGCACGCGCAGCTGGCATCTGGGTTTCTTATCTCTTCCTCATTTCCTCGTCATGGCTCATTAACTCTCTGGACTCTGATGTTTCAATCGCAGCAGCAGCTCACATTACCAACTGAGGGCCCTGGACTACAGTCACATGAAAAACAACAGCGATTAACATTGAAATGCAAGCTTTTTTTTGTCTAGTTAGAAATATTGCTTCGGTGGGTTGATTTCACCTTATATCGCTATTTGTTTTATATTGGGAGTCACAGCCTAATTACCAGTATTTTTGTCTCTCACTGTTATTTTTTTTAATATTTATTCGCGCAAAGCACAAAGCTATATTTAAGGTTACTTTTTCCGCGTCACTTCTTCACTCTATTTAAACTCCACCCCCCCACTCTTATTGTCTCTCTCCTTCTCTCTCTCTCTCCCCTCTCTAATTCTCTCTCTACTTAATTAACTCTCCCCTCTCTATCTTTTTTAGCCTTTCATTCTCTCTCACCCCTTTATCTGTTTCTCTTTCAAACTCCTTCATTCACTCTCTCTCCCCTTCTTTCTCTCTCTATCCCGCTCCACTCTTTATTCTATGTACACCCTTTCTCTCTCTTTCTCTCTCACCACCCTCTCTAATTGGGCATTATATCTTCACTCTATCTCTCACTCGGCAACACCACAGCATCACTCAGCGCAACCACAGCATCAATCAGAGCCAGCACAGCATCAATCAGAGCCAGCACAGCATCACTCAGCACCAACACAACATCTCTCAACGCCATCACAGCATCACTCAGTGCAACCACAGCATCACTCAGCACAACCACAGCATCACTCAGCACAACCACAGCATCACTCAGCACAACCACAGCATTACTCAGCACAACCACAGCATCACTTAGCGCCACAACAGCATCACTCAGCGCCACCACAACATCACTCCGCGCCACCACAGCATCACTCAGCACCACCATAGCTTTACTCAGCGACACCACATCATCACTCAGGGCCAACACTGCATCACTCAGCACCACCACAGCATCGCTCAGCACCACCACAGCATCGCTCAGCGCCACGACAGCATCGCTCAGCGCCACCACAGCATCGCTCAGCGCCACCACAGCATCGCTCAGCGCCACCACAGCATCGCTCAGCGCCACCACAGCATCGCTCAGCGCCCCCACAGCATCGCTCAGCACCGCCACTGCATCGCTCAGCACCGCCACTGCATCGCTCAGCACCGCCACTGCATCGCTCAGCACCGCCACTGCATCGCTCAGCGCCACCACAGCTTCACTCAGCGCCGCCACAGCATCACTCAGCGCCGCAACAGCATCACTCAGCGCCAAGACAATATCACTCAGCGCCAAGACAATATCACTCAGCACCACCACAGCATCACTCAGCGCCAAGACAATATCACTCAGCACCACCACAGCATCACTCAGCACCACAGCAGTATCACTCAGCAACACCTGAGTATCATTCAGCATCACCTCAGCATCGTCTCCGCAACAGTCACCACCACCACCACTACCACCTCAGCATCACTCAGCACCACCTCAGCCTGCTCTCGGAATCTGGCATCTGTTGATTCTCCCCTAGCGTCTGGCCGCTGCTAGTGTTATAATACAGGTACTAGTTCCCAACCTTCACCCTTCGATTGTTTATGCCCCTCAAAAAAAAAGCTTTAACAAACAACCATTGCCAGCATTGCAAGAACAAAAGAAAACTGAGGACATTTTTTATTGTAAATACTTTTTTAATATGGTCGTTCAGTTTTACATAATGCCTTCTTGGTCATATATAAAGTAACAAAAATGCTTCTGACACTTTTTTATTATAACTTTTCAGCATGCCGCACAGCAGCCACACTTCTCTACAGCACAGCTTGAAGACATTGGCAAAGTCAATAGCTCTGGCTAAACACTTATAAGGCCCCAAAGGCGAGACCTATTGGCTATGCCAATGCTTGTTAGAACTGAAACCAAACAGTGCCACCCAGAGAACAAAAGAATGGTTCTTGGTAAAATGTTTCCTTTTAAGGCACAGTTCACTTTCATGCTCAAGTGCCCAGGTTTAGAAAAGCAGCGGTGAACACAAATGTTCAAACTTTCAGGTCATGTGGCAGATGTTCTGTATGCTCAATTGTGGTGTTTCAAATGTAACCAAATCTTCAACGACTGCTTCCACGGCCCCCAGTCCACAGATGTCAGTGGAAGGCTCCTTTGTAAACCACTCTCTTCAGGGCCAAGCAAAAGTCCAGTTCCTTCTGATTTGCTGGTTTCACCAGTGTAGCCCAGCAAACTCTGCTGCTTCAAAGAGCTGAGGGGAACCAAAGGGAAATGAAACACTTGATGGAAAAGGTGAGCGTAATCACTGACGATCCAAACCAACTATATATATTTAAAGTTCTTTAAAAACAGAAGATGAGAGAAAGTAAGATCACCAGCAGCCTCTCACATCAGCATCCAGAAAGCAACTGGCTCACGCATTTGAAGTGTAGAATGATCACCGACATCAGTTCTAAGAATGTTCTGACAGACAAAGTTCATTTCTAAAGAGATGATATTCATGAAAGAGGCAGATCAACCCTCAGGAGAGACAACAACTGTGAGGGAAGGAAGGTATAGGTAAGAGAGAAAATGTTAAATATCATTATATGCCAGAGTAAATTGAATACTAAAGGACTGGTCCACCAGCCCTGGCACTGAAGTACACTCATTTTAAGGAAGATGTACACTTGTGATCAGACAAATGCTGTCAGTCACTAGGGCAAGAGAGCCATTGGCTGAAATGGGCTGACCCATTGCCCCTTGCTGTAGGATGTTATAGATGGAAACAGAGTGCCAATGACACTCATCCAGAACAAGGGCAGATGAGAGTGACCCAAAACCCCTCCACATATGTATTTCTTTAATGTTTTTAATTACAAGATTCTGGCAGACAACTATGCCTGTCAGGCCTTCAAAGGAGACTCTAGCAAGACCTCTTACTGAGCAAATCTTCTAGCGTTTGTCAAAGAGGTTAACCAGCAAAATCATTATGCTGTGGTCCTGACAAGGACCTTCTGCCAACCTGGGTGTGTCAGATAGGATGACCAACACCAGAACCTTTGCTTACCATGGCAATCTACAAGAGTTCATGTAACAAAGTTTCTGTCTACCGCTTGTAAAACAGTGTGATAACAATCCAGCATTAAAGGCCTATTGGCTTTAAAATATGCTTTTCACAATAAATCAGCTAGTCTGACTGCCATTGTCAGGAATTTTAATAATAGACAGATTAGACCGATGGCATAGGACAAAACCTTTCCCCTTGAACCAAGGAGGCCTATAGCCTTTATCACTGGCTTGTCACAATAATCAACATAGGCCTACTGTATTAACATAAGCTTTCCCAAATGGCAACCATCAGGAATACAGTCATAAAATAATAAATGTATACAAAATTACAGTTGGCAAAAAATACTATCTCTCTTAAGTATCCTTAACAAACAATATCATAATGCAAATCTTCCTTCTCCGCAGTTATTCATAGGGAGTAACCAAATCTGGAACCCTACCTACTATGGTAATCTGCGAGATTACATGCAAAAAAAAACAGTTATTCATAGGTGTAACCAACTCCGAAACCCTGCCCTACTATGGTAATCTGTGAGATTACATTTTTTAAAAAGAAAATTCTCTGCAGGCTTTAATACAGAGTAATTACAATCCACCTTTAAATTCCTATTGACTTAAGCACATGCTTTTCACAATGAATATGTCAGGCCTACTGCCTTTGTCATGCCTTTTTACAAAGGACAGATCAGGCCCATAGCCTTCCTCATTGGCTTGCCACCATAGCCAACCAAGGCCTGCTGTATGAGCAAAAGGTTTCTCAAAGGCAAAAAGTGCAATATGAGCACAGTTATTTCAGTGGAAGCAGACAACTTCTGCCCAATCAAATGGTGTACTCAAGGATGGCAACATGTGGGTGGAACCTAAGGCCCTCTGAGTAGTACTTCTGAAAGCTCTTTATATGTTGATCACTTAGGGTAGGCGACAAGACCTAACTTGGGTATTGCTAATACACAAGAATCTGCCAACTGCCTACACTACACTCACACTGCTCAGCTGCAGCCTGAGAACAAGTATTCGCTGTGCGGCCATAAGACTCTATAGTAGAATACCTACTAGACCTGAAGAGAAGACCTCGGTAAGTAATAATACATGTACTTATTTGCATGAATTAATGGCTAGTTGGGATTACAACTAAAATACCCATGTTCTAAAGTTCTAATATACTTGTACTTACCTAGCAGTCAGCTGGAGGCCTGGTCAGATACCTGTACCAGAAGTAAAGCAGCAACAGAGGTGGAAGAGGGTACCAGTGGAGCTGCACATCCCAGAGTGTTTTCAATGGTGGGTTGTGGTAACCTCACCTGCTTGGGGGGGGGGGGGGCAATTGCGTTTTTCCTGTTGGCTGAGGGTCTAATAAGGCATGCGCACAGATAAACACTGTAGGGCTGGGGTTCCTCAGAGTAGACGCGCCAAATGTATTAGCTGCTCTGGCCTCATGGTCCAGTCACTAACTACACAGTTAGTGGGACCGCCTTCACTGGGCCACAGGTGCCTTTCTGTGGGTAGAGTTTGGAAGGACTGGAATTAGGACATTGTGGGATTATGACAGAATGTCTCTAAGTCATATCCTTTTTACAGTAGGCATGTTGATGCCATGTTGCCGTTGTATTAATACACAGAACACAGTATCTGTAGTTGCTAGGATGAGATTTTTAAATTATTTTCTGATACTAAGAGGGGAAGGAGAGAGTTGGATGACATGGAGTTTGAGAAGAAAGTATCAAGCTTGAGAAAAGAGCACGGTGATATCAGGGGAAACTTGACTCACAGCGGGCTGCCAGTGCTTGTACCCTCAAAAACGTTGGCACTCATTTTTTTTTTAACACAATTTTATTAGCATCTTCATATATGTATCATAATACAGCTTGTAGTTACATTTTTAGCGATATAGACGACATCTAGTAGCTTACATAACTTGACAATCGTCTGTAACATTTGTATTAAAGCATACAAGTATTCGGCCCATGCGTGGGCCGTTCATGGCACTAAATTGTACTACAATAGTGCGTGCAAAGCAAAAATTCTCTCATCACTGCATATCGTCTGCTACCCATTCATACCCACCCTTGATATCCCACTCACAACTATCCCTCCCTACAAACTGTTAACTATAAACTTGGCTGCTATATTCCAATTTGTCATGCCGGGACTGGGTCTCGAGGGTCCACCCAAGTAGTGTTGCTCCAGTGTGTCCCTATGCGGAGGGGGGGGGAGGCGGGGGGGACGGGGGGAGAAGGGGAGGAGGGAAGAAAGGAGCATACGGCACCCAGGAAGGTGGCCGAGTGGTCGGGGGCGGGGGGGGGAGAAAGAGTGCGAGAGGGGTGGGTCGGTCACAAGCGCAATCCCCGGTCGTGCTCAGGTTGCTGTCCAAACCAGAAACTAGGCAGACGATGCCTACTCAACCGAGGGGTCCAGGGCTGCACCCACATCGTCACCCGTTACTGCCTTAAATTGCTCCAACACCTGAGCCCAGTCTAGTGCTATTGCTCTTTTCCTCAATCCCCTATATTCCTCACGAGCTAGCGCTTCCCCCTCCGCTACCGCCCATCTAATGACCTCTTCTCTCCATTTGCCCTCTTGCGGTGCCCTGCAAGACTTCCATCGTTGTGTTATTAGACGCTTAGCGAGCATCAGAGCCAACCCCGCAAAGCGACCCAGCAGTTTAGCTTTCTTCGGGAGTGGGAGGAGACCCAATATACACACTCCCGTGGTGTCCCATCCGGTGCGTTCCGTAAGTGCAGACAACCCAGTGGTAACTTCAGACCAAAACCTCCCCAGGACAGGACAGGACCATATCATATGAGTAAAATCAGCAGGGTCGTGGGGACATCTGGGGCAGCGCACAGCAGCTAAGGGGTACATCTTGTGGATAGCCTGCGTTGTAAGATAAGCCCTGTGTAGTATTAGTAACTGTATGGATTTCAGCCGAAAATTACGGGACACCCGACGGGGATGTTCCAGGGCAGCATCCCATTCCCTATCCTCCAATTCCCTCTGCAGTGCCATGTCCCACTTTTGACGAAGCGGCAACAGTGTTACATGCAGGTGTTCCCGCAGTCCACGGTACAGCCAGCGTACCAGGTGGCGTCCATGTCCCATGATGTGAAGTGACCGTAACAATTGAAATGTAGGGGGTTCCCTCTGCGCCACCAACCAATATTTCCGGACATATTGTACAACCGATGCATGCGTGAGGAACAGAGTCTCCGGTACCGCTCTAGTGCGGGCAAATTCGTCATCTGTCATCAGTGCACCGTCGAGGAAGAGATCTCCAACTGTGGTTGAGCCCGCCTGTAACCAGTCCCGTACCTGGCCAGCCGACAACACACCACGTCGGGTAGGTAGACCACAAAGGGGGATATTCGGGGCATATGGGTTCAGGGCTTTAGCAGATTTCTGTGCCTGCTTCCAGTAGTGGATGGCAATGGACAATAGGAAGGGAGGGTCACGCATCTTGTCAGCCCCGGGACATAGTAGTGCCTGTAACTTCCCACTCCGTAAGTGTGCCGGGGTGTAACCAATTTCGAACAAGTTATGTCCCGCCAACCAATAGGCCAGCCATTGCAACTGCCCAACAATACAGTACATTTTAAAATCAGGTGCCCCCATGCCGCCTGCCGTGCTTGGCAGCTGCATCTTGGATAATGCCAATCTGTGCCTCCCTTGTCCCCATAACAAGGACATGAGCAATGTATTTAGTGACCTAAATATCCAGGCCGGCAAGAGCACAGGAATATTTACAAAATGGTATAAAAGTCTTGGTAGCATGACCATTTTGGACACTGCTAACCGGCCCGCCATGGACAATGGCAGGGTGTTCCAGAAGGATACTTGCGACCGGAGCGAGTTGATGGTCCGCACCACATTCTCATCAATAGTGTCGGCGGAGGACCTATAAATTTGTATCCCCAGATATTTAAATGTTGTAGGTTCTACTCTGAACTGCACTGGACCAAATTGTAGGTGGGTCTCCTCGTACGTGCCAGAGAAGGAATATGCGACCGACTTTGCGGCGTTAAGGCGCAGACCAGAGATGTCTCCAAACTGCGAGAATACGCCGGCCACTACCCGCATGTCCACACCCAGGTCCCTAAAAAATAACAACATATCGTCCGCATAGAGTGAGACTGAATGTATTATTGGGTGTATCGGTATGCCATACGGGGCCATCACGCAGCGCAGTCGCTGCGCCATTGGCTCCAATGCCAACACAAACAACAGGGGCGATAGGGGGCAACCCTGGTTAGTCCCCCTAAAAATACGATATGCAGGCGATATGATCAATCCCGATTTGGCGCGGGCCGTGGGGTCAGTGTAAAGCAACTGAATCCACTTGCAATATTCGGGGGGTATACCAAATTTCTCTACTACAGCAAGCATATAGGGCCAGCTTAAGGTATCAAACGCTTGCCGTATATCTAGGGATAGGCATCCAGCCAACGGCAATGCCTCTGTCACCGCATGCATCAAGGCGTGTAATCTACGAATGTTGAGGGAAGTGCTACGCTTAGAAGCCACCCTGATCTGTGTGTATTAATTTGGGCAACAGGGGGAGTAATCTGGATGCCAATAGCTTACTTAGGATTTTATATTCCGTATTAAGTATCGATAACGGTCGATACGATGTCAAGTCGGTGGGAGCTTTATCTGGCTTCAACAGAGACGTGACGATTGCTTCCTTAGTAGTGGGGGGCAGCGTGCCCTCCTCAAGGGAGGTGACATACAGTTGTAATAACTTTGGGGCCAAAGCGTCTACATAAGTGGAGTAAAATTCTACAGGTAGGCCATCCGAGCCTGGGGTCTTATTACGCACCAGGGCTTTTATTGCAACCCGGATCTCTGCTATGGTAATCGGGGCCACCAACAACTCAGCAGATGCATCCGTGACCTTGGGAAGGTCCATGCCTGCCAGGAATTGCACCGTCTCCTCAGACCTATCTGATGGGTATACGCTATATAGAGTAGTGTAGTGGTCGTGGAAAGTCCTGTTAATGTCACTCTGGGTGGTTAGTAATGCACCGCGAGCATCGTGTACCGCCAAGGTGGGAGTGGGAGCCCGTGGGGGAGCAATCAGTCGTGCCAGCAAAGTGCCAGCCCTACCTGCCTCAGCATGCGTACGCAACGTGTACGCATGAAAGTCTACTGTCCGGAGCCGCTCCAGTAACTCGGCGTACCTTATCCGTGCCTCCTGCAATTGCTCCACTCCTGTTACATGTCCCTGAGCCGCCACTTCCAAAGTCTGCAGTCTGTCTTCGAAGTCTGTCAAGTCTCTGGTCACCTCCCCCCTAATTCCCACCAAACCCCCCATAGCAACCCCCCGTATAGTGATTTTGAAAGCTTCCCACTCAATCGACCTGGTGGAAGCCGTGCCCTCGTTGTCAGCAAAGTACGTAGTAACAGTGTCGGCCAACTTAGCCCGAAACACCTGATCCTCCAACGCCGCAGGCTGCAGCCGCCATGTCGGGATAGGCGTAGGGACCCACCCCCAATGTAGCGACAGTTCTATAGGATTATGGTCAGAGATGGTTTTCCCCAGGAACGTACTGTGATTTATGGCAGGTGACAGATCCACAGTGCAAAGGAAATGATCCAATCGGGTATGCAGGTTATGTGGGTGTGAGTAGAAAGAATATTCCCGCATATTCATGTGTTGTGATCTCCAGACGTCCACAAGGTTCCATCCCCGGGCCCACCTCGCCAGCGCGGCAGCTTGATGCACAGCGTTGGTGTTCGACAAATGGGGGTGAGAGCGGTCCCAGTGGACATCAAACACAGCGTTAAAGTCCCCACCTAATAACCATGGGTATTGTACCCAGTCTGAGAGTGCCTGCGTTAACCTGGAGAGATAGGCCTCCTGATCTAGGTTAGGAGCATAGATGGAGCCCAACACCACCTGCCTACCATCCAGGGACCCACGGATCAGAACATACCTGCCTTGGTCGTCTTTTCGGGATTCACTATGAGTAAAAGGGATTCCCGCCCGTATCCATATTGCAGCCCCTCTAGAAAAGGCGGAGTATGCCGTAGCGTAAACTTGACCGCGCCATCTCCTCTGTAGTTTACATGCCTCAGAATGTAAAAGGTGCGTCTCCTGGAGACATACTATTTGGGCCTTGCGACAATGTAGTTGGGCTACTATTCTGTGTCGTTTTTGGGCCGACCCCATCCCCCAAACATTCCAGGATATGACAGTATACAATTTCTCAACCGACATTTGCAATCGTAAAACCAACATCCCCCTCAATCCCGCCCCCATCCCACCACCCCAGCCCCCATAACCCCCGGTCGGAATAAGCTGCAACCATAACACCAATGCAAACAACCCCCAATACTGGGTCCAACGATGAAACCTCATCCGACCAAACTCTGTAAAACAAAAAAAACATTGTACACTGAGAACTCTAGCTTACGCTTGTGGGGTAGGCCACGTGTGGAACACACAAATTACCTAAGCAATGGGAAAGATACAAGCCCAAGTCGGGCCGGGCCATTATACTGACCGACATTCCCCCATGACCTCCCTGTGTAACCAGTAGCATAACTAGCACTGCATGCAATAAAGACCAGTGGAGAGTGGAGCAACCCATATCGAGTAGGAAATCACTAAAGTGGGTGGACATGGTCATGGTAGTATGGCGTCTACAATCCTCCAAAGAGAGGGGGGGGGAAACCCCACCACATTTAGCCTAATGGGTCTTGACTAAGGTGAGTGGATGTCGACGGGAATAAGGCCATACTCCCCCCAGAGTCAGAGTCAGAGTTAGCTGTCTCAGAAGGGCTAGAGCTAATCTCCGGCCGTGGGACTCTGAGTGTCTCGGCTGTCCGGAGGGCCTCCCGCCTACCCTCCATCACCTGTTGACGTGGCGGGGGAGGAGTTCCCCCACTCTGTGTAACCATACCCTTCTTGCGCCGGCGGGGGGCCGCTGTGTTTTTGGCTGCGTCGGGTCTAGTCTCCGTTCTGGCAGGATATCAGGGAAGTGTCGGTCCAGCCATTCCCATGCACTCTCGGGGTGTCAAAGAACAATGCCCGTTGGTCGTGATTTATCTTGAGCTTGGCCGGAAAAAGTAGCGCAAATGTTAAGCCCGCTGCACGGACTCGTGCCTTGACCTCCATGAAAGGAAAGCGTTTTCGCTGGACTGCCAGGGTGTAGTCCGGGAATATAGAAATCCTCGCGTTCTCCATCCGCAGTGGGGCCTGTTCCCTTGCCGCTTGCAGCAACCGGTCCAGGTCTCTATAATTCAAAATACGGGCCAGCAGTGGACGTGGATTTGCTCCCGGTAAGGGGCGCCGCGCAGGGACCCGGTGAGCCTGCTCAACAGTAAAGTGCGGCGATAGACCTGTGGGCGCCACCACGGTTCGCAGCCATTCTTCGATGTGGGTCGTGGGATTGGGCCCTTCCTTCCCCTCGGGCATACCCACGATTCTGAGGTTGTTGCGCCTTGCCCGCCCTTCCGCATCATCAGCTCGGGCATGCAAGGCATCAATCTGTTGTTGCATCTCCTTCAAGTGCCTATCGTGGTCAGCGACTTGAGGCCCCAGGGTGCCCAGCTGGTGTTCAGTGTTTTTCACCCTATCGGACAACTTCCGGTGGTCGTCTTTAAGTAAGTTCAGGTCCACTGATATTGTGCCCAGCTGCGTCTCTAGTGCAGAGCGGGAGTCACGAATTTCTTGAAGGATCATGTCCAACTTGTCCCCTGCTGGGGCGGGTGCGCGGTCCGCCGCCATTTTCGGAGATCTGCCAGATGAGGACTCCGACCGCGGTGAATGAGATCCCCTCTTACTCGACCCCGAGTCGTCCCTCTGCCCATAGAGTATGCCAGTCCAGGCGGTCCCTGTACCCAGCGGGGAGGTGTTCACCACTCACAGCCACCACCAGCAGCACAGGGGGGGAGCTCCGGGAGCACTGTCTGTAACAACCACACTAGGCCCCATCAATGTGTCAAGCAATGTAGTGCTTCACGTGGTCCCGCGCCCAGACTGCAGCCCCCCGCTGGTTATCCGTCTCTAGGGAAGCTCGGGGCGTCCGCAGGCCCTTCTCCCACAGCGGCAATACCAAGTGTCAGGTGGTCCCAGGCCCCGCGCCCCCCCGTAGTCTTTCCCACTGCGGGCACCAGGCTGCGATGCAGCTTGTTCCTCCGGGGGGAGAAGGGGAGGGAAAACTTCCACGCGTCCACCAGTGCCGCGTTTTACTCACAGCTCCGGTCCAATGCCACTCGCCCACGCAGTTCGCCGCCGCCGTCAGCAGCCGCACCCGTCAGTGTGCAGGAGGCCCAGTGAGTCACTCCCAACCCGGCCAGGCAATCCAGTGAACCTGTGCGTTTGGGACTCAATATCCTGCACCCCCGGATCCATCCTGTCTAGCGGCAGATGTCGTCAAATCAGGCAAAGTGGCGGCAATATGCAGTCTCCAAAGGGCCCGCAGCGGCACCGGGCAGCTCCCCTGCCCCACCAGCTGAGGAAAGCCAGTGGGTGAGCGGGGAAGAACTGTCTGCTCACTCCAGAGGGCCAGCAGCGCCGACCTCCATGGCGCAGTCACGGCCCCCAGCACTCGCCGTCAGCAACCTGCCGCCCCGTGGGGGGGGGGAGAGAAGGAAGGAGTTGTGCACCTCACCGTTGATCGCGCTGTATCACAGTCCTCTGGGTGCTCCCGCTGGGCCGAAGAGTTCAGGCCCAAGCCTGGGCCCTGCCTAGTCGGGTCAGCCTCTCGCGGATGCACCACAGGCAGCTACACGGCAGGATACTCCGGTGCCGCCGGAGGCCTCACCCAGCCTGCAGGCCCTGAGTGCAGCCGGCCCGTCTCTCCGCCACAGGGTAGAAAATGGCGCCCCCTCGGTCCGCCAAACTCCGCCAGTACGGTCTCGCCGTGTTCCGACTCGGATCGCCGTTGCTCCAGCCCCGCTGCTGTCACGGGGTCAGGATTTGTTACCGGATGAAAACGGCCCGGCCCGGAGCTCGTCGCTTATGCGACCGCCATCTTAGGCTGTAGGCCACGCCCCCCCATACTTTGGCACTCACAACACACTTCAAAGATCTTTAGAAGGGTCGAACTCATTTTTATTTCACATCAACCCATATGAACCATTAGGATAGGTGACATTAAAGAAATCTCTGCTAAATATAAACAAACCAAACAGTCATACTCAAACAATCGACAGAAATGCCAGAATTGTATGGACTGTAAGAATAGGGTAGCTAGATTAAGAAAAAGTTCCAATGCATAATAAGCATTGGCAAAGCAGAAAGGTTTCGCCTATAAGACCAGGCTAAAAAAAAAAAAAGACAAAATGACACGACCGAAGCTTCATTTTGTAGGCACATGCATGCGTTCAACATACGTGTGCAGGGGCCTATAGAAGTATACAAAATGCTTCATGAATAAAAAAAAAAAAGCTCAAAAACGCTCCTTTAAAACAATGGGGCCGATTCCGATTCCGGCCGGAAATCTCTCCGACCGAGCCGGACCCGGAGAGAATTCCGACCGAATCGGACCCTAGCAGTCCGACCGGACGAGTACGATGCATTCGCATGCTAACGGACTTGATTCGGTCGGACTCCCATTGAAGTCAACGGGAGCCGGTCGTACAACGCGTAAGCGGGCTCCCATTGACTCAATGGGTGCGAGGCGAACAAGGGCGCCCCCTACAGTGGGTACGGGTCCATGCGCATCGCGGCGTACATGCACAGGTAGGGGGACCCATGGGTCCCCCTGTGTGCGACTCGCACGCCTACAGCGTACAGGGGGTCCGACGCAGACCCCCAAAGTCCGGCTCCGACAGTTCTTTCGAGCCGGACGGCGCGAGTCGGTCGGACTGCTTGCGGCGCGCATCGTACTTACCCAGCCGGGAAACGTCTCCATAGCGCGGTGCGAGTCGTGTCCGTGCGAGTCGGTCGGAGCGTGTTGAAGCCGCATACGAGTCGGTCGGCGATTTCACGGGAGTTTGCATCGTACTCGCTCGGCCGGACCCGCGTACGATTCGGTCGGGAAACAGGGCTCCGAATCGGATCCGGTAAATCCGAATCCGATTCGGAGCACTACCGGCCGAGATCGAAATCGGCCCCATAGAGTGAAAGTGCTTAAAAAATTAATAAACACATTGGTAGGATCAGGTTGAGAAGGGGTTGAAAGGGGTGATGCAACAGAGGGAGTTTGGGGTTAAACAACACAGCGTGTAGGGGGTTAAGCTATTTTGCAGGTGGGGAGAAGGAACATGAGGGTGAGAACACGGACGACAGAGCAACATTAGAGCGGATGAGGGTAGAGAAGCATATGGGCAAGAATAAACAATGTGGAGGGGGAAGAAAACCACACAAGGGAGACCGCTGTAAACACATACACTCTCGTGGAGTGCTCAAACAAGAAGAAAAAGTAGTTCCCTAAAAGCGAGCAGAGGAAGCTTGGAAGTCAGCAATCAAAGTGGTGAAGAAGCTGTGTTCCAGGGGAGGGGCAAACACAAGATTGACAAAAAGCCATCAATTAAGAAGCAGTCAAATGAGAGTGACAGGAAAGCCAAAAAAAGGTAAGCAATGGGCAGACTCTAAGCCCCATATATTCTTGGTAAGCCCACAATCGATCTTTCTCAATCAGACAGCTGCACTCTCTGATGGGGGCGACTTAAAAATGGTAGAAAGTGCTATGCAAGAGCTTATCACATAGCAACGAGCAATGCTCGTAACTATACATTGTTTATGTCTTTGTGCCTGAGTGAAGGTTTTTGTGAGTTTAAATGTGTTTGTGAATGAGTGTTTGTGTACATGAATGTGATTGTGACCGTGTGTGATGGGAAATGCTGCTATATTTTCTGTGTGTGTGTGTAGGAAGTATGTATGTGTGTGTGTGCCTTAATGCCGGTGTATCAATCAATGTGTTTGTGTATGTATCTAGACTATATTTCTGTGCCTGCTGCTGTGTGTACTTATGTAGATATATATGTATTTGAGCCAGTTTGTTGATTTGTTTTCTCTATAGGACAATAGTGTGTTTGTAATTATGTAGAACGTTTTATGTTTGGTTGCAGAAAAGTCTTTTTCCCCCGCTTTTAGAGTTCTGTATATACAGGTGTGTTTTTTTGTATGTGGGTGAATGTGCGGTACCAGAATATTGTGGCTGAAATATTGTCAGACAAAAGTATTGTGACCTAAATATCAACTACCAAAATATTGTGAGGATAAGTATGTATAGGTAAGTATACGTTTACTTGAAACTCTCATTTACGTCAGACATCAAGAGCCTCAAACACTACTTGCTCATCATCCAGACCAGGATGTCTGTCGCCTACCGGAATGAAGCTCAACCCAACAAAGACAAAATTCCTGCTATTTGCCAAAACCAATAAATAAGATTCAATATAATCCTGGCTCAATGACTAGAATCTTTTTTGCTTTGAACCCCAGCTTTTACCGAATGCCAAGTCACTTGGATTACCCATTAACACCAACCTTAAACTTAAGGAACACGTTGCTAAAAAATAAAGACAGCGTGGTACTAGCTCTTTCTAAGGAATCAAAACCATTTCTTCCAGACAGCAACTTCAGAACTGCAGTTCAAGACCATGTATTCTTGCATCTGAATTGTGGTAATGGCCGACTTCATGGCCTCCCAGATGCCGCACCACCTTCAAAACCAGCTGCATCATTTACAAAGCTATCATGACCAGCACCCCTGCTTAACTTGCAGATGCGTTCACCATCGCTGGTGGATTATGGCACACCCACATCCATTAAACAATCAGACTGCAGAATAAGAAGTGTAAAAAAATCAAAAAACAAGACAGCAGGACTTTCCATCGATGCACCCAGGATCTGGAACAACATCTCTTTATCTATCAGGACCACCCCAGGTCTGCTCCTATTTACAAAATTGTTGAAAAGACACCTCTTTAGAGAACACTACATCACAAAGCATTAACCATCCTCAGCCCAGCTCCATCTCCTTTCACTCGTTGGCTTTATGCTTGTCTTTGACAATGTATAGTGCTCCCCTGCCGTTTGTCTAGGTTCACCCTGTAGAAATACCATGTACATACACACATATGATACTTAAAACTACATATATGTACCTTAAAGACCTCCTAAAGGTTTAGAGATGAGGAGGTAAGAATAGTAACTTATACTTCCCTAGATATACTTACCTTTCCAGAAATGTGGTATTTTGTTCATGTCGTTTTTATATGAGAATATGTCTGTCCTTGATATTCTGACTTATACAGGATGTGCAGCTCTGTGTGTCTGTGTTTTGCCTGCAATTAAGTGAGAGTGTATAGCTGTTCTATAAGCCTGCTTACCATACTGTCTGTTAATGTTATGTCATGCTCTGCACAAGGTTTTTATACTGCATTCTTTCACAGTTACCAGAGGTTGTGTCTCTATCTTCATGCGTGTATGTGTATTTCTATACATTGAAGCATGTGCGTCTGTGTGTGTAGAGGTATGTGTGTGTGTGGGTGTGTTTGTGTGCTTGTGTGTGTGGCTTGTGTCTATAGATACTTAGGTGTTTCCATATATTACAGCGAAAGTAACTGTATGCATCTAAATTTAGATACATGCATTTGTGTAAGTGAGCCGCTTGTGTGTGGGAGTGTTTCTGTTTGAAATCTAATGTTACTGTTTGTGGACACCCGACTGTTGAACTGTTCACTGTTATGGTGTGAAATACTAAGCAACTTCAGTGCAGTGGCTCGTTAAAAAACAGTAAAAATACATTGTACTGTGAAGTAGAAAAACAAGCATTGGCATAGCCACTAGGGCCCACTCCCCCACCTGGGGTGAGCACACCAAGGGTGTAGTCACCCTAAGGGCAGTAGCCCATTGGCTACTGACCTTGAGACCCCTAAAACGCCCCCTAAATACAGTATTTAGGGGCAGTCCTGAACCAAGAAGCCAGATTCCCGTAACCTAAGAAGAAGAAGGACAAAAGAAGACGCCCAGCAGAGGAGACTGCAGAGAACAACTGACTTGGCCCCAGCCCTACCGGCCTGTCTGCAGTTTCCAGAGATCCTGCGCCAGAAGTCGCCTTGTCCTGCAGCCAGCGACCTCCAGAACCCCTGGGAGGACTGACTGCCTTCAACAAAGACCAGATCTCCTATGAACAGGAGCTCTGTTCAAAAGAGACTCCCAAGACAGACTCTGAGCCTGTTGAGGACAAAGAAACCTGACGCCTGGAACCACCACTGCACACGACGCCTACGGCCCAAGTCCGAGTGGCCCACTGGTCCCAGCAAGGTCCCCCAGCGCTCCAGAGTCCGAGTCCACCTTAGGTTGACCCCTCCAGGACTCCCCGACGTCGCCTGCAGCCTCTGCACGGAGAACCCCCCAACCGGAGTAGCCCGGTAAGGTGAAATCCGACCTCAAAAGACACCCCTGCATCCAGCCGCCCTGCGCCCTGGAGAAAAGAACCTGAGGTGCACCTACGTCCCCGAGCCCCTCAACTTACCTGCCCAGCTGTTGGTTCCTCCCGGAAGTCTTCCTTGACCGAGCCTGCAGCTAAAAACCAAAACTGGCAATCCCCATTAAAAACAACAGGGCACCCGATGCCAAAACAGCACCCTGCACCCAGCCGTCCCTGCGCCGCTGCGGGTGTACTTTGGGTGCTAACTCGGATCCCCCTTTGCCCTGAGCTAAACGCTAGGAGCTTTGCTCCCACAACCTTGTGGCCTGCTTGTGAGCAGCCACCAATGGGAGGCCCCCTATCCCCCATTGGATAACATTGGGCCTCAGCACTCTGCACCCGGCCACCCTAGTGCCGCTGAGGGTGCTTTGAGAGTGCATCCTTGACCCTGGGGGAACCCTTGTTCTAACCCCAGAAACTCTACCCCAAAGACCGAGTACTTACCTGTTAACCGATAACTTCATTTCTCTCCATAGGTATACATTGAATGTTTTTCCTTGAAAAATGTTTTGTGTGGAGTTGATTTGTATGAAAACCTGAAAAACTACAACTGTGCAAAACTGATTTTACTTACCTTTTCTCTAGGAAATGTCCCAGTGTGATATCTAGGCATATCACACTGAGTAGAGAAAGTATCTTAAAAAGTAATCTAAAAAGTAACGGAAAAGTAATCTGTACAGTAATTTCGAATCCTTAACTTACCTGTGTTTCAAACAACTGCATTTGAACTTGCAATCAACTGTAAACACTGCATAATATTTTGCAAAGCATTTATTTCACTTACCTGTGCCAGGCTTGGCTTGGTTCTAGAAATAAAATAACTTAATAATATTTTTATACAAAACAAATTGGTCTGAGTTCAGTCATGAGCGTGTGCAATCATGGGGCGTGGCCAAGCAGGCTGTGATGGCGGACGTGCAGAGCTGAGGCTCCGATACCAGGCACGAATCTCACCAGCCACACCGCGCCAAAACGGAGGAAAACGAGCCCACAGCCACCGGAACACTACAAGAGGCACATGCCGGGCTCGGAGACGCCGTAAATCGGCACAAACACGAACACTGAGCTAGGACGGGCCCAGGAGCAAAATGGCGGCCTCCGGGCTCTGAAAGCGGCGCTCACCCTGCGGGCTCCCAGCTGGGGTCTTGCTCCCTCTGCTGCACCCTGAAAGAGCAAAGACACCGCTGAGGACGTGGGGGCTGTGAGTGACAGTGAGTGGCGGCGAACAAAAACCAGTGGTTAGAACACAAAAGTGCCCGCCCGGTGCCCTGCCCCACCCCCATGTCTGGCAGTGACACAGAAGGGCGCGTAGACTGCCGCGGGGTGCGGGAGGGCACACCAGAGTACGGGGTGCCCATGAAATTGCCCCGGTGAGCGGCAGTGATATCCCACAAGAACACTGCAGCCCGGTATCGACGCGCGCACCGAGCTGAGGCGAGCCTGAAGTCAAGATGGCGGCCGCCATGATACAGTGGTGATCCCGAGGATGACGCGCAGCTCTGCGGGCCCCTAGATCGACTCTTGATGCTGCACCCTGAGCGAGAGATGGTTCCGCTGCGGACTCAGAGGTGGTGAATGGCAGCGTAACGGGGGAAAAACCTGGACACAGACAGCAGAGACGCTCGGGCATCGCCTGGCGCTTTGCCCATCCCCCGCGGCCGGCAACAACACCGTGAGGAGTGGGGACGGCCGCGATGCGCGGGACAGCACGCTTAAGCACGGGATGCTGGCGAGACGGTCCCAGTGAGCGGCGGTGGCACCCAGGACATTAAAGACATTGGTGGGTCCACTACGAAGGGGGCCCCCGCCACACATCACGAGAGCAGACATCTGTGGCTCTTTCGCGCCCACCTGAGCAGCCACACTGGGACCCACAGACACCGGCCACCGCACTGAGGCATGAACTGCCAGAATCAGGGCCCGGTGGCGCGCTCAGAGACCCCTCTCACAGCAGCATACAACAAAACAGAGCGGGCCCTCCCCAGTTAGCATAGTGGCCCTCCGTGCCAGCTATCTTCAGATAAGCGACGTGGGTTCCAAGTGCCCCTTCAAATCTGCTCCCCCCCGGCCTTGCATGAAGACGGAGTACACAAGACGCAGGAGATCAAAAACACCCCCTCGATGTGGAACACAGCAGAACGAGGTGAGCGGACGTGTGCTCCGGGATCCCTGCACTCACTGGCACTCCTGGATGGAGTTGGTTGCGGGGAGAGGAGCGGTTACCGAATAAACACGCTTCCACCATAACGTGACACCCGTCTTCTGAGTTCAGGCTAGAGCTCCACTGCCCTAACGACCTTCCATACCGAGTCGGAATACACACCTTTCTCAGCGACCAACCGCAACCAACCCAACAACATGGGTAAACAACGCACTAATGCGAGCTCAATGACACCGGCGGCAACACAATACTGTCCTGCAGGCACTAAAATACCATTGAAGGATGCGACAGCCCCTCCAGAGCTGACCCTCTCCAAAATTTGGCACCGTGATGACAGATCTCAACCTGCTCAGGGATGATCATCGCAAGCTCACGGACAGGGTAACAGATGGAGAGAAAACAATCATCCCTATGCAACCCACAATCAAGGCGCACCAAGAGACCTTGCAGACGCTATTGGGCCGGATGACAACTATGGAGAAACGCATTGATGACCTCGAAGGTCATTAAAGACGCTGTAATATTCGAGTGTTGGGGCTTCCAGAAGGCGTTGAAGGCACCGATCCTATTACATACATGGAGGCATGGACTAAGTCATTCACACCAGAAGCGGACTGTACAGCATTTTTCTCCATAGAGAGGGCCCACAGAGTACCAGCTCAGAAACCTCCGCCCGGATCCCCACCCCGCCTGATGCTTGCGAAGTTCTTATACTATAGAGACCGGGACGCGGTATTCAGGGCGGCCAGGCATCATGGCCCCATCCAAGTTGAGAACAAACAAATAATGCTCTTCCCGGACTACTCCCGAGCAGTACAGCGACAACGATCCTCATTCCTAGAGGTGAAGCGCCGACTTCGACAAGACGGAATCCAGTACTCCTTATTGTTTCCAGCCCGTCTTAAAATAATACACTGAGGAACCACAGTCTTCTTCACAGATCCAGTGGAAGCCCACGACTGGGCAGACCAATACTGCCACAAACATCCGAGTGCAAGAGTCAAGTATGTCCGGCATCCCCTCACACAGTGAAGCGCCAGTTACCGCCTAAAGCGACGAAGAAGAAGGCTCAACCCCGAACTCCGTAACCAATCCATGGGATCGACAGACCTAGAAAAGATCATAACTGAGCGACGGAAAGCCCTGCAGGCCACGGCGGAGTTGCGACCATCCTCACCCGCAACAGACACGGACAAAGGTCCACACATCTTTTCGTCAGGAGAGGAAGGTGGGAGCGAAGAGACAATGTCACAGATGGGCTCTGTGACCCCACCATTGGTCAAACCACAGACTGCCGATACGATAATATAATCAGGTAACTCCTGGTCCTGTGAATCATGCAGTTTACTGTGTTGCACTGTAATGCCAATAGAGTTATGTGACAAAAAGGCGCGTACAGCCAGCGTTAGAACCTCCCTAGGCCTCTAGGCGCGCGATAATCCTACAAGTGCCACTATATAGAGTCGCCTCACAGACACGTGACGCCACCCCCACGATACATTAGAGTTCTCTTTTTTACAACTTGCTAAGTTTGAACGTTTCGCCATTTGCGATGGGTCCCCAGTATTGGGATTGTATCCCACCCCAGTTGTTACTCCATATCATGTCACTATTCACTACACTGTATACCCACCCGCGAGCAGATGAGGCACTACAGCTAAACCAGGATAACAGGACTGGGCATAGGGAGAGACGGGGACCACATCACAGTCCCGCGCCTTGCCATGACACTCCACTGCAAACCCCCCGAATACACCATGGCACCCAAGGGCAACATTGCCATTCTCACACTGAACGTGCGAGGTATGCACACGGCACGTAAGCGATACGCAGTATATGCATACATAAAGTGGCACGACGCGCAGATTGCACTACTGCAAGAAACTCACCTAGTGGCAGGAGAATTCGAAAAGTTGGCAAGCGCTGGCGAGGGACGTTCTGTGCCACGACATATTTGGCATATGCGCGGGGTACACTTATTTGGCTGCGACCAGGGGTTCCATTTCAGGAATTGTCCAGAACAATAGACACAGAGGGTTGCTATGCTTTGCTACAGGGGCTTCTTGATGGCCATCCAGTGGTACTGGGGAGTCTTTATGCACCAAATACAGACCAAGGAAGATTCTGGGACTCCCTCTCTCTCCCATTAAGCTCACATACCCAGGCGCCATGGATATTGGGTGGGGATTACAATTGTGTGCAGGACACCCTCCTGGATAGATCCTACCCGCCACACCCAGCCTCCCCGGCGATAGCACAAACAAAGCGCTTTACTGCATGGATAGCGCAATGGGCACTAACCGATGCATGGCGATCCAAATACCCCGATACACAAATATATTCGTTCCACTCGATACCGCATGATCTCAGGGTTCACCTGGATTGCTTCCTATACTCTCTCCCCATACTTCCCAAGGTACGGGACTCTGAATATCTGGGTCGGGTCCTGTCCGATCATGATGCCCACTCGATCACCCTAACCTAGCGACCGCCCACGCCACTGGTCCCCACTTCGCACCTGCCTAGAGAATGTCTAGAGGACCCAGTGTTTAGGCAAACCCAAGCAACACATATACTAAACTACTTTCGCGAAAACGTCCGAACAGCAACCACCTGAGCAATGGAATGGAACGCATTTAAAGCTGTTATAAGGGGCACGTGCATTCAACACATCACAGGAGTGCATAAAACCTTAGAGAGACGCATAGTAGAAACGGAACGTACACTAGCCACACTAACCCAAGCAGCAGATAGAGATGAGGCCAAACCGACCCAGGTGGCAGAAGCTAAATCTGCGTATGCGGAGGTGCTTGCAGATCTTCGCAGATATAACTTCAAAGCGCATGCGGCTAGGGCATACAAAGAAAGAAACAGGGTGTCGGCGCTGCTGGCTTGGCACGTGAAGCAAGACACCACCATGCAACCGATCACTGTGAGACGCACCGCGGCAGGGAACTTAGTCCACTCCCAAGCCTCCATAATGGAAGTATTCCAGCAATACTACACACAGCTATACGCCGCCCCCAACCCAGCGGCCCCAGAGCCCTTAAATAGATTCCTGGATATGCATCCCTTACCTTGTATATCGCGAAGTGTACGTCACACCCTCGATGAGCGTATAACCAGGACAGAAATTATGCAGGCAATACAGGCCCTGGCCACATGCACGACGCCAGGACTAGATGGCCTTCCACTAGAATTCTTTCGCACCTTTGCAACGCAGCGGGTTCTGGACTAGTGGAACTATACAAGGCAGCCCTAGAAGAGGAAGAGTTACCACAAACCATGTGCGAATCAGTAATAGTTTCATTCCTCAAACCAGATAGGGATCCCTACCACTTAGGATCATATCGGCCCATAGCTCTGCTGCCCGCAGATTATAAAATCTATGGGAAGATATTTATTTAGTTATTTATTTATTTGCAAAGTTTTATATAGCGCTGGCTAGACCCGGAGGTATCAGAGCGCTTTACATGAGGAACAGCGAGTTACAGGTTACATAATTACATCAATTACAGGAGCCAAGTATAGACATAGGAGAAAAACATGAGATTACACAATAAAATTAGTTATTAGCGCGTAGAATAGCCAAGACACACGTCTTATGGGGAATGAAAGGTAGAGGGGGAATGGTAAACAGGGGTAAGGGATGCAGATAAAGTCAGGCAGACCGGCAAGGGAAAAAGTACTTCAGGGGAACAAAGCAGTCAAAGCAGTCAAAGTGAAAGAAAGACAAAACCGACCTGAGTATCGGTGAAAGTATACGAAGGGAGGGGTGTGGGAGACCATGGGGGGGGGTGGACTAGAAGAAAAGGTCAATCAGGTGAACAAGGAGCAGACCAGTAGCAAAGAGGATAGGTCGAAGCTGCCATGATGGAGGACCCACAGAAGCCGATAGCATTATCTCAAAATGGCAGGATATACAAAATCAAACAAAAAACAATAAAGATAGTTGACTCCACGGTTCCACACAGGGCTGGAGAAGGGGAGGCAGCCAAAGAATCGCGGAGGGAGGAGGCGGGGGAGGGAAGGAAACACAACGGGGCGATGAGGAGAACAATGTCCGATGTCCGGCTGGGTAGGTGACGGCCAAGGGGGTGAACCAGAGCCAAACTCCTCTATAGCTGCATAGGACAGCTCCACCGGGCATCGGCCAGAGCTGCTCGTGCTCCACGGTAAGTACAGACAGTTATGGTTTCCGCCCAGGGGGCATCGTCATAGTTCCATCGAAAGCACCGGTCCCGGTGTTACTGGGAAGCGCCGTCCGCCTCATCCTCCAGCTCGCCCCCAGGTCCAGAGTGGTGAGAGGAGAGGTGGAAGGGACAGTTTCAAAGTCTGCAGATGCATCATGGGAGGCCGCCATATTGTTAATTGCATTTGCGTGCACCACACGAGCAGCACCCGAGTTTGTAATTTGGGATTACTACAGCTCCCAGGAGATTCGCACAGGCGCTGTATTTGCGATTGTTTCCCGTGGTATAGTCGCGTTGGCCCTCCGCAGGTGGTCTCACTTCTAGGGATCGTTAGCGTCCTCCATATTAGAGACAGGCAACAGTCAGGCGATGATGCGCCAGTTGTGTTGTATTAAGACGCTTCACTCTGTACTTCACTCTGAACATGATAGCCCTTGGTTAGTGATCGTGCTTGTATAGTGCTTTAGAGATAGAATTACGTTGCTCCTTATTTAGTGGCCTCACTTTGAAAGATTGATTTTGTTAGCATCCGCCATTTTAGGGTCAGGCAGATAGTCAGGCAATGACGCGTCGTTTGAGTTATATAAAGAATTCTCCACTCTACAAATAACTCATGACCTTACAAATCACTCATGACCTTACTTGTAAGGACACCTCCGATAATCTGTAGGCTGCGGCTTCCGACTTAAAACATTGGTATCTCCTCTGTACCATTAGGCTGCGTTCGGTGCGGCGGTGAGGCAGGAGAGACCCGGCTCCGCGTCCAGCAACGAGCGCGTGTCGTCTGATCTCAATGGGCTTGAAAGGTGCACTGCATCAAGATGAAGTTCTGTATCGTCGTTGCAGCCTTATCGGTGAGCATTTACCGCAAATTTATTTCAGTGAAGTTGTTTCCCGGCCCCAGAGCTCAGGTGGCGGTTCGAGTTGAAGGGCTCCCCAGACGGCGAGCCAACACGTGCTAGCACTAGCCGCCCCACCAGTGGGGGACCCGGGCAGAAACACAACTTTGTGGCCCTTCGGCGTCGGCGTTGCTGATGCAAAGGCGACGAGAAGAAGCACGCCCGCCCCAGAGGAAATTCGTCCAGCAATGGAGCGGCGTGTCTGATGTTGGACCAGTCCGTCATCAATGCGTCTGGGGGTGGAGGCGTCGTTTCACGTCCGGCTCGGTGGGCTTGATCCTGGTGAGGAGCGGTGAGGCAGGCGAGGTGAAGGCGCGTCGGGTCCTTGGAGATCGTCTCAGAAGGTAAGCCGCGTTGCAATAGCAGGCCGATGTTAAGGGAGTTAGTTGTTTGTAGATTGGAGGCAGATGACCGGGTAAACAGAGGGATATCTACCGAATTGGTCATCCCTAACCCGGGAGCTCCAGGGGAGAGCTCCTACTCGGCGGCCATCTTGGTTAGCGGATAGATATTCTACAATCCTCCCAACGATAATACACCCGGACCAATGTGGGTTTGTACCAGGGAGAAATACTTCCTACTACATCCGGCGTCTGTTCCATGTCCAGGACCTGGTCCAGAATCGTTTCCCGCATGCGTTCCTGGATCTTGAAAAGTCCTTTGACACCTTATTATGGCCGTACCTCTTTCAGGTTATATAGCGGATGGGGATAGGGCCCCGTCTACTAGCCTACACCAAGCTCATCTACACCAAGCCCACCTCCAGAGTCAAGCTTGGCCAACACATATCGTCCTCGTTCTCGATATCAAAAGGCACAAGACAGGGCTGTCCGCTCTCCCCATTGCTATTCGCCATAGCGATGGAGCCACTTGCGATCCAACTTCGTAGGGAGGGGGAGCAGTGGAGAGGCCCAATAGCAGACACTACACATGCTGTATCGCTATACGCGGATGACCTGCTTATTTACGTCTGAGACATTACATCGGACCTCACTCCGATCCTCACCACCCTGATGGACTTTGAGACCGTAGCGGGCCTAAAGGTCAATTGGACCAAGTCCACAATATACCTGCTGTCAGACGATCTACCCCCCCCCCAACGAGTGCAAGTGGGAGGAATAGACATAACATGGAGCGCCCAGGCAACATGATACTTGGGAGTGCGCCTGTACCACACGCCACAGGACATGTACGAGGGAAACCATCGCAGGGCACTGGCAGGAATCCGATCCTCTGTTCATTTCTGGAAAACTCTTCCACTGGCCACTATCGGGAAAATCGCAGTGGCAAAAATGATATTGGTCCCGCGATTTCTATACTACTTCGCTAACCTCCCAGTAGTTCCGCCCGCTCTTTTTTCCAGGAATTAGACACCCTCCTTGGGACTCTCATCTGGGGGGCGGGTCGTAGACGAATAGCCCTGGCCAAGCTACAGCTGCCACTGGATCAGGGGGGACTGGGAGCCCCCTCCTTCGAGGCATATTTCCTAGCGGCCCAGCTGCAGTGGATGTCAAGATGGACAGAGGGCCGTGCTCTGGGAGAAACACACACAAACGAGGCACCAATATCTGCCCCAGTGATACACCGCATGCTACTACCAGGAGCTAAATCCATACTGAACTGCCCGCTCCAACTAACGGTAGCGCACACCTGTATGAAACGCGTGCATAGAATGGAGTGCGCAGCCCCTATGTACTCCCCCCTACAGCCCCTGGTGGGACTTCCCAGAGGTCGCACATACTACACAGCACGCGCCCTGCACATATGGACTGAACCCTCAATCCCAGAGGTGGGCGCCCTGTATGCAAACGGTCAACTGCAGTCCTTTGACGAGCTCTCAGCGGATACGGACCTCCCGGTGGGTCAGTTTCTCACACATAGACAGCTGCTGGCAGATTGTCGCTGCGTCTGGCACACAACGGATACGGAGCCACCCACACACCCTGTCCTGCATGCAATTTTACAGATGGGCCCCGGACGGCATGTGGTGACATGGCTATATAAGGCAATCCGAACGCTGAGCGCGGTCACCCTCATTCCCATTCGCGACAAATGGGAAGCGGAGTTCCAAAGGCCCCTCCATGACAAAGAATGGGAACAGGCATTAGAATTTCCTAAAAAAGTATTGCGCAACTACCGCTTCAAAAACATACAATACTTCATACTGCACCGTGCATACCTGACACCCGAAACCCTCCAACGCTACTACCCAGACACGCAATTCACTTGCCCTAGGTGCTTGGAACCCAAGGCATCCTTTCATCATATGTTCTGGAGTTGCCCTACACTCAAGGCCTATTGGACCACGATACATGCCACATTACTAGAGGTAACTGAGCTTACAGGTATCAACACATGGGAAACCTGAGCGCTGGGCATAATCAAACACCGGAAACACCACAAAGTGGAGACGCGATTTGCGTCCCTAGCCATCTTGTTGGCCAAGAGAAGTATAGCAATGCACTGGAGGACACCAGCGGGACCCCCGCTGGCGGCTTGGAGGGGAGCGGTCAGCAAATGGGGAGCAGCAGAAGAGGAAGCACTGAGGCTAGAAGAAATCCGAGGCACTCGCAAACACCACATATCTATGCAATGGGCAACACTTCTACACACTTTCAAGCATATAGCGACAAATGCAACACCCACACGGTCCACCCCGCCCCTCTCTCAGGCCACACGTGAAAGAGTAGACCCGGAGGATGCGCAGCACATCCCCCTTGAAGACGATTAACCCATAGAACGCAGACACCGACCTATTACGAGCATCAACACTCTGGCCCATCTCAGCCTCCCCCCTGAACCCAAGCCCAAAATACCTAGGTACGGAAACCTATAAAGTAGCCCACCTGCCTCCAACGCAAAGCAGATCCTCCCATACAGTGTATCCCAGTTGTAGTTACCCCTGTTAATAGTGTTGTGTCCCCTATTGAGATACACTGAGTCATGTCTTCCAACATTATTATCACTGATAAGTACCTTAACTGCAAAACACAACACAGACAAAAACTCCTACTACCTTGAAGTACCTTTTCCACACGTTCTCTAAAACGCCAGATGTACCAATACTTTAACAGTAAATGAATTTGCTTGATTTTGATACGACGACACGCTGCATTGTATGCAGAAACTCTATTATGTATGTTCAATGATCACTTACAGTGTTTGCAATTTGCATACAACAAAATGCTAATAAAAAGAATTTACAAAAAAAAATGAGTGTGTGCAATCATTTGCTGATTGAGTGTGTACAACAAATGCTTAACACTATCCTCTGATAAAGCCTTACTGCCCATCCACACTACCACAAATGGAGAGTAAGGTGCTATCTACTTCTACCTCTACCTACCTTTGGGGTTCCACTGGACTCTGTGCACACTATACCTCATTTTGGTATAGTATATACAGAGCCAGCTTCCTGCAACTGCCATTTCTTATGTAGAGTTCTTTTTCTGATTTTGAGCCTTATACTTTACAAAATGTGTATGTTGTCTGGCACTATTTTTAATGGATTACTCTAAATATTTAATATGTCCTTGAACACCCTTCAATTTAGAAATGTGTCTAATGCCTGCTGTATCTAAAGTTTAGCCAGATGCTCAGTAGCTTTCGTGGGGCCATAGGTCAATGTTTTCCAGCTTTAGATCAATGTTATCCAGTTTTCTGTAAAAAAAAAGAAGAGAACAAGTCCTAAATTTGGTACCTGGGCAACAAAGTCCTAGGGGGATATTCACAAGAACGTGTGCTAAACATCTCCAAAAAATGTTAATGCAACTTTACACATCGCAGCCTATCGCGGGAAAATAACCCCTTGTCAACCTGGAATTCACAACACGGCGGTACCATGCGATAGTCCGCCGAAAACGCGGCCAATGTCCGCGATACAACCACCTGGACGGAGATAAAAACACAAACCACAACACAAAAAAACGTGTGATGAGCCCATTCGCGATGAGGAAAGCTGCGAAAAGCACCTCCAGGCCCGCAACACACACACAGCAGGCGGGAATAAGCACAACAAAAGCAGGAAAAAATAGACAAACCAAACAGAAAACAACAGCCAAGCACAATGGAGGCAACCGAAGCCAGTATACAACCCCACAAGCCCCATTGGCAACAAAACATTGTACATGGCAGGCCATCATGGACAAGGTCAATGCTGCCGGAGAGCGGAGGAGGACAATGGAAGAAAACCAGAACAGCCGGAATGATGCGAAACGCACAAACAAGCAGAAATACGCCAACAACAAGAAGGCAGCAATGCACACCCGAGGTGGGAGTCCAGCGCCACACCAGGAGCTGGATGACATGGAGGAAATGGTGTTCACCACATCAGTCTGGAGATGGTGGCAGGACACGGGGACTGGAAACTGCCCAAAACAACAGATACCACAGCAACAGGGAGAGGAATGACCAGGGACTGGGGGGACGGGGGGAGATGGGCACAATGGCACACATGCACAATTAAGCACAGCACAACTGCAGACAAACCATGCTCAAGAGTAACAACACCAACCAAGAGCACAAGTCACACAACCCGGCAATATCACACCACTGAACAAGCAAAGAAGTGAAAACCACACTGCCTGAAAGGGTGAAGGGTGAGCCAAATCAGAGCTGAAGGGACATCTCACACACAATGCAGCACACACACATAGGAAGCAGAGCACCCCAACATCCAACACAATGTGGTACGACCAGCAATATTTGCACAACCCAACACAGGACACAAGTGCACCCGCCTGTGGCCGGTAAATGGCCATACGCATCTGGCAAAGCACGAAACAGGGGCATGACAATGCACAAGTACAAACCCACAGCCCTGATGGGCTAGCAATGCACGTATGGCAGGGATCCAGAGAGTCCGTGACACACACATTGGCATAAAAATCAAGACACAACACAGTTGGAGACAAGTGAAAGTGCGGAAACTTTATCAACAAGTGCGTGTCAGTACGGCCAAGACAAGTGCCACGAAATGCAGACCAATGCAGCCGCATGTCTGAATGAGGAACGTAGGAAAGCGCCCATGTCCACCCCGGGGGAGTCCATCACCAACACAAGTCAGTGCCAACCCGCGTTGGTTGTCCGCGCATGGATCAGGAGTCCAGGCCAATGCAGCCATGTCCACTGTCCTCTTGGGACATGTGACCAGATTCCCAACATGCAACCAGTCGTCGGGACATGTGCAATGGGTCACATCCAGTTGTGGCTGCAAGTACCTTGTCACTCGTCCATGAACGTCAGTGCAGCAGTGTAGGCCAACATCTCCAATGAGAGACCGTTGTCCACCACATCTGACATGTCGTCGATGTAATCCATCAGCTGACCCGGACAGATGTGCTGACTCCAACCCCTGGCCCCAATGTGCACCAAAGCCCAATCGGGTAGCGGCTCAATGTGCTCACTGCACACGACGACTTGTGCAATCTCCCAGGTCCAGTCGCCAGCATGCATGCCAAACATCCATGCATGCCATAAACGGGCATCACGGTGACACTCCTGGTCGTGGGGCAACAGGGGGCGCACACACACGTCGAAATCCAGGTCAGCCACAGTCACGTTGGAGAGGCAGACATCCATGGGCCACTCGAATATGCACGAGCGACAATGCAACACAGGCTGAACGCAGGTGACGTTCGCAAGGCGGAAGCTCGGTTGGTAACTTATCCGCAGCACTGCCAATGGCAGTGCCCTCAGTACATGCAGCAGATGTGCACGGTACAGGTCCACGTGACTGGAGTCGAGCATGTGTCTGGGATGGTCTGCCATTGCGTCAGTGGCTCTGCTGGAAGCGGCACTGGCTTGCCCTGCGCCAGTCCTGTGGATGAAATGGCACAGCTCGGAGCAATGAGCAGTGTCTGTGTGCAACGGGTGCAGGCCTGGGGTGGGGTGGGAGTACGTGTGAAGGCCATCTCACGCACGCTAACTACGACCAAGGACTTCTGCGTGTGGGATGTGTACACGTTGGGCTCACGTCGGGCAGTGCCTAGTGTGGGAGTCGCAAGTAAATGCTATCGTATCTGTCAGGGGGTGCTGGCCACATGCAAGTCCCAGCTCGGAGCTGCAGATGTGCCATACGCCTGATAGTACAGACAAAGGACCCTTCATCCCTACAGTAACTTCACCATCTGCATGCATTCAGGAGATGTACAGAGGCCTGTTGCGGGTGTGGTGGGATGTCTTTGACCCTGGGAATCATGGATGATATGTCCAGCACATGGCACATGAGCGGCCTCACTGTGTGTTACGTTGCCTCACAGCTGCTCCTCCCTCCCACGAGCCCCCACACTTGTGTGCGCTGCGCGGTTGTATCACGTGCACTC
The DNA here is from genome assembly GCA_963921515.1 of Calotriton arnoldi. Lineage (NCBI taxonomy): Eukaryota > Metazoa > Chordata > Amphibia > Caudata > Salamandridae > Calotriton > Calotriton arnoldi. The sequence goes on along the minus strand of CAWUFW010000697.1, from coordinate 449,280 downwards.
CTACGGCACACCATTGTCATGCCTGTCCGCGCATGTCCAGCGGCATGCCAACAACACCGTGACCCTGGCCTCTGAAGGTGTGCAGCCACGTGAGTGTAGGCCAATGGTCCGGACAGGGCGGACACAGGTGTCTGGCTGTGATCACGCTGCGAATGAGGCTAGGCAACTGACTCATGCAGACGCAGGACTAATACACATTACACCTGGCATGCATGTGCCAAGACCCCGAGCGGTCTTGCGCGCCTACATTTCACCGTACGTGCGGGCCCGCCCTCCCGGTGCATGCTACATTGCAACATCGACTACTGTGGCCCTGGTGGCGACAACACCCCAACACAGAGACACACTTACCGCACATCCTGCCCAAGGCCAGTTCCAAGCCACGCCCTGCTCCCCCTGCCGAATCAGCACACCCCTGCGCTGACCTGACGTACGCCGGACCAGCACACGCCGCTTGTGCATGCAGGGGGGGACGGGTGAAGCTACATGTCCAGGGTCACTGCCAACGCTGAGGTGACATGGTATCGTCCGCTGAAGACAGCACACTGTGATGTTGCAGGGCCCGTGCCCATCAGGCTTACACAATGACCACACGGACACACTTTCTCAGATGGTGGGAATGGCTACGGGCACGTGTGCCCGGCCACATTTATTAGCAGGCACACATATCGAGTGACACCTGTGTTGGATGTGTGTGGGGTGTGTGCACACCAGCCGGCAAGGGCTGCCTGGTGCAGTCAGAAATCGACAACAGTGTACATCGTAAAGGACACAACCATTCAACCGTAAAGGCCCCATGAATTGTGCTGCACAGAGTCAGTGGCCCTGGATGCACAGCGTCCTGCACGGGTCTACCGCCACGGGCCGCTGACTTGCGGGGCACTGGGGCAGGGTCACGAGAGCAGGGCAGGTTCCCGTAAATGACAAATGGGCTTGTCGCGTCGTGTCTCGGTGGACAGTGGAAGGTGTACCCCCAGGGCATGAGGCAGAGGGCAGAACCACGCTGAGACAGTCACTATGGTGGAGATGAATGGAACAGACACATGTCGGACACCAAGTCCGGTACAGCCAGGTGAAGATGCAGAAAACTACCAGGCCATGGACTCAGACGCCACCAAAGTCCAAACAGAAAGTGCCCATGAGTCATTGCGCACAGAGTTAGTGGTACCAGTGCTGTTAGGGGATGCGATGAGGCGTGTCCAATGGTGTGGACTCCTCCACATCTTACCCAAGACACAGTTCCACATGTGTGACCTACTGGACCGCAGTGTAGGCCTGAGGCAGCGGTCAGCATGGGCCATTCACCGAGTGTCGCCGGCTCAGGTTGGATGGCCCCACCGGCCAGCGTAGTTCAGGTTCAGTGGCACCACGGGACGCGGACTGGCGGTGACAGGGTTGATGGCACCAGGTCGGTTGTTGATGGTGTTCAATCACCTCCGTGACTCTGATCAGGCTTTCGTCCGGACTGAGCCGCATCTTCCTCTTACTCCTCTCCGTGCGTTCACTGGTGTGGACTCTGCCATTCATGATCCGCGACTAGGTGCTGGATGTAGGACCTACTGGTCCGCAGGGTAGGCCTGAGCCCTCATCCACGTGTCGCTGGCTGGCGTTGAACAGGGTTAGTGGCACCACATGTCGCCGGCTTGCGTTGAACAGGGTTAGTGGCACCACGTGTCGCCGGCCTGCGTTGAACAGGGTTAGTGGCACCACGTGTCGCCGGCTTGCGTTGAACAGGGTTAGTGGCACCACGTGTCGCCGGCTTGCGTTGAACAGGGTTAGTGGCACCATGTGTCGCCGGCTTGCGATATGGAATTATGCCTCACTGATCGAAGGGAGTCTGGTGCTGTGGCCGCTGCCACGGACTTGGGGTCACTGCCATTCAAGACTCAGGACACAGTTCCACATGTTGGACCTACTGGGCCCAAGAGGACGCAGGTGGAGTATGTAAATGAGAAAGGAGTAATGTGGGCCAGCGTCGGGGGGGCCAGCGATGGTCTGCGGAGGCTGCAGAGGTCGCGGGACTGGTGCTTGGAGCTTGCACCGGCACGTGGTGGGCCCTCATCGACACACGCCGGTGTAGGCAGGTGAGCGGAGCCTCGTTGGTGCGCTGGGGCCGGCATGACGGGTCGGGGGACCAGAGGCCCGGGGTGCAGCAGGCGCACAGGGACGCAGGCCCCGCCGCACTCGGCGCAGGACTTGTGGTGGGCAGAGAGGCGCCGCACTGGCAGACGCGTTGTCCATTCCGAATGAGAACCACGCCCAGTGCAACGGGCTTTTTGTTCACACCCCTACGCAGGCCTGGCGTACGCAGGTCCAACCCACCATGCACGCGCATGCAGGGGGGGACGTAATGTGCGACATTTCCGCGTTCTGCCCCACAGCCTGTGGGGACATGGTAGCGTCCACTGGCCACTGCACTCCATGCACCAGCAGTTGATCTCCACATGGCTATTTCCGTGGTTTCCACTCTGTGGTCTGTCCGGCACCTCCACGCCACACCTGGCATTGGGTGGGTTCACATTCCTTGGTCACTTGCCGCTCTTGCACATGCCTGCTCCATGCCTCTCCTCACATCCTGCTATTGTGTGTCTGTGGTGCCATGCCGTGGCTGGGTTGTGGGCATGGCAAGGCTAGCTTCCCAATGGAGTCGTGTTGTCGTGTCTGGTCGGTTGGCATGTTGTGTGTCATGTTGAATGTAGTTGTGCTGCGTGCCCATTGCCAGTGTCGTGAGTTGCATGACTGTGGGCTGGAGGTGTGTGGTGTGTTCATTTTGGACTTACCAACGGGCACTGCATTTCCATGGGTGCCATCCTGGGAGCGCTGGGTGATGATGGACTGTCGGGAGATGTGAGAATCATGCACTCTGCCTGGGGAGTTGGCCACGACATTGTTGAGGAGTCCCGGGTGGTCCACTGTTGCCTGCACATTCATGATATGCGTGTGCTTTCTGTTGTGGTAGTTGTGTGCAGTGTCGGCAGGGGGCACGAGGAGTACATGTGTGCAGTTGATTGGCCCTGACACGTGAGGGAATCCAGCTACGGCGTAGGGGCCTTGCTTGGTCTCCAGCAGCTCCTGTGCAGTGTGGGTGAAGTGGAGGTGCTGGGGTACCAGGCTGTTGTTGTCATCCAGGACAGGTGTGATGACCTTGTATGCGGCTGGCTGTCTGACTCCTCCGACTCTGGCAGTTGTGGGTTGGATGGTACCAGAGGCCGACATGTGCTGCGCAGCCGGCAGCTTTGTCTGCGGAGGGATGTTGGTAGTCCGCTGGGTTGGTACCGTCAGCAGGTGGGGGATGTGGGTCAGGATGCGGGGGATGGTTGTCCTTTTGGGCCTGTAGTGGGCAATGTCCTCCTCTGGCGTTGGGTCTGGGTGGCAGGTGCGTTTCAGGTGGGTCCGCTGTCTTTGTGTACGCTGTCTCTGTGGTGTTCCCGGGGGGGGGACGGGACGGGTCCTGGGGGTGGTGGCGGGCCTGGGGTGGGTGGGGGTGGGTGTTGTGTCCCTCATGGGTCTCGGAGCTGCATGATCATTGTCTCCATGGCATCTGTGGGTCTTCCGATGTGGCTCTTGGCTGGGCTCCCTTTCATGCTGCAGGTAGTCGTCCTGCTCAACACCAGCAGAAGGCAGGTGTTAAATCCCTGCTGCTACCGCGGCTTATCGCCTCTTTTTGGTTCGCATCGCAGATCTGGCAGTTCGTTGTGAAAGTGGTGTTGTGGTTTTTTCGTGTGTTTTTGCACGGGAACGCCTACTCTGCATCTCATTAGGGTTAGTTGGTGGTGTCCACCGTGGTGTTAAATTTTGGGGCAGTTGTCGCGGGAATACTGGCGATGTCTGCAGTTTGCACCCGCTTGTGAATGGGGTGTTAAATCTATCTCCACTTTTGATGGGTTAAGGTGGAGATAAATCGGCGGTAGGTCCTTGTGAATATGCCCCCTAGAGCGAGGGTGTCTGTGCAGCAGTGACTCTATGTGGTGTTTTAAAAGTAGGGACTTGGGGTATATTCACAAGAACGTGTGATAACTACCGCAAGAGTAGCGTAACGCAACTTTCAAGAATGCAGCCTATCACGGGAAAATAACCCTTGTCAACGTGGAATTCACAACAAGGCGGTACCATGCGATAGTCTGCCGAAACCGCGGACAAAGTCCGTGATACAACCACCACGATGGAGATAAAAACACAAACCACAACACCAAAAAACACGCGATGGGCCAAAGCGCGATGAGGAAACCAGCGACAAGCAGCGCCAGGCCTGCAACACACACCTGGCAGGCATCAAAAACCTCCATAAAAGCAGAAAAAAACACCCACACACAAACTGACCAACACACAAGCACCATGGAGGCAGCCGGAGCAGGCGCAGAGGACGAGCGCAACCCCACAAGCACCCCGCACGACCAGGCTGGGACCTCGGGGACAGGGAAGGGCAAGGACAAGAAGACCAGGAAGACCAAGTTCAGTCCACAGGCGAACAGGATCATAGTCACGGAGGTGATGGAACACCATCAACAACTCTTCGTCACCTCCAACGTGTCATTGGGCACCAAAAATGGAATATGGCGGGACATCGTCGACAAGGTGAATGCCGTCGGAGAGCACAAGCGGACAATGGACGAGGTCAAGAGGCGATGGAATGACATCAAGCGGAAGACCAAGGATAAACTCTCCGCCAACCTGAAGGAAGCAACGCAGACCAGAGGTGGGGGCCCAGCGCCACAGCTGGAGCTGGATGACATGGAGGAGCTGGTGTCGACAGTCATCAGTGTGGAGACTGTGGCCGGAGTCGGGGGACCGGACACTGCTCAACAGGACACAACACAACCGCAACAGGGTGAGTGACCACCAGGTACTGGGGGGACGGGGGGAGATGGCCACAATGGCACACATGCACAAGCAAGCAGGGCACAGTGCACACCCACAATCACTCTGGGTCCTCGCCCAGACACACACACTGTCACAATGTACAATGCCATGCTGTCTGAATGTCAACCTGTACCATGCGGCTACATACATGTGGACACATTGTAATACACCATCCCCCCTTCACATCGCAGGGGCATCTTCAACACCTCCTGCAGAGCAGTCACAGCCACTCTTCACTGATGACGAGGAGGAGGACAACACCAGCATCGACATCCAAACCATCCAGGACCTCATTGACCACCTCCGCCACACACCTCCAGGATCAGGGCAGCCCAGCTACATCCATGAGACCCCACCCTCCAGCCAAACCACCCAGCAGGAGGCACCCACAGCCCCGGCACCCTCCTAAGACCCCCAGGAACAACAAATGGCCTTCCAACGCCGTGTGCTGGAGGGCCAGAGGGAGACGGCCGAGCAGGTGCGGGTGGGGTTCGAGCTCATGGCTAACAAACTGGACGCCATCCTTGGGTGTCTAAGTCCGCCCCATGGTCTCCAGCGAGCCCTGACTAACATCTCTGGAGTCATGACGCGGAGGGAAGAATACCTGTCCGCTCACAGTGGCCCAAGCGATGCCAGCCTTGAGCTGGCACACATGCGGAGGCTCATGGAGGATATTGTGCGGATGGAGGGGGAAAGGATGGCAGCCGCCGCTGCACATCAGCGAAATGTAGCTGGGATCTACCGTGCCCTGCATGTCCTCGTCATGGCATTGCTGCCACAAGGCGTGGCGATGATGAATGCTGCTGCCCCCACACCATCCACATCTCCGCCCCCTGGTGTGTCAGTGCCTCACAGTGCGGCAGGCGTATCCACTCCGGCACCTGATGTGTCACTGCCACACAGTGCGGCCGACAATCCTCCTCCGGCCCCTGATGAGTCAGTGGCACACAGTGCCGCATCCGGCACTGCAACACCCACAGGTGGGGCAGGGCACACACCCGGGGATGAGGACGTGGATGGGACTGTGGTCAGGAGGACCAGGCACTAGCATCCATTACCGCCACCTTGCCTGTTTCTGCTTGGTGCCACACATGGCCTCAAGACCTACCACTGACCCCCGATACACTCCGAGGCACTCACCTTGGACAGCGACATGGACTGCCACATGCTGTTTGACGACCAATGACACGACGGACAGACTGCGGACTGTACCCTTCCTCTTCCGCAGTACAGGTCATCCCGGGATGGACACTGGCTGGCCCTCCACGGGCCCATATTGTGTGGTGTGCTCGGCATTGCCCTGTACCGCTCCAGCTGCATGACTGCACTGGATGTGCAAATAAACATCCAGTGACGCACTGCTGTGTAATGTCTTACGTCATTCCTGTGTGGATGTGTGGATGAATGTGGGGACAGTGCCTTCCCTTGCGTCAATGATGTTCATCCTGTGGGATGCCAGTAAGGGGTGCGACATTGCATCTTGTGTAGCGGGTTCCGTGAACACTGCAGCAGGGACACACGCATCAGTCACTTCCTTGTCCGGACATGGACTGGACCACGCCCAGAGCCCAAGAGTCATTGTTGCAAGCCCTGCGCTGGTCCGGCGTACGGCAGGCCAGTCCACTCCGCTTACGCACCGAGGGGGGGCCCTCATTGCTACCCGTCGCAGACGTACTCGCTGGTGGTGTGCAGGTCACTGGTCTAGTCGTCAGCATGTCACAGCCACTCCCTGAGGGCAGGTTTTCACACACACCACACCCATCCGGCACAGGCGTCACAGGCCATGTGACTCCGCCAACATAAGGGGCCGACGACGTCACATTCCCCTCTTCCGGTGGTGACTGGATGACGGACGCCCCACGGTTCGCACTCATATAGGGCCCATGAGTTGCTGCGCACAGAGTTAGTGGCATCCGAGGCCTGTGAGTACGGCACGGGCCTACCACCACGTGGCGCAGACTGGGGTTGCACAGGGTTACTGGCACCAGAGGCCTTGCGGACGGCACAGGCACCCCGCCACGGGACAGTGACTTTGGGTGCACTGAATCAGTGGCACCTTGAGCTGCTGAGCGGGTGTGCAGCCTGCGATGATGCCCCGTCCCGGCGGTCCGGACACCTCAGGTTTTGTGTGCCCTGCTGGACCGCAGTGTAGGCCAGAGCCAGCGGGCAGCGCGGGCCTACCGCCCCGTGGCGTCGCTGCCGGAATCCCAGAGTTGGTGGCACCCATTGGGCTCAGCGGGTGTGCAGCCTGCGATGATGCCGGGTGCACTGGTATGTCCTCTGCCATGGAGTAATCAAGACCCAACACCAAACGTGAGACCTGGTGGCCTGCAGAGCGGGGCTGCATGATGTGGAGGGTGCCATGTCCGCAGGCCCCGGGCTTGTGGCTTGCAGCGGCACGTGGTGGGACCTCCTGTCTACGCGCCGGTGGCGGAAGGTGAGCGTTGAGGCCTGGGTGTGCATGGGCGGGCATGCTCCGATGTGCGGCGGGAGAGGTTGGGGTGCCTCTGCCTGGGTGTGCATGGGCGGGCAGGCGATGTTGTCTTGTGCAAGTGTGTGTACTGTGACAGTCATGTATCTGGGCTCTGTTTCAGCTGACGGCTCTGAATCAGATGTGTGACCTGGTGAACTGCCCTACATACCAGCACGTGTTTGGAGACACACCGGTGGCAGCAGGTGAGCAGTGTGGCCTGGGTGCGCAGGGGCGGCACTCTCTCTCTCTCCCTCTCTTCCTCTCTCTCTCCTCTTCTCTCTCTCTCTCCCTCCCTCTCTTCCTCTCTCTCTCCTCTTCTCTCTCTCTCTCTCTCCCTCTCTTCCTCTCTCTCTCCCTCCCTCTCTTCCTCTCTCTCTCCTCTTCTCTCTCTCTCTCTCCCTCCCTCTCTTCCTCTCTCTCTCCTCTTCTCTCTCTCTCTCTCTCCCTCTCTTCCTCTCTCTCTCTCTCCCTCTCTTCCTCTCTCTCTCCCTCCCTCCCTCTCTTCCTCTCTCTCCCCTCTTCTCTCTCTCTCTCTCTGTCCCTCTCTTCCTCTCTCCTCTTCTCTCTCTCTCTCCCTCCCTCTCTTCCTCTCTCTCTCCTCTTCTCTCTCTCCCTCTCTTCCTCTCTCTCTCCTTCGCTCTCTCTCTGTCCTCTGATGTGCACAGGACACACCTTCTCATCATGTTTTTTGTCTTACAGGCTGTGACCTATGTATTGTCCGGAGGGGAGCGGCCATGTGTCTTCATTTCATTTCGTTGTTCATTTTAATAAAGTTTCATTTGTTGCTTCGAAAGTGAATGTGTGCTGGTCATTTCTGTGACGACACATCCATGTCACCAGTTGTGATTGTGCGGCATCAAGCGGAATATTTTGTACATGTTTAGGTGTGGCTGATGTGGCATGTCTTTGGTCGGGGGGGTGCCAGGGAGGGGTGGTCCTGGGGTGGTGGCGGTGGGTGTTGTGGCCCTCTTGGGTGTCCGGGCCGCATGATGGGTGGCTCCATGGCATCTGTTGCCCTTCGGATGTGGTCCTGGGCTGTGCTCCCTTTTGTGGTGCTGGCTGCCGTCCGAGTTTACACCAGGTCAGAGCAGGTGTAGATTTCCTGGTGCTAACGCGCCTTATCGCCTGTTTTGTGTTTTTATCGCGGATGTGGCTGGTCGTTGTGAATGTTGAGGTGTGCTGTTGTCTCGGCTTTAGTCACGGGAACGCCTACTCTGCATCTCATTAGCGATATTTGCGAGGGTCCTCTGTTGCGATGTCTTTTGCGGCTGCTATCGCGGGTAAACTGGTGCTGTGGGCTGTTAACACCGGCTTGTGAATGGGGGGGTAAATTTATCACGACTTTGGCTGCGATAAAGTGCCGTTAATTCGGCGATAGCTCCTTGTGAATATGCCCCTTAGAGTTGATGGAAGGACCAGCCATCTCCATTGCTGCCATCAAGTGTCACAATGGTGTCCATTACAGCAGTGGGAGAAGATGAGGGAACATTATCTTTAGCTTCAAAATTGCATTTTATTGCATCCTATTAGGTGATTTCTTTATACCACGCCAGAATTCCTGAATCCTTCTGTGCTGTCAGCCCCTTGGTGCGGCAATGATGCCAGGTTCCCAGCAGGATCAAAGCCAACGGGCAGTGGTCCTCCGCTGTGCTCTCTGCTCCTTTTACGCCTCTCTGATTTTTTCTGTGAACCATGGACAGGCATTGAAATTGAAGCGCGACCATGCGACCAGTCTGGAAAGCATGGGTTTGGTCTGGCACATCAGCTCACCCAGAGAGCTGCGTTTGATAGACTGCTAGTGGCTGGCCCATGTCTCTTCCACGCCCCAGGCATGTCCCAGTGCCGTTGAATTGGACACAAGTATCCTTAGGAGATACACAGTGCATGACTCTTACCACTGTACCACCTTGGTGCCTTCCTGCAGACTGACTAAGCTTTCAGATGTCACCTCTGAAATTGCGTCAATATGAAGAAACCACAATAAAAAGAATATATTGACAAAAAATATGATGAAAAATTGTAATGCTAAATTATATAATTAAATCATTAAAAAGAACATATAGATATTGAGAATATGCATTGTTATTATAAAAATAGGTCATGTGATATTTGTTTATAAGGGTACGGGTTATAATTTGGGATAGGGTATGGAGGTGGTTTAGAGATAGGGTTGTAGTATCAGTAATAGGTTAGCTTTTATGGGTAGGTAAAGGATTTGGCAAGGATTAGGTTAAAGGTTAGTGTTAAAGTTAGGGTTGAGATTGGGGTAAGTGTCAAAGTAGGGTCTGGATGAGGAATAAGTTTACAGTTAATAAGAGGTAGGGTTACGATTAGGGTTAGATATAGGATTAGAGCTAGGATTGGTGTATAATATAGTTCAGGGTTACTATGAGGGTAAGCTTGTACATTAAGGTTAGGGATAAGGTTGGTGTGAGTGTTAAAGTGGGTTCAGGATTAGCAATAAGTTCTCAGTTAGACAGAGGCTCAAAGGGTTAAGGTTATGATTACTGTTAAAGTTGATTGGGGTTAGGGTTGCTGTGCGTCATTTCTGTCATTTTGGAATTGTTCATCATAGTTTTGTCGTTCTTCTCCACCTAATGCAAGTTGAAATTTTCATCATTATTGGTTCTCCATTTTGGCTTTCTCATTCAGGTAAATTGTCCTGAGGCATATCGTCATGCTCAAGTTTTACCTTCTCAGTGTCTGAACCTTTGATTCAGAACCTCACCTTCTTCAGGGGCGGCTCCTCCGTAATGGCAGAGGAGCGTTACCCCACTGCCAGCAGATGATAAATAAAAAGATAATAAAACATTGTTATTGTCGTTTTATTTATATCTGTCTGAGCTGGTTAAGTTCTGACGCAGATGGAGTGGGAGGGGCCGAGCCATGGCAGGGGGGAGTCCTGGGCACTTATCAGTGCGCATGTCAGTTTGGCCAGCCATCTTAGGTCGGCCAAACAGACATGCGCACTTATGTGTCTCCAACCCAGCTGTGTTCCACAGCCGGTTTGGAGGAACGTCACAGGTCCCAGGCACTGTCTGAGCGGTAAACCATGTCGCTCAGACCAATCCTGGTGCTGTTCTCATGCTAGAGAGCACCATCAGGATTGGGTGGGGAGCCTGTGCCTTCAGGCACATCCACTTTTGAGACAAGAGCAGCAGGAGCAACGAGGCGGCCGGCAGCAGGATCGGAGCGGCAGGTAAGTGATTTAAAAATTTTTTTTATTTCCCAACTCCTCCACTCCATCTCCCCCTCCCCGCCCCTGCGGCGCCCTGCTGGTTTCGATTGGCAGCAGCCGCTACTGCTTCTCATGCAGGAACTTACACCTGCGAAAGGAAAGTATAAGGCCATAAATAGAATGTACATTTTCCGTGAGATGGGTCCACCTTTTATTCAAGTCCTGCTCTGAAAGACTCTTGCGGGTACGTCACTGGGACCTCAAAGGTCCCTGGAGAGCAGATTCCCATTTTTGCTCCTTTTCTTGTCTTCGGATTCTCTGAGCAGGTTTTGAAGACATTGGGGCCAGATTTAATAAGATTTACACAACTCCAAATTGTATCAATATCTGCAGTGTTGTGTAATACGACAGTTTTTACAATGCATTTCACACCCTTTTGCATATTTCTTACCTAGGTTTAGCCTCATCTCTACATTGAAAGGGGAGCAAGCTGATGCTTGTGTACGTTTTGTACTCAAATCACAACCTCCAGTACAGATCTCTTTACACAGACCCTCCTATGAGTACATCTCGTAATATGTGTAACTTTCATGAAAAATATATAGTTCAATTTCCTTTTCCCCATTGTTTTTATTTGTGGTAGGATTTCAAGGAAAAGCCAGGTTGGGCTTCTTTGCTTGACTTTAGTTGATCTGACTTTGCATTGAATCTAAAGTATGTTTACACTGTTTCCTCTCTTTAACATGCACATTGCATACTTGATTAAGGGGTTTGTGCTGAGCGACACAGTGCTGTTTAGCGCTACTTTCACGTCAACTTTAAGCTCAAAAATCCTTTTGCATGCAAAAGTTGAGTGATGCTACAGTGTTCGATGCTTTACGCCACCTCAGGGCCTTGAAAACGTTTATTAAATCTCTTCTAGAAAGTCTTTAGACCTCCTTTAAAATGTAGGGTGAGGTTCCACATCCTCTGCGGATTACTCATTTAAAACATCTAGGATTTCCCGGCTGCTCGTGACAAGGTAATACTTTTCCAATCGAACAATGGTTCCTCATCGCTGCTGGAGCATCTTTCAAAGTTTGCTAGTGGTTTCTCTGATCCCAAACTTTGGTGCTCACCTACTTCACGGTTATCCTGGTCTGTTTACCACTGAGCTCAGAGACATCAGACACAGGTACTCTTCCCTCCATAAGAAACATCCTTAGTGCTTCAGAGAGCTATCCTTGCCATGTGTAGTAGGCTCACAGAGTTCAATGCTCCTATCTCCAATAGATTTTGGTTGAGGCTTTTTGAATTCCAGCTCACGTTTAGTTCTGGATTACTAATAGGTAAAGTAGGCACCGGCCTATGGGCCTCACTCCTATTAGGCGACCAGCAACAACGGATCAAAATAATTTTGATTTGATCTTGAAATAAATTACAGTCAAGCTTTCATAACCCTTTAGCTGCTAGGCCTTTCCCTCCCCTTAGTTTTCAGAACTGTGTGGGTTTGGCAGGGTTCCCTACATGGCCGCCGAGCCCGGGGCCAAAAACCCAGGTGCCCCCCCTTGCAAAACCAGGTAGTTTTGTGATAGGTAATTTTGATGTCTCCACAATACGTTTTGGGCCTATGCCTGTTGCGGGTACTTAGCCACCCACACGAGTGAGGTACCATTTTTATCGGGAGACCTGGGGGAACGCTGGGTGGTAGGAAATTTATGTCAGCCCGGTGATCCCACAACTTTCCCACACAGAAATTTGAGAAAAATTTGATTTTTTCAGCTAAATTTGAGGTTTGCAGGGGCTTCTGGGTAGGAAAACTTTGGGGGATCCACGTAACCCATACCTCCCTGGACTCCCCGGGGTCTATAGTTTTCAGAAATATGTGGGTTTGGTAGGTTTCCCTGGATGGCCGCTGAGCCCGGGACCAAAAATGCAGGAGACCCCCTTGAAAAACCAGGTCGTTTTGTGATAGATAGGTGGGCACCTGTATTTTTGGTCCTGGGTTTGCAGACATCTAGGGGAACCTAAAAACCCCAGACATTTCTGAAAACTAGACACCCGTGGGAGTCTAGGAAGTGTGGCTTGCGTTGATCCCCCAACATTTTCCTTCCAAGAATCCGCTGCAAACCTCAAATTTAGCTAAAAAGTCACATTTTCCTCTAATATCTGTATGAGAAAGTTGTGGGATCACCGGATGGCACAAATTTCCTACCACTCAGCATTCCCCTCAGTCTCCCGATAAAAATGATACCTTACTTGTGTGGATGGGCCAAGTGCCTATGACATGGAAAGGCCAAAAGTGTGTAGAGATTGAGGGGGGCCCAAAGCGGGTCCAAAAGGGCAGTTTGTGTATACGTTTTTAGGCTGAGGCAACATTGGGCACCCACACAAGTGAGGTATCATTTTTCTCAGGAGACCAAGGGGAATGCTGGGTAGTAGGAAATGTGTGCCTGCGCGGTGATCCTACAACTTACCCACACAGATATGTGAGGAAAATGTGACTTTGTAAGTAAATTTGAGGTTTGCGGGGGATTCTGGGTAAGAAAACACTGGGGGATCCATGCAAGCCACACCACCAGCCAAGAGTCAGTACACGCACACCACCATCCACGCACACCACCAGACAAGCGCCATCCATGCACACCACCAGCCAAGCGACATCCACTCACACTGCCAGCCAAGCGCCATCCATGCACACCGCCAGCCAACCGCCATCCACATACACCGCCAGCCAAATGCTATCAATGCACACAGTCAGCCAAGCAATATCCACGCACACCGCCAGCCAAGCGCCATCCACGTACTCCGCTAGCCAAGCGCCATCCCCACACACCGCCAGCCAAGCAGGGACAACTGGGAACAGCAACCAACCCTGGCAGATTGCTACTTGACCGGCCCTGGGAGGGTGGGGGGTGTGCTAGTAAAAAGCACCGCTCCAACTTTTGTTACTGGGGCCCGATATTGCAGCACTGCTGCAAAACCGGCCCCAAGTGACAAAAATGCCCTTCACGTCCAGAAAACGGCCCACACCCCTCCGGCCCACCAGGGAAACACCCGGTGACTGCTATGGCCAGTCCGGCCCTGCAGCCAAGCACCATCCATGCACACAGCCAGCCAACCACCAGTCCACGTACACCGCCAGCCAAGCGCCACTCCACGCACACCACCAGGCAAGCGCCAATCTACACACACCATCATCAAGCGCAAGTCCACCCACACCATTAGCCAAGTGCGGGTCCACACACACCGCCAGCAAAATGGCAGCAAAAGGTCAGTACACTCAGACCGTCAGCCAAACTCCAGTTTACACACACACAAACTCTCCCTGGATTCTTTTTTTTTTTCAACTTTTTAAATATTTTATTGTTGTTGTTAACAAAAAAAGAAAAAAGCCACAGAAGGAGAAAAAGGCAACAGAACAAAAGAACATAGATCCACATTTCATACTGGCACATTATGGATATGCATATTTACACAAATATTTACACATTGATCCACTTTACAAATTTTTAACTGTTTACAAGCCAGAAAATCGAAATCATAGTTATAATCATGAAAACTTGAAGCACCAGACTAAAAATGGTGACATATTTACATATTGGCGAGTGGAGAGATGCCTACAGATTGATATTTAGTTGCTACGCATGTTACTGTAGCCAATCTGTTATAGGGGCCCACATCTTTTGTCCCTTTTCCCGTCTCCTTCGCCCTTTCAGCCGATAAGCTGACATTTCAAGATTATATACTGCAAGAAGCCGGGAGCGCCAGTTACAAAAAGTGGGGGGGTCAGGACTGATCCAATGGGAAGTAATACACAGTCGGACTATGGCCATTGATATAAAAAAAAAACAGTGATAGCCCGCGACCAGCTCATATTGCCCGCTACTCCCAAAATAACCAAATCTGGAGTGATAGAAATTGGAAGTCCTAAGACTTTTGTAAGGAAATGTTCGACATTCAGTAGAAATGTCGCTAACATTGGGCAAGAAAAAAACATATGAACAGTATCTGCAGATAGCAAACCACACCTACTACATGACCCACCCGTATTCCCTCCCCATTTAGCAATTTTTGCCGGTGTATAATAAAGATCGAAAATAGACATATAATGTTGGCTCCGATGGCTTCCGGCTTGAATCCTGTGTCAAAGTGTTTCCGGTTCAGGGAAAACCTTGCTTTGTTCGCCCTAAGTTGGCAGGGTATGCCCAGACGTGGGTCCCTTGCTCACTTTGCCACTGGATTCAAGCTAGCCTGGCTGAGGAGGGCTGTTAGCCCGAAACCGGTCCCAGGATGCTTGTTTCCGGTCCAGGGAAGACATGGCTTGGCAGTTCGGGCAGGACTGTTCCCATGAGGCACAGGGTCAAGACTGATTTGCATAGAGCTGGGTCTGAACTGAGGTGGCGAAGTGAGCTAAAGAATGATGATGGATTCAACCCAGATCTGTGACTGGGGGTGAGTGTCTGAAAAGTTTCAGCGCTCCGTCCATCATCTCCTTGTGTTTGCTTTGGGAGGCTCAAGCATCCTGTGATTCTGGGCAAATCACGTAATCTCCCTGTGCCTAAAAAAAAAAATGAATGTGTCAGTCTGTAATGCAACTGGTGCTCATGTAAAGCGCACTGACACCATTGGATCGAGTATGCGCTATATAAAACTGCAAAAAAAAAAAAGTTACCTACCCGCCATAATCTAAATAAGGGCTTGTGTGCTTGCCTCTGTTCGTTCCACATTTTCATCTCTATTGGTATCCATTTAACAACAGTGCGTGTTTCTGCTATTTTATGCTTGACATCTAGAGGTGTTGCCTCTCAGTGCTTCCAGCTCTTGCTTATTTCCTCTTCAGCATTGACTTAGTACCCGTCTTGTGTTCTTCTAGCTATGAGCAGAGGTTGAAGCCCACTGGATGCTTGTCTCTGGTTTGGTCTTGCTCTGGAAACAGGCATGGTGGCTGCATCAGAGTCCACAACTGAGCTAGTCTCCACTTAGGAGCACCATCCTGAGGGTTACCATTGACACCACAGCAGCAAACAAGGGCTAATGAGTTCATAGATGTCCATAAAGTACTTGAGAAACAATAATTTTACATTTTTAGTCATGAACTATTGGGGCTGACTGATTCTCGGATCCCATCCACCCACCAGTACACAGAGACACTGTTGTAGTTGGAGAGCAGAGTCTTCATATAAGATTCTGGAGCCACTTAGGCAGAAGCTAGATGGTTAAGTTTTTGCAAGTTAGACCCTTAGGTTACCGGCTGAGCAGGAAAGTCCTGTCAGGGCTCCATTCTCCCTTCAACTGTGCCTATATGATAGGTCACAGCAGAACGCACATCAACATTCTATGACACCATTCACTCTACAGTCTCAGCATTCCACTCTCAGCATTCCAGACACCAACTCAGACATACAGGAAACAGGAGCATACAGGGTACTACACACCTCCTTTTTTTTTTTTTACAAACAAAAAAACAAAGAACAACAATTCTTTTGCATATAGAGTATGGGAATAATCATTCACAATTACTCATTTGCCAACATGTGTGGCTTACACATTCACCCAACAACAACTTGTTAAACTTACCATTCCAGCCCTCACAGACACACAACGACAACAAGTAGCAGTCATAGAAACTCAAAGATAAGTCAAGTCAAGAGCTTCCCACAACTCATAATAACTAGGTTGTGACTACTATAAATGTGTTTTAATTAAAAGAAAATAATGCTTAATTTATTCTGTTTTAGTTAGCTTTAGTTGAGATGGCTAGGCCTAGTCAGCCTGCATTAACATTCATTTTATAGTGACAGAAAAGAATTGTGCTATTAAAATTACACAAACGAGTTTCCTACATGCATATTTCTCTTCTGTGTCTTTCCATTTCAGAAAATAAACGAAATAGAATTAATTTCACAGTTCTGTTTAGTTGTCAAGCTGAAAATTAGAAGGAAGTTATGTCCAGCATATTTTTGTATTTGTAACAAATTCAAAGTTTTTTTATCCAAGTCTGCTCAAGGAATCATTCATCAGTTGTACTGTCAACAGTTTTTTATTTGTTGCACAAATGTCATGTTATTACCTTCATTTCCTATGTACACATTATTATAATTATACATGAAAGTAGGCAGCCCAAAATGTTTTATATTCCGATGTATCATATTTTCTAAAACCTATTGATTAATGTGTATGGAACTTTATTACTACAGCCCATTATGTCAGATATCATAATGTCAAGTGTGGTTTCACTGCCTGAAACCTATAAAATGTGCCCTTTTTGGGAAATGTGTCAGACGTTTTGCTTACTTATATAGAGCAGGCTCTGTGCTAGTCTTTCTTTTGACGTAATACTTAAGCTATTTGAGCAGTTTCTATGTTAGTCCTCTTGCTGAGCTATACTTTAGTTCTGGCTGTTTACTTGCTTGGAAGGTTGACTTTATATTGATCCTCTCGCATTTGCATTATTTGATGCATTATTGATGCTGATTTTAATTTGACTTGCTAACTACTTTTTGCTTTCTGTAATGATTATTAAATGCAAATAAACCTTCATGGTTTAGACTTTAAATTTTGTTCTGGGAAGGTTTCTTTTATTAGTGCAAAGGGCATTGT
The DNA here is from genome assembly GCA_963921515.1 of Calotriton arnoldi. Lineage (NCBI taxonomy): Eukaryota > Metazoa > Chordata > Amphibia > Caudata > Salamandridae > Calotriton > Calotriton arnoldi. Next base: position 432,187 of record CAWUFW010000697.1, on the reverse strand, counting down.
ATTATGAGACACACAAGGCCCCAGTTTTGCGTCTCAACCCTTTTAATTTATTAATTGAAAGTGTTGACACTACCATCACACAAAGGTCCAAGACATGCAAGTCTTGTGACCTCCTCAGACATGAGGCCCGACTACCACATATCTGCATACTCACAGTGACACCATACAACATTTATGCATGCAGGATATGTATGCATGGACGCCCAGTCATGCAACAGCCAGGGCACGGAACCCTTCAGCTTCCTTCAACTAAGGGTTTCTCCCTCGTCCTTAAGTCTACACATTCAAGGCACCAGCAAAGCCAAAACAGAAAGTTTAACCATACATCTTCTCAACTCAAAACTCCCTTGCCCAGACTCCAGCACTAAACCTTCCTAACAACAATACGTTACACAAAGTCCTCAGACTTCCAAATCCCGCTACTAAACTACGCAGGTGACACAGACACAACATCTCTCACACTTTCTCCTACTTCTACAAGCAACACACACCCCAGAAGGATAACACACTCCACCACACCATACACAAACATACAGCCCAGCACTCCAACATGCCCCAGACTCAGTCACACTAGATCGTCAAACCAACATGACAAAGTGCCAGGCCAAAGAAAGCAATTAATCTGCTACCAGTACAGTACTCTCTGGAAACTGACCCAGGAACGGTAGGGACGAGGTAGACAGGGTTTTCTTCCTTCTCAACGAAATGCCAGACTCAAATTACATGGGTGTTCTTTTATTTGGCCTTTTTCTGTGATATATATTCAAAACCATAACAAGTTCTTGTAGCTTTAATTTATTGGCTGTAATTTGCATTTATCCCTCTGTATGTACTTCGCCACACTTATTTCTTCCTCTGTAACACTTTCTTCCCTTTTTCACTTTCACAGGTACAGTCGTTTCCCCTCCTGAGTCCCTCAGGAAAAGAACAGTAACCACAGGTAAGTGTACGGACTTGGCTGGGGGTTTCTTTCTTTATCTCTCCTCTCTCTCTTTCTTTTCCTATTCTAATACTTCTGCTTAATCAATTTCTGTACTTTCCTCCTTTCTGTTAATTAATCATTTCTTGGCTCCTTTCAATGTCACTCTAGGCTTTTCCGGACAACAAAAACACAAATATACACTTCAAGTTCTTTTGCTTTGGCAAAGTAAATTCTCTTTGATGCACACTTTCACTACTAAAACAAAAAACTATTTCCTAATATATTTTTACTCTCTTCCTTTAATTCCTTTTGCTGTGTCTCCCACTAACAGAGCCATCTTCCCCACTCCTCACCCTCCACCCACGTACCCAAGCACTGACCAGGGCAAGCCATGCTCCTCCAGAAGCGTCGCAGGACCAAGGGCTTCTCTGGAAGGTTTCTTCTCCAGGAGGTTCATTGGTATGAGCAAGCACCTCCTGTTTTCCCAGTCTTGCTTCTGTCTCCGTTCTAAGTGCGGGTCAGGCGTCTCCTTCTCTCTTTCCCCTCCTCACGCCGTGCCCTCCTCTCTTCCTGTGTCCTCCTCACTTTGCGTGTCTTCCTCTCTCTACGGCGACACCTCCTCGTCTCTTCCTTGTCTGTCTTCTCTGTCTTTATATATTGTATCCTCCAGTTGGGGGAAAAAGTCTTTTATGTTCTGTTTTGTCTGCGGTTTATATCCTTCATCTCTTTCAACTATGTAATTTTCTTTTCTAGTTGGCAGCGGGTTGGCGTTCCAGCGTGTTTCCTCTGCCTCCTTCTTACAGACATCTTCCGAACAGAATGATGACAGCCTCTAGTAGACTCATACTGCCAAATTATTGACACAACACAACAATCAAACACAAAAGGATCCCAGCATACAACCACTCACACCAGATCACATCAGCCGGTAAAAAAGTACTGTCCTACAACCCACTAGAGCTACATCCAACAATACCATTCAAACACAACACTGACCAACTCCATTATAAGCAAACTGAATAAAACACACCACAACCCAATCACAGACATACTCCACCTCCTGTAAAACACACCTTGAAAATATTCCATTCTTACAGAATGTCACCTCAGGGGAAATTTGTGGCCATCGCCTACAACACTCAAGCAAAGCTTGTAGCTATCGCGAACAACATAATGGGGTACTACATGTCCTTACATTTTCAATCAACAGGGCACTTGCCCTTGAGACTTCTTGTGACATGGTACTTCTGCTCCCACATAGCACCCCTGGGGTACTCGCCCATGAAACGTCTCACAGCAGGGCACTACTCTTGCACGATTTAGCACACCATGGGGTACTCCCCCATGCAGCTTCTCACGAAAGGGTACTATTGTTCCCCAACTACACGTACAGCGCGGTACTTCCCCATGCAACTTCTCATCATGACAGGGTACTACACTTCCCCAACTTTGCATACCAGGGGGTACTCCCCACAAACAACCTCTAGCGACAGGGTACTATTCTTTTCCCAGTTCTCATCAACACACACGTGTACTACACTTGCATCTGTCATGACTGGATACTACTCTTCCCCACATCTGCGAAGTTTGGACACACACATTAGCACATGTCTGCACAACAACATGCAGAAGGGCACCACACCCTTTTCTCCAAACAGCTGACTACAATCCATATGGTGTTAAAAGTAAATCCAATCCAATCCAATAGCATTTATAAAGCGCACAGCTACCACCTACGGCGGTGTCCCGGCGCTATGAGGTTAAATGCTCAAAAGTATTCACAAAACAACCTACAGGTGGATTATTTAAAGTTTCCAAACCTGTCTTGCAGCACTAAGCAGTCAGCACACCACAACCATAACATAAACTGTAATTCCCAAGCAACAGAAATCAACTCACACAAAAACTTACTAACCCAACACATGCATTACCAATAAGGTGTTTATGGCACAAGAGAATACGCAGGAATCACCAACCAAACTGTTCCCCAATCTAATGAACCTCACTGTTAGTTGGAAACAAGGCCCTTTTCTTAACTAAATCACATTGAATAATATAAAGTTCATGAATGCCAAATAAACCCGCTGATTAATTAACTGAATGTCATATTTTAACATTACAAAGAGACAAATGCTAGGCAGGCGATGTTTCAACTTCCCATGACTTCAGGACACAGTATACTCTGGAACATTACAGGCTCATTTCTATCTCCAGTCAGTGTCCTTGGAGATTGTCCTACTTCTCTTTCTAACCAGAACGCCTTGGGTAGTCTTTTTTCAACGTCTCCAGACTTGTCCCATTCAAACATCAGCTTTCTGCCCTCCTTCAGGATGTTAAAATCTACATGGCCAGAACCTCCACTCCCACACCCAGATCTGGACTGAAATACATTGGTGAGGCTCTCTCACAAGCAAGTTGTGCCTGTGCCCCAAACACCATACTACATTTCCAGCACTGACTGACTCGCGTCGGTGACCAAAGTCCCCATTTATCTGGTGTACGTATTGTCACAAGACCGCTGTCTATCGCCTTGACCACAGTGCTTGCGGGAACCATGCCATCTGCTCTAGTCACTCCATACTGGGTGCCATGGAATATGTGAATGCCTTTAGCCTGTGCTCTTAGAGAATGTGTGTTGTCCTGCTCAAACACAGACAGGCCTCATACACTCATCAAGGTTCTTGCTTGTCACAGGATGATCCCCACTCTAGTGATGCGTCCAGCTCGTAAGTGACATATGAACCCAGCCCAATGATCCATGAATTCAAGTGGACCGACGTGCAACCGTTGCAGTACACTAACACGAACTGAGCACACAGGACCATCCCAAGGCTAGCTTGGGCCACAGTCACCTTAAAAGAGAAATCATACTGCACACTCCCCAATGCTTCTCCTTATGTCACCATTGAATGTATTACTGCCTGAAGCTCTATGGGTCATTTTAGAGTTATGCTTAGTGTAATGAAGATGTTCTTGCATTTTCCATTGTCTCCACAGTGCTGTCCATATAACACTGTCTCCATAGCATTGTCCTTAAGCTTGATACTATACACTGGAACACATCCCCTCAGTGTGTTACTCCTCTCAGCTGGCTCCTTGGGCAGAGTATTCATACAAGAGTCAGGAGCCTCACCTATTACATTATCCCTTCTCAGACAACATACAGGATATGGAAACACATAGGATACTACAGTCACACACTCACCACACACATACTCCCCATAGCACACAGACTTACACACTGACACTCAATACTCAGATACACATAGTCTCCCCCCCACACACACACATACATACACACAGACTATGAATTTAACATGCCCACACACAAATACACACAAAGTATGAGTTAAACATGCCCACAGACACACTCTTTTTCTGTCACTCACATGAAAAAAGACATCACACACACATCTGAGCCCAACGTAAAATAGAGGGCAGCTTATGGGCCTTCACAGCATATTTGTTCTTTTATGTGACAGTGCAAGTACTTCTCATCAGGGCTGCCCCACTTTTAATGGGTTGTGCCAGCACTTCTCTGCTGGGATGCTTTACTATTAAAGGGGCTGTAGAAGCACTTGTCAGCAGGGCGTTGGTACTTTGATGCAGGAGCAGAAGCACTTCTCAATAGGGTTGCTACACTTTAAATAGGGCTGTGTAAGTGCCTCTCAAAAAGGCGTTCCCACTATTAATGGGGCACTGTCACCCTTATGCTTTTTAGCAGGGCTTCTATACTTTTAATAGGGCAGTTGAAGCACTTGTCAGCTGGGGCAATGTACCTTTAATGGGACAGTGCCAGCTTCCCAGGCGGGTGCTCCTCACAGACTCATAGTCTGTTTAGGGCAGAGCTGCTTGCAGACTGAGTGTCAGCTCCGCCAGGGTGCTTGCAGGCTACAAATATCGGTGCAGCCGGGTTCCCTGAAAGATTGGAGTGTATACCTAGGGCATGGTTCATGACATATGAGTGTGCTCTCAGCAGGTCTCCATGCAGTCGTCAGCCTGTGCTCTGTGAGTGCCCATGCACCCTCTGAGTGTGCTCAGTGAAGGTTCGCGGCAGTCTGTGACTCTGTGCTCGGTGAAGGTTCCTCTGTGCTCGGTGAAGGTTCCCTGCAGTCTGTGAGGGTTTTCTCTGGGAGGACTCACTGCAGTCTGTGAGTCTGTGCTCATTGAAGGTTCCCTGAGGTCTGTGAGGGTTTTCTCTAGGAGGACTCACTGCAGTCTGTGAGTCTGTGCTCGGTGAAGGTTCCCTGCAGTCTGTGAGGGTTTTCTCTGGGAGGATTCACTGCAGTCTGTGAGTCTGTGCTCTGTTAAGGTTCCCTGCAGTCTGTGAGGGTTTTCTCTGGGAGGACTCACTGCAGTGTGTGAGTCTGTGCTCAGTGAAGATTCCTTACAGTCTGTGAGAGTTTCCTCTGGGAGGACTCACTGCAGTCTGTGCTCAGTGAAGGTTCCCTGCAGTCTGTGGGTGTTTTCTCTGGGAGGACTCACTGCAGTTTGTGAATCTATGCTCGGTAAAGGTTTCCTGCAGTCTGTGAGGGTTTTCTCTGGGAGGCTCACTGCAGTTTGAGAGTCTGTGCTCGGTGAAGGTTCCCTGCAGTCTGTGGGTGTTTTCTCTGGCAGGACTTTTTGCAGTCTGTGAGTCTGTGCTCGGTGAAGGCTCCCTGCAGTCTGTGAGGGTTTTCTCTGGGAAGACTCACTGCAGTTTGTGAATCTGTGCTCGGTAAAGGTTCCCTGCAGTCTGTGATGGTTTTCTCTGGGAGGACTCACTGCAGTTTGTGAATCTATGCTCGGTAAAGGTTTCCTGCAGTCTGTGAGGGTTTTCTCTGGGAGGCTCACTGCAGTTTGAGAGTCTGTGCTCGGTGAAGGTTCCCTGCAGTCTGTGGGTGTTTTCTCTGGCAGGACGTTTTGCAGTCTGTGAGTCTGTGCTCGGTGAAGGCTCCCTGCAGTCTGTGAGGGTTTTCTCTGGGAAGACTCACTGCAGTTTGTGAATCTGTGCTCGGTAAAGGTTCCCTGCAGTCTGTGAGGGTTTTCTCTGGGAGGATTCACTGCAGTCTGTGAGCCTGTGCTCGGTTAAGGTTCCCTGCAGTCTGTGAGGGTTTTCTCTGGGAGGACTCACTGCAGTGTGTGAGTCTGTGCTCAGTGAAGGTTCCTTACAGTCTGTGAGAGTTTCCTCTGGGAGGACTCACTGCAGTCTGTGCTCAGTGAAGGTTCCCTGCAGTCTGTGGGTGTTTTCTCTGGGAGGACTCGCTGCAGTCTGTGAGTCTGCGCTCGGTGAAGGCTCCCTGCAGTCTGTGAGGGTTTTCTCTGGGAGGACTTGCTGCAGTCTGTGAGTCTGTGCTCGGTGAAGGTTCCCTGCAGTCTGTGATGGTTTTCTCTGGGAGGACTCACTGTGGTTTGTGAATCTGTGCTCGGTGAAGGTTCCCTGCAGACTGTGAGGGTTTTCTCTGGGAGGACTCAGTGCAGTCTGTGAGTCTGTGGTCTGTGAATGTTCCCTGCAGTCTGTGAGGGTTTTCTCTGGGAGGACTCACTGCAGTGTGTGAGTCTGTGCTTGGTGAAGGTTCCTTACAGACTGTGAGAGTTTCCTCTGGGAGGACTCACTGCAGTCTGTGCTCAGTGAAGGTTCCTTACAGACTGTGAGGGTTTTCTCTGGGAGGACTCAGTGCAGTCTGTGAGTCTGTGGTCTGTGAATGTTCCCTGCAGTCTGTGGGTGTTTTCTCTGGGAGGACTCACTGCAGTCTGTGAGTCTGTGCTCGGTGAAGGTTCCTTGCAGTCTGTGATGGTTTACTCTGGGAGGACTCACTGCAGTTTGTGAATCTGTGCTCGGTAAAGGTTCCCTGCAGTCTGTGAGGGTTTTCTCTGGGAGGACTCGCTGCAGTCTGTGAGTCTGTGCTCGGTGAAGGTTCCCTGCAGTCTGTGATGGTTTTCTCTGGGAGGACTCACTGCGGTTTGTGAATCTGTGCTCGGTGAAGGTTCCCTGCAGTCTGTGAGGGTTTTCTCTGGGAGGACTCACTGCAGTCTGTGAGTCTGTGCTCGTTGAAGGTTCCCTGCAGTCTGTGAGGGTTTTCTCTTGGAGGATTCACTGCAGTCTGTGAGTCTGTGCTCTGTTAAGGTTCCCTGCAGTCTGTGAGGGTTTTCTCTGGGAGGACTCACTGCAGTGTGTGAGTCTGTGCTCAGTGAAGGTTCCTTACAGTCTGTGAGAGTTTCCTCTGGGAGGACTCACTGCAGTCTGTGCTCAGTGAAGGTTCCCTGCAGTCTGTGGGTGTTTTCTCTGGGAGGACTAGCTGCAGTCTGTGAGTCTGTGTTCGGTGAAGGTTCCCTGCAGTCTGTGATGGTTTTCTCTGGGAGGACTCACTGCAGTTTGTGAATCTATGCTCGGTAAAGGTTTCCTGCAGTCTGTGAGGGTTTTCTCTGGGAGGACTCACTGCAGTTTGAGAGTCTGTGCTCGGTGAAGGTTCCCTGCAGTCTGTGGGTGTTTTCTCTGGCAGGACTTGCTGCAGTCTGTGAGTCTGTGCTCGGTGAAGGCTCCCTGCAGTCTGTGAGGGTTTTCTCTGGGAGGACTCACTGCAGTTTGTGAATCTGTGCTCGGTAAAGGTTCCCTGCAGTCTGTGAGGGTTTTCTCTGGGAGGATTCACTGCAGTCTGTGAGTCTGTGCTCGGTTAAGGTTCCCTGCAGTCTGTGAGGGTTTTCTCTGGGAGGACTCACTGCAGTGTGTGAGTCTGTGCTCAGTGAAGGTTCCTTACAGTCTGTGAGAGTTTCCTCTGGGAGGACTCACTGCAGTCTGTGCTCAGTGAAGGTTCCGCTGCAGTCTGTGGGTGTTTTCTCTGGGAGGACTTGCTGCAGTCTGTGAGTCTGCGCTCGGTGAAGGCTCCCTGCAGTCTGTGAGGGTTTTCTCTGGGAGGACTCGCTGCAGTCTGTGAGTCTGTGCTCGGTGAAGGTTCCCTGCAGTCTGTGATGGTTTTCTCTGGGAGGACTCACTGTGGTTTGTGAATCTGTGCTCGGTGAAGGTTCCCTGCAGACTGTGAGGGTTTTCTCTGGGAGGACTCAGTGCGGTCTGTGAGTCTGTGGTCTGTGAATGTTCCCTGCAGTCTGTGAGGGTTTTCTCTGGGAGGACTCACTGCAGTGTGTGAGTCTGTGCTCGGTGAAGGTTCCTTACAGTCTGTGAGAGTTTCCTCTGGGAGGACTCACTGCAGTCTGTGCTCAGTGAAGGTTCCCTGCAGTCTGTGGGTGTTTTCTCTGGGAGGACTCGCTGCAGTCTGTGAGTCTGTGCTCGGTGAAGGTTCCTTGCAGTCTGTGATGGTTTACTCTGGGAGGACTCACTGCAGTTTGTGAATCTGTGCTCGGTAAAGGTTCCCTGCAGTCTGTGAGGGTTTTCTCTGGGAGGACTCGCTGCAGTCTGTGAGTCTGTGCTTGGTGAAGGTTCCCTGCAGTCTGTGATGGTTTTTCTGGGAGGACTCACTGCGGTTTATGAATCTGTGCTCGGTGAAGGTTCCCTGCAGACTGTGAGGGTTTTCTCTGGGAGGACTGAGTGCGGTCTGTGAGTCTGTGCTCTGTGAATGTTCCCTGCAGTCTGTGAGGGTTTTCTCTGGTAGGGCAGTCTGTGAGGGTTTTCTCTGGTAGGGCTCACTGCAGACTGTGAGTCTGTGCTCGGTGAAGGTTCCCTGCAGTCTGTTAGGGTTTTTTCTGGGAGGACTCACTGCAGTGTGTGAGTCTGTGCTCAGTGAAGGTTCCTTACAGTCTGTGAGGGTTTTCTCTGGGAGGACTCAGTGCGTTCTGTGAGTCTGTGCTCGATGAAGGTTCCCTGCAGTCTGTGAGAGTTTCCTCTGGGAGCACTCACTGCAGTCTGTGCTCAGTGAAGGTTCCCTGCAGTCTGTGAGGGTTTTCTCTGGGAGGACTCACTGCAGTCTGTGAGTCTGTGCTCAGTGAAGGTTCCCTGAGGTCTGTGAGGGTTTTCTCTGGGAGGACTAACTGCAGTCTGTGAGTCTGTGCTCGGTGAAGGTTCCCTGCAGTCTGTGAGGGTTTTCTCTGGGAGGATTCACTGCAGTCTGTGAGTCTGTGCTCGGTTAAGGTTCCCTGCAGTCTGTGAGGGTTTTCTCTGGGAGGACTCACTGCAGTGTGTGAGTCTGTGCTCAGTGAAGGTTCCTTACAGTCTGTGAGAGTTTCCTCTGGGAGGACTCACTGCAGTCTGTGCTCAGTGAAGGTTCCCTGCAGTCTGTGGGTGTTTTCTCTGGGAGGACTCTCTGCAGTCTGTGAGTATGCGCTGGGTGAAAGCTCCCTGCAGTCTGTGAGGGTTTTCTCTGGGAGGACTCACTGTGGTTTGTGAATCTGTGCTCGGTGAAGGTTCCCTGCAGACTGTGAGGGTTTTCTGTGGGAGGACTCAGTGCGGTCTGTGAGCCTGTGCTCTGTGAATGTTCCCTGCAGTCTGTGAGGGTTTTCTCTGGGAGGACTCACTGCAGTGTGTGAGTCTGTGCTCGGTGAAGGTTCCTTACAGTCTGTGAGAGTTTCCTCTGGGAGGACTCACTGCAGTCTGTGCTCAGAGAAGGTTCCCTGCAGTCTGTGGGTGTTTTCTCTGGGAGGACTCGCTGTAGTCTGTGAGTCTGTGCTCGGTGAAGGTTCCTACCAGTCTGTGATGGTTTACTCTGGGAGGACTCACTGCAGTTTGTGAATCTGTGCTCGGTAAAGGTTGCCTGCAGTCTGTGAGGGTTTTCTCTGGGAGGACTCGCTGCAGTCTGTGAGTCTGTGCTTGGTGAAGGTTCCCTGCAGTCTGTGATGGTTTTTTCTGGGAGGCCTCACTGCGGTTTGTGAATCTGTGCTCGGTGAAGATTCCCTGCAGACTGTGAGGGTTTTCTCTGGGAGGACTCAGTGCGGTCTGTGAGTCTGTGCTCTGTGAATGTTCCCTGCAGTCTGTGAAGGTTTTCTCTGGTAGGGCAGTCTGTGAGGGTTTTCTCTGGTAGGGCTCACTGCAGACTGTGAGTCTGTGCTCGGTGAAGGTTCCCTGCAGTCTGTTAGGGTTTTTTCTGGGAGGACTCACTGCAGTGTGTGAGTCTGTGCTCAGTGAAGGTTCCTTACAGTCTGTGAGGGTTTTCTCTGGGAGGACTCAGTGCGGTCTGTGAGTCTGTGCTCGATGAAGGTTCCCTGCAGTCTGTGAGAGTTTTCTCTGGGAGCACTCACTGCAGTCTGTGCTCAGTGAAGGTTCCCTGCAGTCTGTGAGGGTTTTCTCTGGGAGGACTCACTGCAGTCTGTGCTCAGTGAAGGTTCCCTGAGGTCTGTGAGGGTTTTCTCTGGGAGGACTAACTGCAGTCTGTGAGTCTGTGCTCGGTGAAGGTTCCCTGCAGTCTGTGAGGGTTTTCTCTGGGAGGATTCACTGCACTCTGTGAGTCTGTGCTCGGTTAAGGTTCCCTGCAGTCTGCGAGGGTTTTCTCTGGGAGGACTCACTGCAGTGTGTGAGTCTGTGCTCAGTGAAGGTTCCTTACAGTCTGTGAGAGTTTCCTCTGGGAGGACTCACTGCAGTCTGTGCTCAGTGAAGGTTCCCTGCAGTCTGTGGGTGTTTTCTCTGGGAGGACTTGCTGCAGTCTGTGAGTCTGCGCTCGGTGAAGGCTCCCTGCAGTCTGTGAGGGTTTTCTCTGGGAGGACTCGCTGCAGTCTGTGAGTCTGTGCTCGGTGAAGGTTCCCTGCAGTCTGTGATGGTTTTCTCTGGGAGGACTCACTGTGGTTTGTGAATCTGTGCTCGGTGAAGGTTCCCTGCAGACTGTGAGGGTTTTCTCTGGGAGGACTCAGTGCGGTCTGTGAGTCTGTGGTCTGTGAATGTTCCCTGCAGTCTGTGAGGGTTTTCTCTGGGAGGACTCACTGCAGTGTGTGAGTCTGTGCTCGGTGAAGGTTCCTTACAGTCTGTGAGAGTTTCCTCTGGGAGGACTCACTGCAGTCTGTGCTCAGTGAAGGTTCCCTGCAGTCTGTGGGTGTTTTCTCTGGGAGGACTCGCTGCAGTCTGTGAGTCTGTGCTCGGTGAAGGTTCCTTGCAGTCTGTGATGGTTTACTCTGGGAGGACTCACTGCAGTTTGTGAATCTGTGCTCGGTAAAGGTTCCCTGCAGTCTGTGAGGGTTTTCTCTGGGAGGACTCGCTGCAGTCTGTGAGTCTGTGCTTGGTGAAGGTTCCCTGCAGTCTGTGATGGTTTTTTCTGGGAGGACTCACTGCGGTTTATGAATCTGTGCTCGGTGAAGGTTCCCTGCAGACTGTGAGGGTTTTCTCTGGGAGGACTGAGTGCGGTCTGTGAGTCTGTGCTCTGTGAATGTTCCCTGCAGTCTGTGAGGGTTTTCTCTGGTAGGGCAGTCTGTGAGGGTTTTCTCTGGTAGGGCTCACTGCAGACTGTGAGTCTGTGCTCGGTGAAGGTTCCCTGCAGTCTGTTAGGGTTTTTTTCTGGGAGGACTCACTGCAGTGTGTGAGTCTGTGCTCAGTGAAGGTTCCTTACAGTCTGTGAGGGTTTTCTCTGGGAGGACTCAGTGCGGTCTGTGAGTCTGTGCTCGATGAAGGTTCCCTGCAGTCTGTGAGAGTTTCCTCTGGGAGCACTCACTGCAGTCTGTGCTCAGTGAAGGTTCCCTGCAGTCTGTGAGGGTTTTCTCTGGGAGGACTCACTGCAGTCTGTGAGTCTGTGCTCAGTGAAGGTTCCCTGAGGTCTGTGAGGGTTTTCTCTGGGAGGACTAACTGCAGTCTGTGAGTCTGTGCTCGGTGAAGGTTCCCTGCAGCCTGTGAGGGTTTTCTCTGGGAGGATTCACTGCAGTCTGTGAGTCTGTGCTCGGTTAAGGTTCCCTGCAGTCTGTGAGGGTTTTCTCTGGGAGGACTCACTGCAGTGTGTGAGTCTGTGCTCAGTGAAGGTTCCTTACAGTCTGTGAGAGTTTCCTCTGGGAGGACTCACTGCAGTCTGTGCTCAGTGAAGGTTCCCTGCAGTCTGTGGGTGTTTTCTCTGGGAGGACTCTCTGCAGTCTGTGAGTATGCGCTGGGTGAAAGCTCCCTGCAGTCTGTGAGGGTTTTCTCTGGGAGGACTCACTGTGGTTTGTGAATCTGTGCTCGGTGAAGGTTCCCTGCAGACTGTGAGGGTTTTCTGTGGGAGGACTCAGTGCGGTCTGTGAGCCTGTGCTCTGTGAATGTTCCCTGCAGTCTGTGAGGGTTTTCTCTGGGAGGACTCACTGCAGTGTGTGAGTCTGTGCTCAGTGAAGGTTCCTTACAGTCTGTGAGAGTTTCCTCTGGGAGGACTCACTGCAGTCTGTGCTCAGAGAAGGTTCCCTGCAGTCTGTGGGTGTTTTCTCTGGGAGGACTCGCTGTAGTCTGTGAGTCTGTGCTCGGTGAAGGTTCCTACCAGTCTGTGATGGTTTACTCTGGGAGGACTCACTGCAGTTTGTGAATCTGTGCTCGGTAAAGGTTGCCTGCAGTCTGTGAGGGTTTTCTCTGGGAGGACTCGCTGCAGTCTGTGAGTCTGTGCTTGGTGAAGGTTCCCTGCAGTCTGTGATGGTTTTTTCTGGGAGGCCTCACTGCGGTTTGTGAATCTGTGCTCGGTGAAGATTCCCTGCAGACTGTGAGGGTTTTCTCTGGGAGGACTCAGTGCGGTCTGTGAGTCTGTGCTCTGTGAATGTTCCCTGCAGTCTGTGAAGGTTTTCTCTGGTAGGGCAGTCTGTGAGGGTTTTCTCTGGTAGGGCTCACTGCAGACTGTGAGTCTGTGCTCGGTGAAGGTTCCCTGCAGTCTGTTAGGGTTTTTTTCTGGGAGGACTCACTGCAGTGTGTGAGTCTGTGCTCAGTGAAGGTTCCTTACAGTCTGTGAGGGTTTTCTCTGGGAGGACTCAGTGCGGTCTGTGAGTCTGTGCTCGATGAAGGTTCCCTGCAGTCTGTGAGAGTTTTCTCTGGGAGCACTCACTGCAGTCTGTGCTCAGTGAAGGTTCCCTGCAGTCTGTGAGGGTTTTCTCTGGGAGGACTCACTGCAGTCTGTGCTCAGTGAAGGTTCCCTGAGGTCTGTGAGGGTTTTCTCTGGGAGGACTAACTGCAGTCTGTGAGTCTGTGCTCGGTGAAGGTTCCCTGCAGTCTGTGAGGGTTTTCTCTGGGAGGATTCACTGAACTCTGTGAGTCTGTGCTCGGTTAAGGTTCCCTGCAGTCTGCGAGGGTTTTCTCTGGGAGGACTCACTGCAGTGTGTGAGTCTGTGCTCAGTGAAGGTTCCTTACAGTCTCTGAGAGTTTCCTCTGGGAGGACTCACTGCAGTCTGTGCTCAGTGAAGGTTCCCTGCAGTCTGTGGGTGTTTTCTCTGGGAGGATTCGCTGCAGTCTGTGAGTATGCGCTGGGTGAAGGCTCCCTGCAGTCTGTGAGGGTTTTCTCTGGGAGGACTCGCTGCAGTCTGTGAGTCTGTACTCGGTGAAGGTTCCCTGCAGTCTGTGATGGTTTTCTCTGGGAGGACTCACTGTGGTTTGTGAATCTGTGCTCGGTGAAGGTTCCCTGCAGACTGTGAGGGTTTTCTGTGGGAGGACTCAGTGCGGTCTGTGAGTCTGGGCTCTGTGAATGTTCCCTGCAGTCTGTGAGGGTTTTCTCTGGGAGGACTCACTGCAGTGTGTGAGTCTGTGCTCGGTGAAGGATCCTTACAGTCTGTGAGAGTTTCCTCTGGGAGGACTCACTGCAGTCTGTGCTCAGTGAAGGTTCCCTGCAGTCTGTGGGTGTTTTCTCTGGGAGGACTCGCTGCAGTCTGTGAGTCTGTGCTCGGTGAAGGTTCCTTGCAGTCTGTGTTGGTTTACTCAAGGAGGACTCACTGCAGTTTGTTAATCTGTGCTCGGTAAAGGTTCCCTGCAATCTGTGAGGGTTTTCTCTGGGAGGACTCGCTGCAGTCTGTGAGTCTGTGCTCGGTGAAGGTTCCCTGCAGTCTGTGATGGTTTTCTCTGGGAGGACTCACTGCGGTTTGTGAATCTGTGCTCGGTGAAGGTTCCCTGCAGACTGTGAGGGTTTTCTCCTGGAGGACTCAGTGCGGTCTGTGAGTCTGTCCTCTGTGAATGTTCCCTGCAGTCTGTGAGGGTTTTCTCTGGTAGGGCAGTCTGTGAGGGTTTTCTGTGGGAGGACTCGCTGCAGTCTGTGAGTATGCGCTCGGTGAAGGCTCCCTGCAGTCTGTGAGGGTTTTCTCTGGGAGGACTCGCTGCAGTCTGTGAGTCTGTGCTCGGTGAAGGTTCCCTGCAGTCTGTGATGGTTTTCTCTGGGAGGACTCACTGTGGTTTGTGAATCTGTGCTCGGTGAAGGTTCCCTGCAGACTGTGAGGGTTGTCTGTGGGAGGACTCAGTGCGGTCTGTGAGTCTGTGCTCTGTGAATGTTCCCTGCAGTCTGTGAGGGTTTTCTCTGGGAGGACTCACTGCAGTGTGTGAGTCTGTGCTCGGTGAAGGATCCTTACAGTCGGTGAGAGTTTACTCTGGGAGGACTCACTGCAGTCTGTGCTCAGTGAAGGTTCCCTGCAGTCTGTGGGTGTTTTCTCTGGGAGGACTCGCTGCAGTCTGTGAGTCTGTGCTCGGTGAAGGTTCCTTGCAGTCTGTGTTGGTTTACTCTAGGAGGACTCACTGCAGTTTGTTAATCTGTGCTCGGTAAAGGTTCCCTGCAATCTGTGAGGGTTTTCTCTAGGAGGACTCGCTGCAGTCTGTGAGTCTGTGCTCGGTGAAGGTTCCCTGCAGTCTGTGATGGTTTTCTCTGGGAGGACTCACTGCGGTTTGTGAATCTGTGCTCGGTGAAGGTTCCCTGTAGACTGTGAGGGTTTTCTCCTGGAGGACTCAGTGCGGTCTGTGAGTCTGTGCTCTGTGAATGTTCCCTGCAGTCTGTGAGGGTTTTCTCTGGTAGGGTAGTCTGTGAGGGTTTTCTCTGGTAGGGCTCACTGCAGACTGTGAGTCTGTGCTCGGTGAAGGTTCCCTGCAGTCTGTGAGGGTTTTTTCTGGGAGGACTCACTGCAGTGTGTGAGTCTGTGCTCGGTGAAGGTTCCTTACAGTCTGTGAGGGTTTTCTCTGGGAGGACTCAGTGCGGTCTGTGAGTCTGTGCTCGATGAAGGTTCCCTGCAGTCTGTGAGAGTTTCCTCTGGGAGCACTCACTGCAGTCTGTGCTCAGTGAAGGTTCCCTGCAGTCTGTGAGGGTTTTCTCTGGGAGGACTCACTGCAGTCTGTGCTCAGTGAAGGGTCCCTGAGGTCTGTGAGGGTTTTCTCTGGGAGGACTCACTGCAGTCTGTGAGTCTGTGCTCGGTGAAGGTTCCCTGCAGTCTGCGAGGGGTTTCTCTGGGAGGATTCACTGCAGTCTGTGAGTCTGTGCTTGGTTAAGGTTCCCTGCAGTCTGTGAGGATTTTCTCTGGGAGGACTCATTGCAGTGTGTGAGTCTGTGCTCAGTGAAGGTTCCTTACAGTCTGTGAGAGTTTCCTCTGGGAGGACTCACTGCAGTCTGTGCTCAGTGAAGTTTCCCTGCAGTCTGTGGGTGTTTTCTCTGGGAGGACTCGCTGCAGTCTGTGAGTCTGCGCTCGGTGAAGGCTCCCTGCAGTCTGTGAGGGTTTTCTCTGGGAGGACTCGCTGCAGTCTGTGAGTCTGTGCTCGGTGAAGGTTCCCTGCAGTCTGTGATGGTTTTCTCTGGGAGGACGCACTGTGGTTTGTGAATCTGTGCTCGGTGAAGGTTCCCTGCAGACTGTGAGGGTTTTCTGTGGGAGGACTCAGGGCGGTCTGTGAGTCTGTGCTCTGTGAATGTTCCCTGCAGTCTGTGAGGGTTTTCTCTGGGAGAACTCACTGCAGTGTGTGAGTCTGTGCTCGGTGAAGGTACCTTACAGTCTGTGAGAGTTTCCTCTGGGAGGACTTACTGCAGTCTGTGCTCAGTGAAGGTTCCCTGCAGTCTGTGGGTGTTTTCTCTGGGAGGACTCGCTGCAGTCTGTGAGTCTGTGCTCGGTGAAGGTTCCTTGCAGTCTGTGATGGTTTACTCTGGGAGGACTCACTGCAGTTTGTGAATCTGTGCTCGGTAAAGGTTCCCTGCAGTCTGTGAGGGTTTTCTCTGGGAGGACTCGCTGCAGTCTGTGAGTCTGTGCTCGGTGAAGGTTCCTTACAGTCTGTGAGAGTTTCCTCTGGGAGGACTCACTGCAGTCTGTGCTCAGTGAAGGTTCCCTGCAGTCTGTGGGTGTTTTCTCTGGGAGGACTCGCTGCAGTCTGTGAGTCTGTGCTCGGTGAAGGTTCCTTGCAGTCTGTGATGGTTTACTCTGGGAGGACTCACTGCAGTTTGTGAATCTGTGCTCGGTAAAGGTTCCCTGCAGTCTGTGAGGGTTTTCTCTGGGAGGACTCGCTGCAGTATGTGAGTCTGTGCTCGGTGAAGGTTCCCTGCAGTCTGTGATGGTTTTCTCTGGGAGGACTCACTGCGGTTTGTGAATCTGTGCTCGGTGAAGGTTCCCTGCAGACTGTGAGGGTTTTCTCTGGGAGGACTCAGTGCGGTCTGTGAGTCTGTGCTCTGTGAATGTTCCCTGCAGTCTATGAGGGTTTTCTCTGGTAGGGCAGTCTGTGAGGGTTTTCTCTGGTAGGGCTCACTGCAGTCTGTGAGTCTGTGCTCAGTGAAGGTTCCCTGCAGTCTGTGAGGGTTTTTTTCCTGGGAGGACTCACTGCAGTGTGTGAGTCTATGCTCGGTGAAGGTTCCTTACAGTCTGTGAGGGTTTTCTCTGGGAGGACTCGCTGCAGTCTGTGAGTCTGTGCTCGGTGAAGGTTCCTTACAGTCTGTGAGGGTTTTCTCTGGGAGAACTCGCTGCAGTCTGTGAGTCTGTGCTCGGTGAAGGTTCCCTGCAGTCTGTGAGAGTTTCCTCTGGGAGCACTCACTGCAGTCTGTGCTCAGTGAAGGTTCCTTGCAGTCTGTGAGGGTTTTCTCTGGGAGGACTCACTGCAGTCTGTGAGTCTGTGCTCAGTGAAGGTTCCCTGAGGTCTGTGAGGGTTTTCTCTGGGAGGACTAACTGCAGTCTGTGAGTCTGTGCTCGGTGAAGGTTCCCTGCAGTCTGTGATGGTTTTCTCTGGGAGGACTCACTGCGGTTTGTGAATCTGTGCTCGGTGAAGGTTCCCTGCAGACTGTGAGGGTTTTCTCTGGGAGGACTCACTGCAGTGTGTGAGTCTGTGCTTAGTGAAGGTTCCTTACAGTCTGTGAGAGTTTCCTCTGGGAGGACTCACTGCAGTCTGTGCTCAGTGAAGGTTCCCTGCAGTCTGTGGGTGTTTTCTCTGGGAGGACTCGCTGCAGTCTGTGAGTATGCGCTGGGTGAAGGCTCCCTGCAGTCTGTGAGGGTTTTCTCTGGGAGGACTCGCTGCAGTCTGTGAGTCTGTACTCGGTGAAGGTTCCCTGCAGTCTGTGATGGTTTTCTCTGGGAGGACTCACTGTGGTTTGTGAATCTGTGCTCGGTGAAGGTTCCCTTCAGACTGTGAGGGTTTTCTGTGGGAGGACTCAGTGCGGTCTGTGAGTCTGTGCTCTGTGAATGTTCCCTGCAGTCTGTGAGGGTTTTCTCTGGGAGGACTCACTGCAGTGTGTGAGTCTGTGCTCGGTGAAGGATCCTTACAGTCTGTGAGAGTTTCCTCTGGGAGGACTCACTGCAGTCTGTGCTCAGTGAAGGTTCCCTGCAGTCTGTGGGTGTTTTCTCTGGGAGGACTCGCTGCAGTCTGTGAGTCTGTGCTCGGTGAAGGTTCCTTGCAGTCTGTGTTGGTTTACTCTAGGAGGACTCACTGCAGTTTGTTAATCTGTGCTCGGTAAAGGTTCCCTGCAATCTGTGAGGGTTTTCTCTGGGAGGACTCGCTGCAGTCTGTGAGTCTCTGCTCGGTGAAGGTTCCCTGCAGTCTGTGATGGTTTTCTCTGGGAGGACTCACTGCGGTTTGTGAATCTGTGCTCGGTGAAGGTTCCCTGCAGACTGTGAGGGTTTTCTCCTGGAGGACTCAGTGCGGTCTGTGAGTCTGTGCTCTGTGAATGTTCCCTGCAGTCTGTGAGGGTTTTCTCTGGTAGGGCAGTCTGTGAGGGTTTTCTGTGGAGGACTCGCTGCAGTCTGTGAGTATGCGCTCGGTGAAGGCTCCCTGCAGTCTGTGAGGGTTTTCTCTGGGAGGACTCGCTGCAGTCTGTGAGTCTGTGCTCGGTGAAGGTTCCCTGCAGTCTGTGATGGTTTTCTCTGGGAGGACTCACTGTGGTTTGTGAATCTGTGCTCGGTGAAGGTTCCCTGCAGACTGTGAGGGTTGTCTGTGGGAGGACTCAGTGCGGTCTGTGAGTCTGTGCTCTGTGAATGTTCCCTGCAGTCTGTGAGGGTTTTCTCTGGGAGGACTCACTGCAGTGTGTGAGTCTGTGCTCGGTGAAGGATCCTTACAGTCGGTGAGAGTTTACTCTGGGAGGACTCACTGCAGTCTGTGCTCAGTGAAGGTTCCCTGCAGTCTGTGGGTGTTTTCTCTGGGAGGACTCGCTGCAGTCTGTGAGTCTGTGCTCGGTGAAGGTTCCTTGCAGTCTGTGTTGGTTTACTCTAGGAGGACTCACTGCAGTTTGTTAATCTGTGCTCGGTAAAGGTTCCCTGCAATCTGTGAGGGTTTTCTCTGGGAGGACTCGCTGCAGTCTGTGAGCCTGTGCTCGGTGAAGGTTCCCTGCAGTCTGTGATGGTTTTCTCTGGGAGGACTCACTGCGGTTTGTGAATCTGTGCTCGGTGAAGGTTCCCTGCAGACTGTGAGGGTTTTCTCCTGGAGGACTCAGTGCGGTCTGTGAGTCTGTGCTCTGTGAATGTTCCCTGCAGTCTGTGAGGGTTTTCTCTGGTAGGGCAGTCTGTGAGGGTTTTCTGTGGGAGGACTCGCTGCAGTCTGTGAGTATGCGCTCGGTGAAGGCTCCCTGCAGTCTGTGAGGGTTTTCTCTGGGAGGACTCGCTGCAGTCTGTGAGTCTGTGCTCGGTGAAGGTTCCCTGCAGTCTGTGATGGTTTTCTCTGGGAGGACTCACTGTGGTTTGTGAATCTGTGCTCGGTGAAGGTTCCCTGCAGACTGTGAGGGTTGTCTGTGGGAAGACTCAGTGCGGTCTGTGAGTCTGTGCTCTGTGAATGTTCCCTGCAGTCTGTGAGGGTTTTCTCTGGGAGGACTCACTGCAGTGTGTGAGTCTGTGCTCGGTGAAGGATCCTTACAGTCGGTGAGAGTTTACTATGGGAGGACTCACTGCAGTCTGTGCTCAGTGAAGGTTCCCTGCAGTCTGTGGGTGTTTTCTCTGGGAGGACTCGCTGCAGTCTGTGAGTCTGTGCTCGGTGAAGGTTCCTTGCAGTCTGTGTTGGTTTACTCTAGGAGGACTCACTGCAGTTTGTTAATCTGTGCTCGGTAAAGGTTCCCTGCAATCTGTGTGGGTTTTCTCTGGGAGGACTCGCTGCAGTCTGTGAGTCTGTGCTCGGTGAAGGTTCCCTGCAGTCTGTGATGGTTTTCTCTGGGAGGACTCACTGCGGTTTGTGAATCTGTGCTCGGTGAAGGTTCCCTGCAGACTGTGAGGGTTTTCTCCTGGAGGACTCAGTGCGGTCTGTGAGTCTGTGCTCTGTGAATGTTCCCTGCAGTCTGTGAGGGTTTTCTCTGGTAGGGTAGTCTGTGAGGGTTTTCTCTGGTAGGGCTCACTGCAGACTGTGAGTCTGTGCTCGGTGAAGGTTCCCTGCAGTCTGTGAGGGTTTTTTTCTGGGAGGACTCACTGCAGTGTGTGAGTTTGTGCTCGGTGAAGGTTCCTTACAGTCTGTGAGGGTTTTCTCTGGGAGGACTCAGTGCGGTCTGTGAGTCTGTGCTCGATGAAGGTTCCCTGCAGTCTGTGAGAGTTTCCTCTGGGAGCACTCACTACAGTCTGTGCTCAGTGAAGGTTCCCTGCAGTCTGTGAGGGTTTTCTCTGGGAGGACTCACTGCAGTCTGTGCTCAGTGAAGGGTCCCTGAGGTCTGTGAGGGTTTTCTCTGGGAGGACTCACTGCAGTCTGTGAGTCTGTGCTCGGTGAAGGTTCCCTGCAGTCTGCGAGGGGTTTCTCTGGGAGGATTCACTGCAGTCTGTGAGTCTGTGCTTGGTTAAGGTTCCCTGCAGTCTGTGAGGATTTTCCCTGGGAGGACTCAATGCAGTGTGTGAGTCTGTGCTCAGTGAAGGTTCCTTACAGTCTGTGAGAGTTTCCTCTGGGAGGACTCACTGCAGTCTGTGCTCAGTGAAGTTTCCCTGCAGTCTGTGGGTGTTTTCTCTGGGAGGACTCGCTGCAGTCTGTGAGTCTGCGCTCGGTGAAGGCTCCCTGCAGTCTGTGAGGGTTTTCTCTGGGAGGACTCGCTGCAGTCTGTGAGTCTGTGCTCGGTGAAGGTTCCCTGCAGTCTGTGATGGTTTTCTCTGGGAGGACGCACTGTGGTTTGTGAATCTGTGCTTGGTGAAGGTTCCCTGCAGACTGTGAGGGTTTTCTGTGGGAGGACTCAGGGCGGTCTGTGAGTCTGTGCTCTGTGAATGTTCCCTGCAGTCTGTGAGGGTTTTCTCTGGGAGGACTCACTGCAGTGTGTGAGTCTGTGCTCGGTGAAGGTACCTTACAGTCTGTGAGAGTTTCCTCTGGGAGGACTCACTGCAGTCTGTGCTCAGTGAAGGTTCCCTGCAGTCTGTGGGTGTTTTCTCTGGGAGGACTCGCTGCAGTCTGTGAGTCTGTGCTCGGTGAAGGTTCCTTGCAGTCTGTGATGGTTTACTCTGGGAGGACTCACTGCAGTTTGTGAATCTGTGCTCGGTAAAGGTTCCCTGCAGTCTGTGAGGGTTTTCTCTGGGAGGACTCGCTGCAGTCTGTGAGTCTGTGCTCGGTGAAGGTTCCTTACAGTCTGTGAGAGTTTCCTCTGGGAGGACTCACTGCAGTCTGTGCTCAGTGAAGGTTCCCTGCAGTCTGTGGGTGTTTTCTCTGGGAGGACTCGCTGCAGTCTGTGAGTCTGTGCTCGGTGAAGGTTCCTTGCAGTCTGTGATGGTTTACTCTGGGAGGACTCACTGCAGTTTGTGAATCTGTGCTCGGTAAAGGTTCCCTGCAGTCTGTGAGGGTTTTCTCTGGGAGGACTCGCTGCGGTTTATGAATCTGGGCTCGGTGAAGGTTCCCTGCAGTCTGTGAGGGTTTTCTCTGGGAGGACTCAGTGCGGTCTATGAGTCTGTGCTCTGTGAATGTTCCCTGCAGTCTATGAGGGTTTTCTCTGGTAGGGCAGTCTGTGAGGGTTTTCTCTGGTAGGGCTCACTGCAGTCTGTGAGTCTGTGAGTCTGTGCTCAGTGAAGGTTCCCTGCAGTCTGTGAGGGTTTTTTTCTGGGAGGACTCACTGCAGTGTGTGAGTCTCTGCTCGGTGAAGGTTCCTTACAGTCTGTGAGGGTTTTCTCTGGGAGGACTCACTGCAGTCTGTGAGTCTGTGCTCGGTTAAGGTTCCCTGCAGTCTGTGAGGGTTTTGTCTGGGAGGACTCACTGCAGTGTGTGAGTCTGTGCTCAGTGAAGGTTCCTTACAGTCTGTGAGAGTTTCCTCTGGGAGTACTCACTGCAGTCTGTGCTCAGTGAAGGTTCCCTGCAGTCTGTGGGTGTTTTCTCTGGGAGGACTCACTGCAGTCTGTGAGTCTGTGCTCGGTTAAGGTTCCCTGCAGTCTGTGAGGGTTTTGTCTGGGAGGACTCACTGCAGTGTGTGAGTCTGTGCTCAGTGAAGGTTCCTTACAGTCTGTGAGAGTTTCCTCTGGGAGTACTCACTGCAGTCTGTGCTCAGTGAAGGTTCCCTGCAGTCTGTGGGTGTTTTCTCTGGGAGGACTCACTGCAGTCTGTGAGTCTGTGCTCGGTGAAGGTTCCCTGTAGTCTGTGATGGTTTTCTCTGGGAGGACTCACTGCAGTTTGTGAATCTGTGCTCGGTAAAGGTTCCCTGCAGTCTGTGAGGGTTTTCTCTGGCAGGACTCGCTGCAGTCTGTGAGTCTGTGCTCGGTGAAGAATCCCTGCAGTCTGTGATGGTTTTCTCTGGGAGGACTCACTGCGGTTTGTGAATCTGTGCTCGGTGAAGGTTCCCTGCAGACTGTGAGGGTTATCTCTGGGAGGACTCAGTGCGGTCTGTGAGTCTGTGCTCTGTTAATGTTCCCTGCAGTCTGTGAGGGTTTTCTCTGGTAGGTCTCACTGCAGTCTGTGAATCTGTGCTCAGTGAAGGTTCCCTGCAGTCTGTGATGGTTTTTTTCAGGGAGGACTCACTGCAGTGTGTGAGTCTGTGCTCGGTGAAGTTTCCCTGCAGTCTGTGGGTGTTTTCTCTGGGAGGACTCGCTGCAGTCTGTGAGTCTGCGCTCGGTGAAGGCTCCCTGCAGTCTGTGAGGGTTTTCTCTGGGAGGACTCGCTGCAGTCTGTGAGTCTGTGCTCGGTGAAGGTTCCCTGCAGTCTGTGATGGTTTTCTCTGGGAGGACGCACTGTGGTTTGTGAATCTGTGCTCGGTGAAGGTTCCCTGCAGACTGTGAGGGTTTTCTGTGGGAGGACTCAGGGCGGTCTGTGAGTCTGTGCTCTGTGAATGTTCCCTGCAGTCTGTGAGGGTTTTCTCTGGGAGGACTCACTGCAGTGTGTGAGTCTGTGCTCGGTGAAGGTACCTTACAGTCTGTGAGAGTTTCCTCTGGGAGGACTCACTGCAGTCTGTGCTCAGTGAAGGTTCCCTGCAGTCTGTGGGTGTTTTCTCTGGGAGGACTCGCTGCAGTCTGTGAGTCTGTGCTCGGTGAAGGTTCCTTGCAGTCTGTGATGGTTTACTCTGGGAGGACTCACTGCAGTTTGTGAATCTGTGCTCGGTAAAGGTTCCCTGCAGTCTGTGAGGGTTTTCTCTGGGAGGACTCGCTGCAGTCTGTGAGTCTGTGCTCGGTGAAGGTTCCTTACAGTCTGTGAGAGTTTCCTCTGGGAGGACTCACTGCAGTCTGTGCTCAGTGAAGGTTCCCTGCAGTCTGTGGGTGTTTTCTCTGGGAGGACTCGCTGCAGTCTGTGAGTCTGTGCTCGGTGAAGGTACCTTACAGTCTGTGAGAGTTTCCTCTGGGAGGACTCACTGCAGTCTGTGCTCAGTGAAGGTTCCCTGCAGTCTGTGGGTGTTTTCTCTGGGAGGACTCGCTGCAGTCTGTGAGTCTGTGCTCGGTGAAGGTTCCTTGCAGTCTGTGATGGTTTACTCTGGGAGGACTCACTGCAGTTTGTGAATCTGTGCTCGGTAAAGGTTCCCTGCAGTCTGTGAGGGTTTTCTCTGGGAGGACTCGCTGCAGTCTGTGAGTCTGTGCTCGGTGAAGGTTCCTTACAGTCTGTGAGAGTTTCCTCTGGGAGGACTCACTGCAGTCTGTGCTCAGTGAAGGTTCCCTGCAGTCTGTGGGTGTTTTCTCTGGGAGGACTCGCTGCAGTCTGTGAGTCTGTGCTCGGTGAAGGTTCCTTGCAGTCTGTGATGGTTTACTCTGGGAGGACTCACTGCAGTTTGTGAATCTGTGCTCGGTAAAGGTTCCCTGCAGTCTGTGAGGGTTTTCTCTGGGAGGACTCGCTGCAGTATGTGAGTCTGTGCTCGGTGAAGGTTCCCTGCAGTCTGTGATGGTTTTCTCTGGGAGGACTCACTGCGGTTTGTGAATCTGTGCTCGGTGAAGGTTCCCTGCAGACTGTGAGGGTTTTCTCTGGGAGGACTCAGTGCGGTCTGTGAGTCTGTGCTCTGTGAATGTTCCCTGCAGTCTATGAGGGTTTTCTCTGGTAGGGCAGTCTGTGAGGGTTTTCTCTGGTAGGGCTCACTGCAGTCTGTGAGTCTGTGAGTCTGTGCTCAGTGAAGGTTCCCTGCAGTCTGTGAGGGTTTTTTTTCTGGGAGGACTCACTGCAGTGTGTGAGTCTCTGCTCGGTGAAGGTTCCTTACAGTCTGTGAGGGTTTTCTCTGGGAGGACTCACTGCAGTCTGTGAGTCTGTGCTCGGTTAAGGTTCCCTGCAGTCTGTGAGGGTTTTGTCTGGGAGGACTCACTGCAGTGTGTGAGTCTGTGCTCAGTGAAGGTTCCTTACAGTCTGTGAGAGTTTCCTCTGGGAGTACTCACTGCAGTCTGTGCTCAGTGAAGGTTCCCTGCAGTCTGTGGGTATTTTCTCTGGGAGGACTCACTGCAGTCTGTGAGTCTGTGCTCGGTTAAGGTTCCCTGCAGTCTGTGAGGGTTTTGTCTGGGAGGACTCACTGCAGTGTGTGAGTCTGTGCTCAGTGAAGGTTCCTTACAGTCTGTGAGAGTTTCCTCTGGGAGTACTCACTGCAGTCTGTGCTCAGTGAAGGTTCCCTGCAGTCTGTGGGTGTTTTCTCTGGGAGGACTCACTGCAGTCTGTGAGTCTGTGCTCGGTGAAGGTTCCCTGTAGTCTGTGATGGTTTTCTCTGGGAGGACTCACTGCAGTTTGTGAATCTGTGCTCGGTAAGGTTCCCTGCAGTCTGTGAGGGTTTCTCTGGCAGGACTCGCTGCAGTCTGTGAGTCTGTGCTCGGTGAAGGTTCCCTGCAGACTGTGAGGGTTATCTCTGGGAGGACTCAGTGCGGTCTGTGAGTCTGTGCTCTGTTAATGTTCCCTGCAGTCTGTGAGGGTTTTCTCTGGTAGGTCTCACTGCAGTCTGTGAATCTGTGCTCAGTGAAGGTTCCCTGCAGTCTGTGATGGTTTTTTTCAGGGAGGACTCACTGCAGTGTGTGAGTCTGTGCTCGGTGAAGGTTCCTTACAGTCTGTGAGGGTTTTCTCTGGGAGGACTCAGTGCGGTCTGTGAGTCTGTGCTCGGTGAAGGTTCCCTGCAGTCTGTGATGGTTTTCTCTGGGAGGACTCACTGCAGTCTGTGAGTCTGTGCTCAGTGAAGGTTCCTTACAGTCTGTGAGAGTTTCCTCTGGGATTACTCACTGCAGTCTGTGCTCGGTGAAGGTTCCCTGCAGTCTGTGATGGTTTTCTCTGGGAGGACTCGCTGCAGTCTGTGAGTCTGTGCTCAGTGAAGGTTCCCTGCAGTCTGTGAGGGGTTTTTTCTGAGAGGACTCACTGCAGTGTGTAAGTCAGTGCTTAGTGAAGGTTCCCTGCAGTCTGTGAGAGTTTCCTCTGGGAGGACTCACTGCAGTGTGTGAGTCTGTGCTCGATGAAGGTTCCCTGCAGTCTGTGAGAGTTTCCTCTGGGAGCACTCACTGCAGTCTGTGCTCAGTGAAGGTTCCCTGCAGTCTGTGAGGGTTTTCTCTGGGAGGACTCTTTGTGGCCTGTGAGTCTGTGCTCGGTGAAGGTTCCCTGCAGTCTGTGAGGGTTTTCTCTGGGAGGACTCAGTGCGGTCTGTGAGTCTGTGCTCGGTGAAGGTTCTCTGCAGTCTGTGAGGGTTTTCTCTGGGAGGACTCAATGCGGTCTGTGAGTCTGTGCTCGGTGATGGTTCCCTGCAGTCTGTGAGGGTTTTCTCTGGGAGGACTCAGTGCGGTCTGTGAGTCTGTGCTCGGTGAAGGTTCCCTGCAGTCTGTGAGAGTTTTCTCTGGGAGGACTCAGTGCGGTCTGTGAGTCTGTGCTCGGTGAAGGTTCCCTGCAGTCTGTGAGGGTTTTCTCTGGGAGGACTCAGTGCGGTCTGTGAGTCTGTGCTCGGTGAAGGTTCCCTGCAGTCTGTGAGAGTTTTCTCTGGGAGGACTCATTGCGGACTGTGAGTCTGTGCTCGGTGATGGTTCCCTGCAGTCTGTGAGGGTTTTCTCTGGGAGGACTCAGTGCGGTCTGTGAGTCTGTGCTCGGTGAAGGTTCCCTGCAGTCTGTGAGGGTTTTCTCTGGGAGGACTCAGTGCGGTCTGTGAGTCTGTGCTCGGTGAAGGATCTCTGCAGTCTGTGAGGGTTTTCTCTTTGAGGACTCGCTGCAGTATGTGAATCTGTGCTCGGTAAAGGTTCCCTGCAGTCTGTGAGGGTTTTCTCTGGGAGGACTCGCTGCAGTATGTGAGTCTTTGCTCGGTGAAGGTTCCCTGCAGTCTGTGATGGTTTTCTCTGGGAGGACTCACTGCGGTTTGTGAATCTGTGCTCGGTGAAGGTTCCCTGCAGACTGTGAGGGTTTTCTCTGGGAGGACTCAGTGCGGTCTGTGAGTCTGTGCTCTGTGAATGTTCCCTGCAGTCTGTGAGGGTTTTCTCTGGTAGGGCAGTCTGTGAGGGTTTTCTCTGGTAGGGCTCACTGCAGTCTGTGAGTCTGTGCTCAGTGAAGGTTCCCTGCAGTCTGTGAGGGTTTTTTTTCTGGGAGGACTCACTGCAGTGTGTGAGTCTGTGCTCGGTGAAGGTTCCTTACAGTCTGTGAGGGTTTTCTCTGGGAGGACTCGCTGCAGTCTGTGAGTCT
Organism: Calotriton arnoldi; assembly: GCA_963921515.1. Classification (NCBI taxonomy): domain Eukaryota; kingdom Metazoa; phylum Chordata; class Amphibia; order Caudata; family Salamandridae; genus Calotriton; species Calotriton arnoldi. The sequence continues at coordinate 406,016 of CAWUFW010000697.1, read as the reverse complement.
GTGCTCGGTGAAGGTTCCTTACAGTCTGTGAGGGTTTTCTCTGGGAGAACTCACTGCAGTCTGTGAGTCTGTGCTCGGTGAAGGTTCCCTGCAGTCTGTGAGAGTTTCCTCTGGGAGCAATCACTGCAGTCTGTGCTTGGTGAAGGTTCCCTGCAGTCTGTGAGGGTTTTCTCTAGGAGGACTCACTGCAGTCTGTGAGTCTGTGCTCAGTGAAGGTTCCCTGAGGTCTGTGAGGGTTTTCTGTGGGAGGACTCACTGCAGTCTGTGAGTCTGTGCTCCGTGAAGGTTCCCTGCAGTCTGTGAGGGTTTTCTCTGGGAGGATTCACTGCAGTCTGTGAGTCTGTGCTCGGTTAAGGTTCACGGCAGTCTGTGAGGGTTTTGTCTGGGAGGACTCACTGCAGTGTGTGAGTCTGTGTTCAGTGAAGGTTCCTTACAGTCTGTGAGAGTTTCCTCTGGGAATACTCACTGCAGTCTGTGCTCAGTGAAGGTTCCCTGCAGTCTGTGGGTGTTTTCTCTGGGAGGACTCGCTGCAGTCTGTGAGTCTGTGCTCGGTGAAGGTTCCCTGTAGTCTGTGATGGTTTTCTCTGGGAGGACTCACTGCAGTTTGTGAATCTGTGCTCGGTAAAGGTTCCCTGCAGTCTGTGAGGGTTTTCTCTGGGAGGACTCGCTGCAGTCTGTGAGTCTGTGCTCGGTGAAGAATCCCTGCAGTCTGTGATGGTTTTCTCTGGGAGGACTCACTGCGGTTTGTGAATCTGTGCTCGGTGAAGGTTCCCTGCAGACTGTGAGGGTTTTCTCTGGGAGGACTCAGTGTGGTCTGTGAGTCTGTGCTCTGTTAATGTTCCCTGCAGTCTTGGAGGGTTTTCTCTGGTAGGTCTCACTGCAGTCTGTGAAACTGTGCTCAGTGAAGGTTCCCTGCAGTCTGTGATGGTTTTTTTCTGGGAGGACTCACTGCAGTGTGTGAGTCTGTGCTCGGTGAAGGTTCCTTACAGTCTGTGATGGTTTTCTCTGGGAGGACTCGCTGCAGTCTGTGAGTCTGTGCTCAGTGAAGGTTCCTTACAGTCTGTGAGAGTTTCCTCTGGGAGTACTCACTGCAGTCTGTGCTCGGTGAAGGTTCCCTGCAGTCTGTGATGGTTTTCTCTGGGAGGACTCGCTGCAGTCTGTGAGTCTGTGCTCAGTGAAGGTTCCCTGCAGTCTGTGAGGGTTTTTTTCTGAGAGGACTCACTGCAGTGTGTAAGTCAGTGCTCAGTGAAGGTTCCCTGCAGTCTGTGAGAGTTTCCTCTGGGAGGACTCACTGCAGTGTGTGAGTCTGTGCTCAATGAAGGTTCCCTGCAGTCTGTGAGAGTTTCCTCTGGGAGCACTCACTGCAGTCTGTGCTCAGTGAAGGTTCCCTGCAGTCTGTGAGGGTTTTCTCTGGGAGGACTCTTTGCGGTCTGTGAGTCTGTGCTCGGTGAAGGTTCCCTGCAGTCTGTGAGGGTTTTCTCTGGGAGGACTCAGTGCGGTCTGTGAGTCTGTGCTCGGTGAAGGTTCTCTGCAGTCTGTGAGGGTTTTCTCTGGGAGGACTCAATGCGGTCTGTGAGTCTGTGCTTGGTGATGGTTCCCTGCAGTCTGTGAGGGTTTTCTCTGGGAGGACTCAGTGCGGTCTGTGAGTCTGTGCTCGGTGAAGGTTCCCTGCAGTCTGTGAGGGTTTTCTCTGGGAGGACTCAGTGGGGTCTGTGAGTCTGTGCTCGGTGAAGGTTCCCTGCAGTCTGTGAGAGTTTTCTCTGGGAGGACTCAGTGCGGACTGTGAGTCTGTGCTCGGTGATGGTTCCCTGCAGTCTGTGAGGGTTTTCTCTGGGAGGACTCAGTGCGGTCTGTGAGTCTGTGCTCGGTGAAGGTTCCCTGCAGTCTGTGAGGGTTTTCTCTGGGAGGACTCAGTGCGGTCTGTGAGTCTGTGCTCGGTGAAGGTTCCCTGAAGTCTGTGAGGGTTTTCTCTGGGATGACTCTGTGCGGTCTGTGAGTCTGTGCTCGGTGAAGGTTCCCTGCAGTCTGTGATGGTTTTCTCTGGGAGGACTCGCTGCAGTCTGTGAGTCTGTCCTCGGTGAAGGTTCCCTGCAGTCTGTGAGGGTTTTTTTCTGGGAGGACTCACTGCAGTGTGTGAGTCAGTGCTTGGTGAAGGTTCCCTGCAGTCTGTGAGAGTTTCCTCTGGGAGGACTCACTGCAGTCTGTGAGTCTGTGCTCGGTGAAGGTTCCCTGCAGTCTGTGAGAGTTTCCTCTGGGAGGACTCACTGCAGTGTGTGAGTCTGTGCTTGGTGAAGGTTCCCTGCAGTCTGTGAGGGTTTCCTCTGGGAGGACTCACTGCAGTGTGTGAGTCTGTGCTTGGTGAAGGTTGCCTGCAGTCTGTGAGAGTTTCCTCTGGGAGGACTCACTGCAGTCTGTGCTCAGTGAAGGTTGCCTGCAGTCTGAGGGTGTTTTCTCTGGGAGGACTCAGTGCGGTCTGTGAGTCTGTGCTCGGTGAACGTTCCCTGCAGTCTGTGAGGGTTTTCTCTGGGAGGACTCAGTGCAGTCTGTGCTCAGTGAAGGTTCCCTGCAGTGTGTGAGGGTTTTCTCTGGGAGGACTCAGTGCAGTCTGTGTTCAGTGAAGGTTCCCTGCAGTCTGAGGGTGTTTTCTCTGGGAGGACTCGCTGCAGTCTGTGCTCAGTGAAGGTACCCTGCAGTCTGTGAGGGTTTTCTCTGGGAGGACTCGCTGCAGCCTGTGAGTCTGTGCTCGGTGAAGGTTCCCTGCAGTCTTATAGCGTGTGCTCTGAGAGGTCCTTGTGGTCTGTATGTGCTCAGTGACGGTTCTGAGTATGTTCTCAGGGAGGGCTTCCAGCAGTCTGAGTCCGTGCTCAGTAAAGGCGTTTAGCAGTCGCCTAAAACGTGCTCAGAATGGCCTCGCTGCAGTGAGTGCTCAGTGGAGGTTCCCTGTGAGTGTGCTCTCACGTAGTTTCTGAGTGTGAGCTAGGGAGATCTTCTGCAGTCAATAAGAGTGTGCAGTCATGACGGGCTCCAGGCAGTGGCTCAGTGCCTACTGAGGGCCCCTACACCAAGTGAGCGCGTATCCAGGGAAGGCTGCCTGCAGCCCGTGAGTATGTGACGAGTGGGGCACGCGCCTCTTGCATCCTGTCATGGTGTGCTCCGAGAGGTATCCCTGCGCCCTTGGAGTATGCACTCGATGGCTCCCTCCGCGTTTTGAGTATGTACCCAGGACATGCTCTCGCCTCTCGCTGTTCATTCCTGCACCTAAGACCAGCCCTGTCCTCATCTTTCTTCCACAGACCCTCTTGTTGTCATGGTAACATAGTTCTCAGTTGCACATCATCAGTTTCCACAAGAAATCTGTTTCGGCTCTGGTTTTTATGATTGTTTTTGAAATTTGTCTCCGAGCAGAGATGAGCACCGTCCCACTATGAACCTCAGTGTGTGTGTGCCTGTGTATTTGCCTGTGTGCGTTGGTTTATATGTGTATGCGACTGTGTATATTTACGTGTGAGTGTGTCTGTTTGTACCCGTGCATGTCTGTTTGGAAATGAGCCTGGGTGTGCGTCTGTTTCCACGTGTGTGACGGTGTGTGTTTGTGTATGTGTGTTTGTGTGTGTCGGTGCCTGTGGCTGTGTAGGGTGGGGATGAGTCTGACTTGTCAATATTTACAGGTGCGTCAGAGGTCACTGACCCTTCTATTTTCACGGATGTCACTGGCTTGCTTATCTTCTGGCCTCTGTACATTTTTACAGGGGTGTGAGGGGTCTCAATTCACAGGTGGGTGAGAGGTCATTGGCTTGCCTATGTTTAGAGGTGTGTGAGACTTCGCTGACCTCTCTGTATTCATGGGCGTTTTAGAGGTTGCTGGCCTGTCTCTATTCTCTGGTATGTCAGCAGTTGCTGGTCTTTCTCTATTCACAGGTGTGTGAGTGTAAGGAAATGCTTCCTTTTGCATGTTCACCCCAACATTTTTGGACTGATGCTGCTGGTTTATCAGCTCTGAGAGTGCACTGAGGCCTGCTGATCAGACCTCAGTGCCAGTGTTCTTACCCTTCCAAAGTATATGTTGAATTGGCTACCCCCAATTGGCAAGGACTGACTTACTCACCAGTCCTTAGTATATGGCACCCAGGGTACCTCGGGCATGTAAGGCACAGTGCCCACCCAGGGCTGCAGCACTGTTTGTGCCATCCTGTGTGTGACAATGTACAAAATGGTCACCAGCCCGCCACTGAAGACTGGACGGGCACTGGCAACACTGCTAATTTGGTTTTGCCATTTAAACTAATGGCAAAGCCCTCACTTTCCTTAACAATATATGTCAGTCTCCCCTAAGGAAGGACTATATTGGCTTCTGACTCGGGGAAAAGTCATGCCCCAGCCCCAGACGAAAGGAGTGAGTTAAAGTAACTGTGGATTGACTCACTGCAACCCGCACCAGGGTCACCACAGCCCAAGTAGCCCACACCGGCAAGTTGCTAGCAACTGCAGATTTGCTGCTAGCTGCCATTGTGCACCCCAAGAGACCAATCCTCAATGGCCGAAAGTTGCACCCGAGTACGCTGGACCTGGGAGTGCCGTCAGAGTTCAGATTGGTCGCCCAAGAGGGACACTAGCCCCCACCCAAGGATTTCGCTGTGACTGCTGTATACAGAGACTAGTAGCCCAGCCGCAGCTGACCTTCTATAGTCTTGAAGAGGACTTTGTCGGATTGTGACCTCTGTGGCCAAAGTTTCCCCACAGGACCCGTGGACCAAAGAATCACCACAAAGGCACCCCCTTTGACTGCACAGCAACTGGAGCATCCTTGAGCATCTTTTCATCCTGTATCCTCAGCATCAGGACCACTGCATTAACGTCCATGACAGTTGTGTTGCAAAGCCTGGAAACGGACTGAAAAACTCTCGGGTTGACAGGTAACTGTCCAAATCTACCCCATTGGCCCCCCAGACTCTTGGTCCCACAACCCAGGCCAGAGTAGCCAAATTAACTGTGTGAGAGGTCACTGACCATTTTATTTTCACAGATTTCACTGGCCTGCTTATCTTCCGACCTCTGTATATTCACAGGTGTGTGAAGGGCCACGGACCTATCTCTATTCACAGGTGGGTGAGAGGTCATTGGCTTGCCTATGTTCACAGGTGTGTGAGACATCGCTGACCTCTCTGTACTCACGGTTGTTTTAGAGGTTGCTGGCCAGTCTCAATTCTCAGGTATGTCAGAAGTTGATGGTCATTCTCTATTCACAGGTGTGTGAGTGTAAGGAAATGCCTTTTTTTGCATGTTCACCCCTACATTTTTGGACTGATGCTGCTGGTTTATCGGCTCTGAGAGTGCACTGAGGCCTGCTGATCAGACCTCAGTGCCAGTGTTCTCACCCTTACAAAGTATATGTTGAATTGGCTTCCCCCAATTGGCAAGGACTAACTTACTCACCAGTTCCTAGTATATGGTACCCAGGGTACCTAGGGCATGTAAGGCACAGTGTCCACCCAGGGCTGCAGCACTGTTTGTGCTACCCTGTGTCTGACAATGTACAAAATGGTCACCAGCCTGCCACTGAAGACTCGATGGGCACTGGTAACCATGCTAATTAAACTTTGTCATTTAACAATATATGTAAGTCTTCCCTAAGAAAAGCCTATTGAGCCCTAAGGCAGGGAGCTGCATATTTTTAAGTGGGACATGTCAAGTCAAGTCACAAGCAATGTTTATTTAGACCATAGTCTTTAAACAGCAATAAACAACGATTAAAATAATAAATCAATGCAATTTCATCAGTAATTCCATATGAATAGGTAACCTTTACACGAAGAATTTACAACACGAATATCCCACATTAAATGACACAATAACATAATTTCCTAGTATGAATCTATCAGTACAACTCCATTAAAATTAATAAAAATTCGAGTTAATTTACATTTTTTGGTTAATAAATAAATACATATTAATAGCATTCAGCCTATAGGATCACTAAAAATACATCAATTTTCCCTAAAAACTTTTTACGGCCTTCATATAATTTCCAATTGCGATTGCAATCTCGAGATTAGGCATATCTGTAAGTAAGTCTACCGCCTGGGCTCGTGACGCCGTATCGTATTTAAAAAAAATAGGGCGTAAGAATAATTTACGCTGGGCTAAAACTGCCGCACAGTCTAATAATATGTGCAAAATATCGCTTTTTGTTCCCAGGATACATTTACAGATTCCATCAGGCTGGATCCTTTCTGCCTTTATTTTCTCATTTGCCAACCAAGGATTAATACCAAGGATTAATACCAATTCTTAGTCTTAAAATTTCACATCTAAGCCAATTATTTGGTAGAGTGTCCAGGTAAGGGTACCAGGCTTCCTTCAACCAAGAAGCCTTCATAAATTGTACCGATTTTTTCGTACCCAAGTACTCCAAGTCTACCCTTCTGGACAATTCCTGGCCTTGTGATTTAAGTATACCCTTGGTAAATTCTGCCTGCAGTGATTGTTGACAGATTCTCACCTTTAAGTTCTCACCAACCATATGCAATTTCTTTCTGGTCTCCTTGGCCCATTTTAAACTACTTAGTTGAATCTCATTTCTGCACCAGTGTGAGACCTTCTGTACCGCCCCGGGATCCTGGCGTTTCCAGAACCTTAGCAAATTCACTTGAGCCTGTACACTCCATGATGTTGTTCCTAGCTCAATTCTAATGGCCTGGATCATTGCTGAGCCTGGTAACGACAGCAGGGATTTTAGACACTTCCCTTCCTCTAAGTCCCAACTTAGCCTTTCTAGCAGAGACACAAGCCTTGGATTCCTCCCAATATGACTTTAGGGAGGGCCATAGTACTGAGACTGCCCTCATCAAAGCCACAGATGAGATCAGGAGAACTGTGGATCAAGGGGGCAAGGCAGCTTTGGTGTTGCTGGATCTGTCCGCTGCCTTTGATACGGTCCATCATGTTATCTTGATGGACCGTCTAAAGGCATGCGGGATCCTTGGGAAAGCCTGGGATCTTTTAAGATCCTTTCTATCAGGTAGAAGACAAGTTGTGGCTCTTGGAGACCATCAGTCTAAACCTTTTGTACTGCCCTGTGGAGTGCCACAGGGCTCCTCCCTTAGCCCCATGCTTTTTAATGTTTATGTTTCCTTATTGGCGCCTATAGTCAGGGCGTTTGGATTTGGCCTGACATCATATGCTGATGACACCCAAATTGTGGTGTCCCTGCTACCCGGAGACGAGGCAGGTTTAGACAATCGACTCCAGGAATGCATGTTATCAGTGGGGAGTTGGATGGCAGAGAACTGCCTAAAACTCAACACGAGCAAAACCGAGGTTATGTTGTTTGGCAACAATATTAACTTCTGGACACCAAATTGCTGGCCAGCTTCGATGGGTTCTCTCCTCGCCCACAAACAAAGTGAAAAACCTGGGTGTGATAATGGATGAAGGTCTTACCTTTAGTCAACAGGTTAATTCTGTGGCATCAAAACCTTTTATGTGATAAAAACAATCAGGAAAATACTGCCGTTCCTGCCCCTAAGCAGCCGGCAAACAGTGGTCACAAGTCTCGTAATGTCGTGATTGGACTACTGCAATAGTTTGTACCTTAACGCTCAACAAAGGCTCCTGAATAAACTCCAAATACTACAGAATGCAGCAGCCAGACTGATCTCGGGCACACCTCGGTTTGCACCCATTGCCAAGGAAATTAACAAACTACACTGGCTACCGGTAAGGAACCGAGTTCGCTTCAAAGCCCTTTGTCTGGTTTTTAAAGCGCTGCACGGCTCAGGACCTGATTATTTCAATCAGCATTTTCATTGGTACACACCGGAAAGGCAACTTCGTTCATTAGGGGCTAGGCTTGTCTCAGTACCACGCATAAAAAAAGCTCGATGGGGAGGCAGAAGCTTTACCTACACTGCGGCTAAAGCCTGGAACAACCTGCTGTTCCAACTAAGATGCATTACAAACCTCTTAGCTTTCAGGAAAAGCCTTAAGACTTGGCTTTTTGTCCAATAATTCTCTCCCATTTCTTTTGCTACAGGAGATGTAACTAGCGCCAGGACACCTCAGGGTAACAGCTGCGCTGTATAAATATCATTGCGATACAAAAGGGTACAAAAGAGGATGATGGACGGAACGTTTGAGCCAATCAAACACTCACCCCCAGTCAACTGATCTGCTGGACTGTTCCCATGAGGCACAGGGTCAGACTGATTTGCATATGGCCATGTCTGAACTGGGGTGGTGGAGTGAGCTAAAGAATGATGATGGATTAAACCCAGATCAGTTGACTGGGGGTGAGAGTTTGATTGGCTCAAGCGTTCCGTCCATCATCCCCTTTTGTATCGCTTTGTTCGCCCTAAGTTGGCGGGGGTATGCCCAGACGTGGGTCCCTTGCTCACTTTGCCACTGGATTCAAGCAAGCCTGGCTGATGACGGCTGAAATGCCAGAAACTGGTCCTAGGATGCTTGTTTCCGGTCCAGGGAAGACATGGCTTGGCAGTTCGGGCTGGACTGTTCCCATGAGGCACAGGGTTTAGACTGATTTGCATATGGCCATGTCTGAACTGGGGTGGTGGAGTGAGCTAAAGAATGATGATGGATTAAACCCAGATCAGTTGACTGGGGGTGAGTGTTTGATTGGCTCAAACGTTCCGTCCATCATCCCCTTTTGTATAAATATCATTAACATAACATAACATAATTTTTACCACTTAGGTAAAGGACATGTATTTTTATATATGTGTTAACAGCAACACTTCTAAGATGTTGTTTTGTTGTGGAAATGCTAGTAGCCCCATTGGCTAACACAGGGTTACCAGCTGACCCCTCAGCCTGGCTAACTTCTGATTCGGACTACCTAGCTGGATACTGTATATGGCATCAAATTAATTGTGGCATTAAACCCGACCTGATGCCCAGGACGAATTTTATGGCACCATTAAAGTAATGCAACTTTTAGAAAGTTGCCACTCTGTGGCCCAATTGTCCATTAGCCTCACACGGACACTGGCCAACAGACAGGCGCATTCTGTCTACCTGGGAAGTTGTGTGAATGACTCAGTGTCTTAGGAATAATAACAACCTTCTACAGGGTGAGGTGTTGCCTCCCCTTTGCAGGAAGCTACTCATGTTGTTAGCCCAAAAGGCAATTTTCAATGGCAAAGCCGCCTTTTGGTAGGCAGATGGTGTTCACACTCCTGAGGTGCTGCCCTTTGCTCAGTTAGGCAGGCAGGAAACAGGGACAGAGAGGGAAACCCAGTGCCCAAAGTGGTTTTCCCACAGGCGTGTAGCCCTCAGGTACCCACATCTCCAGGGTGGGCAACCAAGCTCCTGATATCTAGGAAGGGTCCCGACATCTTGAGAGGGGTCAGAATAGTGTACTGTGAGATTGTTAGATGCCACACATAGCTGGAAAGTTGTCACTAAGAGGGAGGTAACCTAGTAGCCCATTGGCTAGTGACAACATCATCACCCCAGGGCACTTTCTGGGAATAAATACCGCACCCCTGGCACCTTCCACCTCAGTTCACGTCAGAACTGGAACAAGGACCAAAGAAGGATGGTCTGCTGCTCCCTGGACTGCACAAAGAGAGGCTGCACCATTTGCTGGACAGCACTTGCTGCAATGTGGGCTAGCGAAGAGAGGACTGTGCCTGCGGCTCCTGGCTCAGGGAAAAGTCATTCCTCAGCCCCAGATGAAAGGAGTGACTCAAAGTAAGTGTGGACTGACCCGCTGCAGCCCGCACCAGGGTCATCACAGCCCAAGTAGTCCACACCGGCAAGTTGCTAGCCACTGCAGAAGATTTGCTGCTAGCTGCCATTGTCCACCCCAAGAGACCGATCCTTGATGGCCGAAAGTTGCACCTGAGTCAGCCAGAATTGGGAGTGCCGTCAGAGTTCAGATTGGTGTCCCAAGAGGGACACTAGCCCCCACCCAAGGATTTCGCTGTGACTGCTGTATACAGAGACCAGTAGCCCAGTCACAGCTGGCCTTCTATAGTTTTGAAGAGGACTTTGTGGGACCATGACCTCTGTGGCCAAAGTTGCCCCACATGACCGTGGACCAAGGAATCACCACAAAGGCACCCCTGTCGACAGCACAGCAACTGAAGCATCCTTGAGCATCTTTTCATTCTGTATCCTCAGCATCAGGACCACTCCATTAACGTCTATTGCGGTCGTGTTGCAAAGGCTGGAACTGGACTAGAAAATGCTCGGGTGGACAGGTAACTGTCCAAATCTACTCCATTGGCCCCCCCATACCATCTCCCTGTTGTATTTGGTCTCCCAAGTCAGGCCGGAGTAGTCAAAGTAACTTTTACAAACTTTTCAAAAGTTTGCAAACTTTAAATTGACCATTGCTTGTTTGCAGTTGATTAAAAAAGTGATAGCATCTTTAAAAATCTATGTCTCCAAAACCCTACAGTGGATTTTGCTCATCAAGGACTCTAAAAATTCATAAAAATATAATCTATTTTTATAAATCGGTGTTGTGTTTCTTTCATGTTGTGTTGCTTTCTTATTTCATTGTTTGGTACTGTTCCTTTGTGCCAGCCTTACTGCTCGAAGCCATAGCTACCCAGGGTGGAGCTTAAGGTTGTTCAAACGAGCCTGACTGGACCCAAGACAGTTTTTGTGAGTGTATTCCAAGGTAAGGCTGCAAAGCCATACCATATAATACACCCAAATAATCACAATAAGAAATCTCTGGACTTTCTCAGTTCAAAGGTGTGTGAGAAGTCACTGGCTTGCCTATGTCTATAGGTGTGTGAGAGGTCACTGGCCTTTCTCTATTCACATACGTGTGAGCAGCTGCTGGCCTTTTTTCTACTCACAGGTAGAGGAGAGGTCGCTGGCTTTTCTCTATTCACAGGTGGGTGATATCACTGGGTTGCCTATATTCACAGGTGTGTGAGAGGTCACTGGCCTTTCTCTGTTCACGGGTGTGGGAGAAGTCACTGGCCTTTTTGTAGCCCCATTTGGGGAGAGGCCCCTTGCCTTTCTCTATTCACAGGTAGGTGGGAGGTCAATGGCTTGCCTGTGTTCACATATATATGAGAAGTCACAATCCTTTCTGTATTCAGAGATGTGCGAGAAGTCACTGGCCTTTCTCAGTTTAAAGGTGAATGAGAGTTTGGGGGCTTGCCTGTGTTCACAAGTGTGTGGGGGGTCACTGGCCCTTCTCTGTTCCCAGATGTGTGAGAGGTCATTGGGCTTACTCTCTTCACAAGGGTGTGAGAAGTAACTGGCATTACTCTCTTCACAGGTATGTGAGAAGTCACTCACCTTACACTCTTCCCAGGCGTGTGAGATATCACAGACCTTTCTTAGTTCAAAAGTGTGTGAGAGGTCAGTGGCCTTTCTCAGTCCACAGGTGTGTGACAGGTCACTGGCCGTTCTCTGTTCCCAGGTGTGCGAGAACTCACTCAACTTTCTCTGTTTACAGGTCTGTGAGAAGTCACTGGACCTTCTTTGTTAACAGTTTTATGAGTGGTCACTGGCCTTACTCTCTTCGCATGTGTGTGAGAAGTCACTGACCTTTCTCAGTTTAAAGGTGCTTTACAGATCACTGGTCTTTGCCCTCAGGTGTGTGAAAGGTGACTGGCCTTTCTCCGTTCACAGGTGCGTGAGAGGTCACTGGCCTGCCTATGTACATGGATGTGAGAGACGTCACTGCCCTTTCTCTATTCACAGGTGTGTACGAGGACACTGGCTTCCCTGTGCTCACCGGTCTGCGTGAAGTCACGCCCCCTTCTTCGTTAACAGGTTTGTGAGTGGTCACTGGACTTTTTCTATTGACAGGTATGATGGCAGTCTATATGAGAACCCTAACATCCAGTGTGCACCCTGAATATCGATCCCAGAATATCGATGGGACACAATATTGAGGACAAAATATCAAAAGAGATATTGACAGGTAAGTAAGTCTAGATTTTCTATACCTGATTTCACATGTATCTAACAGTACATATATCTTTAAGTTACGTAGATGTGGAGTTAAGAACAGGAAATCTATACTTTCCTGTACGACCTTACCGTTCGATATTTTGCCCCACGTTATTCTGACAGTCGATATTCATTAGTTCAATCCTGAGAGGGTGACAATGTGTAGGTGTTCACTGCAGTGTGTGCGTGTGTTTGAGTCTGTGTGAGAGAAAGTGACCTCTCACAGTCCAAAGCTGACCCCCTCACTCTCACAAAAGGGGACTGCAACTATGTGAGAAGTGCCTCCTTTTTAAAAAAAATTTTTTTTACAGTTTTTAAGAAGCTGGTACTGGACCTGCACATCATGAAACACCTGAACTGTGAATTTCAAGAACTTCAGTGTTTACTTTTTGCGACATAGCTATAAATGAGTTTGACAATTGTATTTGATATTGTTTTAGGATCGTGGTTTTTATAAATGTTTTATGGCCATGTACCTGAATGGAGCAATATCTTAATAGTTTTAGTGATGAATTAATTTATTCTACTTATTTTATTGTATTTGTGTGTTGGTATGCTGTCCTTAGATGCATTGAAAAAGAAATGCGAAATAAAGAATACATTGAATTGAGACATAGCTGTTTACAATCGTTGACGAAAACACATTTTAGAAAATAGTTATTTGTTTTACAGTTTTCGTTTAGCTTTCTTCTTTATCCATCCGATACACCACACTGTATGTTCCAACGTTTGCAAAAAGGTAACCCCTTTCTGAACTGTGTATATTCTTATCTTTGCTAAGTCATATATGTTGTATCACGCGCCAAACTCAACATTTGGCAACTCAACGCAATCTGTTCAGATTCCTCCAAATATACTAAATTACATCTAGTAATATATATGCAGAGATGTCACCCAATTGATTATATACACCTTCACCTCTATTCTGTATTATATGCTAAACAGTGCTGTGGAACTGCAATAGTTACGTCCTAGCTATATAAAAAATTTGTATGGAATAAAGCACGGTGCCAGGATGCTGCAAGTCATTCAGGAGTTCCTTTACAAGGTATCTCCCAGGTGAATTGGGACAGATATCATTTTAGCATACAGGAGAGGGTATTTTATTCCTTCTAATACAAGGTAACAGCACCACCCATCCGACAAATAGCTTAATTTTGTGGCCATTACTCCTTCAAATAAAGGAAATGGTATGGCTGGAGATATGCAGTATAAGCACGGAGTCTGTAGTGCAACAATAAACACTCCAATAGGGAGCTGGAAAGTTTGTTGCAAAAACATATCATTATCAATTTACTGTTTTGAAACTGCTATAGTTCAGAATCTGTGGTAACCTGCAGATGTTTTAGTGTCATAAACCCTAGAAGGGCAATAAATAAACAGGCTGCCATAAATGTCTCATTTGTGCAGATTGCAGTTTTTTTAAAGGTAGAGCTCAAAGACCAATTCTCCCTTTCATTGTTTAAACAGAAGATTTAGTTCTGCTGGAGGATCTGCCTTCACACTGCTAGCTGGCTCTGGCAGCAGGGATTGCGACATCATAACTGCAGTGTAACAAATTATTACAGTAGAGTAGCTACATCATTGTCCTTTTACAGGTGACTAGTGATATCACAACTAGACTGCAAAAATAACATTAGAATCGAGTTTTTTTTCCATTTTTATTGCTGACATCAAGTTTTTATAAATATAGAAACAATCTCTCCTTCTGGTTGGATCTTTACACGAAATACACAAAGACACACATTGCCCTGAAATGATTAAAACTGCAAAATAGTTGTACTCAGTACCTGTCAATTAAACTATACATGAGCTCCTGTAGAGAATTGAAAGAGGACATTTTGGTATCCCCAGTATTGACTATGAGGATCTATTCTGAATTTCCCGGGTGGGTCATATTGGTGTAAATATGGCTTACAATCAGGGATGGACTGGGACTGAAATAGGCCTGGACACCAAAATAAAAGTGGCCGTCATTAGTGAATTAGAAAGCTGGGACAGGCCTATCTTTTAATGTAAGGAGTTCTCTGCCCAACTCGGGAGTCTCTGCAGTCGTAAACTTACTATTAACTCGTAGTTTCTCAATAGCAAAAATATTAAACTTCCACAAAAGTTAAAGTTTACCTTTGTGAATCAGTTTCACTGACCATCACACCAGACCATCGGTCACTGCGTGGCTGCCATATAGACCTGTCCAACCCTGCTTACAATCTCTGAGATTTTGATAAGATATATTTGGTATTGCCAGCAGACTGTACAAATTGCAAGACTTGACTACAACTAACAGAAGTTTCTATGGCAAGCTACAGGATCTAGCTCAGACGCAAATAGTAATAAGAGATAGACCACCATCTTAGCTCCAAGATGTGGTTGCAAGTTCTACAGATATTCATTTGATTCCACAATTCATTCTGCCAGGGGGTATCTCATGAATCTGAATTTAACAGCAAGATTTTACACCTTGCCATCTGTCTTCCCTAGGCTTGTGTGGAAGAAGGAAGCACGCTAATTTCATTCATTGATTCGTTGTGCGAAGCCTGGAGCCAAACAGAAAGGAAATCAGGGTTTTCTTAAGGGTGTGCGTGAGTACACACTTTAGGATGATGTAAAGTTATGGCACACCAAACACAAACTCAGAAACAAGGACTTCAATTTGTCTCAAGTGGGAGCATGAGATCTGTTAACTTCACCAAAGAGTGAAAAATAGAACAGGACTGAAAATTAGTGCATTGCAGCAAAACCAATGTGGAATTACCAAAATAATAAATTTAAGGAAAAAATATTATATTGTTGTTATGCATGCCTTTGAGGAGCGGAGGGAGAAGAGAAAAGTAGGCCTCCAAAGTTTAGAAGTGGAAACATTAGATGACGTTAAAAAAAATTATAAAGTTTTAGCTCTTCTGAGAAGGAAAGAATACTGATGTACTCTGTGCAGAGTTTTTGTGGTGGGGAGCTAAGAGCCAGGAAATGACACTGAAGTACTAGAAAACATTGACCTTCCAAAAAGGGTCACTCGTGGTGCGACTGCCAAATGACCACACTGTTGAAAAGTTTTTTTCCATCAGTGTCAAAGGCATTTTCAAGTGTGGCTCGCGTGTCCTGAATGGCTAGAGCTGAAGCCCTGAAAACCAATGAGCTGTCTGAAGGAGTTTACCGTTACCTCCAATGTCGGTGCTGCAGCGGGGGCAGCGAGGCTCATTGGCTGGAGCCCAATGCAATGCTTCCTGATTGGTCCAGGCTCTCTAAATACTTGACACAAGGAAATCCTGCACTAATTGTCTTGCTAGGAACAGCGAGATGATTATTTACACAGAAAACAATGTATGAGATGTGCTAAGCACCTGACCACTGACAAAGGCTGAATGAATGCCACAAAATGGTGGCTATGAGTTACAGACATGCAGATGGTGCCCTGGTGCCACCGGATAGGTGGCGAGCTATTCAAACCAAGATTAAAAACACAGGGGCAGATTTACAATCCCCTTGCGCCACTTTTGCGTCACTTTTCCCATGTTAAAAGTGACGTCAAAAGTGGCGCAAGAGGCTTGTAAATCTGCCCAACAGTTTAAAAGTCCTACGCCACGTGGCACTGGCGAGAATTGGATTTCTCAGGGTGGACATTTCTGTGAATATACAGGTGTTGTGTGTTTTCGTATCCGTGTGTGCGGGTGAATGTTTAAATTACTCTATGTGGGTGTGTGTCTGATGATCTTTCTTTTTAAATTACTCTGTAAGTGTTTTGCTTGTGTTTACAGTTGAACGCCTGCTTTTAAGTGGAAATACATTTTATCTAGTTAGCTATCCATTGAAACTGTTCAAATGAAACAGTTTTAACATTTAACTGCTGATTTTATCTAGTGCCTTAAATCCCATCGGCAAGGGAGTCAATGTTTTCAAATGCAAGAAAATTCAACGAAAACGCATATTATTTGTTGTTTGAAGTTTTGTTGATTTACATCGTTACTGTTAAGTCCGTTTGTGCGTATGTTCTTGTATGACTGTGCGTTTTTGTATGATTAGTTGTTCGTAGTGTCATTTGTAGCAATGGATTTTTTGCTCTGATTATATGTGATTAATTGTGATCCTGATCAAGTTATAGATTACGAATGTATTTCTTGCATGTTAAAATATTTCTGTGTGTATGTGTTTAAATATGTTTTTTCCTGTCGATGATTCCATCTGTGTGCGCTCGATTGTATGCTTATGTTTTGCAGAGGCTTTCAGTGTTATTTTCTGTGTGTGTTTCTTTGTGTACTAGTGTGGCTGTTCTGGCATTAGTCTGTGCCCGATTATTTTGTGTGTGTGTTGGTGTCAATTTCAATGTCACTGTTTCACAGTGTATCTGTGGATGTGCTTGCATACACATGTTTGTGTTGAACATGTTTTTTTTTCAATGAGACACTCGGTGCTTAATTTGAGCTGGTGACATAACATAAACGTCAGCACCGGCGCTTGTGACAGCCTGCCACAAGGTGGCGCTGTTTGGCTATTTTAGAGATGACCTGCCACCCAAAGCCATTTCTGTAGCTTTGGGGGCCTGAAATAGTCAGATTTGTCACACTTGTAGGAGTGTGATGGTTAGTAGTTGTCTTGTTACTATCATTGGCAGCATAGCAGGGGCAATGTGTGGTGCAAGCTGCATTGGCCTCCTGACGAGAGCCCTGGCACTTATGTTTTTACAAATTCAGCACTTGAGACACTGTATTGCGAATGATATGCCTAGGCGCATATTGTATGCACACTGTGACACGGGACTCAAGCTGCACCTCACTGAGGAGGCCCAAAAAGGTCACAAGCACTAGTCGGGGTTTCTTTTGCTCCTGTTCACAGGGGGTAAGCCTGGCAGTTCAGGATTGGCTGTTCCTTTTGAAGCAAGCAGGCCCAAGACTGATTTGTATAAGGTCTATCACTGCCTAAAGTGGCACACAGGGTGAGGGATATGGTCTAGAATAATTACAAGTGTCTGAGATTAATTCAGTCATTCCACTCATCTGTGTTTGTTTGTAAGTGCGTTGTTTGCATATATATTTGAGTATGTGTCTGTGTTTGTGCATACTTATTTATCCTGTATATTTTGTATTTGAAATTGTATTTGAGTGTCTGAGAATGCAGTTATGTGGTTGGTGCTTCTGTGCGAGTCTGAATCCATGTTTTGTTTGCTTGAGTGTGGGAATCTTTTTGTGTTGCTGTGTGCGTGCATGTCCTTGTGTGTTATTGCATGGCATGTTATCTGTTTTAAAGAGTTTTGCTGCTACAATCCTACACTGACAGAGAACAGCCTAATTCCTCAAAGGAGATAGTTTTTGAAATGTTGTGCATAGGTGATGATTGTGCGTGGAGTGGGTAGTTGCAGGGCCAGACTGGCCGTAGCAGACACCGGGCATTTCCCCGGTGGGGGCCAGTTTTGTGCCCGTGGGGGCCGGTTTTGTCACTGGGGGCCAGTTTTGTGGCAGTGCTGCAAAATCGCCCCCTGTAACGAAAGCGGGAGCGGTGCTTCTTGCTAGCACCACCCCCTCCCAGGGCCGGTCGAGCAGCAATCTGCCAGGGCTGGTTGCTGTTCCTAGTCCGGCCCTGGGTAGTTGGGTAATGCTGGTCCTACAACTTCCAATTTTGATGTTCCTGAATAGTAATCGTTGATTTGTGTTGTAGCATAGTGCTTTTATACCTCCTATCAAGCCCTCAAAGCGCTTACTTCAGTCAGTCAAGTGAGTAATACTACACCAATAGGGCCTGGGTAGGAGAATGATTGTCAGATCTATTAGTGTTTAGTTTTGATGTAGTGTGTAAAGCCCGAAGAATGTGTTTGAGACTTGGAGCAGTGCTTGTGTTTGTAGTTGTAAGAAAAGGAGTGTGAGGATAGGATTTTAGGCAGCATCTACAAACCAGTCAGTGATGGCATGATGGCATTCAGTTGAGTTACGCTTTTGGGAAAATTCAGGCCTTTATTTCCTCCTCTGAATTTTTGATGATTGTTGATGGTTCTTATCATCTTTGGGAGTGTTACAAGGCCTGCACGTCTGTCCTGAAGCAAGGAGTGATCGTTGACATAGTAGTGTGCTTGACAAACAACACTCTTAAATGCCTTAAATTGAGCCTAAGCAAAAGACACACAAATGATGGACGGATTGCTGAACAAATCGAACATTCACCCCCAGATAAGAGATCTGGGTTAAATCAATTGCTTCTTTTGCTCACTATGCCACCCCAGTTTAGACCCAGCCGTATGTAAATCAGTCTTGACCCTGCTCCTCATGGGAACAGTCCAGCCCGAACTGCCAAGCCAGGTCCTGAGTCTGGCAGGTCATAGCCCATCAGAGCTCATCAGCTGGAATTGGGGAGGTGCAGCTAGGGTTACCTGATTACTCTGTCTTCCAATTTCCAGCCTTCCCTTTACACACCATTTAACCTCATCAGTTCAATGGGAATTAAGAAAGACTATAAGTCCCAGAATGCAATGAAAGCCCCAGACTGAAACAGTGTCCCTGGGGACATGGAGCTTTCTGGTAATGTTAGGACCCCACCCCTGTCTGAAAGCCTCCCTGCCCTCAACGGGTAGTGTTGCATTGATTCATCTGTAGGTACTGGGCGATGTATGCCAGTACATCTGAGGTCACAGTAATATTGCAGGGCTCAGCAAGGAAGAAAAGGATTTTTTTTTTTTGCACATCTTATTAATTACTAAATGAGGAACTGGTTTCTACATTGACGTACAAACGGCGTACTTGATCGCCATCAGAAACCCTAAATTCCTCAAAGTTTTTACTGAAGTGGGCAAGAACCCATGCATGCTGACCAGCGCTATCCCCCCCCATCCAATCTCTGTTGCCAAACAGCAGTATTTCAATTTCTCCATAGTTCATTTTAACCATTTCCTTTGCAAAATGCCCAATTCCCTACCTGAAGCATGCTGAAATGCTCATCGCGATGTCTCTTCGCCTCACCTGCCAGAAGATAATTTGATTGTTCTGGGTAGAGAGATCAGAGGCCCACACGAGCAGAGCCTGCCATACCCTGTTTACTACTCGAGCTCCAGGGGAGATTTGGGAAGACCTGAGCAGCATCGGTGACTGGTTGGCAATGGTGCCGCATGAAGGGAAGTGGTCTAATGAGATCCACACTCAAGATACCACCACCACCATCATGTGCACTCCATAGGTCATGGAATGAAGACAAACTACGATCCCCCACGCCAGCAGCATACAATCTAACCTGATGGCAATTGTGATGGCCGCTGGCCTCCCAAAAATCCTGGGAATGAATGAGGTACACCTGCTGGAGAAGTTAAGCTGGAACAACAAGTTAGAAATCAGGTAAAAATAACATCAAACAGATCAAGGGGGGCTTCTCATGAAGCAAAATCATGCGGTGTGTGGGTGCAGAGGAGGTCAGGTTACCTGATGGCATGGCAGAAGCTCCTAAACATTACATGTTACTAGCTGGGTGATCCAACCCTCCGCCCTCCCGTATATTTGGGGCCCATATCCACATGGGTAGCTCCTGTCAATAAGGAACTAGAAAGACTAATCTTGTTCAACTGAATTTGATAAAGTACAAATTAATAATAATTGAAAGGAGAACCTTAAAGCTTTTCGGGGAGCTGAAATGAACCCAATACAATGCGTGGGTTCAGGGTCCAGCTGATTGGCCACCCATGAAGCCCCGAGGCTGTCTCTAAATATAAAAAAAATCCATACAGTAAACGTTGTTGGACGTTTCGCTTGTTTCTGGAGCAAAACTATGACTTCATATTGCAAACAGGGCCCGCGCTGCAAGGTAACACTGGGACTCCGGTCAGCCTTCACCTTTCCATTCCAAGACCCGGAAGTTCTTCACTAATGACCTCTGTTCAATTTACAAACAATTCAGTCTTTTCAAACTCGGCACAGGTCGAAGCAACAGTTCCCAGCCTGCACGTGGCTTTAGGTTCGTGGACAAATACTTCCCGGTGTCAAAGTTCACAGTGTGCCCTTATTGGCAACACATCCAACCGGAGGTGAGCATCTCCACAGCCACCAGCTGTGTAAACTAGAGTCGGGTTATTGCACAACACAAACTGTGCCTGTAGTGCAACATTCGTTCAGGACCGGACAGGGAAACCAAAAGCAGCTGAGCCCTGGCAAAAATGCACAAACCAGCACTGCTCTCTCCAACTCCTCATGCTCACTCTCTCCCTCTTCCAACCATCCATCCTCTCTCTTCTTCTCGCCTTTTTCTCTTCTCTGTCTCTTATGGCTTCCCCCTACCTTCCCTAGTGCTTAATTTGAGTCGGTGGTTTCGGTGCTCGGCACCTGCACTTAATTGGTAGCACGGGCACTTATGACAGCTGCCACATGGTGGCGCTGTTTGGATAATTTAGAGTTGTATTAATTCAGTATGCATTAAAAACAACTAATGCCTGCTGCCCAAGCTATTTTTGTAGCTTTGGGGGCCCGGAATAGTCTGAATTGTCACACTTGTTGCAGTATGCTGGTTGGTAGTTGTGTAGGTACTGTCATTGGTAATGCTGGCAGTGGCAATGGGTGGTGCAAGCTGCAGAGGCCTCCTGACTAGAGTCCTGACACTTTTTTTTTTTTTTACAAATTAAGCACTGCCTTCCCCCTTCCTCCCTCTCTTTTCCTCTCCCTTGAAGCCTTCTCATGCTTGCTGCAGTTAACCTCAGTGAGCTGGGGAAAGTGGCAGAGCACCAGTCCTGGCTGTGGGCTTTCCAAAACCAGTCTCCAAGGACCCCAGCCCACCGGGGAAATGCTGATGCAATAAAAACCTGTCCGGCGCTGCATTTGTTATCCTGACAGGCCGAAACGGCCACACCGGCAGTAGCATAGCTAGGGCGCCATGGTCCCTACTGCAATACAGGAAATTGGGCTACCCATCCCCTGGTTTTGTAGTAAAAACAGCCACTAGTTTGGCAAAGCGGGCCCTTCACAACCCTGACACTGGTACCACTGCACCTGCTCCACTACTGATAGCCACTCCACGCCCCTGCACACATGCCTCATCCTATAAGTGCCCGGGAATGTGCTACATCCAGCCTCACCGTCCGCCGCCATGCTTTCTCCATAGAGGTAGGTGATGGCAATCTGTGTGAAAATATAGAAACTCACTGGTGCAACCCCATTACAGATAAATCACTACCATATACTTAAGTTCTGGCCCAGTTTCATGTTTCCAAAAAATCCTAACAAAGATACCTAATACATATACATACATTAGCGTTCAATGAGCCATCATCCATTGGCCTGCTTACTTGTCATTAACATTTTGCTTCTGCCTCTCACAGCAGACAGCTTGAGGCAATGGGTCCGCCCACCTCAGGCATTGATTGCCTCTCTTCACTGTGAGTGACGGCATTTTGCTTATGGACATGTGCACATCCACCTTACACGTAGTTCACTTCAGTACCAATAACAACAGGGCAATCTCTGCTTTCATTACAGCTTTCATTGTATGTTTTGTATTTTTTTTGCGATAGGTTATTTTTTACTTTTGCAAGTATACCCATGTCACCTTTATACAGTTGCATTTTTATGACTTTTACACTTTAAATGCCTACGGCATATGTTTGCCAAAAATAAATAAATAAAACATTGCATGTTTGCTAAGGCCAGACCTATTGGCTTTGCAAGGGCTTGTAGTATTATGTTGCTCCTTTTAATTTGAGTGTGAAACCTTAAGCCACCTTCTCCTCCACGAACACCTGTGTAGTCCACATCTGGGTAGGGTGACTAGCACAGCCGGACTGGGAACAGCAGCCAGCCCTGGCAGATTGCTGCTCGACTGGCCCCGGGAGCACGGGTGCTAGTGAGAAGCACCACTCCAGCTTTTGTTACAGTGGGCTGATTTTGCAGCACTGCTGCAAAACCGGCCCCCAGTAACAAAACCGGCCTACCAGAGAAAAGCCCGGTGCCCGCTATGGCCAGTCCGGCCCTGGTGACTAGACATCCGAGATTTGCCAGGACAGTCCTGGTTTTTCATGCACAGTCCCAAGGTTCCATCTCTTTTATCTTAAATAAATACATGGCCTGGTTTTTGAAAGAGGGTGATGCGAGGGAGCACAGAAACTACAGTGAGTTTAGTGCACATCTCCATTTAATCCGGCTCTCTCCTCCCACCAGGGACAGAAACTTGTTTAAGGAGTCACATGGTGTTCTGCCTGACCTCATTAATGCAGCACAACAGGTTTTAAAGAGCGGTCTATCTCTATCAGTGTCCCTTGAGTAGGGCCGGACTGGCCATAGCGGGCACCGGGAATTTCCCCGGTGGGCTGGAGTCGTGCGGGCCGGTTCTATGCCCGTTGCGTTCTGGTTTTGTCACTGTGGACCGGTTTTGCAGCAGTGCTGCAATATTGGCCCCCTGTAACAAAAGCGGGAGCGGTGCTTCTTGCTAGCACACCCCCACACCCCTCGGGTCCCAGGGCCGGTCGAGCAGCAATCTGCCAGGGCTGGTTGCTATTCCCAGTCCGGCCCAGCCCTCGAGCCCATCAACCAAGGCCAAGCCTGTCCATGGGGTTCATCATAGCACAGGGGTGCTTTTATCTGATGGATTTCGGCGGTTTACACAATTTTACATAACAAAGCTGAACAAGCATTTTCAATGCAATAGATCTCGCAATTGCGAGATTTTAAGCTATTGGCATTGTAAATGATAATGCCTTTTATTTATGTGTTTTTCAAAGCAACACATATATAAAAGGCATTGTCATTTCTAATTCTAATAGCTCAAACTCTCGCAAATGCGAGACCACTTTAATGGTGGCCGCGCCCCTTTCTTTAAATGCTGCTTGCTGTATTCAGGTTACAGTGAGCTGCATCTAAAGAAAGGGGCGCGGCCAACATTAAAGTGAAAGCGCGTAAGTATAAAAATAAATAAATAAAGAATGCTTTTATAGTGCGGCCGCTAAAGTGAAAACGGTCACACTGTAAATTGAATAAATAAATAAGCACGGCCACTAAAGTGACAGCGGCCCGCGTTGTAAATTAAATAAGCGCGGCTGCTAAAGTGAAAGTGGACCGCGCGTAAATTAAATAATTAAATAAGCGCAGCCACTATAGTTAAAGCGGACCGCGCTGGAAATTAAAAAATACATGACTAACAACAATATAAACGGTGCAAGTGTGCTGAGACGTCGTGGGTGGAATAGGGAAGATCATTAAAGTAAATAGTGCTCACCGACTAGATAAGCAATATCAGACTACAGGAGGTAGTCCATAAACCCTATAGAGACCAGGGCCAACATGAGTAACAAACAACAATGTCTCTAAGGGTCCTTTCGAAATCATTGCTCTTCATTCGTGAATAGGCTGAGTAGTCCCACCTTGGTACCGCCTTGTCTGCATTTGTAACCTCCCATAATGACTGGACTTTTTACTTGTGTTGTTACACAGTCTGCTTTATCTAGTCGGTGTGTAACAAACAACAATGTCTCTAAGGGTGTAAGTTAATGGTCAAATTATTGGGAGTACAATTAATTGCTAGGAGCACAAGGAAAAAGCAGGGAGACAAAAAATTCAATGTGACAACGTAAATTTGTTGTTTAGCTAACTACATATATTTGTTATATAGATAACTTCATATATTAAAACATGTATGAAAATAGCACTGCGTTACATTAAATGGCATGTAACCTGTGGGATACTATGCACAAGTGCTCGTGAAATGGTGAACGGCGCAAGTGACACGTGAGGAAGTATGTACAGCGACACGAAGGGGCGCAACAAAAAAACAGTTGGTGACAGAATTTACATTGTAGAAATACCCAAACAATAAATGTTAATATATACAGGGGAATTCAAGATGAGTATCCTCGAAGGAATAGCGCCGTAATTTTCGCTGTAAGAGTCAACGGCGTTTCGGCCTGTAGGAATGTTTAGGCCAACATCAGGACAAGGTTACAATTATTTTAATAACAGTGACGTAGAGCAAGAGTGGGTGTCCCATCCGTAGACGTGCAGGTGCGCGTAATTGGTCAGGCTGGGTCAGGACGTATCCAAAGAGGTCGGGTTTAAGTGGGTCATCCGGGGAACCAGATTTAATCTTAGCAGTAAGCAACTCCAAATCTTTAAGGGACATGGGAGATAGATCTTGTAGGGAATAGAGTATGACTGTCGTAGCAGGGTTCTCTAGAGGTTTGGGGGCTCTTACCCTCATTTTGAGGGCACTGTAGATGCCTTCCACCTTATTAATGAAATGTTTAGCCAGTGACTCACAATGCGTATTATCAGAGATTTCACCATCTCTTTCAAAAGGGAAAAAATGGTTTTGGAAGGGTTGAGGCTTGTCGAAATCAAGTTGGAATAGAATGAAGCTTTGGTCTTTTGGACTAATTTGTGATAGGCTTTAATAGCTTTCCTATAAGTGATTTTTCCAGTAGCATTATAGTCAGATCTCCAAGCCCGTTCTAAGACTTTACATTTTTTCTTTTCCTTGGTCAAGGATTCGTTGTACCATGCGTGAGTTTGGGTACACTTGGCACTATTTATTTTCCTCGGGATACATTGATCCAGCGAATTATTGATCCAGCCCCTGAAAGCGCTATCTGCTGCCTCTAGATCATATACAATTATTGGAAGTACTAATATATCTCTTCAGTGAAGATTCGAAAATGGCGGCCGCTAAGAGGAATTTTTCTGAGACCTGTTATTTCGCCTGAAAGTCTTTAAGTTTGCCTTTGAGTGACAAACCCAATACTTATTGTTGATTGAGCACTACTCAGAGGTTACTTGTTGTATTGAGACTTATTTGAGGATAACCTTTAAGGTACTGTTTGCTACAACTTTTTGAAAATAAGACCCAGGTCTTGGAATTTTCATATACAATTACTGGGAGTACTAATATATCTCTTCAGTGAAGATTCGAAAATGGCAGTTGCTAAGAAATATTGTTCTGCGAAGTACTATTTTGCCTGACAGACTTTAAATTTGTCTTTGAGTGACAAACCCAACACTTATTACTGATTGAGCACTACTCAGAGGCTATTTATTTTCCTGAGACTTATTTGGCGATAACCTTTTCCCTTCTACCATTGGCATTTTAGTGAAATCTCTCACATGGAACGCTGATATTTGCAGCTCTCTACTCATGATTAATCACAGCGCTCTATTTGGAATGTGCTGCCATTTCTTTCTTTCTTACTGCCATTGATAATCTGGTGGTTACACGCTGATTATCTCCCTTTGTATATTTTTCTTCCTACTACGCATTGGATACTCCAGCAAGTGTTTCACAATATGCAAACGGATTTTTCTAACTTTTTTCGCATAAGCGCTAGATTGCTGATTTTGGTTTTGGGGGCGCAGTGGTCCACTCATATTGCTTTTTCTGTGAATACACTAAGGCTATTTAGCCTTAGTCATTACGAGTATCTAATGGCGGAAGGTACAGGTGGTACCATTAAAGACAGAGACTCCAAAGGGAATCTGAAACACTCTAAACATTCTCCACCTATTTTGGAATCTCTAACTAAAGGAAGTCCTGACTCTGCTTCAACTTTGGAGGCTATTCTACTTAAACTTAACACGGTACATGACAAACCTCAAAGCACCAAAACCAATACGGATCTACTTCAGGTGGAGGTGGCAGGGATCTGTATGGACTTTAAAGAACTTTCAATACAAGTGTCTAATGCTAAGATACGAATAAGTAATGTGGAAGATTACACAAATAAGCAGGCTAAGTATATTTAAAATTTGGAGCGCTCTATCTCATCTTTAAGGAGAGATCTAACTGAACAGGAAGATCGTAACCGGAGAAGTAATCTCCATATCTTTGGTGTACCGGAGGGGGTTGAGAACTCTTCTCGATCAGTGATTGACTTCTTGATCTCTTGGATCCCAAGTGTTATGCATCTCTCTTTCAAACAAGATTTCGCAATTGAACGAGCTCACAGAGTTCCAACTTTTAAACCTAAAAATATGTCCTTCCCTAGACCACTGATCTTCAAGCCATTGAGACACCAAGACACAGACCAAATCTTTGCACGAATTAGGAAGATTAAGTCGATTCAATGGGAGGGTCACAAAATTTCAATCTCACAGGACTGCCAGAGATACCATAATCCGTCGGAAAGGCTTCCTTAATCTGCGTAGAAGGCTTACTAACATGGGAATTCCATATTCTTTTGCTGGACCCTCAAGATTCCGGATAACTTTCAAGGGGAACTCGCAGATCTTTTATGAACCTGCAGATCTCTCAATGTTTTTGGACAATCACTCTCAAGCTCAGATGGATTCGGACTGTCAACCTGGTTCTTCACGCTCCTAGTCAATCATATGATCCTGTTATGCTCTTTATACTTCCATGATATACCATATCCTTTTTGTTGCTCTATAATATTTGATTCTATCCTTGCATATTTTATGAATTGCTGGAGTTCCTGTAACATGCTTTAAGTATTCTAGGTTGCTCTCACTGTACCTTATACAGATTTTTCTGTCAGGATTGTACTTGTTATTACTGGTCTGATATATTTTATATTCTGCACAGGTCCGTTTTTGACACTTTATACAGTATTATGTATCAGATATGTGATATTCAAGGTTATTTTTGGGCTTATTTCTTTGGGAGTTTCTTATATGATATCAAGAGGTGGGGTATTCGTTTGAACTTCACTGATCCTATTCTAATCATTCAGTCTGTGACGATCTTTCTTTTAGCATTGCCTGGTACTATATCTCCCTTTGCTAGCTTTCCTAATTTAGGTAAGTGTTCTCCCCTTAATTAGTTTTTATATGTAAGTTAGTCTTTATATATATATTTACTATCTATTTACCTCCTATGAATTGTTCTGATGAATATAGAGGGGGCCTAAGCATTATATGTATCTACTGTGCTCTACTTCTAATGTTGGGGTCAATATTGACCAATTTCTATGATATATTTACTTCTTTATTCTGTCACATTGAAATGTTAGATCATTATGTCGGTAGTACTTTAGGACTTATGATACTCGGTTATGCATTGTTTTATACCATATAGCTAGTTTATGATGACCCTGAAACATAGCACTAGATCTTATGTTTATAGATGTATGGGGTGCATATAAATTGAGATGTATATGTTACATTTATTATGAATTATCTATTTCGGTAAAGTCATCTTTTATATATATATATATATATATATATATATATGTGTTCTTTACCTCATATTTAACTATTTATCAAATTGGTTGTTGCCATATCCCTGATATATAGCTGATATGTCTTCGTAACCCGCTGGTCATTTATTTATGATGTATCTTTCGTTCCGCTGTTTCCCTTGTTCCGCTGACTCTCCTTGATGGAGTAGTCTGTTCTGATTATAGTAGCTGCTGTGGCTGCTTATTCATGTTGATTCCCCATGCAACATGTCTCTTACAGACATCCCCTGGGGGGACTTGGTTTGGATGTTACTCCGGATACATTTGGAGTGCGTCTGAACCCTCTTGATGTTTTCCTATTCTTTCTTCTTCTCCCTTTTTCATACCTTCATAATGGGACATCTGCCTCACTGCCTCGATTTTTTATATATTTTTTAGCTCTTTCCTCGAATTTTACTGCTGTTTATAAATCATACATACGAATGCCAGGTATAAATGTAATTTCCCTTAATGTTAAGGGTTTAAATAACCTGGTTAAGAGAGCCGAGATTCTAGATTATTGTAAGAGTTTGTCTGGTGATGTGGTGCTACTCCAACAGACTAAAATAGGCTTTAGAGAAGCCCTTCTTATGAGGAGAAACTGGCTGGCAGATATTACATGCTCTGAAGCCTCTGGTAAGAAAAACGGGGTTGTTACTCTTATTACTAAAAAATGTGGCTTATCTATAATTGCAGCTGAACATGATGCTAACAGGAGATGGTTACTTACACGACTGACTAATGGTTCGGATGATCTATATATTATGAATTTATATGCTCCAAATATTGATGATCCGAACTTTTGACGTGCTATAAATAAAAAACTTGCTGATATGCCACAGAATTCCAAAACAATTGTTGGAGGAGACTTTAATCTTTCTCTCTATCCTATTTTGGATAGACACTCTGCTTTTAAATTTCGACCTCCTAGAGCACATAAGCAATTGCTTAATATGTGTTCATCACATCATCTCGTGGACGCTTGGAGACTACACAATCCAACAGGTAGTGCTTTCACCTTTTTCTCTTCCCCCCATTCTAGTTTTTCTCGTATCGATTATCTTCTCGCTGACGCTTCCCTTTTAAAACATACAACGAATGTCAGGATTCATCCAATAGTTGTCTCTGATCATGCGGCAGTCTCGTTATCTATTCTTAGCCTTAAAGATACAAAAGGACCTCGTAACTGGTCCCTAAACACAGAAATTTTAGAGGATGACGCTGAAGTCAAGGAACTTAATGATGAAATTCTGGGTTTCTTCAAAGAAAATGAGTCATCAGTGGACTCTCCGATAATATTATGGGATGCGTTTAAATGTACTATAAGAGGTCATATTATTAAGAAAATGTCCAAAAGGAATGGCAATATTAGAAGATCTCTCCAGTCTCTGAGGAATGATATTAAACAAAAAGAGACAATATATAGACATACTAGTGACAAATCGCTTTTGCAGGACATTAAATATTTAAAATATTCTTTTAATTCTATAGTTACCAAAAGAGCCTATCTTGGAGTGTTAGCTCAGAAGTCTAATCAATTATTGCTACGGAATAGAGCTGGCAAATTGCTAGCCACTACTCTCAAATGTAAGAATACTAATAACACACAAATTGCCCCAATATTATTGATATAAACGGTTAAAAAAAAATTCATGCACAAGAAATTCTTGAGGTCTTTAGAGATTTCTATGAAAAACTATATACCCCCCAAAGGCAGTGCTCTAAGCTTAATTTACCAACAATTCCTCAATTCCCTTTCTTTTGCAACGATTTCGGACGATGACAAAGTCGAGTTGGGTAAACCTATTGAAATTGAAGAGATTATTCAGGCTATTAAGGCTACTCGTTCTGGGAAAGCTCCTGGCCCAGATGGGTATCCCATTGCCTTCTATAAAACGTTTACTTCTTCAATTATTAAATTTCTTAAAAAGATTTTTGATCATTATGTCTTATCTGGCAAAGTTTTGGGTACGGCTGGGGAGGTTACTATTGTAGTCATACCAAAAGAAGGTAAAGATCATTCCGACCCAAAAAACTTCCGTCCCATCTCCATATTGATTATGGAAGCAAAGATTTTTGCTAAGATTTTAGTAAAACGACTAGAGTGCCACATTCCTAATCTTATTCATGGCACCCAAACAGGGTTTGTTAAAGGGAGGCTTGCTTGGAACATCATTAGCACGTTCTGTCACATTTTAGAAAAAGCAAAACTCTCCTCCAAATCATCTGCGGCGATTGCCCTTGATGCCGAAAAGGCATTTGATAAGTTTCCTTGGCCTTTTCTACACTCGTTCTCACAACCTTGGCAACTCCTTTATTAATATGGTCATGGCTCTTTATGCGCAACCTAAGGCAAATATTACAATTAATGGCACAATGTCTTCCTTTTTTAATCTCCACCAAGGAACAAGACAAGGGTGCGCACTTTCTCCTCTTCTCTTTCTTTTAGTCATTGATCTGCTTCTCCGATTGCTGAATCTGAACCCAGAGATTAAGGGGTTCCAATTTGGAACACATATACTTAAAACGGCTGCATAAGCTGACGATGGTCTTATTTTTTCAGAGGATATTGAATCAGCGATCCCTTCTATTTCTAGGATTATTTGTGATTTCTCGGTTGTTTCTGGCTATACTCTTAACAAAGAGAAGACAGAAGTGTTCCCTTTGAATCCTTTGTGCCTTCCTTCTCACTTGGGTGATTCAGGCTTTAAATGGCAATCCACTCGAATTAAATATTTGGGGATCTGGTTCTGTAAAGATCTTACAGATACTGCGACTTATAATGAATCCCACATAATAAATAAAGTTAAAGATCTCTTGTCTTCTTGGTCTCTTAAATATATTTCTTGGTGGGGTAGGTTACAAACTCTTAAAATGATGATAACCCCAATTATTAATGTTTTATCTTCTATGCTCCCTATAAAACTTCCATCTTCTTTCTTTCATGAACTTGATGTACTCATGTCAAGATTTTTATGGAACGGTAAAAGAGCTAGAATTTCCTATAAATACCTCAGGAAACCCTCTGCATTGGGAGGTTGTAATCTTCCGGATTGGAATCTATACCAAATATCCTTTTTGGTGGCCCAAGGAGCAGTCTGGTTTTTACCAGAATCTCATTTTATACCTCCATGGGTTCATAAAGACCGAGATTTATGTGCTCCCTTCAGCACTCTTTCTTTGCTCACAACTTCTAAACTTGCAATTGAACATTCTCAACTTATTTTATCAGATACAGTTAGCACTCTGAAATATCTTGATCAGAAGCTTTTGAAGCCCATTCATAAATCAAGATGGACATCTTTATGGCTTAATCCTAAACTTTTTACTGATATCGAGTTTAACACCGCCCCCTTATGGGCTGCTAAGGGTATCAGACTAGTGAAAGATCTTTATGATACTAATCATGACCCTCTCCCCTTTCCCTTCCTAGCTAAAGAATATAATCTCAGTAATTTAGATTTGTATACTTTTTTAAAGCTAAATGTCAAACTTTCTAAGATAACCCTTTCTATAGATTTGGTTATTGTCTCACTCTTGGGTATGTAGTCACGTGCAGGCCATATTGCTTCTAAAATTTACAAATTTGTATCTGCTCCATTGCCTTCACAACCCACTACTACTTGTGTTAAATGGTCCCACCATTTTGATGACGTTATTTTTTAAACATATTACACAGGATACCTGGCAACTGATTGGGAAATTATCCCTTCGCAACAAAATTGCTCCTTCACTGATTCAATCTAAATTTTTCACTATGAATCTCCTACATTGGACTCCTGCTCGCCTACATAAACTAAAATTACGAGATAGTGATTTATGTTGGAATTGCATTTCAGAACCAGGCATCCACCAACATATATTCTTTGAATGTAAGTTACTAGATTCCTTTTGGAGCCCTATACAAAAACACTTGTCTCTAATATTTATTACACCTCTAACTCTTTCCTTGCCTATGGTTATGCTAGGTCCCTGGGCTGCAGTTACCCCTTTGCCTCTTGATAATACAGATTTGGAGCTATTAGATCTGCTCTTATCCATTGCAGTCAAAAGTATACTCGCAGAGTGGAAATCTTTTCATCTTTTATCTTACCATACCTGGTGGGC
Source organism: Calotriton arnoldi (assembly GCA_963921515.1). Lineage (NCBI taxonomy): Eukaryota > Metazoa > Chordata > Amphibia > Caudata > Salamandridae > Calotriton > Calotriton arnoldi. The sequence goes on along the minus strand of CAWUFW010000697.1, from coordinate 374,857 downwards.
ATGGGTGTCATATCTTCTTGGAGCTCACGTTCTTATTGAAAAGAAGAAAGACTCACCTCCAATTACTTGCAATGTATGGTCTTCTTTGGATAAATATATGGATTTGTCTGCTTGGGGTTTGGTAGCTCAACATCCTTTTGGGTCCCTTTCTTGATTTAGTTCTTTCTATGTGTGGCAGATGTCCCATTGCATCCTCTTCCCTTCTAAGATTCTCTCCTTTTTTCTTTCCTTTTCCTTCTCTTTCCTCCTTCATTCTTCCCCTCGCTGAGGAATTCTGTTCACCATGCGATACGTGTTCTGTTATACATAATCTGACTGAGCCATATGACGATTTTTTTCCATCTGTTCCATACTACTTGGGATTATAATTAATACTTGAGCGAGATGAATTTGTGTATTTGTTAATGAGCTTGAGATGGATCTGATCTTCTTTACATTATAACCTTTTACCTTTTTCACCACAATCCAGATAGTGCCAGGTTACATCAATGTCTGATTTTTATGTAACGCTATTGATTTGAAGCTTTATTTCATTTATCTAAATACAATACAATATTTGAACACACAAAAAAAAACTTAAAACTTCACAGCTCCGCTTGCCCTTATTGAATTTTTGCCATTTTTATGTCATTTTGTTTATTAAATTTCACTATATTTTTCTAATTCGGTTTGGTATTTTTATTAGTTTGCACTTTGAATTTATTACTGTTTTGGTACTGCATAAATACTTTACACATTCCCCTAAGTTAAGCCTAGCTGCAATGTGCTATAGCTACCAAGGTTTTGAGATCAGACTAATTGAATGATTTTGAGGGTTCACCCTGACAAGGGTTGTGATTATTTCTAGATGTCGGCAGTCACCCACCCCAAATAAATTTCAATTTATTACAGGGTTAAATCCCAGAAAGGTGGATGAGATGGTTAATGTATATGCTGCTGATATGCATAAGTTACCAGGTTGCAGGAACCAATCCCAGAAAGACTGATAAGTATGTTCGTGCAAACGCTGCAGTGATCCATGAGTAACCGGCAGATCGAACTTTTAAATATCTAAAGGGAGTGCACTCAGTCTTTTATTGTTCAGAGGTCAACTAAAAGGGTTTCATTGAGCTAAGCAAAAAATGACCTATTAAAAAGGCACATAGATTGTATTCACGTATTGGACTAATTGTGTGTGTAGCTGTATCATTGAGAGTTTTCTGTCTCTGCTTGTTTGGATATGGTTGAGATTCTGTCTTTGAATGTTTTCGTGGTTGGAAGTGCATGTGTATGTGTGAGAGAGAGAGAAAGAGTGAGAGAGAGAGAGAAGAGAGATCTGACTTTTGAGTTTAGAGGGTTGTTAGTGTTGGAATGTGCGTGTTAGATAGATTCTGTCTCTGCATATTCATGGTTGGGTGTGGGTGTGTGAGAGTGATAGAGAGAAAGAAAGAGATATTTTGGCTTGTGAGTTTGGAGTGCCGGTCAATGTGTGTTAGAAAAAGATGTGTTGTGTGGTTGTGGTTAAAAGTGTATCTAATCTGAGGTCACTACACTCAAAACCTATAAGTCACCCCTATGGCAGGCTCTTCAGGCCTGAGGGCAGGGTGCTTGGTTATAAGTGTGAGGGTGCCCGCATGAGCAGGACACCCCTACAATTCCCAGAGTCCATTCTCCAGGCATTGTAAGTGCGGTCAGACATTTTAATAAATATAGTGGACATCAGTCATTACGAGATGTCTAACTGTAAAGTGTCTGAACCGAGCCCGGTTATGTTTGTTTGGTATCAAACATGTTGGATTCATATCCCAACACCAATTCCAGTGTTGAAAGTATGATCCCATGTACTGGGGGGGCTCCCATGGGGTACCCCCCTGTACTGCCGGTAACAGCCTTTCAGGGTCTGACAGCAAGCTAGGGCTGCTGCCCACCACAGACATGATTTTGCCCTTCTGCTCCTGAGCTGAGCTCGAGCAGAAGAAGGTAGAACAATAGGTTTCCTGTCACATGGAGGTGTGACCACCTCCCAGACAGGACTTAGTGTATTGGGCTGGGGTGGGGGCGCTTGCCAGTGTCACCAGACTGCTTTGAAGGGCACATTTGGTGCCCTTCTTGCATACTCCAGTTTGAGCCAGTTCAGGGAACCCTTGGCTCCCACTCTGGCGTGAAACTGGATAAGGACATGGGAGTATCCTCCCCTCTGTCCAGCCCCTTCTCTGGGAGGGACCCCTTTCCCTAGGATACTTAAGGGCATACCTGTGGGTGGGTCTTTAGATTTGTTGTGGGACAAGACTCAAGACTGAAACCACGTCACTCTTCGACTGTCTGGACACTTGGACTTTGCTGGCCTTCGCCTGGAACCAAGGCTGCGCCAAGGAAGACTCCTACTGCTCCTGGTCTCACTGTTCTGCAAGTCTTCTTCGTCATCTGTGTCTGTGCTTCTTCTAGGTTCTTCGACAGACTTTGGGCATCAAGGACACCCAAAGTAATCTCCATTGGAGTAAAGGAGTCACTCCCTTGCATCTGCAGGCACCGCAACGAAGCTGACTGGTCTGCTGCTCCTGTCGTCCTATGGGCTTCCCGAAGCCTAGCAACACAGGTTGTGATTCTGCAACTCCCTTGAGGTCTGACCTGTCCTCTCTGAAATTTTGAGGCCATTATCCCTCGTCGGAACTACTGGGACCAAGCCCCTGTGTACCGCGTCGACTTACCATTGCCAAGGCTTGTTGGCTGTGCATTCCAGAGATATTTGGGCTACAAGAAGCTCCATCCTCCAGCATTACTTCACTCCAAGTTCAGCGTCCTCATCACATCCTCTGCACCGTTGGCCTGCCGTCTTGGTGAGCTGCTCGAGGGCTTCTTGCGACTCCTATGCCTTTGGGTCCCCCTGAGGATCTTCTACTGTTTCAGCGGGCTCCCCTGCTTGCTCGGGGCCTGCTCCGACTCTCCTATTGTTGATGATTCCCTTGGACCCTGCTGTTCCCAACGTTGCTTCTTCTTTGTTCTCCACGCCAGTTGCAGCTACCAAGGCTTGTTGGTGCTTCTGCCGGATACCGGCCCCCTAGTCACCGACATCTGATGTGGGACAGCTTGTGCATGGCTCCTGGTCTTCCTCAGCTTCGCCTGGTCCTTACAGCTGCAGCGACAAGGTCACCATCAACTCTTCTGAACCTCCCAGCATCTGTTAGTATTGTCTTCATGCCTCCTGGTCACCTCCGAGTGGCATAGACTCTGTCCCCTCTGCTTGCAGGTTCTTCACTTCCAGAATCTACCCTTGGATTGCATCGGACTTCTTCACCGTCTTCTCCAGAGGCATTTTCTTCCAAGTCTTCCATTGTCGTCTACGGAGGTTTCAGACGTCTCTTCAACCCTAAGCACCTGGCTTCCCTGGTGTAGGTAGCCTGGTTCCCGGGGCATCCACGGGTGGGGTGGCTCTCCAACCTTCCGTCCTCCAAGGGAATTTTTCGGTGTCCTCTGGGAAGGGTCCTTCTTCTGCAAAACTGCAACTGCGACTTCTCCATTGACTTCCATTGGTTCTCACTCTGCACACAGCCTGTGGGGTTCCTGGGTACTTACCTTGGATGGTTCCTTGTGTCCCCTGCTCCTCTGGGTCTTCTGGTCCAAGTCCTGTCCTCCTTGGCAGTTCACATTCCACTTTCTTAGTACATGGTTTGGTCTCCCCCTGGAGACCACTGTATTTTGTGCTACTTACCTGATTGCATTTGAAGTATTCTTGTGTATTTGTGTTAATATCTCCGGGTAGGAGATATACCAATGTGTTAGTGAGTGTTGTGCAATAAATAGAAGTATTTTTATATAAACACTGTGTGGTTCTTTTTCATTTAACCTACACTATAAGATTAAACTGGTAAAACAAGCTGCTTAACACTCCTCCACGATAAGCCTGAAGGCTGCTCTCCGCAGCTACCACTTTGAAAGCTTTTTATGGTTATCAAAGACCGCTAAAATCACGATAAGGGTTGCCAGGATTAGTGCAAGGTGCATCACTTAAATAAGTGTGCACCATATACTAAGCCAGCCTCCTGCAGTGTGCAAGAGACAACATTTCTGGTTGTGTGTGTAGCTTTGAGTGTGCCTGATTATGTGTTAGAAAGAGATTATGTCTCTGTTTATGCTTGACAAAGTGTCTGTGTGAGCATCTGCATCAGAAAGAATCTGTCTCTGAGCTTGTTCAGTTGTGAATGTGACGAAGTATGCTTCTATGTATGGAGGGATAGTGCATGTGTGTCTATGAGAGACAGATTCTGTGTATTTGCTTGTATTCGGTTAGTCTATAATAGTGTTTTTTAAATGTTCTTTTGTGCGTGTATACATAGATACTCTATGTGTAGGATTTAAAGTATCTGAGTATGCTTATCGGTGTTAGTGTGTATTTGTGTGTGGGAGAGATTATATAGACATTTGTGCATAGGGAATGTTAAGCATACATGTGGCGTTTTGTGCGTATGTATGTCTATTTTTGTGTGTGAATGTTTCTGTATGTGTGAGTGGGGCTATGTCTATGTTTGTGGAATTGGGAGTGTGTCTGAGCGTGCATGTTTGTGTGTCCTTGTGTGTAGGAGAGAAGGAGACAGGTTTTGCCAGTCAGATTTGAGGATTGAGATTGTGGGTATGTTAGAGATTATGTCTCTGTCTGTTTGACCTTCACAGATCCAAAGGGTTTCCATGGGAGTGCTTTTGTGTGAGACAGAGAGAGACGCCTAAGGGTAGCTATCGCGCTCAACAAATTGTCATTCATTCATTCATTATACCTAAGGAGCTGTGAGAGTGCATGCATCTGTGCGTCTGAGAGATTCTGTATCTTTGTTGTTGACAGGATGACTGGATGTATGCCCGTGAGAGTGAGAATATATATCCATGTGTTTGTGGAATTGTGAGCATGAGTGTGTGCGTGTGAGAGATTTTGTATCTTTGTTGTTGACAGGATGCCTGGGTGTATACCCGTGAGAGTGAGAATATATATCCATGTGTTTGTTGAATTGTGAGCATGAGTGTGTGCGTGTGAGAGATTTTGTATCTTTGTTGTTGACAGGATGCCTGGGTGTATGCCCGTGAGAGTGAGAATATATATCCATGTGTTTGTGGAATTGTGAGCATGAGTGTGTGCGTGTGAGAGATTTTGTATCTTTGTTGTTGACAGGATGCCTGGGTGTATACCCGTGAGAGTGAGAATATATATCCATGTGTTTGTTGAATTGTGAGCATGAGTGTGTGCGTGTGAGAGATTTTGTATCTTTGTTGTTGACAGGGTGACTGGATGTATGTCCGTGAGAATATATATCCATGTGTTTGTGGAATTGTGAGCATGAGTCTGTGTGTGAGAGAACTTTCTGTCTATGTGTTTGTATGCTACAGTGTCCTTTGTGGGTGTAAGTGTGAGAGATTGACTCTATAAGTGAGAGTGTAGGGTTATGAGTGTGTCTGTGTGCTTCTGGGTTTATATTGTGAATTTTACACAGAGATGTTGGAGTATTTAATTTGAAAAAAGTCAAGAGGTTACAAAATGGACGAGTTGATCAATAACAGTCTGGATGAACAGTAGATCAACTGAATGTCACTGTGGAGTCCTATATACAATACTAGAAAATAAAATCATATACAATATGTACAACAGTATAACGCAAATGGATCGATCAACTAATTAAAGAAGCAGGAAACGGGGGATTTGTAGATAGAGAGAGGTGGGGTGAAACAGCACATGGAGAGGTTGTCTGAAAAAGGACTGAGAAGTTTAAGTTCTGGTGGGACTGAAGTATCTTTGGAAGAGGAGAGGCTTCAGCACCTTCTTAATGTAGCCAAAGATCAAAGACGTGGTAATGCAAAAACTTGGGGAGAGGAGAGAATTCCAAACGTTCATCCCACTTCCGGAGAAAAGCTGTGCCATGGTGTGTTCCTTCTTGAAAGTTGGAGATTCTAGATCAAAACAGTGAAGAGATCTCAGACCACTTGAATTTTTCAGTTTCGGGGCTGAGTGTCGTGTAGAGGAAGTTCGACGTATCTTTTGGCCAATGCATGCTGTCTTGTAGGATGCCTTAGCACTAATGGTTAGCCAATATAACATTAATAGCACTGGTGACAGATTTTTTTAGTTCCTTCAGTAACTCGGGCGGCTGCATGCAATATCGCTTTTAGGGGAGTGAAGTGTCTTCTCAGAAGACTGGTGGAATTGGAATTACCATAGCCACGTCGAAAAAGTACCTATGATTGAGCTAGTGTCTTACAGGCCGATTTAGAGTTCAGCAAGTCACCTGCCCATCGGCTAGGGTGGCAGAGGTCTGCTGGGTCAGCAGTCATCTCAGTGCCTTCTGAGGAACTTCTGTTGTGCCGGTTGCTCAGACGGCACCGCAAGTGTGGTGGTTTCTTTTTTCTGTCCGTGACCACTAGGTTTTTCATGGCAGTGATGGACAAAAATAAATACACCAGACCCATGCTCTTTATAAGGCAGGCAGTCTGATGGCCTTACTCCGAAGGGCCCTATTCCACCATCCCATTGGGGTAAGCTTTCCAAGGCGGAGCCAGCATAGCCACTGCCATCTCAAAGATGACGGTCTACCGGTCTCTAAATTCACTGGGTGAACGTTTGTGGCAGAGTACCCTGTCCCCCAAACTCTTAAATGGACCTTGTTGTCTTGATTGGGGACGAACTTATGGAATCCCCATATCGATCTGTAAGGTTGAGACTGAGTATGCTTCCGTCTAGAGTGTGTGTGTGAGAGAGTGTGAGTGTGTGTGTGAGAGAGCTTTTGTGAGTGAAAGAACCTGTGTGTTCTTGGGGTTCAGCGTGTCTGAGGACCGTACCTCAGTCTGTGTGTGCCACAGTGGTGATTATCTGTGCATGTGTTTGTCCATGTGTGTGTGTGAGACAAAGAGAGATTGATTCTATCTGTAGGTGCCTTTAGTACGTGTTGGCAGAGTTCAGTGTCCTCCAGCCTGTGTGCAGGAGCAGTGATGACGTGTGAGATGTTCTGCGTGTGTGTTTGTAGTGTTTAACGTGCCCTAGTATGCTTGTACTTGTGTTTTTGTGTGCAGAGTACAATGCTCGGGAATGTGATCACAAACAGGGGCTCATTGCCTGCTTTCACAATCCCCCTGCTAACTGCGCACCCCCTCCCGATGAAATGTCACCCGTCCCTCCCCCACCTCTCGCGCCTTCACAGCCGGGAGCGCAGCCTCGTAACAGGGCGCTCGGCAGCTGCCTGCCCTGCGTGTGTCGGGAGAGGCGTCTGCGCACTTAACCCCCCTGTCTCCTTGTCCCCTTTTCTTTCTCTCTCTGTTATTTTCATCGCTCGCTATCGTTCTCCTTTTCTCTCTCTGTTCCTCTCACTCTTTCTGTCCCTCTCCTCTTCTCATCTTTCTGTTACTCTCACCTCTTTCCCTTCCCCTTCTTGCCTGTCTCCCTCCACTTTCCTTCCTCGTCTGTTTCTCTCTTTTCACCTGTTCCCTTCCTTTCTCCCTAGTCCTCTTCTCTCTAATTCCTTCTGTCTCTCCTTCTTCTCTTGGGTGTCCTCTTCACCCTCTCTGCCCCACACTTCTTTGACACTCTCTTTCTCGTCTTTCCTCTCCATCCTCTCTCTCTTTTTTCTCTCCATTGCATACTGCGCTATTTCTTTCGCAGTCTCTCAGTACTTTCCAAGGCTCCTTGTCTTCCCTTGCACTTTCTTTCTCCTTTATTTGTCTTGTTGTGTGCCTATATGTCCCTTGATCTGTTGCTCCTCCGCCTCCCTCTCTTGCTCTCCGTTTTATTCCCTCTCTCCTCTCCCTTTCTTCATTCTTTGCTGTTCTGCTGCCCGTCTTCCCTTTTCTCTCGACCCTCACTTATCTCTCCATTCTCCTCGGCCCACCTTGCTGCTGTCTCTTTCTTTCCCATATCTCCCCCTCTCTCTCTCCCCTTCTCTCTTTCTCCACCTTCTTTGATTTCTCGCTGCTCTTCTTTCCGCGCTCTCTTCCCGCGCCCCTGTTTCCTCATTCTTCGCGGTCTCTTCGCCCCGCTCTTGCTTCTGTCTTTCTCTCTCTCTCCTCTCTGCCTGGCTTTGTGTCAGTGGGAATGCTGTGATTTGGGAGCCAAGCCCGCCTGCTCAGTTTTTCCAGACCCTCGTTTGGAAGGAAGAAAGTAGTGTCAGAATAAGAGTCCTTCCCGCCACATACACCTTCCTGCTCTTCCCTCGGTGTGTCACCCAGTTCGCGCGTGTGCTTCTGTGCGCGCGCATATCGCAATCACTTTGTTGCAACGTATAGCGCCTCTCACTATATCTCTAAATCTGCATGTGCCTGTCACCGTCTGTCTAAAAAACACGCATATCTCATTGGAACGTGCGCGTCTCTCTGTCACAGTGGGTCTAAAACTCCGTTTTCTCTCCGTGTGTTTCGAGGTACTTAAAATCTGCGTGTCTGCGCCCCACACGGAGTTTCTGTGTACGTGTTTATAATCATGTCTGTGTGGCCACTCTCTCTCCACGAGTGTCACTCTGAAGTTGTGCATGTGTGAGTGCACCGCGGCTCCGTGGAGTGTCTGCGGCTGTTTGTGTCCCTTTGCATCCGTGTCTAAGTCTGCGTGCGTTTGCGTGCTCCTTGTTTCTTAACTCTTTCCTCTTGTACTTTGTTTACTACATGTGTCTCTTTGGTGCGTGCGCGCGCGCGTGTCTGGGTGTAAAGAGGCACGTGCTGGTAGGAGAAAGACGCTGTAAACAGCACGTGCTTCTATTGTGAAAATATTTGGGCTAGAAAAATAAGACTTTAATAAGGCTCAAAAATGCAAAACAAAAAAAAACACAGAGACAAATGGCTCCCTATTAACATTTTCGAAATTCTCGTATCAGGCCAAGCCCAGATGTAACCTATTACAGGCTTGGCTTCGAGTGCTATTCTAATCAGTGTCCTTACGGGTTTGGGAGTTTACTAATCGGATTAGGTACATGTCAATATTTCAGTTTGGGGATGTTCAAGTGTAAACTTTATATAACCCACATTTTGGATCCTTATTGTTTTATTCTATATTTTTGGAGTCCATATATCCATGCCAAGAAAGCACAATAACGTTTCTGTATTCCCTAAATTACTCCTGCCCTGCGTGATTTATGATGTTAGCCAACAGCACAGCTCTAGAACCCATTTGGCTTTGTTTTGTAATGTTTTTTGTAAAACTTTGCTACCAAAGCCATTACAAAAATTGCCGACCTTGCTTACACACCCATGCACATATGCCTGGGTGGCCATCTTGAAATGTTTTTTGTAATAAAGTTTTTCAAAACCTATTAAGAGATGGGTTTTAACCTCAGGGCCGGCTTTAGCACTGGTTGCGCCCTGTGCGACATTGTTTGTTGGCGCCCCCCAATGACCACATCTACCACGGATTCCCTCACTAACACCATTTAACAGTGCTCCTCAAGTCTCTATAACCACTCTCTCTCAGACTGATTTAGTTTTATAGTGCCACTCATACCAGTGTAGGGTGTCAGAGCACTTTAAATCACACACACATTGGCACAGAGGCATTAATATGTGTGCAAATCAGTGTATAGGAAATGTTACATAAGACAGAGGACTACAAGGTGTAGGAGTCACATGCATCTAAACTGATAGGCAGTATAGTTTAAGAGTCCTTGGTCTGGAAAAGCACAAATTCAGAATTTAAAACATAACATCATTGTTAGGGTCCTCTTTAATAATAAGAATTGATTTCTTCCCAAATGAACCCTTTTTGTAAGTTTAGGATAATGAAGGACAGGGCAAAAAGACATGTAGCTCTAATATATATCTTTGAGTTTGCATGCAGCTCTTTGATGACAGTTAATAGCTTACTATGCTATATCAGGGTATTAACTTATAAACTGAAAGTAACTAAAGGATCCCTGGGACACAATCAGTAACCCACTGACCTATTTACATTATATGCACTTTGTGATCTGCATGGTACACATTCTTTGCAACAGGCATATCAACCCACTGCACTACCTTACGATGAGTTAAAACTTCCACTAGACAAACCTACATCTCTCTCCAGCAGGAACATTAATCATTGGAGTGATCTTGACGTTTTTATTGATGGCTGAAAATTGCTGGAAGCAAGGAACGCGGCAGCAGGTGCTTTTAAAACGAAAATATACTTTCAAACAGGGCGCCCCCACCCCAAGTCAGCGCCCGGTGCGGTGGCACCGATCGCACCGCCCTTAAGCCGGCCCTGTTTAACCTGCAGGGGCGATCACCTTTAAATAAATCGTTTTATTTACCGCTTCAACAGAAAAGTGTTAAAACATCATCAATACCCCATGAAGTCATGGTACAATACTCATATTCAGCGGCGGCCGGCTCAGGTAAGCGCAGTGGGGCGGGGCAGGGTAGGGCGCGGCAGGGGGAAGCCGAAGAACGACGGAATAGGTGTTATTTATGAATCTAATTATACCTATTCCGTCGTCTGTCGACTTCCCCCCTCCCACCCGCCCACTGCGTTTACCTGTGCCGGCCGCCGCTGCTCATATTAAGCAGCTCTCAACATGCACCAAACTCCCAGCTCAACATAAACCCCGTTCTCCCCATCCCGAACCAGGACCAGGCAGACAGCTGCTATCATTCAGCCATTTAAAAACACACCAAGAACACACATCTAAAATCTAAGTCCAACATGCACTTGGGGAACTGCCGCAGAGTCTGTCACCCCCACCCCCTCCAGAAACCCAGTGCAGCCTCCCTAGGTATCGTCCCTAGTTCCTCACGGAGACCCCCAAAGCTTCTTCTCAGTCGTCCACCCCATAGTCTACCACTGTTAGCACCTGTCCTCTGCAATCTTCCAGGGGTGCCATATTTTCTCAAATTTCCGAGGACAGCCCCGGGCTTTGTACACCAACTTCTCTGCCATCATGCCCCAATCCAGATTCTTTTCCCACTCCCGCAGTGTGGGGGTGATGGGGTTTCCTCATTTCCAAACAACGCCACAGCGCAGAAGAGCAGTGTATACCCTTCTAGTGTTTGCTTCTCACTGATACCCAGGGTAATCAATTAAGGCGTGAGCTGAATCAGTCACTACTGACAGGCATATCTTCACTTTTTCCCAGAATTTCCTCACCGGCAGGCACTCCCACACTGTATGCAGCAAGGTACCCTTCTGGCCACAACCCTTCAAACATAAGGCAGACCCTCCACGCCCCATTTTGTACAGCCGCTCCCTAGTAAAGTACTCTCTGTACAGCAATTTGAGCTGTACCAGGAAGAAACCTGCACGTATTGCCACCACCCTCGGGTAGCGGCTGGCCTCCTCCCACGTGTCATCCTCCAGCCTGCCCAGGTCCCGCTCCCACCTGTCTCTTAGTGTATCCAGTGGGGCATACTGTGGGTCAGTAATGTGGTGTAGATCTGAGGAATAGCATGTGTATGTAGGTGGGACACCAGCACCCGGAACTGCAGAGGTGACTCCTCTGGTAGATCAGAAAAAAGAGTCTCATGCTTTCCAATGATGTGTCGTATCTGCACATACCTGAGATATTGAGCTCATGACAGAGCATACTCTGCCTGCAGCTTAGGGAAGGGAATCAGTCTCCCCATCCCTCCAGGCGTCCCCCACCACCGAGAGTCCCAGCAAATCCCAACGTCCGTGTCCCTCAATCCCTCTAAGCTCCCTGAGTGTCTCCGACTCCCACAAGACCACCGCCAACGTAAGCCTCCTCTCCCAGCTCATAAGCCATGCTGCCCTCCTCCATATATCCAATATCCATCACAAGGGCGGGCGGTGTGGGGAGCAATCACGTACATTCCTTGACCATACAGATGCCTGAGGTGTCCTGCTGATCCCATCGCTAATCTACCTGCCATCAGTTGTTCGCAACCACCAAGTGGGCTGCCCAACAATACAATTTCAGGTTGGACCAGGCAATGCCTCTGTCCCACAACTTCCTTGTCAGCGCTGGCAGGGCTTTTCGGGGGGCTCTCCCATTCCATAGCAAAGCTCTAGTAACCTCGTCTACCTGCCTGAAGAACCCCTCCGGCACCACATATGTTGTGTTCTGTAGGGCATACGGCGTGGCCACCTTTGAATGTTTTTACTTTTCTAAAACCAATAAAAAATGTCCACCTATGCTGATGTGTGGGTATGAACAGGCGTCCATCTTTGTATGTTTTGTATAAAAGTAAAAGCTATTGAAACACCGCTGCCTATTCATACTCATACATAGGCTTTGGTTTTGTATTAAAGTTAAAAAGATTGAAAGATAGGTGCCCCTGTGTGCTGACTCTTGCACACGCTTGGGTAGACAATTTAGATTTTTTTAAATTCAAATTCACGCAAACCAACTGTCCAGATATACTTGCATTTTGAACCTTAATTTCTCAAAAACTACTGAACTTATTTACACCAAATCACAAAAAGCATGCTTTCTGGATAGAGATCTAGCTTTCTGACATATTTAGTGTAATTCCGTTCAACCAGTTGGGCTGTAGCTCTATTAAAAAATCCCTACGGAAATTGCATGAGGAAATTGTGCCTTGGAACTCACCATTTTTCTCCCCGATTGACGGATCACCCCTAAACTTTCAAGGAAGGAGCTGAGGTGGATGACATTTTTTTGGGAAAGTGGAAAAGTTTAGTGAATATTCATCAAATGGCGCCAAATTTATTAGCAAACCAAAAAACACTCATCTTATGGTAACAAGGTCCTAACTATAACTATACAGTGACGAATCTTCACAAAATTTTCAAAAGTAGTACATCAATCACTTCAGCTGCTGTCTGGAAAGTTTCGGGGTAATTCACCGAGCGGGGGTTTGAGAAAAAGGGGGGGTCCCAAAACGTGTTTTGAACAGGACTGCAGCCTGAACTGCTGAACGGAATTACACCAAATTTGGCAGAAAGCTAGATCTTGGTCCAGAAAGATCTCTTTTTGTAATTTGGTGTAAATCCGTTCAGTAGTTTTGGAGTTATTAAATAAAAAACTAAATTTGTATTTTTAGGCACGCAAATCCTCCATGGAGCCGACAGATCTCATGCTGGGATCCAATTGGCTGCCAACACTTCAACCAGGAAGTTTTGGCAGCCATCTTGGGACTTGGACTCAGCCAAGTCCAGAGAAAAGGATAAAAAAAATAAGACCAGTGGGCAGGGCAGGAATACCCTGACCCCCTAGGCCTGTTGGTTGGGTCCCACTGGGACCCCGCTGGGGGCTAAAAACGTTAGTCATGTGAGATAACTCTAACTAGAACAGCTAAATTTCTATTGTTTTGTGTGTGTAAATTCTGAATCTAACTATAACGTCCCAGTAACCTTTGTTTATTTATATATATATATATATATATATATATATATATATATATATATTCACTGAAAAAACCATAGGTTTCAGGCACGTTATAGTAAGAAATTAGCTTTTAAAAAACCTTAGAAATTCACTGAAAAACCATAGGTTTCAGGGACGTTATAGTTAGTTGGACATTTCACTCGTACAAAACCATAGAAATTCCCCCGTTATAGTTAGTTCAGCTAACTATAACTCGCGCCCCCGCAATGCGCTGCTGATGACGTCACATATTACATCATTCATGACATGGTCAGTGACATCACTGATGACATCACTGTTGACATCTCAAATGACATCACTGATGACATCACTGATGACATCATCCAGTCACTCTGTGTTTCTGTAAAGTTTAAATATGTTTTATATATATATGCCAAGCTGTATTGAAGAATGAGAGGGTGTAGAAGTGTCTGGATGAAGGATTTAGTAGGTGCGTGACTGACTGTATAAGTGAGTGATTAAATGTGTCTTACTGAATGCATGGGTTAGTGACTAAACTGTCTGAATGTGTGTATCAGTATGTCTGTTGTTGTGTAAGCTGCTGCATGGGTTGGTGAGTAGCTACATGAGTGTCTATATGGGTTATTGATTGGTTGCCAGAGTATTTGTATGGGAGACTGAGTGTGTGTGTGGGTGGGTGGGAGGTGTGTGACTGTGCATAGATGTGTGAGTGGTTGATTCACTGGGTGTATGTGTTCAAGAGTGCATGTGGAAACAGCTGTATGGGTGAGTGTGTGTATGGGTGTGTTGGTGAGAGATTGGATGTCTGAGTGGTACATGTCCAAGTAAGTGCATATGTAAAAGGTAGTGTTTGTGAGAGTTGGAGTATATAAATGACTATACATGAGAGTGAGTGATTGTGAGAGTGGCTGTATGGATCAGTGTGTACTTGTATCAGTGATTGTATAAGAGAGTAAGTATGTGTTAGTATATGTTTGAATAAGTGAGGTGGTGTGTGAATAACTGTATAGGTGAGGAAATGGGAGTGTGATTAATACTTTGCATGACTGACTAGCTGTATCAGTAACTCCATGGATGAGTGGCGGTGTGTGAGTGTCTGTATAGGTGTATGAGTGCATATGATAGTGTTGTATTTATGAGTGACTGTATGTATGAGTGATTGTATGGGTGAATGAGTGGATGTGTGTGTAGACCTAGGAATCAGTGAGTGCGTATGTAGTAACTGGTATTGGTGTGTCGATGGTTTCGAAAATGGTAGTCGGTATTTTACAGTGGGTGTATGAAGGATTATATTAGAGTGTGAGGAGGTGCATCAGATTTTAACGCGGATGATGTCATCAGTGATGTCATCAGTGATGTCATTTGAGATGCCATCAGTGATGTCTTCAGTGATGTCACTGACCATGTCATGAATGATGTAATATGTGACGTCATCAGCAGTGCATTGCGGGGCGCGAGTTATAGTTAGCTGAACTAACTATAACGGGGAATTTCTATGGTTTTGTACGAGTGAAATGTCCAACTAACTATAACGTCCCTGAAACCTATGGTTTTTTCAGTGAATTTCTAAGGTTTTTTAAAAGCTAATTTCTAACTATAACGTGCCTGAAACCTATGGTTTTTTCAGTGAATTTCAATGGTTTTTTTAAATGCTAATTTCTAACTATAACGTGCCTGAAACCTATGGTTTTTTCAGTGAATTTCAATGGTTTTTTTAAATGCTAATTTCTAACTATAACGTGCCTGAAACCTATGGTTTTTTCAGTGAATTTCAAAGGTTTTTTAAATGCTAATTTCTAACTATGCCTACAAAGGTAGGACATGTGAAGAAAGAAGAAGAAAAGCGCAGAAAGAAGCAAGACAAATGCAGAAAGAGGCAACAGAAGTCCAGAAAGACGAAGAAAAGTGCAGGAAGAAGCAAGAGATGTGCAGAAAGAACCAACAGAGGAGCAGAAAGTCCTCCTGTGCCCCCAAGTTTTTACTGACGGGTACTGGTGGTAACTGACTCCGAATACCCAGGACCAGAGCCAGTGCGATGCTAAAAGACACTTAGAATACAGTGAAAACACCTTCATACACTAGGGAACACTATGCGTTGGGGTACCCCTGTGATTAGCATGACCTCCTCTGTATTTGCCATGAATTAGTGCCTGGGTCATTGCATGAGTACATGGGTAGTGACTGGATGATTAGAGTGCTGCAAGGACAGTGCATGGTGATTTTATAAGTGCTTGGGTTTTGGCGCAGTGATTGGATAAGCACATAGGATTGGCTGGGTGATTGGAGGACTGCATAGATAGTACCAGGGAGATTACTGGACTGCATAGGTAGTCCTCAAAGTATTGCAGCAGTGCATGTGTTAGTGACTGGGTCATTCCATGAGTACATGTGTACTGACTGGATAATTAGAGTACTGCAAGGAGAGTGCGTGGTGAACTTATAAGTGCTTGGCTATTGGAGGAGTGTATGGATTAGTACATGGTAGTGGCTGGGTGACTGGAGGAGTGCACAGGGAGTGACAGTGTGATTGCGGGACTGCATGTGTATTACCTGGGGAATTGAAGGAGCAAATGAGAAGTGTGTAACTGGGTACAGGACTGTATGGGTAGGGCATATGGGATTGTAACAGTGATCAGGTAGTGCCTGGAGCATTGCATGAGTACATAGCTACTAACTGAAAGATTAGAATACTGCAAGGAGAGTGCCTATGTGAATTTATAAGTGCTTGGGTATTGGCGGAGTGTTTGGATTAGTACATGGTAGTGGCTGGGTGACTGGAGGACTGCACAGGGAGTGACTGGGTAATTGCTGGACTGCATGGGTACTACCAGGGGAATTGAAGGAGCGAATGAGAAGTGTGTAGGTGGTTAGAGGACTGCATGGGTAGTACACAGGGATTGTAGCAGTCAATGTGTTAGTGCCTGGATCATTG
The DNA here is from genome assembly GCA_963921515.1 of Calotriton arnoldi. Lineage (NCBI taxonomy): Eukaryota > Metazoa > Chordata > Amphibia > Caudata > Salamandridae > Calotriton > Calotriton arnoldi. Next base: position 358,687 of record CAWUFW010000697.1, on the reverse strand, counting down.
CATGACTTATTGGGTAGTGACTGGATGATTACAGTACTGCGAGGAGAGTGCATGGTGAATTTATAAGTGCTTGGGTTTTGGCATAGTGATTGCATAAGGACATAGGACTGGCTGGGTGATTGGAGGACTGCATAGGTAGTACCAGGGAGATTACTGGACAGCATAGGTAGTCCTCAATGGATTGCAGCAGTGCATGTGTTAGTGACTGGATCATTGCATAAGTACATGGGTAGTGACTGGATGATTAGAGTGCTGCAAGGACAGTGCATGGTGATTTTATAACTGCTTGGGTTTTGGCGGAGTGATTGGATAAGTACATAGTGCTGGCTGGATGATTGGAGGAGTGCATGGGTAGTGACAGAGGGATTTCTGGAGTGCATGGGTACTACCTGGGTAATTGGAGGAGTGAATCAGTAGTGTGTAAGTGGGTAGAGGTCTGCATGGGAAGTGCTAAGGGGATTGTAGCAGTGCATGTGTTAGTGCCTGGGCCATTCCATGAGTACATGGGTACTGTTAGACCTGTCAGCCCTAGGGTGGTCTTGCCCTGTTTTTTTCCCTTTTGCGCCTCATTTTTGCCACTGTATTTTTACTGGACCTAGGTCTCCGGGCGCCTTACCACTGCCAACCAGTGCTGAGGTGCAGGTGCTCTCTCACCCAAGATGGCTGCCACAGGCCCCTGCTACTGCAGAGCGGCCTTGCACACATACACCTACTAGTAGCCAGGGTCAGGCTGGGACATAGGGATACAGTATCCATCCCGTCCCGCCTCTGGGCCACATAGCCAGACATGGTGGAAGGTTTTAGAACCTTCCGGGCTGTGGGAGGAGTTATGTTTTGCCGCCTTTAGGAGGGTCACCTGACCTAGGGGTATAAGAGGTTTGGAGGGAAATCTTTTAGTCAGTTGGGGCACCACTGATCCTGGGAGAACCTCTGCCGGAGTACAGGCTTTAGGGCCTAGGGGGGAGACCTACACTACTGCTACTGACAGGGCTAAGGCACTGCTGTAATAAGTTAGCTGAGGAACGCCCACCACCCACTGACCTTGCCCAGCGTGAGGGGACCCAGGGAACCATCTTCAGCGTACTGGGAAGTACCATCCAGCACCCCAAGTACCACCAACTCATTCCCTCCCCCATACGGAGAAACCCCAAGAAGCAACCAACAAAGAACTGCCGCAAGTAACCTGAAAACGCAAGCCTGACAAGACAGCAAGGTCAGGAACCTGAACTGCCAAACTCGGGATCACCAGGTAAAGCGCCGTGCCCTGAAGCGCTAGACCTTCACCCCCATCCACTCCTAGCTGACGCAGTGCGGCCCTGCTGCTGGGCTGCCCAAAGCACTTTTAAATCAGCCCCCCCTGCCAGCCTGTCGCAAGCGCGCCCCCGCGCTGTGCCTCCACGTGGGAGGAATCGTCCTTAAGCCACTGACCGTGTGGCTGGAATCTGCCTTTGCGGCCGTCGCCGCGTGTGGGGAACTGCGGAGGTAGCGTGGCCTCCCCCGAGGCCGGGGTGGTGAGGTGCGCCGTCCGCGCCCTCACCGAAGGTCCGGAGTTGCCGGGAATCACCGCCGGGCCCGGGGGCTCGCGCGAAAGAAGTTGCGGCCTAGAAATCACCGCCGCGGCCCAGGAGGAAGATCGAGGCCTTCAGCCCCCGTCGACGCCGTTGCCAGGCGACCGGGGACGCTGACCGCGTCATCGGCCGCGCCCCCGGGAAGGCCGCGCAGGGATTGGGCGCCGGCTCCCGCCGCGCCCCCAGCGCCGATGGAAGCCGAAGAGGAGTGCCTGGTGAGCAGAGGAGGCGGGAGGCCGGCCGGAGAGGACTGTCGGCTCCCGCTCCCTTCCCCGCGTACAGCGCTGACTACGGGGGCCGGAGGAGAGCGATACCGGCCCCCGACGACCTACATTGCCCAGCGCTGACTACGGGGGCCGGAGGAGAGTGATACCGGCCCCCCAACGTCCCGCAATTCCGGCCGGAAGGCCGTAGAACCCAGTCCGGGCCCCGCCCTGCCAAACACGGGCCGGCCCGGCAAGAAGCCAGTCGCTTAGAAGAGCGACCAACGAAACGACCGCAGGTGAGCCCGGGAGGCCCCTAGGGCACGCAGAGACGCCACTGGGGGCCGGGGGCCACCATTAGCCTGTGGATTAAAGGGGGAAGCCAACAGTAATTATCCCCACGAGGCGAGGCTCCAGAGAGAAGTGGGCCTGGCCTACATTAACCCCTGAGTAACCCTGAGAGACACAGAAGCCCTAATTAACAGGGAAGCCCCAGAGAGAAGGACATGTTGAGGGGTTCCCTAAGCTATTCACCAGCCTAATTGTTACGCCTGCTTTAATTACTGTTTAGGCCTGATGCAGATCCGCACTAATGAAATGTCTTTGCCTAGTGTAAAGGTGCTTAACTGAATTGAGCTGAAGTGTACACCGCCAAGAGTTGAAGTGTTTTATGTTGCAGGTGTACCGGATTTGCGACGCCCCCTGTACTGCCTATGGGCGCGCCTAGATTAACGCAGGCCCTGTTTGAAATGTAACGTAAAATGCCTATTTACAAGTGATTGAATATTCATGAGGTGAACTGCATGTTTTAGGTCCATGTTTTATTCCTGCACCCTGTGATCATTATTGGTGCTACGTTTAGGAGATGATTCCTGCGGCCTTTTAGTGGCCTACGATGTTGATGAGCTATGGTGCTTTAATGAGATGACGCACTAATTAAGTACTTCGAAGAGTTGAAATGTTGCCCTGAATTAATCTGCCTCATCTGATGCTGCATTGATTTATATAAAAGAACTTGTTTTTAATACACATGCCTGGTGTGGTGTCACATTATTGCGTCCGCATTACTGAGTCAAAGTGAGTGTGTGCTGCACAACTGCCTTACACATTGCCTTCGGGTGCCTTTCCGCCTCGCGCCATGCTACCGTGCCGGAATCGGTAACCCCGTTTCCAACATTGGTGTTCAGCGGTGGGATAAGGACTGGTGTTTGTGCAGCACCCTACAGGGACTCAGTGTGCGCCGCAATTGGACACCTATTTAAATGCAAGTGCTAAGATTTCTTTTGTGATTGCCTGAGTGTGTACACTCCTGCGTTAGACCTGCTACCTACATTCTAGAACCCTTTTTCTAAATTGTCTGGGGCCCCACCTAGCAGGATGGAGTTTGAGTTGGCCAACCTAGAAAGGTATACGGTGGCACAGCTCAAGGAGTTCTGTCTAGAGAGGAGGGTGTCCGTCAAGCGAGACGCCAGGAAAGAGGAGCTTCAGAAAGCTTTGAGGGCATGGGTAATGGCCCACCCGGGGGGAAGAGGGGACGAGGAGCAGAGGGAAGCAGACGACCCAGGAGAACTGGACCTACTGCACATTGACGTTAGCGAGAATGTGTTGCCAGGAAGACGTTCCAGGGCAGGCAGTAGTGCGTCAGGGGGGAGTTTGTCTGCAGAGAAATTTGAGGACAGGAGGGAGGAGAGGCAATTGAAGTTAGAACTTGCTAGGATAGACAGGGAGCGAGAACAGGCAAGGCTAGCCATGGAAGAAAGGAAGCTTGCGCATGATCTTAGCCTGAAAGAATTAGAGCTCCGAGCCTTGCAGATGGAGAGGCAGGGCAACTTGAATGGTGGCAGCGTACCCGCTGAAGTTCCCCAGGAGCCCAAGTTCTATCTACCTAGAGAGGTGATAACCAGTTTTAGTGTGGGAGATGACATTGATAAGTGGTTGGCGGCGTACGAGGTGTCTTTGGTGGCCCATAGGGTTCCTGAGAGCTACTGGGGGGGAGGTCTCTACAGGTACATACCTCCACTAGTAAGGGACACACTTTTGACCTTGGACAAGGGGGATCAGACAAACTACCCTATCATGAAGGAGGCCCTGCTTAGGAAGTTTGGCCTCACCCCAGAGAAGTACCGGCAAAAGTTCCGCAACAGCCACAAGCTTCCCACACAGAACTGGGTGGATTTTTTTGATTATGCCCGGAAGGCATTGGAGGGTTGGGTGCGTGGCAGCAACATTGATGATTACAAAGGGCTGTACGACCTGTTCTTGAGAGAGCACCTCCTAGAGAAATGTTTTCCGGAGCTGCGCCAGTACTTGGTGGACCGCAAGCTGACCAATCCACGGGAGCTTGCAGAGGAGGCAGACACGTGGGTCAGCACTCGGGTGTCCCACAAAGGAGCCGGGGCGGACCCCCGAAAGGTGGACAGGGGTTCCCCCAGAAGAAAGAGGGGGAGATAAAAGGAGGGAGTTCTTTAAAGGCCCCCAAAATAGACCGCCTGGGAGAGGGGTAGGTTCCCCATCCCAATCTGGATTCCAGAAACCCACTTACCCTGACAGGAGTCAGCAGCCCAGAACTGTCCGGTGCTACGAGTGCGGGGAGGTTGGACACTACAAGGGGGATCCACAGTGTCGCAAGAGAACCCCAGCCCCCACAGGAGGTAAGAGCCCCGGGGTGGCCAGTGTAGCGCTTGGGGAGGAGTTGTCCCTAGGTAGGGGAGGTGAGTGGACAGGCTTGACCTTAGTTTCCCTGGGGGATAGAGAGATCATCCCACGGGTTCAGGTACCCTCGAACACTGCCAAGTATCGGCAGAGGGTCCTGGTGAACGGGGAGGAGGTGGAGGCTCTGAGGGACAAAGGTGCCAGCATGACGATGGTAAGACGTCAGCTGGTGTCCCCAGAGCAGGTGATTCCTGAGGTATTCCACCCGGTTGTTATGGCTGATAATAGCCTGGGTCATTACCCCATGGCCCAAGTTCCCTTTGAGTGGGGAGGAGTCTCAGGCCGGTTGAAGGTTGCGGTGAGCCCTGCCATGCCAGTTGACTGTCTGCTTGGAAACGACTTGGAACATACTGCCTGGAGGGAGGTAGAGTTCAATGCCCATGCTGAGATGTTGGGATTACCAGGATGGACTTGCGTCGTCACGCGGTCCATGGCTGCCCGACAAGGAACTCAGCCCGGGTTGGAGCCTGAAATAAGGGCCCAGCCCACTGCTGGACGAGGAGATGTCCAGGACGAAACACCCGGTGAGATGGATGGGGAGCCCTGGGAGGTGACCCCGGAGTCCGCTGAGGTGGGTGGTGTTCCCGGAGGGGACCTGCCGACTCCTGCAGAGTGGCAGGTGGAAGGAGGACCTACCCGGGAGGAATTCTGCCGGGCGCAGAAGGAGTGCCCTACGCTTGAAGGCATGCGGCAGCAGGCCGAAGTCCAAGCAACTGGAACAGAGACTGGTAACTACCATGTCTACTGGGAGGATGGTCTCCTCTACAGTGAGCCTAAAGCTCCGGTGCATGGGTCATCAAGGGCCGTAGTGGTCCCCCAATGCTACCGAGCCTTTCTGCTAGAGTTGGCACACGAGATACCCCTAGCAGGACACCTGGGCCAGGACAAGACGTTTGCGCGTTTGGTCCCACATTTTTACTGGCCCCGGATGCGCGTCACCTCTGACACTTTCTGCAAGACCTGCACCACTTGCCAGGCGAGCGGCAAGACAGGGACTAAAGTGAAGGTCCCTCTGGAACCTCTCCCGGTTGTCGGTACCCCTTTGAGCGGGTAGGGATTGACATTGTCGGGCCGTTGGACCCGCCGACTTCTTCGGGACACAGGTTCATCTTGGTGTTGGTGGACCACGCCACCCGGTACCCAGAGGCCATCCCTCTGAGGACCATCACTGCACCGGTGGTGGCGCGGGCCCTGATGGGGATTTTTACCCGAGTGGGATTCCCCAAGGTCGTGGTGTCAGACAGGGGCACGAACTTCATGTCAGCCTACATGCAGGCCATGTGGAAGGAGTGTGGAATGACCTACAGGTTCTCCACTCCTTACCACCCCCAGATGAACGGGCTCGTGGAGCGTTTCAATAAGACCTTGAAGGGGATGATCCGGAGCCTACCCGAGGACTTGAGAAGGAAGTGGGACGTCCTCTTACCCTGTCTGCTCTTCTCCTACCGAGAGGTGCCACAGAAGGGGGTCGGTTTCAGCCCCTTTGAGCTGCTCTATGGCCACCCCATTCGGTGGCCCCTCAGTCTTGTCAAGGAGGGGTGGGAGAAGTCTTCCTCGAAGCTTCCCCATGATGTGGTCAGCTATATGCTGGCATTCCGCAGCCAAGTGGCCAAGCTGTGGAAGGAAGCCTCGGACAACCTAGAGGCTAGTCAGGCCGTCATGAAGAAGTGGTATGACCGGAACGCTCGGACGGTAGAGTTGGACGCTGGACAGAAGGTGTGGGTCATGGAGCCAGGAGAGCTTAGCGCCCTCCAGGACAGGTGGACTGGACCGTTTGAGATCCTGGAAAGGAGAGGCCAGACCACCTATGTCGTCGATGTGAAGAACCCCCGTCAACCCCACAGGGTGTTCCACGTCAACCGCCTGAAGCCACACCAGGAGCGTTCAGAGCTCACTCTCCTGATGATAACAGATGGAAGTGAGGAGGAGGAGAGTGAGCCTCTTCCAGACCTTCTGGCGGCCCATGAGAAGGATGGCTCGGTAGAGGGAGTGGTCCTCGCCCCATCCTTGACCCCAGAGCAACAGAGGGACTGCCGCCAGGTCTTGGGGCAGTACGCCTCGTTGTTCTCCCTCACACCTGGGATCACGCACCTGTGTACCCATGATGTGGACACAGGGGACAGTCCGCCAGTAAAAACCAAGACTTACCGGCTGTCCGATAAGGTCAAGGCTAGTATCCAGGGTGAGGTTACCAAGATGCTAGAACTGGGGGTGATTGAGCCTTCCAGTAGCCCTTGGGCTAGTCCGGTGGTGTTGCTGCCGAAAGCGGCCCCACCGGGCACCACACCAGAACTTCGGTTCTGTGTGGATTACCGCGGACTCAACTCAGTAACCAAGACCGACGCTCACCCGATCCCTCGGGCGGATGAGCTCATTGACCGGCTGGGAGCAGCCCGGTATCTGAGTACCATCAATTTGACATCAGGCTATTGGCAGATCGCCATGGCGGAAGGAGCAAGGGAGAAAACTGCGTTCTCCACCCCCGAGGGCCACTTTCAATTTCGGGTGATGCCCTTCGGGCTGAAAAATGCTCCAGCCACTTTCCAGCGGTTGGTGAACCAGGTGCTGTCTGGCCTAGAGGCCTTCTCTGCTGCCTACCTGGATGACATACCTGTCTTCAGTAGCAGCTGGGAGGACCATCTGGAGCATCTCCAGGAGGTGCTACAGGCTCTGCAACGGGCTGGTCTAACCATCAAGGCCAGCAAGTGCCAGATTGGACAGGGATCTGTCGTGTACCTGGGACATCTGGTGGGCGGGGGTAAGGTGCAACCCCTCCAAGCCAAGATCAAGACCATCTTGGCCTGGGAGCCCCCCAAGACCCAAACAGAGGTCCGGGCTTTTCTCGGCCTCACGGGATACTACCGCCGGTTTGTCAAGGGATATGGAACCATTGTGGGCCCTTTAACGGAGTTGACTTCGAAGAAGCAGCCACGCAGAGTCATCTGGACGGCTGCCTGCCAGGAAGCCTTTGAGACCCTCAAACGTGCGATGTGCACCGCACCGGTGCTCCGGACTCCAGACTTTGGACGGGAATTTATCGTGCAGACAGACGCTTCTGAGCATGGCATAGGAGCTGTGCTCTCGCAGCTGAATGACGATGGCCAAGACCAGCCAGTGGCCTTCATTTCCCGAAGACTACTCCCCGGGAACAGCGGTGGAGTACCATCGAAAGAGAAGCCTTTGCCGTGGTTTGGGCTGTAAAGAAGTTGAGGCCATACCTTTTGGTTGTCACTTCCTGATCCAGACCGACCACAGACCCCTTCGCTGGCTCATGCAGATGAGAGGCGAAAACCCCAAATTGTTGAGGTGGTCCATTTCCCTCCAGGGGATGGACTTTCGGGTGGAACATCGACCCGGTGTAGACCACGCCAACGCTGACGGTCTCTCCCGGTTTTTCTGCCTTAGCGATGAGAACTCCCTAGAGGTTGGGAAGCTCTCCCCACTTTCGGCTGGGGGGGACGCGTGTTAGACCTGTCAGCCCTAGGGTGGTCTTGCCCTGTTTTTTTCCCTTTTGCGCCTCATTTTTGCAACCGTATTTTTACTGGACCTAGGTCTCCGGGCGCCTTACCACTGCCAACCAGTGCTGAGGTGCAGGTGCTCTCTCACCCAAGATGGCTGCCACAGGCCCCTGCTACTGCAGAGCGGCTTTGCACACATACACCTACTAGTAGCCAGGGTCAGGCTGGGACATAGGGATACAGTATCCATCCCGTCCCGCCTCTGGGCCACATAGCCAGACATGGTGGAAGGTTCCAGAACCTTCCGGGCTGTGGGAGGAGTTATGTTTTGCCGCCTTTAGGAGGGTCACCTGACCTAGGGGTATAAGAGGTTTGGAGGGAAATCTTTTAGTCAGTTGGGGCACCACTGATCCTGGGAGAACCTCTGCCGGAGTACAGGCTTTAGGGCCTAGGGGGGAGACCTACACTACTGCTACTGACAGGGCTAAGGCACTGCTGTAATAAGTTAGCTGAGGAACGCCCACCACCCACTGACCTTGCCCAGCGTGAGGGGACCCAGGGAACCATCTTCAGCGTGCTGGGAAGTACAATCCAGCACCCCAAGTACCACCAACTCATTCCCTCCCCCATACGGAGAAACCCCAAGAAGCAACCAACAAAGAACTGCCGCAAGTAACCTGAAAACGCAAGCCTGACAAGACAGCAAGGTCAGGAACCTGAACTGCCAAACTGGGGATCACCAGGTAAAGCGCCGTGCCCTGAAGCGCTAGACCTTCACCCCCATCCACTCCTAGCTGACGCAGTGCTGCCCTGCTGCTGGGCTGCCCAAAGCACTTTTAAATCAGCCCCCCTGCCAGCCTGTCGCAAGCGCGCCCCGCGCTGTGCCTCCACGTGGGAGGAATCGCCCTTAAGCCACTGACCGTGTGGCTGGAATCTGCCTTTGCGGCCGTCGCCGCGTGTGGGGAACTGCGGAGGTAGCGTGGCCTCCCCCGAGGCCGGGGTGGTGAAGTGCGCCGTCCGCGCCCTCACCGAAGGTCCGGAGTTGCCGGGAATCACCGCCGGGCCTGGGGGCTCGCGCGAAAGAAGTTGCGGCCTAGAAATCACCGCTGCGGCCCAGGAGGAAGATCGAGGCCTTTAGCCCCCGTCGACGCCGTTGCCAGGCGACCGGGGACGCTGACCGCGTCATCGGCCGCGCCCCCGGGAAGGCCTCGCAGGGATTGGGTGCCGACGGAAGCCGAAGAGGAGTGCCTGGTGAGCAGAGGAGGCGGGAGGCCAGCCGGAGAGGACTGTCGGCTCCCGCTCCCTTCCCCGCGTACAGCGCTGACTATGGGGGCCGGAGGAGAGCGATACCGGCCCCCCGACGACCTACATTGCCCAGCGCTGACTACGGGGGCCGGAGGAGAGTGATACCGGCTCCCCAACGTCCCGCAATTCCGGCCGGAAGGCCGTAGAACCCAGTCCGGGCCCCGCCCTGACAAACACGGGCCGGCCCGGGAAGAAGCCAGTCGCTTAGAAGAGCGACCAACGAAACGACCGCAGGTGAGCCCGGGAGGCCCCTAGGGCACGCAGAGACGCCACTGGGGGCCTTGGGCCACCATTAGCCTGTGGATTAAAGGGGGAAGCCAACAGTAATTATCCCCACGAGGCGAGGCTCCAGAGAGGAGTGGGCCTGGCCTACATTAACCCCTGAGTAACCCTGAGAGACACAGAAGCCCTAATTAACAGGGAAGCCCCAGAGAGAAGGACATGTTGAGGGGTTCCCTAAGCTATTCACCAGCCTAATTGTTACGCCTGCTTTAATTACTGTTTAGGCCTGATGCAGATCCGCACTAATGAAATGTCTTTGCCTAGTGTAAAGGTGCTTAACTGAATTGAGCTGAAGTGTACACCGCCAAGAGTTGAAGTGTTTTATGTTGCAGGTGTACCGGATTTGCGACGCCCCTGTACTGCCTATGGGCGTGCCTAGATTAACGCAGGCCCTGTTTGAAATGTAACGTAAAATGCCTATTTACAAGTGATTGAATATTCATGAGGTGAACTGCATGTTTTAGGTCCATGTTTTATTCCTGCACCCTGTGATCATTATTGGTGCTACGTTTAGGAGATGATTCCTGCGGCCTTTTAGTGGCCTACAATGTTGATGAGCTATGGTGCTTTAATGAGATGACGCACTAATTAAGTACTTCGAAGAGTTGAAATGTTGCCCTGAATTAATCTGCCTCATCTGATGCTGCATTGATTTATATAAAAGAACTTGTTTTTAATACACATGCCTGGTGTGGTGTCACATTATTGTGTCCGCATTACTGAGTCAAAGTGAGTGTGTGCTGCACAACTGCCTTACACATTGCCTTCGGGTGCCTTTCCGCCTCGCGCCATGCTACCGTGCCGGAATCGGTAACCCCGTTTCCAACAGGTACTGACTGGAAGACTAGAGTACTGCAAGGAGAGTGCATGGTGAATTTATAAGTGCTTGGGTTTTGGCGGAGTGATTGGATAAGTACATGGTGCTGGCTGGGTGATTGAAGGAGTGCATGGGTACTGACAGGGCGATGGCTGGACTGCATGGGTAGTGCTCAGGGTATTGTAGCAGTGCATGTGTTAGTGCCTGGGTCATTGCATGAGTGCATGGGTACTGACTGGATGATTAGAGTATTGCAAGGAGAGTGCATGGTGAATTTATAAGTGCTTGGGTTTTGGCGGAGTGATTGGATAAGTACACACATGTCACATCAGTCCCGCCCCTCCCTTCACCACTCTGCAAACGCACCCCTGGCAGGTTTTAAGTTGGGGAATTAATTCCCTTGAATCCTGAGGGTCCCTTGGGTCCAACTAGCCCACCAGGTACCTCCAGTAAGTGCCACAGAGCTGCGTTGCAGAGAGGTGGTCCAAGGCCAAGCCCCTTTTACACCTCTCTGCAGCGCAGCTCTGTGGCGCTTACTGGAGGTACCTGGTGTGCTAGTTGGACCCAAGGGACCCTCAGGATTCAAGGGGACTTAATCCCCCAACCTACAACGCACCAGAGGGCCCGTTTGCACAGTGGTGAAGGGAGGGGGTGGGCCTGATGTGACAAGTGTGCAAACGCGCCCCTAAAGCAAATTTGCAAAAAAGAATGAAACTATAACCTGAAGATGAAAAATGAAAATGAAACTAATCAATAAACATAACACAAAATGGAGGAATGGGAAAAAAAAACCAAAGAAAGGGCCCCAACGAGCTCAATAACTGAATCATCTGCTGTAGAACATAACAACGGATGTATCAACTGGTTAAACATAAGGAAAACATACTATTCTAAAACCCATTGGAGGGAATGATGCAATAACTCGTTGTAACAAGTACAATGGACATGAACAAATGAATGGATAAGTTCACCCTTTCATGTTTTTTCCTCAATAAGTAAAGTAGTGTTGTAGTTTTTTCACCTTAATGCACAAGAGATAGTTTGACATTGTATTTTATGCACAATTACACAAATAAATGTGGGACACTACATCTCCCAGAATCCTCAAGGGGGCTAACAAACACCCAACAGGAAATGATGTCATGAATTTTAAAAAGTATATCATTGTTTCCTGCAAGTGTTACCTCAGGATCTTGATCAAGGTATTTGTAATACCGAAACGCGTTGGTCTGTCGCCTTTTCCCTTATAAAGTAATAAGGAAATAAAAACAATAAAAAAATTGCAAAATCTACGAGAGTGCGACCCGTTTTCTTCAATGGTTGAAGGATTTGGTTGATATATATATATATATATATATATATAACCTACTGGTGGTCGCCAGTAGGTAGTTATAGTTAGGACCTTGTTTCTATTCAAAAAGCGTTTTTTCTTTTGACAACATCTTTGGCGCCGTTTGACGAATCTTTGCGAAATTTTCCAAACTAATGGTTCACTCAGGTCAGCTCCTGTCTTGAAAGTTTCGGGGTGATTCGTCAAGTGGGGGCCGAGAAAAAAGGGGGGTCCCAAAACGAGTTTTCCCCATGTTAATTTCCTTGGGAACTTTAGACAAAGCTACCGCCCGAACTGCCGAACGGAATTACACCAAATTTGGCAAAAAGGTAGGTCTTGGTCCAGAAAGCGTGCTTTTTTAAAAATGGTGTAAATCCGTTCAGTAGTTCTTGAGAAATTAAAAAAATAAAAATATCGATATCTGATCACCGAGGAGGATTCGCGAACCCTCCTGAGCACGAGCTTCATTCTGATTGGCTGCCAACACTCCAAATCCGAATGTGTTGGCAGCCATCTTGTGACTCGAGTCACAAGAAAACAGTAGAAAAAAGATAAAAACGAGAAAAGGGGGCAGGGTAGAAACACCCTGACCCCCTAGGCCTGCTCAGGACCAAAAAATGCATTTAAAAAAAAAAAATCAGCCGAATTCACGCTGGGTGCGCGAATCCGGCCGAAAAAACAACAAAAAAATGAAGCGCGTGCTCCAGGCCAGGTCCCGGAGGCAATGTCCAATTAATTAGCGGGGGCCCAAGGAGGCCCCCGCAGCCCCTGGGACCGCCACCTCCCGGGGCTTTTTTTAAAACATGCATGGGGGAGCTCCTGCCCCGGGGACTGCCACCTCCCCGGGGCATTTACATTTTAGGGGGGGGGCCTCGCGGGGCCTCCCCAAGCCCCGGGGCTTTAAATTATTTTCGGCGGGGGGGCCTTGCGGGCCCCCCAAGCCCCGGGGACCACCACCTCCCCGGGGCTACATGATTTAAATGTGGGGGGCCACGTGGCCCCCGCAGCCCCGGGGACCACCACCTCACCGGGGCATTGAATATGTAAATACGGGGGGCACGTGACCCCCACCCTGCCCCGGGGACCGCCACCTCTCCGGGGCATTTACATTTTAGGGCGGGGGGCCTCGCTGGGCCTCCCCAAGCCCAGGGGACCGCCACCTCCCCGGGGCTTTAAATTATTTTCGGCGTGGGGGCCTTGCGGGCCCCCCAAGCCCCGGGAACCACCACCTCACCGGGGCATTGAATATGTAAATACGGGGGTCGGCCCCGGGGACCACCACCTCCGCGGGGCTTAAATCAGTTGGGAGGGGGGCCACGCGGCCCCCCTCCTAGAGCCCTCTATGGCCCTGGGGACTGCCACCCGCCAAGGCCGGCTCCTGCAATGTCCCGGGGTGCCCACCCCCGGGACATTGCCGTTTGGTGTGGCAAGTCGGGAGAACGGCTCCAGCCCTGCCATAGCAAACACTGCTTTGCTTCTTGGAAGCGAGAGCAGGAAACCTGCTCTTGCTTCCAAGAAGCAAAGCAGAATTGCTTTTGGGCAAAGGGAGCTGCATGTCAGCAGCTCCCCTTGCCCAAAAGTAATACCGGCTCCAGCAGGAGGCGGGGAGCTGGCAGGGACCGTGGGGGCATTGGGGCTCCCCCCTCGGTCCCCAACGCTGAGGCCAGGCCCCGGGGGATGGGGTCCCTGGGGCCAGAAGTGTCCCAGGAAAGGGGGGCCACGCAGCCCCCCTCACAATTTTTAAAAAAAATAAATAAATAAAAATGAGGCAATGCCCCGGGGAATGGGGTCCCCAGGGCCAATAATGGCCTGAGGAGGGGGGCTGCACGGCCCCCCCCCAAAAAAAACAGATTGGCCAGGCTCCGGGGGATGGGGTCCCCGGGGCCAGAAGTGGCCCAGGGGAGGGGGGCCACACGGTCCACCTCCCGGGAAAATTAAAAAAATAATTTAAAACGAGGCCAGGCCCCGGGGGATGGGGCCCCCGGGGCCAGACGTGGCCCAGGGGAGGGGGGGCCACGCGGTCCCCCTTGTGAGGAAAGTAAAAAAAAAACATTATAAAAAGGAGGCCAGGCCCCGGGAAATGGGGTCCCCGGGGCCAATAGTGGCCCAGGGAAGGGGGCCCACGCGGCCCCCTTCCTGTTTATTTTGGGGGTTTTTTTAATAAAAGAAGAAAAAATGCTCAGGCCCTGGGGGATGGGGTCCCCAGGGCCCAAAAAATACTAAATGAAGGGGTGCCACCAAGCCCCCCTTCTAAAACTATTTTAAAAAAGAAAAACCGGCATCTCGCCGGAGGCCCCGCCCCCTCCCTGCACCACTCTGCAAACGCGCCCCCAGCACGTTCTAAGTTGGGGTATTAAGTCCCCTTGAACACTGAGTGTCCCTGGGGGCCAACTAGGCCACCAGGAACCTCCAGTAAGCCCCACACAGTGGGATTGCTGAGAGGTGGTACGAGGCCACGCCCCTTTTTACACCTCTTTGCTGGGGCAGCTGCGCGCTATATAAAATTTTATAACATAACTTAACTCTGCAAACGTGCCTCTTGGCGCACTGCTGGTGGGGTGATGAGCTTCCCTTGTGTCCTGAGGACCTCAGGACTGAAGTGGACTTCATCCCCCGAGCAGCAGTGTGCCAGGCGGCGCGTTTGCAGAGTGGTGTAAAAAGGGGGCGTGGCCTCAAACCACTCTCAGCAATCCAGCTGTGTGGGGCTTACTGAAGGTAACAGGAGGGCTAGTTGGCCCCCAGGGACCCTCAGGAGGCAAGGGGACTTCACCCCCCAACCAAGAGCGCGCCAGGAGGCGCGTTTGCAGAGTGGTGGACAAAGGGGGCATGGCCTGTGTCCACCTCTCAGCAATCCCACTGTGTGGGGCTTACTGGAGGTAACAGGTAGGCTAGTTGGCCCCTAGGGTCCCCAGCAGTGAAGTGGGCTTTAATCCCCATGCAAGAGCGCGCCAGGGAGCGCATTTGCAGAGTGGTGGGGAAAGGGGGCGTGGCCTGCTATGAGAACTTAGCAATGCTGCGGTGTGGGACTTACTGGAGGTAATAGGAGGGGAAGTTGGCCCCAAGATTGTCCTTGGGGGCCAACTACCTCTCCTGTTACCTCCACTAAGTCCCACACAGTGGGATTGCTAAGAGGTCTTCGGAGGCCATGCCCCCCCTTTCTCCACCACTCTGCAACACGCCTCCTGGCACAGTACTGGTTGGGGGATGAAGTCCACTTTACTCCTGAGGGACTTTGGGGGCCAAGAAGCCCTTGTGGTACCTCCTGTAAGTCCTACGCAGCGGAATTCCTGAGCGCTGGTTGGATGCCCAGCCCCCTTTCTCTACCACTCTGCAAACGCGACTACCAGCTAAAGAAGCATTTGTAATGTAATAGGTCTCGCATTTGCAAGAGTTAGAGCTATTGGCGTTGTAAATCTAAAAGTTTTTTACTAATGTTGAGTGGAGTGGAGTGGATGTACTTTGTGTGTAGTGGAATTATGTGGTATGTTGTGCAGTGAAATTATGTGGATTGAAAATATGTGGTATTTAGTGTATAGGAATTATGTAGAGTGGGATTATGTGTTATGGAGAGTAATTATGTGGTATGGTAGTCTGTGTTGTGGAGTGGTAACCTCAGGTTTAGTCTTTCTCGTTTCCTTAGAAGCTCAACTATGAACTCAGTGAGACAAAAAAAAGAAGGAATCACTGATGAGCACTTCTGGACTTAGTCAGAGGTATGAGCAGGGCCACTGGAATTATGCGACTGTTTGGCTGCACCAACTTTCGCACAATTATACATTTTCCGCATTAGCCACATAATCCATCATCTGCTGCCTAATCTGCAGATTTGAACAAAAAAAGCCTTGTTTCTAGCTCAAACGGCTCAAATGTTACCAAAAATGCAGCGACAAGTGTTACAGCGTGGTGGAAGGCCCTTTGCAAACCTAGAATTGTCACCTGTTACTTATTGCTAAATGTGGGTGTTAAATTGGTACTAATGGTGTGCAAACCACTCTTGCTTCTTTCTGCACCTCTCTTGCCACTTTCTGCATTTCTGTTGCTTCTTTCTGCAACTTTCTTTTTTTCTGCACTTCTTTTGCCTCTTTCTGCTCATCTCTTCCACTTTCTGTACCTCTCTTGCCTCTTTCTGCAACTCTCTTGCCTCTTTCTGTACCTCTGTTTGCTCTTTCTGCACCTCACTTGCTTCTTCCTGTACCCCTCATGCCTCTTTCTGCACCCATGTTCCCTCTTTCTGCACCTCTCCTGCCTGTTTCTGCACCTCTCTTGCCTATTTCTACAGTTCTCTTGCCTCTTTCTGCACCTCTGTTGTTTCTTTCTGCACTTCTCTTGCCTCTTTCTGCACCCCTCTTGCCTCTTTCTGCACTTCTCTTGCTTCTTTCTGCACCTCTGTTGCTTCTTTCTGCACCCCTCTTGCCTCTTTCTGCAACCCTCTTCCCTCTTTCTGCACCTCTCTTGCCTCCGTCTGCCTACCTGTTCCCTCTTTCTGCACCCCTTTTACCTGTTTCTGCAACTCTCTTGCCTCTTTCTGCAGTTCTCTTGCCTCCTTCTGCACCTCTCTTGCCTCTTTCAACACTTCTCTTGCCTGTTTCTGCACCTCTCTTGCCTCTTTCTGCACCTCTCTTGCCTCTTTCTGCACCTCACTTGCTTCTTTCTGCACCCCTTTTGCCTGTTTGTGCACCCCTCTTCCCTCTTTGTGCAACTCTCTTCCCTCTTTCTGCACCACTCTTGCCTCTTTCTGTACCTCTGTTGCTTCTTTCTGCACCTCTCTTGTCTCTTTCTGCACCCTTTGTGCTTCTTTCAGCACCTTTATTGCTTCTTTCTGCAGTTCTCTTCCTTCTTTCTGCACCCCTCCTGCCTCTTTGTGTACCCCTCTTGCCTCTTTGTGCACCTCTCCTAACCCTTTCTGCACCCCTCTTGCCTCTTTTTGCACCTCTGTTGGTTCTTTCTGCACCTCTTTTGCTCCATTCTGCACTTCACTTGCCTCTTTCTGTACCCCTCTTGCCTCTTTCTGCACCTCTGTTCCAAATTTCTGCATCCCTCTTGCCTTTTTCTGCACCCCTCTTCCCTCTTTCTACACTTCTCTTGCCTCATTCTGCCCACCTGTTCCCTCTTTCTGCACCCCTTTTGCCTGTTTTGCCTGTTGCCTGTTTCTGCAACTCTCTTGCCTCTTTCTGCAGTTCTCTTGCCTCCTTCTGCACCTCACTTTTTGCACCTCTATTGTTTCTTTTGCACTGCTCTTGCTTCTTTCTGCACCTCTCTTGCTTCTTTCTGCACCCCTCTTGCCTCTTTCTGCACCCCTCTTACCTGTTTCTGCACCTCTCTTGCCTCTGTCTGCACCCCTGTTCCCTCTTTCTGTAACTCTTTTGCCTGTTTCTGCAACTCTCTTGCCTCTTTCTGCACCTCTGTTGCTTCTTTCTGCACTTTTCTTGCCTCTTTCTGCACCTCTGTTGCTTCTTATTTGCACTTCTCTTGCCTCTTTCTGCACCCCTCTTGCCTCTTTCTGCACCTCTGTTGCTTCTTTCTGCACTTTTCTTGCCTCTTTCTGCACCTCTGTTGCTTCCTTCTACACTTCTCTTGCCTCTTTCTACATCCCTTTTGTGTCTTTCTGCACCTCTCTTGCTTCTTTCTGCACCTCTGTTGCTTCTTTCTACACCTCTATTGCTTCTTTCTGCACCCCTTGTGCCTCTTTCTGCACCCTTCTTCCCT
Organism: Calotriton arnoldi; assembly: GCA_963921515.1. NCBI lineage: Eukaryota > Metazoa > Chordata > Amphibia > Caudata > Salamandridae > Calotriton > Calotriton arnoldi. Next base: position 341,306 of record CAWUFW010000697.1, on the reverse strand, counting down.
TTCCTGCACGTCTCTTGGTTCTTTCTGCACTGCTCTTGCCTCTTTCTGCACTCCTCTTGCCTCTCTCTGCACCTCTTTTGCTTCTTTGTGCACATCTCTTGCCTCTTTCTGCACTGCTCTTGCTTCTTTATGCACCTCTGTTGTTTCTTTCTGCACTTCTCTTGCTTCTTTCTACACCTCTCTTGCTTCTTTCTGCACCCCACTTGCCTCTTTCTGCACCCTTCTTCCCTCTTTGTGCACCTCTCTTGCCTCTTTCTGCACCTCTCTTGCCTCTTTCTGCACCCCTCTAGCCTCTTTCCGCATCTCTTTTGCTTGTTTCTGCTCTTCTTTTGCCTCTTTCTGTACCCCTTTTGCCTCCTTCTGGCTGCACCTCTGTTGTTTCTTACTGCACTGCTCTTGATTCTTTCTGCACCTCTCTTGCAAATTTTTGTACCCCTCTTGCCTCTTTCGGCACCCCTCTTCTCTCTTTCTGCACCCCTGTTCCCTCTTTCTGTACCTCTTCTGCCTGTTTCTGCACCTCTGCTGCCTCTTTCTGAACTTCTCTTGTCTCTTTCTACACCCCTGTTGCTTCTTTCTGCACTTCTCTTGCCTCTTTCTGCACCCCTCTTCCCTCTTTCTACACCCCTGTTGCTTCTTTCTGCACTTCTCTTGCCTCTTTCTGCACCTCTCTTCCCTCTTTCTACACCTCTGTTGCTTCTTTCTGTACTTCTCTTGCTTCTTTCTGCACCTCTCTTGCTTCTTTCTGCACCCCACTTGCCTCTTTCTGCACCCTTCTTCCCTCTTTCTGGACCTCTCTTACCTCTTTCTGCACCTCTTTTGCCTCTTTCTGCACACACAGGGCTACTTTTAAATTGACCTCAGGCTCAGCAGTGCACACATGCAAGAGCAGAAAAGGGCTGATGGCCTCTAAATTTCCATGCCCTATTATATGCTAGGGACTTAGAGGTAGTTTTAATCCCCCTGCCCTATTATGTACTATGGCCTTACAGGGGAGGTCATGCCAATCACAGGGGTACCCCAACCCACAGTGTACCTTAGTGTACGTAGGTGTTTTCATTGTATTCTAAGTGTCTTTCAGCATAGCACTGGTTCCGGGCCTGGTTAGGCAGAGCCCAGGGTCAGTCAGAGTCAGTTACCTCCAGTATCAGTCAGCAAAAAGTTGCGGGGTGCCCAGGGCACAGGATGACTTTGCAACAAGGCCTCTTTCTGCACCTCTGTTGATTCTTTCTGCATATCTCTTGCTTCTTTCTGCACCTTTCTTCCTCTTTCTGGACTTTTGTTGTCTCTTTCTGCATTTCTCTTGCTTCTTTCTGCGCCTTTCTTCCTCTTTCTGCACATGTCCTACCTCTGTAGGCATAGTTAGAAATTAGCATTTAAAAAACCTTAGAAATTCACTGAAAAAACCACAGGTTTCAGGGACGTTATCGTTAGAAATTTTCACTTAAAAAACCTTATAAATTCACAGAAAAAACCATAGGTTTCAGGGACGTTATAGTTAGAAATTAGCATTTAAAAACCTTTGAAATTCACTGAAAAACCATAGGTTTCAGGGACGATATAGTCAGAAATTAGCATTTAAAAAACCTTTGAAATTCACTGAAAAAAACATAGGTTTCAGGGACGTTATAGATAGAAATTAGCATTTAAAAAACCTTAGAAATTCACTGAAAAAACAACAGGTTTCAGGGACGTTATAGTTAGTTGGACATTTCACTCGTACAAAACCAGAGAAGTTCGTCCGTTATAGTTAGTTGGGCTAACTATAACTCGCGCCCCCGCAATGCACTGCTGATGAATTCACATATTACATCATTCATGACATGGTCAGTGACATCACTGATGACATCTCAAATGACATCACTGATGACATCACTGATGACATCATCCACATGATAATCTGATGCACCTCCTCACACCCTAATATAACCTTTGATACACCCACTCTAAAATACAGACTACCATTTTCAAAGCCATAGACACACCAATATCAGTTACTATATACCCACTCACTGATTCCTAGGTCTACACACACATCCACTCATTCACCCATACAGTCACTCATACATGCAGTCACTCATCAATACAGCACTATCATATGCACTCATACACCTATACAGACACCCACACACTGCCACTCATCCAGAGTTACTCACACACCTAGTCAGTCATGCAAAGAATCAATCACACTCCCATTTACTCACCTATACAGTTATACACACAGCACCTCACTTATTCATACAGATACTAACACATACTTACTCTCTTATACAATCACTGATACAAGCACACACTCATCCATACAGCCACTCTCACAATCACTCACTCTCACATATAGTCATTTATATACTCCAACACTCACATATACTCCCTTTCACATATGTAGTTATTCACACATGTACCACTGAGACATCAATTCACTCACCAACACACCCATACACATTCACCCACCCATACAGCCCTTCACAGATGCACTCTTGAGCCCATACACCCAGTGAATCACCCACTCACACATCTATGCACAGAGTCACATCCCCCCCACCCACCCACACAGACACTCAGGCACCCATACAGATACTCAGACAACCGATCAATAACCCATATAGACACTCATGTAGCTACTCACCAACCCATGCAGCTGCTTACACACCAACTGACAGACTGATACAGATATTCACACAGTTTAGTCACTAACCCATGCATTCAGTAAGACACGTTTAATCACTCACTTATACAGTCAGTCACGCACCTACTAAATCATCCATTCAGACACTTATACACCCACTCATTCTTCAATACACCTTGGTATATATATATATATATATATATATATATATATAAAACATATTTAAACTTAACAGAAACTCACAGTCACTGAATGATGTCATCAGTGATGTCATTTGAGATGTCATCAGTGATGTCATCAGTGATGTCACTGACCATGTCATGAATGATGTAATATGTGACGTCATCAGCAGTGCATTGCGGGGGCGCGAGTTATAGTTAACTCAACTAACTATAACGGCCGAATTTCTCTGGTTTTGTACGAGTAAAATGTCCAACTAACTATAATGTCCCTGAAACCTGTGGTTTTTTCAGTGAATTTCTAAGGTTTTTTAAATGCTAATTTCTAACTATAACGTCCCTGAAACCTATGATTTTTTCAGTGAATATATAGTTGAAGGAAGGTCTTTGCAGGAAAGTCAGTCACATCCACCTTGATGAGCCAGTGCGAGCCACGGGTGCAAGAACCCGTCAATAATCAAAGAAAGTTACATTTCAATTAAGAACACAAAACGCTCTCAATCAATCAATCAATCAATCATACAAACTTTATTCGGTTTTCACATATGAGACCATAAAAGTACTCTAAAAAAATCCGTACATGGTGTTAAAAAGGATAAAATATTTATACAAACATCACATAAGAGACAAAGCTATCCTAAGAAACTCATACAGTACATGAAATAAGTTATAAAGTGCATATGCCCTAGATCCTAAAAAGTAAAAAGACAGTTAGAAGGAACATGCCCTTATAGCTACAGTCATTTAATCAAGGCAAGCTCTAAGCTTCACTGCAGATTTTAGGAAATTGAGAACAAATAAAATAGAATCTCCGCGCATCATTTGTAAATAAATAAAAACTGGATGCACCTGCTTGAATTTCAACCTCCTTAAAATAGGGGTAATAAAAGTTTTCCGGGGGGGTCGCAAAATAGTTACAAAATATTAATATATTTAAAAATGTAGCATATCCTGTGGAGACTCCCCGTCGCAGCCACAGGAATCTAAAGTCTGGCCTCGGCTACTCTCCCGTGGCGAGGCCAGCAGGAGGTGAAACAAATCCAATCGGAACCTAGTCAGTAGAAAACGTTCATAGGTGCTAAAAGGTCCCAGGAGATATGGCTCAGTCATTTATGTTGTTTTCAAAATTAAAAATTTGCGAACACTGGGTTTCCTCAGTTCCAGCTCTTCCCTCTGCAATTTCCTTAAACTACAAAAAGACTCCCTGACCCACCCCAAATCATTCTTGGTCACCGATTTTGGGTTTGTAAATAGTTCCACTCTTCCCAGTCTTTCAAAGCTGCTCTTAATATATCTAAGGCAGGAAATATAGTGGGCATAATCAAGGGTCATGCACTCCTTCAGGATCAAACGACTCAAAGTCGATCCTTCATTCAGCCAGGTTTTTAGCCAAAATGGTAGGGGGCGTAAAGCCAATAAGTCACAGAGATAGGGCACCCCCAATTCTTCATGTGCCACCATATTAGACGTTCCTCGGGGCACACCTAGCAAACGCTTCAAAAATGAGTTTTCAACTACTTGTAACTCATTCATGAAGACGTAACCCCATATTTCGCTGCCGTCAGCGGCTTTAGTGACACACTTGGCCTGATATATCTTTAAGAGTGCAGCAATCGGTCTCCTACCTAATTTGGAAGCAAAGTTTAAAACAGCCGTATTTGCACGTATTAGATCTCCCCTTTTTCTCTGTTTTAGTGGGCCCCATTTCATTTGCTCGTCCATTAGGACCCCCAAGTACGAGAAGACATCAGTGCGAGGAACTAGAGCTGATCCGACCATAAATTGAAAAGATTTTTTCGGGCGAGGTCCCACCTGCATCACATATGATTTGGAATTGTTTATTGACAGGTCCAGATTCGCCATAAAAGAGGAGAAGGAGTTAAGCAATGTTTGTAACCCCCTTGCGGTCCTAGATAAAAGGACCGCATCATCTGCGTATAATAAAACAGGCAGACCACGTCTGCCTACCTGCGGGTAGTCTACCCTTGTGTTCGTTAAAACTTTATCCAAATTATTAATATATAAATTAAACAAGAAGGGGGCTAAAATACACCCTTGGCGTACTCCTCTTCTTATTTCAAAATTACGGGAGATCCTTAAATCTTGGGAAAATCTAACCTGAGCCTTAGTTGATTGGTGGAGGTCTTCCAAAAAATGAACAATGTGGCCATCAACCCCAATAGCCAACATGGCCTGCCAAAGTTTAGCCCTATTCACGCAATCAAACGCGGATGACAGGTCCATGAAAGCTAGGTAAATAGATCCGGGGCGGGCCACTGTATATTTATTAAGAATCATAGATAGGTTAAGGCACTGGGCCACAGTAGACCACCCAGGATGAAACCCGTACTGGACGTCCGATAGGATAGTGTGTTCCTCTGCCCAGCTAGTCAACTTTTCCAAAAGTACTCGACCTACCACCTTTACTACTGAGTCCAGCAGTGAGATCGGTCTAAAGCAGTGAGTGCTATCTCGGTTGCCCTTTTTGAAAATAGGCACTATAGTGGAAATAGCCCATGACTCGGGGCAACCTGTTTTTACAGCAGCATTCATAACTGCTGTAAGGACCGGTGCCCAAAAGGTTGGGTCTGATTTGTAAAGATCCGACGGGATACCATCAGAACCCGGGGCTTTGTTGCTTGACAACCCGAAGATGCCATCCTTAACCTCGTCAATGTTAAAAACGAAAACAGTGGTGCCTGCCTCACGGCCAGAGCGGCAGTTTAAGTCAGGGGTACACTGGAACATGGCTTCAAAATGAAGCACCCACTCCTCGTCAGTAATATGGGCACCCACCGCACTTCCTTCCTCATGATTCAAGAAGGGGCTATTAATTATACTCCAGAACCTGGAACTGTCCCTCAGCGTACTAGCCTCAGTTAACTCCCTCCAGGCTTCCTCCTTTAGCATGGATTTGCGTCTTACCAATTCCGAGTTATACTCCCTTCGACAGATTCTAACTAATGTCGGATCTCTTGGACTCCTATTTAAGGCTTCCCTCAACTTCCTGGCTGCCCGGGAGCGATGAGAATCAAACCATCTGGGTGCCAAAATAGCCGGTCTCCAAGCCGGGGCCCTTAAAAAGTCACTTATTTTAGCAGAAATAATTTCAAAGGCACTGATGACCTCGCCCGGGGCCGTTGATGGAGTGGTGCACAGGGCTAACTCGTTAGTACACGTAACGGTTATTGACTCATAAAATGCATCTGGGGATATCTGAGCCCATTTTAGCTGCCTTCCACCAACTGTTGGTCTCACCACCCCACTCTGCCCGACCCCCCCTCTATATGTCAGTAAGGGCCCACTAAGATGAACGCACAGTGGGTTGTGGTCACTGTGTGCACTAGCTTGAATGATGAATCCCCTAAATGACTCAAGTAGAGGCGTTGGTACCAATATGAAGTCAATAAATTACCCACCTCCCTGCCCATTAAAGGATGGTATGAGGGCCTTACTACGGGGATCAATTAGGCACATAAGGGACGATAAATCAAATTCATGTAGAAAACCATTGAGCGTGTCACCTTGTGAGGTGTGTTCAAAATGAATTCCCCTCATGCGTGGGCAACCCAAATCTGCCAGGCTAGAGGTCCTAGGTTCACCACATGGGTGAATATTAAAATCCCTGGCAATCATAAAGTTTTTAAAAGCAGCATTAAGATGTTTCCTTAAAAAGAAGCCCAACAGGGAAATATTGCACGTACCCTTTGCACAGGACGTTGAGTTATAAAAGTTAATAATACCCCATTTGTGGCACCCCTTGCTCAATACCAGAGACTGTAAACATGGATTCTCCGTCGGCAAGGCCAGTATCTTACACTCCACTGCCAAAGAGATATAAATAGCAAGACCCCCTCTCAATCTTCCTGTAGGTGAGGGGGAAGCCTGAACAAAAAAGGACTTATAGCCCTCCAATGGTAAACTGCTTTCGGACCACCATGTTTCCTGCAGGCAAATCACACTGAACTGCTTTATAAATAGAAACCACAAATGGTCAAGAAGCTTATTAGCTAAACCTGCTATGTTCCATGATATAAAATTGCAATCAATTCCACCCAGGGTCCCATTGTTTTGCTGTGACGTTTCCTGCTGGGTAGTAAGAATCACAGAATCCGTAGGGGCAGGCCCGCTAAGTCAATCACACATGTCGATGGCGTCCAGGGGTGCAAAACGGTTAGATAACTCTATTAGGGGTAAAACTGGCTGCTGCCAGCCTTGTGATGACCAATGCGTGTGATTTAAATGAAAGTTTAAGTTTGTATACCTGGGGGGTGGGTGCGCTGGATATGATGGAATCCTCCTGTTCAACAGGGCTCTGATAGTATTAGGCAGATAATTCCACCCAAATGTCTCAGGTTTGTAGAAAAATCCAAGGGGTAGGGCCTTAATCGACAACTGGAGGCCAAGGGGAGCATTGTTCAAAGCTGTAACCAGGATCCTTTCTGCAATATGAGGTGTGTTAAAGTTGATAATAATGCAATCACCCTTGCAGAGCTTGGGGGAGCTGCCTACCCAGTTAACCCTCCGCACCATATTGATATTTTTCTCTACCCTTGTGCTTAAAGCAGTGTTACAAGATAACCAATGTAAGACTTTGTTTTTCAATTGAGAATAGTCCTCCTTGGCGCCCTGAGAGAGAGTTGGTACATTCCCCAGGATCACAACATACGGCGTTGCCTCTGATGGAAGGTGTATAACAGCCAGATTCTGCATGAGGCCCTCCCCTTCCCCCTGAGATGGCTCTCTAGCTATGTTACTCTCAGAAGTGGGTTGATCACGTGTAGAAGACATTTCCGCAAAGCCCGAGTTCGAGCCAGGGTTTGAAACTGTGTAATTCAGAGACGACTATGCAGGGCCCCTTAATACCTTTAAAGTGGAGGATGGATACTCCCTAGTGTTTGAAGGTGGGGCTATCAAGGTGGGTCCTTCCGTTGTCACGGGATCAATTGAGCACATTGATTCCAAGGCAATAGCTTCCTCCCTTGCGGGCATGCAGCTTTTGAGATCAAAAAGTCCCTTTTCGATTGACAACAGACGTTGAAACAAGGAGCCCAATTGAGAGTCCAACATAGCCTTCAAAGAGACCTGGAAGGATTCTAATATGAACATCATATCTGCCTTTGTTATTGCTTGAGTGTTTGAAGGCTTCTGGGTTGTCAGCTCGGCTCTCGGTCTCTTTGCCTTTCCCCCAGGCAATTGGCCCTTTCTTTTTGTGCCTGGCCCTTGGCAAACCAACTCTACTCCTCCCGGTCTCCCTTGTGTGGCAAATCCAGTGGTTATCAGTTCCTTGACCTGATGATTAATAGGTGTGCCCACCGCATGCCCCTGGCATCGCCCTAGGATTATTGACCACAACAGTAGGTGTAAGTGGTAGCTGGTGACCCATTGTACAACTGTCCAGACCATCTGGTTCTTGCACCCGGAGTTGTTTAATAATCCATCAGTTCTGTCCATAGTCATAAGGGCCCTTACTGGCATAGGGGGTGGCATTCACAGGGGACCTGGAGAGGTGCCGGATTGCCAACTCTATCTCCTTGTCAAGCACTCCTGCGGCCCGCTGGAAAAAGGAGTCCATAGTCACTACTGTGCCTGACGTGGTCCTCCCAGGATCCATGGTCACCTTACGTTTTCCCATTGCGTACCCTGACCAGTATGCCTTAGCGCGTTTCAGCGCAGATATGAACGGACTCAGAGTCTGCTTGCACGCACAGGATGGTAACCTCACAGGCCCCTGTACCCAAAACACAATGTCCGAGAACACCCAGGCACCTCAGCCCTCTAACTGGCCTCAGACAGATTTTCTACAGCTGACAGTACCAACAATTGCAAGGGGTGCAATGGCTGACGTAGGCAGGCCGCAGGGAATGCTGGTGCGTGAAGTCCTGGCCCCCGGCCCCCAGCAAAATACAAAATCGGCAGTGAAACTGGAGTTCCGCGCTGCGGGAGCCCTCGGCGATTTTTAAAGCACCTCCTGGCGCTATGTCTGACGTAGGCAGGCCGCAGGGAATGCTGGTGCATGAAGTCCTGGCCCCCGGCCCCCAGCAAAATACAAAATTGGCAGCGAAACGGGCGCTCTCACTCAAGGAGACTGCTTGAAGAAATAAGGTTTTATTACGGGCCCATAATAAAACCTTATTTCTTCAAGCAATCTCCTGGAGTGCGAGCCCTTTGTGTTCGTATCTGAAACGCAACTGTCTTGGATATGGATATATATTTTGTATATATAAAGATAGATAGATAGATAGATAGATAGATAGATAGATAGATAGATAGATAGATAGATATTCACTGAAAAAAATCAAAGCTTACACGGACATTATAGTTAGGCTCACATTTTACTAGTACAAAACAAGTGAAATTCAGCAGTTATAGTTACCTGAGCTAACTATAACTTACGCCCCCGCAATGCACTGCTTATGACCTCACATATTACATCACTCATGACATGGCGAGTGACATCACTCATGACATTACTGAAGACATCTCAAATGACATCACTGATGACATCATCAAGTGGGTGTGAGTGTTTTCTAAGAGTTTATGGGTGTTAAAAATGTATTAACTGTGAGAGGTTGGCCTGGTATATGCTGTCCACTAATTAAAGTGGGCACCTTGCACCAGTCCAAACGACCCTTATGATGTATGAGGTCAAAGATAACCTTTAGAAAGCTATCCTAGTGGTAGCTGTGGAGAGCAGCCTTCAGGCTTAATCTTGAAGGAATGTAAAGCAGCTTGTTTTACCAGAATATCACCTCCTATATTGACTAAATGAAAGGAGGACCACACAGTAGTTATATAAAAATATGTATTTATTAATATAACACTCTCTAGTATCCTCTACACGAGGATAGAACACAAAGCACACAATACGAGATCAATAGAACAATTGTAAGTAGCACAATACACAGTGGGCTCCAGGGGGAGACCAAACCATATACTAAAATAGTGGTATAACAATCACGACTGGGATCAAGACAAGGTCTGGAGCACGTAGAATCGCTGGGACTCCAAGGAACCACCCACGGTGAGTAGATAGGGACCCCACGGAGGATGGGTGCAGTGTGCTAACACGACCTCGGGCTCCGTACAATTCTATGGGGAAGTTGCGGTTACAGTTTTAAAGTTTAAGGACCCTTCTAGGAGGACTTCGAGCAAACCCTTTGGAACTTAAGAGGTTGGAGAGCCACCCCACCCATGGATACCATAGTACCCGAGTTACCTATCCCAGAGGAGCCGGGTGCATAGGCCTGGAGTGGTGTCGGAAACCGCTGTCGTTCTCAATGGAGGGCTGGGAAGAAGTACTGCTGCCGTGAAGGTAAAAAGGGTCTGGTGGAATTCAAGCCTGGATTTTATAGAAAAGGAACCTGAAAGCAGAGGGGACAGAGTCTGGGTCACTTCAGAGTGACCAGGGGCTCGGTAGACGAATGCCCACCGATGTCGGTTGCTTCAGGTGCGAAGAAGGGATGCTTGACTCTGCAGCCACGAGGACCGGGAGACGTTGACGATGACCAGGAGCTGGAGGTGAGCTGTCCCATGAAGGATGTCGAGTGCTATGGGGTCGGTGTCCGGTGGAGCACCAACAAGCCTTGGCCTAAGCAACCCACGCAGGAAGGTCGAGCAGGTTACGGTGTGGACCAGCAAGGTCCAGGGGACTCACCAAGCAATGGGGAGTCAGGGCACGTGTGGAGCAACCAGGAAAGCCCAACAGAAATCAAGATGACCCTCAGGAGGACCCAGAGGTCAAATGACCAGGAGTCGCGAGGGAACCTCGAGCAAGATTGCAAAGTACCAGCCCACGGAGCACTCGGTGCGAGGAGGCCAGAGTTCTTTGGTGCAAATACTGCTCAGGGTCAGGAATGCATGGAGTCCAATGCACAAGCTCGGGAATCGCCAACAAGCATATGCAGCTGCAAATGGACGCGGTGAACAGAGGTTCGGGTTATGCAGTTCCCACGAGGGATACTGGCCTCAAACTTGCTGAGAGGGCAGATCGACCTCAGGGACCTTCGGAAACCTACCTCCTGTGTTGCTGAAATCTTCGGAGTCCGCAGGAGCTCAGGAGCAGCAGACCGGTCAGTTGCGTTGAGGTGCCTGCTAGGGCAGGGGAGTGACTCCTTCACTCCAAGGGAGATTCTAAAGTTGTCCTTAGTGCACCACAGGTCCTGCACGGAGCCTGTATCGAGCCAGGGCACAGACAAAGCTTTGGACGGAGAGGGAGAGGAAGTCGGGCCCAGTCGAAGTCCAGAGTGTCCAGACGGTCGTAGGTCAGTGGTTTCTTCTTGTAGAATCTTGTCCACGTAAAATCTAAAGTCTTACAGCCAGGTAAGCCCTTTTGTACCCACGGGAGAGGGTTGGACAGATTCGGGGGACCCTCCTAGGGGAGGGTCAGGACAGAGGGGTGGTTACACCCATGTCCTTTGTCCAGTTTCGCGCCAGAGCATGAGCCAATGGCTCCCAGAACTGATTTGAGCTGGACTATGCACAGGGACACCAAATGCGCCTCAAGTGCAGACTTTCAGGCACTCTCAGAGTGCACCCACCCAGCCCCAATACACTAAATCCTGTCTAGGAGGTGGTCACACCTCACTGTGACGGGATGCCTATTGTGCTGCCTTCCTGTGCTCAAGCTTGGCTCAGCAGCAGGAGGCAGAAATGTGTCTCCGGTCGGCAGCATCCATTTTGTGCTGACCGGGTCGAGAAGGCTGGCACCGGATAGACCAGTGACCCCACAAAGCTCGCTTCAGAAGGGTGGAATCATACCTCCCACACCGGTTACTGGTTACCGGTGTGGAGGTATGATTCCAAGGTGTTTGATACCAAACATGATATGTTTCTATGCAGCCGTTTTCAAGATAGCATTTACCGCGAGGTTATAATGCACCTCTACCTATATGTCCGGCTGAGTCACAGACAACCCTGGAGAATGGTCTCCGAAGGTGGCAGAGAGGCTCTGCACATGCAGGGGCACCCTCTCACTAAACTCCCAGCACCCTGCCTTCAGGATTGATAAGGCCTGCTATAGGGGTGACTTATAAGTTTTAAGTGTAGTGACCTATAGATATAGTGAACCTATATCTAAAGTAAGTGGTGCAAGCACCATCTTACACAGGTTGCAGTAGCAGACCTGTAGTTCCATTTTGCATGACCTCTCATGGGTGGCATAATACATGCTTCAGCCCATGGGAGGCCTCTGGGGTACCTATGCCTTGGGTACATGGGTACCATATACTAGGGACTTATAAGGGTACCCCAGTATCCAATCTGGAGTGTGTAACAATTTAAAGGAGAAAGCAGATAGACTGGGGTTCTGATTAGCAGGATCCCAGTCAGACTAGTCAAAAACAGTGCAACATCAAGCAAAAAGTGGGGGTAACCATATCAAGCAGATCCTACTTTCCTACACTAACCTACTACAAAAGTTAGATTAGTATCTAGGTGAGTGATACTATTTCTAACATATGTGATCTAAGTGGCTGTGTGACTGTGTCAGTGTCTGAGTGGGTGTATAGGTTTGTGATTGGATGCATGAGTGGCTGTGTGGGTGAACGAGTAGGTTTCTGACTAGCTCTGTGGATGTGTGAGTGGTTGTGTGAGTGGTTGTATGGGCGTGTGAGTGTTTTTGTGGGTGTGTGAGTGGTTGCATGGGTGAGTGGGTGTGTGAAAGGCAGTATGGAAGTATAAGTGGGAGTTTGAGTAGCTGTGTGTGTGAGTGAGTGGCTGTGTGAGTGGCTGTATAAGAGAGTGAGTGGGTGTGTGAGTGGCTTAATGAGTGAGTTAGTGGCTATTTAAGTGGCTGCATAGATGTGTGAGTGGGTGTATCAGTGGCTGTATGGGTGAGAGAGTGTATGAGTAGCCGTATGGGTGAGTGCGTATCTGTTTGAGTATGTGTATAGGTAAGTGAGTATGTGTGAGTGGCTGTATTGTAGAGTGAATGGCTGTAAGGGTGAATGAGTGGGTGTGTGAGTGGTCATATGGATGTGTGAATGGGTATGTAAGTGGTTCTGTGGATGTGTGAGTGAGTGGATGTGTGAGTGACTATATGGATGAGTGATTGGTTGTATGAGTTCTGGTATGGGTCTGGGAATGGTTATGTGAGGGGTTGTGTGGTAGTGTGAGTGGGTATATCAATGGTTCTATGGGGTGTGAGGGGGTGTGTGAGTAGTTTTGCGGATGATGTAATCAGTGATGTCATTTGAGATGTCATGAGTGATCTCACTGGCCATGTCAAGTAATGTAATATGTGAGTTCATAAGCAGTGCATTGTGGGGGCATAAGTTATAGTTAGCTCAGGTAACTATAAACTTCTGAATTTCACTGGTTTTGTACGAGTAAAATGTGAGCCTAGCTATAACGTCCCTGTAACTTTTGTTTTTTTCAGTTAATTTCTAAGGTTTTTTACATTTATTTCCTAACTTTACCGTGCCTGTAACCTTCAGTTTTTTCAGTGAATTTCTAAGGTTTTTCAATTTTCTTTTCCACAACTGTAACCTGTCATGTTTCACAATGGTTGTGTGAGCACCTGTGTGGGTCTTTTAGTGGGTGTAGTAGTGTGTGTGTGGGTGTCTGAGTGCAAGTGTGAGTGTGTCAGTGGCTCTCTCAGGCAATGTATTAGTGTGTGAGGGTGTCTGTGAGTGACTTTGTGAATGTCTTTCTGCCTTTGTCACTAGTTGTATCGTAGCCTGTGTGTATCTCTGAACGAGTGCTGCTTTGGATCTTTTAGTGCATAGGTTAGTAAGTTTACGGGTGTATAATTGGCTATGTGAGTGATGCTATTGTTTTTATGCATTTACATACTTAGTGTTTTTAAAAGACGGAACCATGCTCTCTGGTCTTAGGGGGAGATGTCATTAAAGAATTTAGTTGTCACACTCACTGAAGTTCAGATTTTACTCCAATGTATTTTCGATGTATTCACTTTTGTTATTGATTTCAGATAATTTTTCAATATAGATTTTTAAAGGGAAAGTTTTTGGTTTATATTCGTCCAGCCTAAGAAGGTAGAATCATTTTCATTTTTTTCAAGTGGAGGTTTACCTGGAGCATGTGCTATGCTTATATTTCTAAATGTTTGTTGTTAAGGTTTAATTTTTCTAAAATGAACATGATGTTCTGATCGAAAATTTACTTTTTTTTAAGAAGAGTCTACAGTTTTGTGGAAAATGTGTACTCTTCTCCGTGGGATGGTGTATCAGTGTCTGAGTGGGTATGTGAGTGGGTACATAAGCCTCTGAGTGGGTCTGTCAGTGAGCGCATCTGTCTCTGAGTGGTGTGTGCCTGGGTGCATGAGTCTCTGAGTGGGCTTGTGACTGAGTTCGTCAGTGTCTGAGTGGGTCTGTGAGTGACTGCATCAGAATATCAATGGGTCTGTGAGTAACTGTGGGAGTGTCTGCATGAGTCTCTGAGTGAGTGCATGAGAATATGAGTGGGGCTCTGAGTGAGTGCATGAGTGTCTGAGTAGAACTGTGAGTGGATGTATCAGTCTCTGAGTATGTCTGTGAGCGAGTGTGTGAATCTCTGAGTGGATCTGTGAGTGGGTAAATGAGTGTCTGACTGAAACTGTGAGTGGGTACATGAGTCTGAGTGGGTCTGTGAGTGGGTGCATCAATGTCTGATTGGGTCTATCAGTGGGTGCGTCCGTCTCTGAGTGGGTGTGTGACTGGGTGCATGAGTCTCTGAGTGGGCCTGTGAGTGGGTGTGTTAGTGTCTGAGTGGGTCTGTGAGTGGGTGTCTCAGTCTCTGAGAGGGTCTGTGAGTGGATGCATGAGTCTCTCAGTGGGTCTGTGAGAGGGTGTATAAGTGTCTGAGTGGGTCTGTGAGTGACTGCGTCAGAATATCAATATGAATGTGAGTGACTGCATGAGTGTCGGTATGGGTCTCTGAGTGAGTGCATGAGAATATGAGTGGAGCTCTGAGTGAGTGCATAAGTGTCTGAGTAGATCTGTGAGTGGAGGCATCAGTCTCTCAATGGGTCTGTGACTGCATGTGTGAATCTCTCAGTGGGTCTTTGAGTGAATGTATGAACCTCTGAGTAGGTCTGTGAGTGAGTGCATGAGTGTTTCAGTGGCTCTTTGAGTGGCTGTATGAGTTTTGAGTGGTTCTATGAGTGGATCCATGAGTCTCTGATTGGGTCTGTGAGTAGGAGTCTCTGAGTGTGTCTGTGAGTGGGTGCATGAAAGTCAGAGTGGGTCTGTGGGTGGGTGAGTCTCTGAGTGAGTCTTTGAGTGGGCACATACCTTTCTGAGTGAGTCTGTGAGTGGGTGCATCAATGTATGAGTGGGACTGTCAGTGGGCATGTCCATCTCTGAGTGGGTGTGTGACTGGGTACATGAGTCTCTGAGTGGGCTTGTGATATGGTGTGTCAGTGTCTCTATGAGTGGGTGTCTCAGTCTCTGACAGAGTCTGTGAGCAGACACATGAGTCTCTCAGTGGGTCTTTGAGTGGGTGTTTGAGTGCCTGAGTGGGTCTGTGAGTGACTGCATCAGAATATCAATGGGTCTGTGAGTGACTGTGTGAGTGTCTGTATGGGTCTCTGAGTGAGTGCATAAGAATATGAGTGGGACATTGACTGAGTGCATGAGTGTCTGACTAGATCTGTGAGTGGATGCATGAGTCTCGCAATGGGCCTGTGACTGCGTGTAAATTTCCGAGTGGGTCTGTGAGTGGGTGCAAGAGTGTCTGACTGGGTCTGTGAGTGGGTACATGAGTCTCTGAGTGGGTCAGTGACTAGGTGTGTGAGTCTCTGAGTGGGTCTGTCAGTGGGCACGTTCATCTCTGAGTAGGTGTGTGACTGGGTGCGTGAGATTCTGAGTGAGCCTGTGCGTCAGTGTTTGAGTGGGTCTGAGTGGGTGTCTGAGCCTCTGACAGGGTATGTGAGTGGATGCATGAGTCCCTCAGTAGGTCTCTGAGTGGATGTATGAGTGTCTGAGTGAGTCTGTGAGTGACTGTGTAAGAATATCAATGGGTCAGTGAGTGAGTGCATGAGTGTCCGTATGGGTCTGTGAGTGAGTGCATGACAATATGAATGGGTCTGTGAGTGAGTACACGAGTGTCTTAGTGGATCTGTGATTGGATGCGTCAGTCTCTGAGTGGGTCTGAGAGTGGCTGTGTGAATCTGTGAGTGGGTGCATGAGTCTGTGAGTGGGTGCATCAGTGTCTGACTAGGTTTGTGAGTGGGTTCATGAGTATCTGAGTGGGTCTTTGAGTGGGTGCGTGAGTCTCTGAGTGGGTCTGTCAGTGGGAGCGTCCGTCTCTGACTGGGTGGCTGAGTGGGTGTGTAAGTGCCTAAGTGAAACTGAGGGTGGGTGTATAAACATATATATTTTTTCACTGATATTTGTGAATTCGTCGCGACATTACACAGGGGGCTTCGCTGACGGTCAATGCAAATTCGCGAATATTGCGAGTGGAAAAAACCCTTTCTTTCGACAAATTATACTCATAAGGGGTTCCTCAGACATCTGAATACACTGAAACTTTAGAACGCTGGAGAGAGAAGGACAGTAAGTATCTGAGTTGTTACGGCCTAAAAGAGGCGGGAAGAGGAGAGAGCCTCTTTTTTATGTATAACCCTCACCCACTGTAACAGTGGCATACTTCATCATTGGGTTCACCCTGACTCCTAAAGGTCAGGGTGGGCTCAACCGTATTCCAGGGAGCATTTAAAAAACAGATTGTGGGGGCGTGGCCTGGGCGCGCATGGAGTGAGACGTGTTCCACCGAGTCTCCGCTCCAGCGCCTCCTGTCCTTACCTTTCTCTTGGTCTCCGGGCCCTGCTTGCTCCCGGGGCGAGCTCTGAGTCCTGTTGGGACCTCCTGGGCGGTGTTCTGTACCGCGGGAGCCCTTTGGGAGCCCAGCATCTTTGGTCTTTTCTGGCCGGTCCCGGCCCGACTTGCTGCACCCGCCATCTTGTGCCCCGGCTGCCGCTGCGTCCCTGCTGGCGTTGGATGCCTTGCCTCGAGCGCGGGGAATGGAAGTGACGACGACGGCGGGGTCTTTGGTGGCCTGACACCTGCTGCCCTGCTGTGATCTTGCGCTGCCGCCCAGACGTCCGTGGCTGCTCCTCTTCGGCTGGAGCCAACCTGCTCTTCACCGGCCGCCATTTCGGGCCCCGGTTGATAGCACACCCCCGCTGGTGCCCGAGATCCTTCCTGAGAGGGGGTGAGCGGCGCTGCCATCGGCGGTGCGGTCCCTGCCATCCGAACATCCACCGTTCTCCTGGTGTCCTTGGCTGCTGCTGGTTCCGGCGCGAGGCTCCCGGTGACCGCGGAGCCTGACGGCGGCCCCCCCTGGCTTGCCGATCCTGGCTGGAGAGACGCCCTGTGGAACCATCGGACCGCGGCTAGTGCGGTACAGGTACCGGGACGGGGGGCCCTCTCCGAGCACTCGTGGGACCTTTGCAGGCCTCTTGACGCCCAACTCGCCATTTTGTCCCTGTCTACGCCTGGCGCTCCCCGGCTCCGGCCTTGCCTTGGTCCTCCTCCTGGAGCGTAGTCTCTGTGGCGCAGAGCGGAGGGGCACATACACTCCCGATGGCCCCCCCCACCGGAGCTTGACCTGTATTTCTTGCCTCCTGAGACCTGTGCTCCTGCTGCAACGGCCTGTGACACTTCTGGGGCTTTTTCATCTTTGGTGGACCCTTACCTGCCTGTGCTGTTCCCTGCCTGGCGGTGGAGACCTGGTGGGGCCTTCACTGCGCATCTGGTGCTTGTCTCTGCCCCCCTGGGTTGTGCGCCCCCTGCCGGACCTACTTACCTTGCCCCTTGGTTGGGGGCCCTGCTGGTCCTAGGGAGCCGGGGATCTGAGTTGTGCAGTTCTTCCGCCGGCAGCCACGTGCATTGCTCTTCCTCCTTCTCCCCTTCGCGCATGGGAGGCCTTCCTGCGTTCTAAGTGTGGCTGGGCGGGCCTTTTGCACGCTGTGTGGCGTCTTCTTCTTGGCTGTCTCATCGGCCCCCCTCCTTGGCATTGCCTCGCCTGTTGACCTCTGCATCTTCTTCGGCTGGACCTCTGGTTCTTTGGGACCCCATCATCATGCCCCCTAAGCACAGAGGCAATAAAGACGCTGATTCGGCAGCCTCCCGTGACAATCCAGTGACCTCCTTATGGGCCAAGGCGCCCCCATCTACCCAGGAGGATCCCCTTGCCTCCTCGGGGCTTTCAGGCTCGTCCGCCCAAGCAATACCAATCACCCAGGCCTATATGTCGTCCTTCCTGCAGGAAATCAAATCCGAAATCAGTTCTCTTCGACAGGACTTCAAAGTCGGGTTGCAGGATGTCCGCAGGGATATTGTGGAGATTGGCGATAGGGTTGATGGCCTTGAAAGGACACTGGACGCTAGGACGGAAGACATTGATGGCCTCTGGAAGAAAATATCCGAGTTGGAGGATCAGAATATCTCCCTGCAGTTGAAGCAAGAAGATCTGGAGAAAGAAGATCTGGAGAACCGCGGCTGGCGGAACATCCTCTGCATCCGAGGCGTGCCATTGGGCACGGAGGGGACTGATATCTTGGCGTACACGGCAGACCTCCTACATGCCATCTGCGAAGGGGAAGGTACCTCGCCACCTATGCTGGATAGAGCTCATCGCATCCCTGGCCCCCGCAACCGTCCTAACTTTGTCCCTGACATCATCACAAGGGTCCACTTTTTTGCGGACAAAGAAGCTATCCTTCGTAAAGTGCAGGGGATCCGGACAGTCTCCTATAATGGACTCTCAATTCAACTTTTTCAGGACCTTGCACCTTCTACACTTCGCCGGAGGAAGGCCTTCAAGCCAGTGACTGACAAATTGCGGGACATGGACATTAAATACCAGTGGGGTCATCCCTTTGCCCTGATGTTCACCTGGGAAGGCCGACGACGAGTTATTCGGTCTTTACAAGAGGCGTTGCGCCTCCTCCGTCTTCCTGTGGACTTGGACACTGATGATCCTCCTTCCTCTCGCGCTCGCCCCGCGGAATCGCTCCGGCCGGAGTGGTCCATTGTCCCTCCCCCTCGCTCTAGACGTCTCTCGAGGGACCTTGACTCCACGCAAGCCAAACAGGACGCTATCAATCATGTCCGCTCCTTGAGCGCCTCCCGTCCCTTGCGATCTAGATGTTTCCTCTGCAGAGCAGTGCTTGTTGATGCTTCTACCGGGGTCCAATTCTTGGGGCCCTCTGTTCGAGCCCGGAGTCCGAAATATGCTGTGCATTTTTCATTGCCTTGCGGAGGGCTGGCAGCGGGGGCTCCTCGCCTTCTGCGTGCCTGCCGCCCCCCCCCTCCCCAGAGTCCTATAGGAGAGTGACTTCTCTGGAATGCCCTGCCTTCGGGAGTCCGGGCTGTTCCGAAATGACTCTTTATTGCCTTGGCCCAGTTGGCCTGTTTATTCTTCTTTCTCTTCCTTCTTTCTTTGGTTTCCTCTTCTTTCGCCCCTCTCTGGGCTCCCTTTGGATGCGTCCTTGCTTGAACCTGCTGTGTGGTTTGGCCCTGGGGGGGTACTGGGGAGCTGTTGTATCCTGCTTGGGGCTGGCTGGCCCTGTCCTTTTGTGCCCAGTCCATTCCCTTTGTCGTTGCCCTTGTTAGCGTGCCCCTCTTCTTCCCTTGTAGGACCTCGGGAGACTGTCTCTCTTTTGGTCTTGGGGTGGCTTCCCTGCTGCATTCTGGGAGAGTGCCTGCTGGGGTGTATGATTTGGGGGTTTCTAGACCTCACTGAAGGGGTTGCAGCGTGTTGCCCCCCCTCCCATCTTCTCTTCCTCCCCCTCCGCCGCCACCTGTTGTCCCCCCTGCCGCTGCACGCGCCTGGTTTCACTTCCCATCAGTCATGGCCACCACACCCTGTTTGAAACTCCTGTCCCTCAATGTGAAGGGACTCAATTCCCCTAACAAGCGGCGACAGGTATGGCGATACCTCCTACAGCTGAATCCTGATATTATTTTCCTTCAGGAGACCCATCTGATCAAGGCGGACGTAGCCCGCATGGCTCACCCTCGCTTTCCGCTTCGATTCTGGGCTTCTGCCCCTGCTAAAGTAGCTGGAGTAGCAATCCTGTGTCGAGCTGGCATTCAGCAGGGGGCCTCCAAGGTACTCCGCACTCCGGATGGCAGGTTTCTCAAAGTGGCGGTTCGAATTGGTCATAAGTCCATCACTCTTTGTAATATTTACGCCCCCAACCAGGCACAAGACTCCTATCTCCGGGAGACACTGCGGTAACGAGTATCGTGCACGGACTCTTCTCTCGTCTTAGGGGGTGATTTTAACTTGGTGTGGGATGCTAACGAGGATCGTAGCGACGGTTCCTTTCATGGAGCCGGGGCTGTCTTCCGCTCTCAAGAAGCAATTGACAGAGCTCGGCCTAATTGATGCTTGGTGCTATCATTCTCCTGACATGCGCGACTACTCGTATTACTCTCACGTCCATCGCTCCTATTCGCGCATCGATTATCTCTTTGTCTCACATTCTCTAATCGGAGAGACGCTTTCGGCCTCTATGTCAGACATCTCGATCTCTGACCACGCTAACCTCGAGCTTCTCCTCAGGGATCTGTCTTCCCATCCTGGCCGCCCATCGCGTTGGCGGCTCCCTCCCCACATCCTTCGCGACCCGGTTGTTGTCGCGGAACTTAGAGCTGCCATTATCTCTTATTTTGAGACAAATGATTTGCCAGAAACTCCTTTCCCCGTGGTCTGGGATGCCTTCAAGGCCACTATTCGTGCGCTCGGGCTCGGGAGTCGCGCCTGTTTGAATCTACTCTCTCTCGCGACATAAAGACGCTTGAGCGACTTGATCAGGCTCAGCCACGGGCTGCTCACAAGCGGTGCTAGGCCGTGCTTCAAGGTCAGCTCAGTGCGCATCGCACCAACAAGGCTGAGCGGGCCCTATTGGCTCTCAAACAGCGCTACTATGAGGGAGGAGATAAGGTGGGCATGGTCTTAGCTCGGAGACTGCGGGCACGAGCGGCCAAAGCACATATAGCCAATATTAAGCGCCCTGATGACACTCGGGCCACTACCGAGACGGCTAAACTTGAAGCATTCCATACAGATTATTCGTCTCTGTACGCCAAGGAGACGCCTCTTCCGGAGCAGATCCAGGCTGTCCTAGACGATTGCCCTTGGACTCCGATAACCCCATATCATGCGCAGCTACTGGAGGACCCTCTCTCTCAGAGCGAACTTGCGGGTGCTCTGAAAGACCTCCCTCTTGGAAAATCGCCGGGCCCGGACGGACTGCCGCTTTCCTTTTATCGGGTCTTTTTTCCGCAACTTCAGCACCATCTTCTTCGACTCTTTAACTCTTTCACGGACACGATCGGTCCCTCTTCCTCCATGAGATTGGCCGAAATAGCCCTACTTCCAAAGCCAGGCAAAGATCCCACGCTGTGCTCCTCCTTTCGCCCTATTGCACTCCTTAACACGGATCTCAAAATATACACCAAAATTTTAGCTAAACGCCTGGACCCCCATCTCCCAGGCCTGATCGATCCCGACCAGGTCGGCTTCATTCGGCAGCGACAGGGGACAGATAATGTGCGACGGGTTGCACACCTTGTTGGGAAAGCCCACCATTGGAATATACCCGCCTGCCTGTTGTCCCTCGACGCGGAGAAAGCGTTCGATCGCGTGGACTGGGCCTTTCTTCGTCCGGTTCTCTGCAAAATAGGGCTTGGCCCCTTGATGGTATCTCGTATCATGGCTCCCTATCTCTCTCCTACGTCTCAGGTCCGGGTTAATGGTCAACTCACCAACCTCATCTCCATACACAGAGGCACACGACAGGGCTGCCCCCTCTCCCCCCTCTTGTTCACCCTCGTGGTGGAGCCTCTCGCCATCATGATTCGTCAGGCACCAGACATACATGGCATCCCTCTTGGAGGCCAACAACACAAGGTGGCCCTGTTCGCGGACGACCTCCTTCTTACGTTATCGCAACCTCGCACGTCTCTTCCCGCCCTCTATCATCTTTTGCGTCTATTCGAGCAGGCGTCGGGCCCTAAGATCAATCATGAAAAATCTTGTGCTTTGAACCTCACTATACTGGTAGAGGAGCGCCCGACGCTTCAGGCGCTGGTTCCCTATAGGTGGGCCCAACACTCCATCAGATATCTTGGGCTCAATTTGACTCCTACCCTTGCCACCTGGTCGCAAGCCAACTGGCAAGAATGTAGACGGTCCGTGCTAGAGGACTTGCGCACCTGGAAGCCTCTCACTCTCTCGTGGCTGGGTCGTCTTCATGCTCTTAAAATGTCCATCCTACCGAAAATTTTGTATGTCTTTCAATCACTCCCCACCCCAACCCACAACACCAGATCCAAAGCATGCAGCGTGAATTCACCAGGTTTGTCTGAGGGGGTCGCCGCCCGCGATTTTCCAATAAAATTCTCATGTTACCTCGGGATAGGGGGGGCCTAGCTTGTCCCAACCTGTTAGAATACTACTGGGCGTCACACCTCCGCTTCATCTCTGAATGGATGGCTTGGGAGAGCGAGAAGGTGTGGTTCCACATGGATAGGGCGGTAACTGTGCGCTTCATATGGGACTTACCCTGGCACTCCCGGGTTTCTCGCTCCCGTAGCGCGTACATAGCCGTCCCTACCAAGACTGTTCTTGACATCTGGGATAAGGTAGCTGTATCCAAAGGCCTCACCACCTTTCCCTCTCCTCACACCCCCATCGCTGGTAATTCTCTCTTCCCACCTGCCTTGCATCCTCCCGCTTTCGCTGACTGCTGGGTGGCGAGTGTAGAACGATACGGGACCTTTTTGTGGGTGCCACCTTCAAGACTTTCAAACAATGTAAGCAGGAGTTCCAACTCCCCGAAGGGGCTCGACTACAATACTTGCAACTTCGACACTGGGTACACGCCGAATCTCTGGCGCCGGCAGCCACGCGTGCCCTCACCCCCTTCGAGCGGCTGGTTCGTTCGATAACTCTAGGGGCCTTATCTCGCGTACTTACCACATCCTCCAACATTCCCCGCGGTTAGCCCCACATCCTTACCAATCTTGATGGCAGTCTGACCTGTCCACGGACATCACACCCGCACAGTGGGATCGCCTTTGGCATTACATTCCAAAGGTTTATCGTTGTATTTCGCAGCGAGAAACCGCCTATAAGGTGATGACCCAGTGGTACTACACCCCCCAAAGATTACATCAAATGTTCCGTACGTCCTCTTCTCTCTGCTGGCGATGCTTGAATTCTCCTGGAGATTTCCTCCACATCTGGTGGTCTTGTCCACTTCTGGCCACCTACTGGAAAGAGATCCTCAGCCACATCAAATCGGTTCTTGGCTTCCCCCTGCCTGAAACTCCAGCTACAATTGTCTTGGGTAGCAACAGGCGCGGTGCGTCCATTGGGGCGTTGGGGCGTTGCCCCGCCTCCCGCCCGCAGCTCCCTCGGCATCTCTGACTCAGTTTACTTAAGTTCAGAGACGCCGAGGGAGAACTGACAGTGCATGTCAGTCAACATGACGTCGGACCGCCCACCCCCTTCAGAGTCTGAAGGGGGTGGGCGGTCCGGCGTCATGTTGACTGACATGCATTGTCAGACCAGCCAGGGACAGTCAGCAGCACAAGTGCGCATGAGTGGGGAAGGTGAGCGAATTTTTCACCCGTGCCCAGTCATGCGCACTTGTGTTTGCACTGGCTTGCGCATGCCCATTAGGAGCCCCTCGATCTCCTAATGGGCAGGCGGCGGGCGAAGAATAACCGTGCCCTAAGCCAATCCTGGCGCTGCAGCAGCGCCAGGATTGGCTGAGGGGTTGCCACTCCAGTGCTGTTCCTGAAGAGAGGCGCCAACGCGGACCAAGAGCAAAGGCGGTCAGATAAGTTTTCAAAATTTTATTTTCCCTCGGTCGCCCCCCCCGCGCGAGTACTGCGAGCCGCGACTGCAGAGCACCCCAGCGAGCAGGAAGCTTCATAGCGGCCATAGCCTGGTCCAGGTCGTGTTACCGCGCGGAACCAATGGTTAAATACAGGTGAATGGCCCCGGAACATCTTGAGTTGCACAGATATCCGAGATGGACGTGAAAATACCGCCCTGTTGAGGAGCCGTCCCGCTTTTCCTTCCAGGATCAGGGAAGATATAGGTGTTTGAACGCCCCTGCGAAAGCGGCATGGTTCCGAGATTGGTCTTAACACTTTGTATTCACCAGAGAGAGAGCAAATCACAAACAAAGATGACATGTGGTCAGTGTGCCCATTGGGGTGCATGCATCAGTATCAGTGAAATCCTGACACTACCACTGACTGACTGTGTGACCTCGGGTGGACCATTTGCATTCAAAGCAAAGCACCTGTCCAACCCTGACTCAGTGTGTGACCTCAGACGGGTCGCGTCAAGTGTCAAGCAGCTGCATTAGACTGAGCTGAGGCAGGTCACTTGGGGCACCCCGAGCATCTGTCTCCTCCTGACGTTGCTATTGGCTGCTCTGCCAGAGAGCTGCTGGGGGCCTTTGACTCGCAGTACTGATGCCGGAAGAGTTGCACCTCTTTTCAGATGCCCGAGCTTCGTCTTGACCTGATAGCCTGTGTAGTCTATCGAGGATGCTTCCAACACCCTGTGTGATGACAGAGTGCATCAACGCGGCGCTGATGCCAATCTGGCTATTAACAGAGCGCTGATTGGAACCTGGGTATTTAGTACGAGTGCCGATAAGAGCCTGAGTAACAACAATGAATCACATTGATAACAGAGCGCTGATAAGAGCCTCATTAATATGGGAGTGCCGCTAGAGACCCGTGCGATAACAGGCTGCTCATAGGGACCTGGGTGAGAGGAGAGTGCTGATAGGAACCCGGGAATTGGATGATGCTGACGGGCTTGAGTCTTAAGAGAGTGCTGATGTGCAATCTGAGTCTTAAAAGAGTGCTGATGTGCAATCTGAGTCTTAAGAGAGTGCCGATGTGCAATCCAAGTCTTAAGAGAGTGCTGATGTGCAATCCGAGTCTTAAGAGAGTGTCTGTGCAATCCGAGTCTTAAGAGAGTGCTGATGTACAATCTGAGTCTTAAGAGAGTGCTCATGTGTAATCTGAGTCTTAAGGGAGTGCTGATATGCAATCTGAGTCTTAAGACTGCATCTGAAGAGAGTGCTGTTAGGTGGCTGGCATATAAGAGAGTGTTGATAGGTGATTGGAGCAGTCAGAGTGCTGACCGGATCCTGGGTAATAAGACACTGCTGATAGGAACCCGAGTATTAGGGGAGTGCTTACATCAACCTGAGTATTAAAAAGAATGTTGATATGAAACTGGCCAATAGCAGAATGCTTATAGGAGGAACCTCATTGTTAACAGAGTGCTGATAACAACCTGATGAAAAAAGAGCCGGTTTAGTTCCTCTCTTATTTTACATGTTTACTTAATCTTGTATTCCCCACGAGTGAGCTATTTTATAATGTTGTTATTTATCTGTATTTTTTTCTGTGCATACTTTGAGGCTTGAGCCATGCCAGGTGTTTATGAGGGGCTTTGATTGAGCACGCAGGCGCTAAGGCTAAAGCCAAACAAAGTGCCTGTCAGTGGGTTGGCCTCTCTGCAGAGCACACAGAACAATGTTTGTGTATTCCATTTGCAACTGATATTCTGTGGAAATGTGTGTGAAGGGGGTACACTGATGTCAAGATATTTGCAAGGCAAAAGTAAGAGAAATTAAGGTGCTTATATTTGAGGGAGTGCAGTGCATGTTGGGGGCGGTGAAGTGACAGATGTGAGGAAGGGCATTCGGGGAAGAGTGAAAAGAGGATGCTGAAG
This sequence comes from Calotriton arnoldi, assembly GCA_963921515.1. Taxonomy (NCBI): domain Eukaryota; kingdom Metazoa; phylum Chordata; class Amphibia; order Caudata; family Salamandridae; genus Calotriton; species Calotriton arnoldi. The sequence continues at coordinate 315,776 of CAWUFW010000697.1, read as the reverse complement.
AGGAAAGAGAGGGGGTTGAAGATGTGCAGATGGACAAGATATGCAGAGAAAAAGAGGATACATATCTAACATAAAGCACACATAATTGAAGACCAAAACTCCTTCCACAGGCCTCAATGCTATTTAATTCACAGACTCACTATTTCAAAAGTTCAGAATTTAAACATTTTCAATGTTAATTATTTATAAGAAATCATTGTTGTTACTCATTTATCTTAAACAGCTAACACCCAGTGACAAAGCCAATCATACTGACAGGCTTTAGGCGTATGTCAGTTGCTGTGCCATTTATCTGGAGAGAAACCAAAATACCGGTCTGATGGCACACTATGGGAATCACAGAAATGTATTTGGCATGTTCCTTTATAGGGAGCACCCACTTTTTTCATCTCACTTAAAGACCTGTCTGCACATATTTCTATGTGACTGGTTACAGCCAGCAGCTGTGGGTGCTTCCCAAGTCTGGTTAGAGCATATTTTTCCAAAGTTAATGCTGCATGCAGTGCAAGACACTGGGCAAGCATACATTTTAAAGGGCTAAAGTTGTCCTGCAGAATAATTTACATATTACAGTAACTGTTGAACAAATTAATGCAAGAAGATACGGGGTAGTTTTTAATGTGTTTAATATTTCAAGACTATACGTTCCCACTGCTTAATAAGCCTTGCTTTATCGCTGCATTCATTTGCTTTAAAATGCACCATTTGCCAATCTTTTTACATTTCTTTCTCAGGAGAGGAACTCTCTCTAGACCCCAGGTTTGTCCATTGAACTTGTTCACATCACTAACTAGTGTTTTCTATTGGAAAGGGTAGAGCCAAAGCAGTCTTGCTTAGTACCCTAGCCCTCTTCAGAAGTCAGACTTGCTTGGCAACCCAGAAATTCTCTGAAATAATGTATGAGTTTTCTTTTATGAATGCCTAGAAGAACTGAATTTTTAGTCCATTTATCACAGAAATAGTGCTGAAAATCGCACCAAAAAGATGCCAATTTGAAAACAAAATCTTCACGGGGGGAGAACCCCCCCGAACCCTCCTTATTGCCGTCGGGCTCGCTCGCTACGCTCGCTCGCATACGTTGATTCGTTTTACATTCGCCCCACCAGTTTCAAATTCCACCAGCCGCCCCTGGGTATCAAGCCTGCTAACCTGCGCGCGCTGACACGTAGAGACTGGCATATCTGTCTTCATATGCTGGGTGCGGAGAAACAACTCATAGCCTTATACTGGAAGAAAGCAGAGACTGCCCCAGTCACTATTTGGTTCACTCGCCTATGGCATACCATGGCAATGGAACTACTCACTGCGCGCTTACAGACCAGAGACACCCAATTCAGCAAACTTTGGCAACCATTAATTGATCACTTCTGTAGGATAGAACATACCCGTTACCAGCCCCCGAAACTCCGGGCTTTACGCCTCTTCGAAGACGCATTACTTCCCTTTGCCTTTAACATACCCCCTTGACCCCAACGCCACCACGCTACTACTTGTTCACCAGGCCACCGTCCCTGCAATGACCACCCCCTGTATTCCACCCTCCCTTTCTTTCTCTCCTTTATTCTCTCCTTTCTTCTCTTCATCTTTGTTTTTCTCTTTCTCTTTCGCTGGCCTCCCCCCTTCCCTTTTTTTTTTTCCCATCCTCTATTTTCTGCAAGTCTTGGGGGGCTCACTCCCTTCTCGCCTTTCTCCTTCTCCTTTGTCTGTCTATTGCTTTATGTTTGAGTTTGTTATGGTTCTATACATTTGGAGACGCTTAAAAGCTTACACCTGACACCTTCGATTATCATACTACGCGGCCGGCCCTGACTGGGTTGTAGGCGACTTGCTGTGTAACCTAATATCCACGCACAACCTACTAATGCTACACCCATGCTTCCTCCTTGTTCACTCCATTATGCGGCCGGCCCACTCAAGGGTTGTAGGCGACATGCTGTGTATCTGTTGTTTATTCTCCTCTTCTTTAATAAAATAGATTTATATCAAAAAACAGATTGTCTTACTGTTCTTAGGGGGATTTTTTAGCATTGAGATAAAATTCCCTAGTTCACCCCCGGTATCCCTTTATTGGTGGGGTGAACAGGGATAATAAAAACAGAAAAGGAGAGGGGCAATCAGGATGTTGTGGTCCTATGACTCTAAGCTCCAAGTGCCAACATGTTTCTGCCCTACTCTATTGGCCCGAATGGGTCCGGGGCATTCGTCAGGGCATTACTAGAGAAGCGATCCCCCAGTAGGAATAGCAAGTACAATCTTATTATCTTTTTATCACAACAAATCTGCACTGGCAGATTGTATCATGCCAGGGCTAACACTCCGGCTTTGCATGTTCACGTTACAAATTAAGCACTGTCAAGAAGCATCATTGCAGGACTAACCAGGCGCACCAAGAACGAGAAGGGCTGGTCAGTTTTGCACTCTCGGGAGTTTGGCCACAATCTTGGTAGAAAGTCCTCGTAAATTCCACTGCAGTCGTCACACCTGCAGCTCTGCACTGCCAGGCACCAGATAGACCCTATTGAACAGAAGCAGCTGGAGCAGGGTTTCTCGAGGATTAGTATATTGTATTACTTAAGAGACTAACTGGTTGTGCTGTCGTCGTCTGTACCTTCGTTTCTTTCTAAATATAGACTGCCAACTATATGGCTGTAGTGCCATAACTGGGCAGCCACCTGTGACTGGACAAAGTTGTTACATATTGATCACAAGAATGCTAAATTAAAACACCCCTCGCTTGTTATAGTAGCTGTCTTTGAGATGTATTTTACGCATTAGATGTTGTGCTCAGCAAACACCAATCTGCGAAGCTCTACAGTTTCTTATTCACGCACCTGCACAGTGCCCTGAGAAGGCTACAAAATAACTCTCTGTTGTATGAGTGAAGACCGTAACATTTACCTCAAAGTTTCCTCAGGTAGAAATGTTTTTTTTTCTTGCAGTTTTATATCGCCGGAACTCGACCCAAAGGTATTATTGGAGCGCTTGTCATGAGCACCAGTTACATTACACAAGGGCACATTCATTTTTTGGTAGGCACGGAGAGATTAAGGGATTTGCCCAGAATCACAGGATGTTGAGCAGAGACTCGAACCTGATTTGCCAGCTCCAAAGTTGGCAGCTCTGGTCGTTAGGCCACATTCCCTCCTCTGGGAAGTTCAAGTGCAATTCCGATCTTTGTAAAGTTTATGCTGTGCTTTCTTTTCAGGTCAGGATCTAGTCCTCTGCTCATTGGACTACCTGTCAGCCAGTCACAAAGTCTATTTCAAATCTTTGTGGTGAATGCCAAAGAGACCACCTGATACTGACCACACTCCTTAGGAAGAGGTAAGGCTTCAATAAAGGCACATGTTTACATTGCTGACTGTTGCCCTCTGATGGTGGCAAGATGCCATTGTCTTATCGGGGTAGTCTAGGACCGGATCATCCTTTACCACGCAGTTTTTTTCCACCCATGCTTTTACCATGCAGATGTCTTAACCACGCATATCTTTACCATTTATGGTAAGCATATGTAAGGTATATTACAGAGTGGCGGTAGCCATTCTGTAGTTATAGTTAGGATTCACAGGTATAGGAATTAATTGGATTTTTGCTTGCTAATAACTTTGCCCCCGTTTGACGAATCTCCACAAAACTTTCCAGACCTATTGCTTTTTCTACATTAGCTGATGATGGAAAGTTTCTTCATGATTCGTCAAGGGGGCACAAAGACAAAAGGGGGGTCCTGAAACGCATCTTTTTCCAAATGCATTTTCAATGGACTTTTTATTGGACGTAGCGGCTGACCTGATTTCCATGAAATTTGGCATTATTATAGATTATGGTGTGCTGATGATCCTTTTTGGTAGTACATGTAAGTAGGGTAAGTATTTTTAAAATGATAAGGCTTTAACTCCTTAACCGTGGCGCAAATTCCGCCGCGGTGCAGGAGTTCTATTGAGTGGGCGGGGCCGCATCGGCCAACGGACGTGCGCAGCACTAGCGAGGTAGTGCTTGCGACGGCCGTTGGTGTCACGATTACAAGCACTCCTCAGGATCTGGGCGATGCTCAAAGGGGTCCACCTCCTGACATCCCCAAACTCTGATTGAATGATACCCAGAGTATTGAGGCGATCAAGCGAGGGATAGGGATAGGGTAGGTGCAGCGTGGGAAAAGGGGAGACCTGTAACAAAATAAGCATATGATTAGTAGAATACACAAGGCTAACTACTCGCGTATTTTCTCGCTAGTGCTGCCCCAGTACCTGTTAGAGATCTTCCCCTGCTGTTATAGAACCTCTCTGTCTGGGAAGATACCTCTCTCACCGCAGGCAACAAAGCATAAGCACCTAGAAACCAAACACAGTCCAGTTAGTACACCGTCCACCTTTTCTCTTGATAGAAAAAAAGAAAATAATATCCACATACATACCCTCTACCACACACCCTTGAAACAAGAAGAAAAGAAAAAGCCAACTCCAGTAAAAAAGGAAGTAAAGCGACACTTGGTGAGGAATCAGGTCATTCTGCCAAAACACTGCAAAAATCCCAGCATAACCCTCTCCTTCTGGAATCCAGACGGGATACAGGAAGAAAGCACTCAGGTGAGTTTCACCAATGTCACGAAGGAAAATAACAAAGAAAAAGGCGATACCTCTTTCGGATGATCCTGGCACTGGATACCATAGAACTTCAACACAACCCTTCCCTCTTAGTCTCAAAGGGAAAAGAAAAGAAGACAGACCAGCAGCCGTTAATCCACTGTAAACTTGGGGAGTCAGTAAACTCTCAGAGGCACCTCCATCAGAGCCTCTGCGTTTTTCCCGCTGTAGCCGCGGGCGGGGAAAACAACGTTTAGGATGTTTTGCGCTCCTCCGAGCGATTTCGGCAGAAACGACCCGACACCTTGTCCACGATCTCTGCCACTAACAAAGGGGAGTGAATATTCGGCGCCTCGGACGGAGAGCGCCTGATCCGGCGGTACAAGCTGAATCCCAGCAGAGCAGCCGCTCTGCATCCAACAACCTCCTGATCCAACAAGAATCACGTACAACGCTCCCTGCGTTGTACGTGGTATTTAATCCCTCCCCGAAGGACGGCCTTCTGGGAGATGTAGTTCTACTAACGCTGTCGTTCAACACCTGAGGTAGGTGCGCCGATTGATCAATGCCTGACAGTTGGCCGACGCGCGCACGGAAGGGGTTAAAACTTAGTGATATATCAGGCTGTGGTATTTCACTGTAATTTCACGGCATTTGCCAATAACAAGGCAGTGTATGATTGGCTAATGACTGTCTTTACAAACGTAAAGGCAGCCATGTTATTTTTTTTATATAGAAACAATTTTATTTTTATTTATAATAACAATAAGAAATGCAGTTGCTCTTCTTTCGACATAAAGTACATAGTGGCATCCAGGTCCTCTCCTCCACATCTCCATTTGCTTGCCATTGTTTCGGTCCAATCAACCTCAGCTCTAACTCTCTAGGCCATAGTATGTCCACCATTTCCTCCAAATGGTCTCCAATTTACGTGGGCAGCCCCTGGCCGTGTATATCATTTAGTTCATTTTGCCACACCAGTCCATGCCCTTAGTCCAGGCCGCCATGGATGGGGCTGCCGGAGAATTCCTCAGCTTAGCAATGTCTCTTATGGCCACTACAGTTCCCAGTCCCACCAGCGTCCTATCCTCCTTGGGTCCCCCAGATCATCCAGTATGCCCAGCAGAGTGACTCTAAGGTGTGCCTCAATTCGGGACTCCACCACACTGGAGAGGGTATTCTTTACATTGGCCCAATCCTTGTGTATAGCTGGACAGGACCAAACCATATGATAGAAGTCCCCCTTGGGTCCTGGCACCTAAAGCATGCAGGTTTGTCTCAGATTCCAGCCTTCCACAACCAGAGGGGGGTAACGTATGCTTTATGCAGATATTTGAATTACACCAGTCGGAGCCTCGCCGATATTGCGAAGGTCTGGGGTGCCGTACATGCATCTCGCCAGTCGGCCTCATCTAGTTCCCACACCCATTCCTCCCATGTCTCCTTCAGGGAACCCATCAAATCAGGTGAGTTCACCGTTAGTGTTTAATAGATCCCATCTCTCCCCAGATGGTCCTTAACAGACGCCCCTCTAGTGGACTGTGATCGAGGACCTCGTCTAAGTCCCCTTGTTATTCATAAAGCACGTGGCAGATCTTTAGATACTGATAGAATTGAGAAGCAGGTATTTGTAAGTCTTTACATAGGTCCTGAAATTCACGGATGTGGTTCTGTTCCCCCAATTTTCGAGATCTCTATAGAGTCCCAGCCTCTGAAGCCCTGTAAATTCGACATGTGCCAGCCAACAACCCTCCCACAGGGGGGTTTCGAGTGTGAGTTTGCGGTCCCATCTGGTCCATCTCAGTGCTGCCCTTCACACCCGAAACACTACCTGGGTCGCCTCCGGCAGGGAGGCCGGAATAGGGGTCCCATATAGGATGCACATCACTGTGTTTAGGTCTAGGTGGGACAACTCACCATGATATGCGGGGTCTCCCCATCCCCCATGCATCCATTCATTTAAGGGCAGCAGTTGGGCCTCCCAGTAATACAGGCAGACTTCTGCCATGGTGGGACTGCCATCACAGACCGAGTGGGTGCACTTATCAAAAGTTACTCTCTGGGTTTTGCCGGCCCATATGAATTTGCACCCCATGGCCGCCAAGGCATGGAACCAGGCCTGTGGGATGTGGTAAGGATAATTCTGAAGAACATATAGGAACCTCAGGAGGATCATCATTTAAAAAAAGGCTATCCCGCCCATGAGATTAAGGGGGAGCTTGCCCCATTGCCCCATGTCCTCCTGAGTTTTCCGTGTCAGAGGACCAAGGCTAAGACTCCAGGTGAGGCCTGGTTCCCAAGAAATATAAATCCCAAGATATTGAAAGCTTGAGGTCTCCTCTCAAAGGCACCAGTAGGGACTTATCCCAGTTGAGCCATGTTGTTATTAGCATTCTTTGCTGGTGTTGTGGGTTAGGGCCTTAAATAAAGATAAGTACTAGGTTTTATATGTTTTCCCTAACTATTGCCTCTTTATTAAAGTGGTAATAGGTACAGAAAATTATTTATAAGTCTGCCACTTTCACACTATGTCTCTTTAAACTACACTCTACAACACTACAACACTACGCCACGCCTCTCTATGTCACTCCATTCTACACTATTTGAATCTACCCTACTACACTCTACGCCACTGTACTCTACGCTACTCCACTCTAGGCAACACATAATACCACTGCACTCTATGCTGTTCCACTCTACGCCACTCAAAAGGTGAGGCGATAGCGCAGGACGCCCACGACACTGCCCAGGAGCAAGCAGGGTGGCGGAAATGGAACAGACCCAGTCCCAAAGTAGTCGCAGCAGTGCCTCTCAGCATCACCCCCTGCCAAGTGGTTGACGTTGACTGCAGGACCTGACGGGTCTGCAGGTGATGATCCAGAGTGATTGTCGGGGCACCGCAGGGGTACGACGCAACCAACCACCCGGTCTCCCTCCCAGGGAATGTTTCAGGCATAGAACGCTTGCCCCCCCCATCAGTGGTGACCCTAAGCAGACACTGAGATCCGGGGCATAGGGGGAGATCCTGATGTGGTCATTAAGTCCACCGCGAGTAAGCCCATCCTGAGTGTGGAGCACCCAAAGCAGCAGGGGAGTAAGCAGGGACCAGAAGCTAGGCCCCCACATTGGCAACCTGGCAAGGTATCGTGCAACAGGGGAGGAGGGGTAGGAGTAGATGGCCTAGCGTTAGTGGACTCGCCGTCTCCCCCCACCCTCATGAGACTAGAACAATATGGGGCACAAATAGAGGCATAAGTCCACACAATCAAACAAAATGGATAGATTTGCTGTGAAGACTGGGGCGACTGGTGGTACCGATGATTGCTCCCCAGATTGGGACCGGGAGGAATTGGGTGGCCACAAACCCTACCTCAAGGAAGTGCTGGCAGCGATTATTGAGTCTAAAGAGACTCTGGAAAAGAAAGTAGTTATGGTGGCTATAGACACATATCTCCTACTGGCCGATGTACAGAAGTCCTCGGTCCAGGTGCAGATGGCGGAGGACATAGTAGGTGAACACATTGCAGCGATCAAATCCCTACAAACAGAGGTGCTTCTTCTTAGAGACATGGCTCAACAGCTGCACATCTGAGAAGAAGACTCAGAAGGGAGGTCGCAATGGAACAATTTTCACTTGGTTGACTTCCTGGAACGGACTGAAGGTTGGAATGTGGAGCTATTGGCGAAAGTTTTCATCCTGCACACGGTAATGCCCGTGACCTCTCCACTCTAGTAAAGCGGGTGCTTCACATACCGGGGTTCCCCCGAGGCCTGGGTGGTGTGCCTGCCCGATTATGGCGTGGATCCTCAACTTTAGGAAAAGGGATTCTATCCTCTGAGCAGCACAACAGCAAGGTTTGTTCAGACATGAAAAACATACCACAATGGTCTTCCTGGAATTCACCTAAGAGGTGCAGGCTCAACGGCGCTCATTTGACAAGGTAGAAGGGGAGCTATGCAATTATGAGCTACAGTATGCCATGCTTAGCTGAACCAAGTGGCGGATCTTTGCAGAGGGGAAATCGTGGTTTTTCACTACCCCCAGCGAGGCATGGGACTGGTTGGATGCATGGCGAGCCCTGGAAGCTAGACTTTGCAGGATGCAGCGGAGACAGCATCTGATTTGTCACTGGGAGGAGACAGCATCGATGGAAGGGGCAAAAGCGGATACTTGCAGGGAAGCAGAGAAGCTGACGATGAAGGGGAGGCAGGTCATTCAACCCTTGAAGCCGGCCGAGGCCAGAGGCACGAGACTGACTCACGAACAAACTCATGGCCTCATCATCGGAGAGCACACATTGCCCGTAAGCAACAAGCAATCACGTAGCAGAGACACTCAAGTTGAAGTTCAATATGGGAGCAGACAAACACCTCAGAAGCTGGGGCAGTGGGTAGGTTCATGCCTGCAGGTTAAGTCTGTATAGCAGGGGGGTTATAGGCGTTGGAAAGAGGGGTGCAGGGGGTGATGCAGCACCCACTGAAATAATCATGCTGGAGTTCAGAAAAGGTGAATGAGCAATAAAGATGCCTTTAAATGCGGTATTTACCTTGTCACGTTTGCTGCACGTTCAAAGACAAAGGTCAAATATCAGGCTATGTCTTCTGACAAATTGCTGCTCATTGGGAAACTGGACTGCACTTTTATTTCTCTCACTGCAAAGTGAGAGGATTTCGTAAAAGTGATCTAGGTGACAATCCTGCTGGGGGACAGGAAACGAAGGAAAGGCTGCATCATGTCAGTTTGTTATTATACACAACAACATTTAAATATGGGTAAATGCACTATACACTGCATTTGCATACTCCAAAGGAATTGGGGTACGTCCCCCGGGCACTGGATTAATGTGCTCTAGTTAGAGCCTTCTATCTTATACTTTCCAAAGAAGGTTTCTCCAATTTTTTGATTCGGTATATTGTTTTATTCACAATATTTCATCTTTTTTAAATCTTTTTTTCCAAGCATATACTTCATTTCCCAAAATGCATCTTAATAAATTTTCAAGCTTTATTTTCTCCCGCTCCCTATGCATTTCGGCCCACTGGCCTTCTTCCGGGGAGCACCTACAAATTCAAAGATAACAACATGTAGGCTAATTTTTTAATCACCACTGAATATTAAAATAACGCTTTTCAACTAAGTTTATGACCGTTACGAAAAAAGCCGATTAAGCTAACAATAAGTTAGTTGTTCGTGTGACTTAATGGTTTATCCCTCTATTTAACACAGTCAGTCACTGCCCACTACCAATTCATGCTTTTCAGTTCCCCATGACTACTTTTGCGCTACCAATTACCTTTCTGTGCACATTAGTTAAGCGATATTAGTGAACCATTATACACGAATTCACATTGCGCATGCAAGCGCTTGTCTATGTTCGGTCGCCTACTGCTTTCCTCCCCACTCCCGTTATTATTTTAAGCCCTGGCTTACCGTTTTACTGCTACTGATCTCGCTTCAAACAGCGTTTCGCCGAGTGTGTATGCTCGGGTTGCGCGTGACGTGTAATAGATAAAGTGAGATGCTCTTCGTCTCGACGTGCGTTTAATAGATATAGAAAGGGGGTTAGTGAGGTGTGTTGACGCTTCCTATGCAAGTGGTTGGTTAATGCATTAATGTGAATTTCAACCTACTCAGACCAATAAATCTAAGTGTTTTAAAAATCTGTTCATGACATGGAATATCGTAGCGTTTCAACATCAAGCTAATAGAATCAAGAAAAGTCTCGATATGAAGCGAATTATACTGAAAATTACAAACATTATTCAGTTCCTTTTTCAAAGATAACATGAAAATTCAACTCGGTCGTTCATCCCATTAGGTTTTAGGGTATTCAGATGGTATATCCAGTAGTTTTCCTCTGTAGCAGTCTATTGTGGTTGTCTACCCCTTCTTGTTTTTTAATGATTTCCAATATAAACCATTTAAGTTGGTTTGTGTTGTGACTGGCTTCATCGAAATGATTCGCTACTGTGGATTTCCTCTGATGTGTTCTAATGTTGCTTTTGTGCTCATTCAAACGTGTTTTCAATTTTCTTTCAGTTTGGCCTATATACGCCATTCCACATGGACATTTAAGCATGTAGATCGCATTTGATGTATCGCATGTAGCATTGACTTGCAAGTTAATTCTATGTCCTTTCATCGGATGCGTAATAAAGGAACCTTTGATAATGCTATTGCAACTATTGCAATTCCAGCACGGTAATGTACCTTTGTATGTAGTTTGTGGGGATTTTTTGATGGTGTGTTTTATTATTTCCCTTTATTTTTATTCCTTGTGTACGCAAATATGGGTTCCTGGTCGAATATATGATTAAACTCCTGTTCCAGCTTTAACATTGGCCAATGTTTTCTTATTATTTTTTTGAACGCTTGACTTTTTGTAGAGTATTTACACACACATGTTGTTAATTCTTCCTTTGGTTTCTTTTGTATTGTCAATAATTCATTTCTTGTTTTTCTGTCACTACGTTTTGTGGCTTCTGTTAATACTTCATTCGGATATCCTCGTTCTTTGAATCTTTGTAACATATTCGCCCTTTGTGCTGATTCTCTAGATGGGTCTGATACTATCCTTTTTACTCTTAACAACTGTGAGTATGGGAGATGGTTCTTTAGCGATTGTGGGTGGTGACTGGCATATGCCAAGGTGTTGTTTCTGTCTGTGTCTTTTCTGTATAGATCGGTGTTAAATCCTGTTTGTGTCTTTGTGACTCTTACGTCCAAGAATGTTATTGTGTGTCCATTTATTTCAGAAGTGAATTGAATTCTCTCGTCTATTTTGATTGAGTTTAAGTACTTCTTCGTTTAATGTCTCACTCGTTCCTTTCCAAACGATGAATATGTCATCTATGAATCGTAAGTATAGTTCAGTATGTGTTTGCCACGTTTGTGAGTTGAATATATGTTCCTCCTCATAATGATCCATAAAGATATTAGCATACGTGGGGGCTGCACAATTTCCCATTGATGTTCCAGTCTTTTGTTGGTACCACCTGTCTTGCCACTTAAAGTAACTGTGCATGAGAGTAAATTCTAAGAGTTCCATAAGAAATATTTTCATCCCTTGTTCATATTCCATGTTTAATAATGCTTTCTCCACTCCACAAAAATGTAATCACTGAGCGCCAAGAGGAAGGTGAAGACCTACTGAAAGGTTTAAAGTTAAGAAGCATGTATGTAGCGCCAATTAGTCACAAAAGTTTGGATACATTTGAACTACTGGTCAAACAGGACATAGGAAAACTCAATTTCCATAAGAGGCAAAAACAAAAGAACTTAACGGTTAAAGAAATGAGCATTCTAAAATCCATAGCAGCCAATACTGAAGTTATATGTCACAAAGCGGATAAGGGAGGTGCCTTAGTGATTCTAAATACCAGTTACTACCAAGAACATGTGGAAACACATTTGTCAGATCAAAATACCTACATGATTCTCGATTCAAATCCAACGGATGAATTCAAGAAAACTCTTCAGAGCATTATTGAAAAAGCACATGAAGGAGGCATCATTAATGAAAACGTGAAGAAGTACTCAACCTCAACAAATCCCAGAAGCCCGACGTTTTATATGGTACCCAAGGTACATAAAAATTTGGAGAGACCCCCGTGCCGACCTATAGTGTCGACAAGGGGTAGTGTTCATGAACCAGTAGGAAAGTATTTAGATCGATACCTACAACCATATGTATCCAAAATGAGAACCTACCTTAAAGATACGACAGATTTTATAAACAAATTGAGTCAAGTCATCGTTTGGAAAGGAACGAGTGAGACATTAAACGAAGAAGTACTTAAACTCAATCAAATAGACGAGAGAATTCAATTCACTTCTGAAATAAATGGACACACAATTACATTCTTGGACGTAAGAGTCACAAAGACACAAACAGGATTTAACACCGATCTATACAGAAAAGACACAGACAGAAACAACACCTTGGCATATGCCAGTCACCACCCACAATCGCTAAAGAACCATCTCCCATACTCACAGTTGTTAAGAGTAAAAAGGATAGTATCAGACCCATCTAGAGAATCAGCACAAAGGGAGAATATGTTACAAAGTTTCGAATGAAGTATTAACAGAAGCCACAAAACGTAGTGACCGAAAAACAAGAAATGAATTATTGACAATACAAAAGAAACCAAAGGAAGAATTAACAACATGTGTGTGTAAATACTCTACAAAAAGTCAAGCGTTCTAAAAATAATAAGAAAACATTGGCCAATGTTAAAGCTGGAACAGGAGTTTAATCATATATTCGACCAGGAACCAATATTTGCGTACACAAGGAATAAAAATATAGGGAAATAATAAAACACACCATCAAAAATCCCCACAAACTACATACAAAGGTACATTACCGTGCTGGAATTGCAATAGTTGCAATAGCATTATCAAAGGTTCCTTTATTACGCATCCGATGAAAGGACATAGAATTAACTTGCAAGTCAATGCTACATGCGATACATCAAATGCGATCTACATGCTTAAATGTCCATGTGGAATGGCGTATATAGGCCAAACTGAAAGAAAATTGAAAACACGTTTGAATGAGCACAAAAGCAACATTAGAACCCATCAGAGGAAATCCACAGTAGCGAATCATTTCGATGAAGCCAGTCACAACACAAGCCAACTTAAATGGTGTATATTGGAAATCATTAAAAAACAAGAAGGGGTAGACAACCACAATAGACTGCTACAGAGGGAAAACTACTGGATATACCATCTGAATACCCTAAAACCTAATGGGATGAACGACCGGGTTGAATTTTCATGTTATCTTTGAAAAAGGAACTGAATAATGTTTGTAATTTTCAGTATAATTCGCTTCATATCGAGACTTTTCTTGATTCTATTAGCTTGATGTTGAAACGCTACGATATTCCATGTCATGAACAGATTTTTAAAACACTTAGATTTATTGGTCTGAGTAGGTTGAAATTCACATTAATGCATTAACCAACCACTTGCATAGGAAGCGTCAACACACCTCACTAACCCCCTTTCTATATCTATTAAACGCACGTCGAGACGAAGAGCGTCTCACTTTATCTATTACACGTCACGCGCAACCCGAGCATACACACTCGGCGAAACGCTGTTTGAAGCGAGATCAGTAGCGGTAAAACGGTAAGCCAGGGCTTAAAATAATAACGGGAGTGGGGAGGAAAGCAGTAGGCGACCGAACATAGACAAGCGCTTGCATGCGCAGTGTGAATACGTGTATAATGGTTCACTAATATCGCTTAACTAATGTGCACAGAAAGGTAATTGATAGCGCAAAAGTAGTCGTGGGGAACTGAAAAGCATGAATTGGTAGTGGGCAGTGACTGACTGTGTTAGATAGAGGGATAAACCATTAAGTCACACGAACAACTAACTTATTGTTAGCTTAATCGGCTTTTTTCGTAACGGTCATAAACTTAGTTGAAAAGCGTTATTTTAATATTCAGTGGTGATTAAAAAATTAGCCTACATGTTGTTATCTTTGAATTTGTAGGTGCTCCCGGAAGAAGGCCAGTGGGCCGAAATGCATAGGAGCGGGAGAAAATAAAGCTTGAAAATTTATTAAGATGCATTTTGGGAAATGAAGTATATGCTTGGAAAAAAGATTTAAAAAGATGAAATATTGTGAATAAAAAAATATACCGAATCAAAAATTGGAGAAACCTTCTTTGGAAAGTATAAGATAGAAGGCTCTAACTAGAGCACATTAATCCAGTGCCCGGGGGACGTACCCCAATTCCTTTGGAGTATGCAAATGCAGTGATTATTTATACGCTTTTTATCAGGAAGCGGTACTCCGGAGCACGGTACACATCAAGAGATTGGTCAAAAATGAGCTGTGCGCGTCCCAACACAACCATAAATGCACTATACACACATAATAATTTCAAATTATATCTGCAATTAGGAAAGTTCAAGTCGAGCACTTTTTTTGTAATTTTGAAGTGTGATGGAAACAAAGATTTTAATAAGATCAAAACAAATCAAGATGCTTTACTTAGTGATGCGCAAATGATTACTATTCACTGAAACTCAATTTCTATGCATTATCATTTTTGCACTTCATAGTTTTAATAGTAAACCTGCATATCTGCACAATTTCAGTGGTCATTTCAAATGAAAATGTGCTGTCTGTACACCAGTGCTCCAAAATGCACCACCAGCTACATACCACACCCTCACCGCTTTTCTGCTGAAAAGGCATGGCTCAATTGCTACGCTTGTTTTTTGTATTTTCACAATACTTATGAGTTCAGTGATATAATATTAATGGTAGCATCCCCACTCTAAAGATTGTTCCAGCACCACTGGTTGGGGGGGAGGGGGGTTTATGGTATTGACCAAATCAGGCTCGATGACCAGTACAAGGTCAGGCGGGGTCAAATCACCCTCCGTGATCACACAAACCACACAGAATGAAGGGTTGGGGTGAAACACAAAGATTGGGTATCTTACTCCTATCCTGGAATGAAAAAGGCCTGGGTAATAGGCTGAAGCAGCAAATGGTGCTAAAATTCTTGAAGCGACAAAACCCGACCTAATACTTTTACAAGAGACCCACTTGGTGGGCAATAATGGAATGTAGCTTCCTGGGCAGGGTGAACTATAAGTTGTTGGTTCACTCAAGTTTTAAATCGGGGTGGCGGGGTGGGGATCTTGGCCTAGAAGATGCTCCCCCTGACAGTTACTAAGACCTGAGCTGACTATAGCGGTTGCAGTGCCGAAATAACAGGAGAGTGGAACGGGCAAAGACTGACTGTAGGATCATGGTACTTCCCACCGGGCCTTCAGACCATGATGCTAGACAACTTGAGGGATTGGATCTCTGAGTCCCCTAACTCTACACTGATTATTGGGGTGGACTTCAATTTGACAATGGATGCCACTCTGGATAGAGTCTCCATGGGGAGGATGGAGAGCAAGGAGGACCGCCACCTCTCATATTGATGGCGATGAGCTATTAGACTTGTGGAGAGGGGAGCATCCAGAGACTAGGCAACACTCGCATCGAGCTACAGTCAGAAACGCAATGTCAAGGTTAAACTATATCTTAGTACAAAGTATGCAGGGGGGCAACTTAAAAAAAAACACGCTATTTGGCACAAGGGATCTGTGACTATTCCCTGATGACCAAAAGATTTAAACTATCAAGACCCAGGGGGCATGGGGCTAGAGATTAGATCCATGGGAACTTACAGACTGGGGAACGAGATGACTCCTGGTGGACTCTCCGTGTGGTACTTCCAGGACAACATGGGTTCTGTGGAGTCCCCGTCACGTTCTGGGAAGCATTTAAACCAACCATTAGGTAGGTCCTGATATCCCATATCACACACAAGAAAAGGGACAGAGATAAGAAGGTTAATGAGATTAAGGTCCTCGTGTTACGCATGGAAGATGAATATGTAGAATCCCTGAGACCAGAACTCATGCATCAACTAACTGTCCAAAAAGAGAAATACAGGCAATTAATGGAATACGACCCAAGATTGCGATATTGGGGCAAACAACATAGACTATATGAGATGGGGAACAAGGCAGGGAAGATGCTGGCATGGCTGGCAAGGTGGAAGGAGGCAAACACAAGGAGATGATGGACGGAGCTCTGAAACTTTTCAGACACTCACCCCCAGTTCTTTAGCTCACTTCGCCACCCCAGTTCAGACCCAGCCATATGCAAATCAGTCTTGGCCCTGTTCCAAATAGAACAGTCCAGCCTGAACAGCCAAGCCTGGTCTTCCCTGGACCGGAAACAAGCATCCTGGGACCGGTTTCAGGGTAACACCCCTCATCTGCCAGGCTAACTTGAATCCAGTGGCAAAGTTAGCAAGGGAACCACGTCTGAGCATACCCTGCCAACTTAGGGCGAACAAAGCAAACACAAGGAGATGATGGACGGAGCGCTGACACTTTTCACTCACCCCCAGTCACAGATCTGGGTTGAATCCATTTCGTTCTTTAGCTCACTTCGCCACCTCAGTTCAGACCCAGCCTTATGCAAATCAGCCTTGACCCTGTTCCATATGGTGGAAGGAGGGCCAGAGGTGGGTACACAGGGACACCTTCATGGCAGGGGAATGGTGGACTCAGCAGTAGATATAGCCAAGACGTTTAGAGATTTTCTTGGCGCCCTTATCAATTCCATAGTCGGGTTATCAGGGAGGATCTACAGAGTTGTCGAGGACATCCCTACTCTGATGCTGGAGGGAGGGGACAGGGTCTTGTTTGAGGCCCAATGGAGACTGTGGAGATACTGGAAGTGATCAACCAGATCGACCGTGGAAAAAACCCTGGACCAAATGGCTTCTTCAAGACAGTGTGGAGCAAAGTGGGGTAGCATATGTGTAACATGTTCTATGGGGCACAGACAGACAGTTGTCTCCGAAAAGACCTCAGGACTGCAACAGTAGTCCTTATCCATAAAGAGGGAAAATCACTGGACTGGGGGTTATATTGAGGCCAAGGTGCAGGTGAAAATATTAGAGTCCTGCCTCGGCCGGGTTATTGATGGATTAGTAGCCACAAATCAGTCAGGCTTTATGCCGCACAAGGCCACTCAGCATAATCTTAGGTGACTGTTCGGTTGCCTGGCCCGCAGGGACCAGATGGCAGTACCAACTGTACTATTGTTACTGGAAAGGAAAAAGCATTCGACTCCCTTGAGTGGCCCTATTTGCATGCTATCCTAGAAAAGATGGGATTTGGTCCAGGAATTCTGTTTCTGGTTCCGCTTCCTGTAAACAAACCCGGTAGCAAGGGTCAGGAATAATAGGGTGTATTCAAATGAACCAGACAGGGGTGCCCTATGTCTCCCCTCTTATTTGCCTTGGCAGTGGAACCCCTGGCATGCTAAATTAGGAGAGCTGCCCTGCTACAGGGCATATGATGAGATTTAGAGTGGGGGGAGACAATCTCCCTTTATGGGGATGACCTCCTGTTATATTTAGCTGTCCCGGAATGCTCAATTCTCAGAATATTGGACATCCTAACAATATTCGGGAGATATTCGGGTCTGCGGATGCCCGAGGGGTTCTTACGCGTGGTACACTGAGTGACCAGACAGCTCTTGTGGGATGGGTGACCTCCGAGGATAGCACTTCAGTCACTCATCAGTGGCCCATATGACAGAGGGATTGCCCTGCCCAATCTGCAGTTCTATTACTGGGTGGCCCAGTTACTTACAATGAGTGAACGGGCGTTTTCGACCCAACAGGAACCGGCACTGCTTTCTGACTGATGACTAATAAGGGAGGCGGGATATGTGGCATACCGCTATGGCAGACAGAGACGTCTGCCCCTCCCGTCCTCCACGGTACTTAGGGTGTGGAGGAGAGCCACCCAAAAACTGAGCTGGGAGAGGAAATATAAATTAAATTTTCATTTCTTTTCATTTCAAAAACCCTAGATGCTGCTTGGCAGTTGATATGCCGTTAGGATTGGTCTTTGGTGTAGCATTATAGGTACTGCTGAAGGATTCCAGGGATCCACTGACACCCATTCTGCAGCACTTGGTGTGGGTCACGGGCTACTGCGGATCCTGTGATGTGGAGACTGAGATACTTTCTCATATCCAGCAAAGCAGAGGCTGGGTTTACTAGCAGTAGGTCCTGGATACAGTATCTCAGTGTGTAAAAGTGTTGCTGATAGATCCGGACAGTGAGACTGTGGGTCTGGGTGCCCTTATTTCAGCAGATCTTGGATGCAGATGCAGCATCCACTGATTGGGCCATGGCACCATAGTGCTTGGGTTGTTACATCCAGATCTTGAGAGTGCAGTGGGGCAGGAAGAGAGGGTACTGTAAGTGCACCAGTCATTGGGTCTGTGAGCAGGACTGCAGATGGAAAAGACTGCTGTGCAGGTTTCTGGAGAAGCGACAGGATAGTACCAGGAAATTGTGGCTAAAAACTCGTCTAACACCAAATATTTTGCCCTAAATCCCGTTAAATAAGAAACACCTCTTAGAGCTTTATTTTTGTGCATAATATTTAGGCAACAATATTGTTGTCAGACACAATTTGTGTTATGGTTATTCTGACACACAACATTTGTGGTGCCTGAACTGCTCCTTTCTGTGTTCCAGGACAGCTGGCAGCATTAGTGGTCAGTGATTGGCAATATTACCTCTTGAAAACCTTAAGCATGTCATTTGGACATATAGCCATGCTTTGCACATGCACTCTGAAAGATTGCTTGCACAGGAGGTCTGGGAAGGGATCCCCCAATATCGGCCCCCCATTGTGGGTGGACTAGGTCCTTCCATATAGGGCACAGGGCTCCTTTCTGTATTGTAGGGGAATGTACTGATACCCAGCTGAGTATGAAGGAATTTTTCTTCAGGGAAGACGGTAGAACCCCAGTAGTGGCTGACACGGATCGGGGGCAGGGGGGAGGGCTGGAAAAGTGGATATTAAAAAAAAAACACTATACCGCCGTTTCTCTCTGTCGTCTCTCCTCGCGTCGGGAATGGAACAGGAAGCAGCCAGGCTCCCTTGACCAATCACAACGCTGTTATACTTCGTTGTGATTGGTCTGAGCGCCGTGGTTCGGCGCTTAGCCAGGGACTGGGGGCCTGGGCATGTTCTCCACCCAGGCTGTAATGCAGCCTGCATGGAGAACATGCGAAGTGCGCATGACTGTTTGGCCGGCCCGAAAGTGCCGGCCAAACAGTCATTGCGCACTACGGAGGGTGCTACCACTCCTCCCCTGCCCTGCTCTGTGAGAAAAGCAGCCCTGCCCCGTCACGCAGAGCTGCCGCAGCAGGACAAAAATATATGATAATAGCATTACGTTATTATCATTTTATTTTTCCTTTCTTTCACTGCTTAAAAGCAGTGGGGCGCGCTCCTCCGCCTTAGCGGAGGAGCCGCCACTGTAGAACTCCCTTTAGTGCCACCTTTAAAAACTTTACCTCGTAGAAACAATGTGCTGGGCTTTGGTGCTTACGTATCACATGAGTGGAAAACACCATACTATATTTTTCAATAAGGTTTCAGAAGATTGTACCCATTAGCTGTTTTCAATCTTACTTTGCTACAACGGTTGTTTCTCCGAGTGATTTTGTGTTTTTGCGCTGTCTATGCGGCCATCATGCAAGCCTATAACCTACTTTTTGGCCCTTTTGGGTATAATGCGAGTACCCGTCTTCTAGGGCATGCAAGGCCATCTTGGGTGCACCGGTCAGCCCTTGCATATTGCTGGTTCTAGGGCAGCTCTCTCTTCACTTTTATTTGCAGACTTTGTGAAAGTA
Organism: Calotriton arnoldi; assembly: GCA_963921515.1. Lineage (NCBI taxonomy): Eukaryota > Metazoa > Chordata > Amphibia > Caudata > Salamandridae > Calotriton > Calotriton arnoldi. The sequence goes on along the minus strand of CAWUFW010000697.1, from coordinate 295,929 downwards.
TTGGTACACTGTGTTCTGTGACGATGCACAGTATATTATACATTTGATCTGTGGAGCCAAGAAAGCCCTTTCTTCTTAATCTGGCGAAAGTGGCAACTTTTCAGTACAGAACACTCCTTCTGTACACACACAAGAACACTGTGTTTGGGCGTGCACCCCGTGCTGTTGTCAGGGCCGGACTGGCCGTGGCGGGCACCGGGTGTTTCCCCGGTGGGCCGCAAGGGTGGGGGCCGATTTTGGGCCCCTGCGGGCCGCTTTTGTTACCGGGAGCTGGCAATATCGCCTCCCTGTAAAAAAGGCCCTAGTAAACAGCTCGGCCGCACCCCCAGGGGGCCAGCCCAGCAGTTTATCAGGGCCGGTTACGGTTCCCAGTCCGGCCCTGGCTGTTGTCAGAGGTAAGGATCATTCAGTCATTTCCCCCTTTGTCGTGGTTTTGAGTCCGGCCATCAGGTTCGCTGTGTGCTGTAGTCACCAACAGAGTCACTCGATTTCTGTGTCTACAGTGAGCCTATTTACTGAAAGTACAACAAGTTTGGTGATGGCTGTAAGGACCAGGCTTCACTGGTGATACAGACGCCTGAAAAAAGATGGCGACTGGGACCTCACAGTGAGAGAGGGAGGGAGGGGGGAGAGGGAAGAGAGAGAGAGAAATAGGACTAATGGCGGACAGGTGGTTGGTCAAACTTAGATGCCTATGTGGCGTAGCAGTATCTTGCTGCAAAATGACGGCAATCGCTAGAATAAGGGCAAATGTTATTGGTCTACTCGGAGCTTAGCCCAAGAAGTGCCATGATAGTGATTGGGTATCCTCCCTAGCCTTCCAAGTCCCTGCTGCTTAGACAGTGTGTGAGATCTTGTAGAATGTTTAGAGTGTTTGGATTAAATTGAGTGTCAGTTGGAGGTATGGGTTGAGCAGCAAGGATGCTGTTCTTGGTGGGGCTTAGCTATCTACTTACCTACTTGTAACTAAGATCCAATAAACCTTCTTAATATAACCTACACTACGGCTACTGAACTGCCTTTACAACAAAATCCTCTAGTCTGCGAAGACTAAAGAGGCCCATCTGTAGAACCAGGGTAACTTGTTGATTTTGTTTTAAGACACGCAAATTGTGAAACACTTCTCACCCTATCTACATAACCTCGTAGCAAAGCCCATGCATGTGGGAGAACACAGACAATGCACGTGCAGCGTTGTGTGTCTGTGGGAAAGTTGAGATACTTCTCTCCAGAGTGAGTCACCTTTCTCAGAAGCCCCCGGGCGCAATCCTTGCCGCTGCAATATCACCATTCAAGCCTGTCTCGACAATTCTTCCTGGCACACAAGGACAACTGTGCCTCGCGGCTTCAGGCTGGTACTTGTGCGCTGAAGGCCCAGGCTTCGTTACAAACAGTACCGGCGCACCCCTTCGCTGTGGCAGTCCCAGGGCATCCTCCTGGCACAGGTGTGACCGTGGGATGTTCTTGTGAGAACAGTGTGACTGGGGGTTGGGCCACTGGTTCCAGGAATTGCTTCAGTGTGATCAGGGCGTGGATTTCTTAGACCAGGGAATGAACTGAGGTGACTTGTGATGCACTGGTCTGGCGAGGAGTTACACTTATGCCCAGGAGAGGCCTTGGTGTGAGCAAGGAATGGACAAAAAAAACACCATCAAGAGTCAACGAGAAAAAATCAAAGGTAAAATGCCTGGGATCACAGAGCCTTCTGAAAGCAGCGGAGAGTATGGTGCATGGCTACAAACACCTGACTCGGACTGTGTTGACTCTCGGCTTCCAGAGTCTAAAATTTGGAGACTAGTTGGACAATGGTACTGACGCAGCAGCCAAGAAGACACAAGCATGTCGGCTCAGGGCCGGCTTTAGAGCAGTGCGACTGGTGCGGCCGCACTGGGTGCTGACCTGTGGAGGGGGCGCTGTCCTCAGGGGGGGGGCGCTGTGTTTGGCAATAACTTATGATTGGAGAGATGAAGGGCATTTATGCCCGGGGGTAGTGAGAGAATCCGAGGAGGCGGTCATGGGGTCTGGGGGCACCAAAAATGATTGTCGCATCAGGAGCCACCAATGCTAAAACCGGCACTGTGTCGGCTTTGGGTGTCTGGGAGTTTATATATGCACAGGAAGGGAACCAGGATAAAGGGGAAGAGACCAAACGAGAAGAATAAGGGCCTGGGAGAAAGTACTGTGAGAAACAGCACTGGGGCAGGATAACCAAGTGTGCACCCCTCTCGCACGGCTGAGCTGTGTGGAAGTGTTGTCACCTTCCTCTACCTGGGCCTCTTACGAGTGCAAAGGGCACTTTGGCCCAGGTTCCTTTTACTGGTTTCTGCCCTCTCATGTGTCTCCCTTTTCAAGGAAGACCATCTCCAGGCACAATGCGTGTACCGCAGAAGGATGTTGGAGTTGCTTTACAAGACTAGCAGTAATACTGTCCCAGGGCAGTATCCCTGTACAAGACTCCTTTGTCCTACAACAGAAAAGCTTTTTTTAATTTTCCAGCAGTTGCTGAATGAGAGATGCCCTGCCCTCCATCACTGTTCAAGGTGCATTGCCCCCTGGCACAATCTCTTTGCATGAAGGGGTCTAGACCCAGCACTGTTCACGGGGCATTGCCCTCTGGCGCCATCTCTTTGCAGAAGGAGTCTAGACCCAGTACCGTCACTGTACAAGGGCGTGCACTGTCCTGTGCCTTGGTCACTATGCGTGGGCAGCACTGTCCTGTGGCTGTGGTATGAGGAGCACTGTCCTAGCGCACCCTCCGCATGTTAGCCGAGACATGTCCGCGGACCTCCTTCCTGTTTAAGAGGCGCTTGTGTTTTGCTCCTTCCCTGTATCCCAGCAGTCTCCTCTCATTCACTTTCAATGAGGCGCGATGACATCTGTTTGCAGTGTTTGAACTGGTGAGCGCCATACTGCCCTCTCCTCTCGTAGTCCTGCGCGATGGGTAGATCCCAATGAACCGGATGGTGTGGAAGTTCAAGGTGATCCTCTACCAAAGCATCCAAGCTCTATGGTGGTTCAGAGGTTTTGCTTCTCGGACTCTCATTCATACCAGCTCTGGGAACATCCGTCATCTCTCACCCAAATCTCTTTCGTGCTGACTGTATCCACTAACTCTGCACTGGCGCAATTCTAAGTGAAATTGTCAATGAGCCATTTTTCCGTTCTATGCCTTCTATTTTAATAATCTAAACAGAGATTGAAATCTTTTTTATTCATTGAAGAACTAGCAAATGTATTTTTGTGTCACGGATACAAATGTCTACATCTACAGGTGTTTTATTTGTAGTCACTGTGGGTGAAGAATAAAGAGAGTACACAGTTTGACCATGAGATGACCCGTGTGACCAGGGGAGGCACATGTGTGACCGCTGCATACATTTCAGGGACTCTTCAGTGAGTTTCAGGGACGTGACCTCTGCCTCAGTGAGTTTTGGGGTGAGGCATCTGCCTCACAGAGACTTAGTGGCTTGTCCCCTCCCTAAAGTGTCTCTCAGGGTTAGGACCTCTGTCTCTGGAAGCCTAAAATATGTTTGGTCAGCCTCGGGAAGAATCGAAATTGGACCACTGTCTAAATAAATCTCATAGATGTGATGTCTGCCTGAGTGAGTCTCAGGGGTGTGCTCCCTGCAGTGAGTATCTGCGATGTGGTCACAGGGAGTCTCAGAACTGTGACCTCTGCTCTTGGAAGTCTCAGGGAGATGATGTCTGCCTCAGTGAGTCTCAGGGTGAGACCCTGGCTCACACAGTTTTAGGGATGAGGACTTTACCTCAGGTCTCTATTTAAAAGATGCTGAGAGCTGGCACCTCAACACTGTAATCCTGGTCCCACAAATTCTGGGTGAGTACCTTGTGGATAAACACGAGGCCCCACAGGGCTTCTGGGAGCTTGGTTTGTGAAATTGTAATTGAAGGTGAGAAGCCTTAGGAACTCTCCTGAACCCTGGACGTAGAGCTCAAGGCACAGTGGGGCCTAGGGTTATCTGAAGGTTCAGCGGGCACAGAAATATTTGGGGGTGTTCTGAGAGCACCAAAGACACAATGAAGCTTTACGGTTTTTCGTAAGGCACAGATCGATGAAGCCTTCCTTCTAAGCACTTCTCAGAAGCACAATGTGCCTGGAAATCTTTCAAAGAAATCACAACATCCTGTGGCATAAGCCAACATCTTCATAAAATGGCACCTGGAGCATCAATAGCTCTAGTTAGATCTGCTCATAGTGACAATCAATATTAATGTCTGACGTGCCCATGCAGGGGCATTTTACGGATTTAGGGGGCCCTGGGCCAAACGTATTTGGGGGCACCTGTACGCAACAGCTTTACATTTTTGATCCAGTTTCAACTCTTTAATGTCCTCTTTGTCCAGGTCACTGACATGACACAGACACACTCCTCCAAATTCTAAATATGTTTACACCTAATATTCAGGGATGGTGTCCTGTTTTATAATATTATAACACAGCAGCAGTTTGCTCATATTACTGCAAATAATCTCTGCGAGACGCCCTCCCATTTCTCATAAGCGAGGTCCAGTTTTGATCTAAAATAAACTTTTTTTATGGATGTTGCATGAAATATAAACACACTTCTCTGCAAAATGTCTGTAATAGACTTTCACACTTCAACCACATTAAAAATAAATTAAAGGAAAACGGTATTTTAAATAATGTGTTTATGAATTATTCAAGGCCATGAGGGCAAGACTCTCTACAGAACAGTGCTGGCTGCATCAGGGGGCCCCTGAAAGGCTGGGGCCCTGGGCCAGAGCCCACTTTGCCCATGCCTTAAAACGTCTCTGAGCCCATGCACTGAATAACCAGCTTAGAGGCTAGTTTTCAACCACCCACTGCTGTTACTAACTCACACTGTGATTTTCCCAATTAGGATGTATTGCTCTTTTTCAAATTTGTTACTTATAATATGAGCAGGTATCCCTGAATTTATTAGGCCTGAGACACTGATACAGAATTGTGAACGTTTCTTTTATTCAGAATTCATGTTAACTTGTATATAAGAAATACAAAAAGGAAAACATGCAAAAATAAAGAACTAAGGGCCAGATGTATCAACATTGCATTTTGCGAGTCCTTAATAGCGAATTTTACCGATTCGCTATTAAGGACTCGCAAAATGCAATGTATGTAGGTTTCGCATTTAAAATAGCGATTCCTACGCATTCCTTATTTGCGACTCGCAAATTGCGACTCGCAAATAAGGATTGGCTTCCCATTCATTTCTATGGGCCAAGAGGCCCATAGGAATGAATGGGAATTGCATGCGCAATTTGCGAGTACCCAATAGTTACTCGCAAATTGCACAATTTCAAGGGTGCAAGGGTTCCAAAAGGACACCCTGTTGCACCCCTGAAATGTGCATGTGTGCCCTAAGGGCATGTATGTGCGCCACATGGCACTTCGAAAAATGCAAAAAAGTGCCTTTCTCTAGGAAATTGCAAATTACCACCAACTTCAAGTTGGTGGTAATTTGTTATTCTTTAAAGCAATATCGCAATTTGCGATGGCTACAAGAATAGCATTTAGGGAATCGCAAATTGCGATTTCCTAACTGCATTCGCAATTTAGGTAATCGCAAATATTTGCGATTTCCCATATTGCGAATTCTTAAAGCTTGATACATTGCAAAACGCTTTTTGGAGATCGCAAATGGGCCGATTCTGCGAATCGGCCCGTTTGCGATCGCAAAATGCGTTGATACATCTGGCCCAATACATATACGTTTCGCATCAATGTACTATCCACTTCCTTGTTGGAAGGTTAAAATCCATGTGCAGAACCAATACATTTTAGCTAATTCATCAACACCCTCCATTTTCCCCGAAAATTATACAGTGATTTCTACTTATAGCGTACAGGTATTTGAATTTTCTGATGGCAGCTGTTTTCTCTATCCATTCTTTGTAATCTGGTGATCTAGAATAGACTTCAAATGTTGTGTAATGATTGTAAGCTCTATTAAAAGTAAAACTGATATTAAAACACTTTTCAGTTCTTATGGCCCAGCCTTAATATATAGCACATAGAATTCTGAACCTTTAGTTGATATTCATTCATATTCATCTGTTTAGGGCTAGGGCTAACAGCTTCCCATGTTGGAACCATTGCCACTAGTCTTCTCAGCAAACCTCCACTCCTTACTGAGGGACTTTGTTGTTTGCCGACTACAAGCCAGAGCACATTTTCCTATAGTGCCACTTTTTCGCGCAGTCGAAGGGCAGTCGCCATACTTGTCATCTCTAAAGTTTCATAGGAAACAATGGACATCAGGTGCATCCAATCAGCATAGACTCCACCCCACATGCATGATACTTTTCATCTCCACCAGCACAGGCTGCACCTCTCCATTTGTCCTTATGCTATTTTGTCCCAATAATAGATACTCTAATCCGAAAGCTGACTTAATCTTTTTATCAGTCTGGGAATGGTATCAAATACTATATTTAAATTCTTTAATAAGCTAATGATAAACACGATAAAATATTGTAACTGACCCTCCCTGCAGCATTATACATCGGCTAACAATATTTGCACTGAGTGCCCCAGAACTGTTCAAATCTCCTATTCCTTATTTAATATAAAAAGATTGAGCTCCCTGGTTGTGCACTGTAAACTTTGGAGAAAATGGTGATGTTCACTTGAAGTAACTTTTTACATATATTATGATGCTGATTTTTGGGTCATAGGCAAACACGGAACCTGGTGGTGCGCCATGACATAGCCCTGTCTCACGGATTGCAGTCTTGTTGGACCGAAAGGGTAGCCCAAAGCTCTACCCTCATAGTGGTGGAAGGCTACCGCGTTCACCAAGAGTTAAGCACCACAAGTGCGGTGGTGGCAGCATACCGTGTAGTGATCAGTAGAAGTGAACAGGTCCATTTTAAAATGTGTCACTGGAGTGAGACCTACAGGCTGACTCACCTTTTAAAATGTTTTGCTGCTATGTGCCTAATTCATCCTTGGCCTACATCAAGTGAATGTGGAGCGCTGCGCTGCGCAGTGCATTGCAGGAGTATTGACTGACCTGATGTATGTGTGCCTGGGAAAGGTACAATACAGGGATTGAGCAGTACTGTGTAGTATATGTGTGGTTAGAGCATGTACTGAGTGTACGTATGCCTGCAGGTAATACATTACACGGGAGATGTAGTGCTGTGCGGTGCGTGTGCAATGAAAGCCTGTGCTAGGTGTATGCTTGCTTGCGAAAAGTACAATACATGAACAGTGACGTGTTTTTCAGTGCACACATGGTGAGTGTGTGTGCTGGCAGTGTGTGTGTTTTCAAATAGGACACCTAGGTACAATACAGAAAGGCTACAGTACTGAACAGTGCGCACAGATTGAATGCATGTGCTGAATATATGTCTATCTGTAGTGGCACATTTCATGGCGGTAACAACCTGGGAAGCCCAGGCTTGCATGGTGAAGACATGAGTAATCCCCCCAGACAGACTTGTGTATTGCTGTTTCCCTATGAGCTGGGTGGGACACACTGGATGAAAGGAGGAAGAGACTCCCCTTTCAATTCAAAAGGTTGCTCTTTGATTCAGTGATAGATCCCAAGGAAGAGGCCTAGACATATCGCAGAAAGGAGATGGAGCTGATACGGGAATCATAAAGAGTAGGGCTGGGAGCCCAGGATCAAACTTTTGATGCACATATCACTGTGGTGTCATCCAGGTGTGAACTCTGATCACTCCCATGAACTGAGTTGTGGGTTTATCAACTTCGGAGTCTTTCCTGCTGTGACAAACAATCTTTCAAGAGGAAAGGAGAAAAGGAAAGATGTACACTTCAAAAGAAGCAGAACCCCAACATAAAACTTCAAAGACTCAGACCATAAAACACATTTGGTTTCTGGAAAACGACTATTAGAAGGGGTGGTTGAGACCCCATTTGTCATCTGCCAAGCAGACAAATGAGCTTCTGCCTGTGACCAGAACAGGGGGCAAAGGCCTGTTAGTCTCTCTGCTGGGTGAGGAGACATCATCCATGGAAACCAAGATCACCTGCCCTGGAGCCTGGAGCACCAGCACGTGCCTGCCTGCCAAGATCAGTGTGCTCTCTGAGGAAGAAGAAAGCGTTGGAGGGAGTGAGGTCCAGTGGGGAGCCCTACCGAGAGGACTCCATTACTCAGGTGTGAGTGAATGACTATGCACCAATCGGGTTGTTGCCCATGTGCAGAAGCAGTCCAGCGGCCCCTGTTTGCCAGGAGAGGGCCACGCGGCAAGCGCAAGCACGTTGTGGAAAGCGATAGGCCCGCACTTCCTCATTGTGGTGGCACCGTCTGTCAGAGGAGGCCACCATTGAACTATTTGTTGCCAGGAGCATCAAGAATTTTTACTGCCTTAATCAGCCACCCTGGTGATGACGAGTGTAGCGGAGAAGTCTGACCCTCAGCGGAGAGTATGGTGGCAACCCCGTATTCCAGGAGGGGCTGTCGGTATTCACATTTCCAGAGGTTTGAGTCGTAACCTAGATGGAAGATTGCAGTTGTGACCAGCGGGTCAAGTTTGCACACCAAGGCTTGCACCTGACTGAACCCCAGAGAACCACAAAGGACATTGCCTGAGACGTCGCAGCCGTGCTGGGACCCTGTCGGGAGCAGGAGGATCGAAACCCACCCCCATGAGGGGAAGAGTGACTTACCTCGTCTGCTCCAATCTCTGGGACAAGCTGACAGCGTGGCTCAAGGGAGAAAGCCTGCACCTTCTGTGTGCTTCCACGTGTACTGCAGGCACCCACCTTACCACTGAACGTTTCTATATCACCGGAGCGGGTAAGACTAGAATTGGGTCTTGTGGGGCTCTGGGGGACTTGCTGCTAATGGTGCTGCGGCACCAGAAACATTTTTGACTAATTCCTGAAGAGACAAAGGGGAACTCTTGAGTACGTCCTATTAGTAAGCATTCCTTGAATGCCGCCACCAGTGAATTGGGAATAACCACTACTACATTATAAGGAAGAGGGTGGGACAGGGTATGCCTGACAACTACTAGAGCACTGACCTCAAGTGGATTGTGTTATTGCTCGTGAAAGTCGCTATTCATTTGAATGTGCAGAGTTAGAAATAAAATATTTCTCTTTCTTATAAAACTATGTATTGGACTGGACATGAATTTATTGTTCATACTGAGTGCCCTTTGAGTTATGAGTCGTGTTCACTTATCTGTATCTACACTTCCCCCCAAGGGAGCCTTTGACTGCTCCTCCACAGCTACCACTGAGAGTAGTGGTAGGGGTACAGAAGGGGTGCTTGGCCCAGTTGCTCGGGATCCATAGTAGATTGTGCCACGGGACATCAGGTGTAAAAGGCCTCAAACACCATAGTTGGGCCCAGTAGCCCCTGTGTGTCCAGTAGCCCCTGCGTGTCCTGAGGCCTTCTGAAAGGGGTTCTGACAATGACCATATAAACAATGATCAATGTCATGTTAGCTTGATTGTTAGAAGAGATTATTGAAAATTTAAAAATTACTTGGGCCCCAATAAATGTAAAACCTTTAAACACATTCTAACTGCATTAGCATAACTGTAACTATCTTCAGTAAAACACTGTCCACAGGAAGTGCCCATCCCTGATCTTCAGGCATCTTTTGTTTTGGCTCTCGAGGCAAGAAATAATTGAATAGCTTGCTCAGCCGAAAACTGTTTACGTTTTTGTTACTAGTCAAAGTCGTTCTCAGGATGTCAGCTAGCCTCCTGCTAGAATTCTTTGTGAGAAATATTACTATGTGATCAACACTAGAAACTCATGTGTAGTACGATGTAAATATGGGTCTTACCTGTACTTATCAACCTTGCCCCCAAAAGGCATACCATGGGGCCCCAAGCCGATTGACTCTGCAATTCATAGACTATTATTTTTTCTTATGTCAGTAAACACGTTCAGACTCTTTGCAGTGTGTAAGGTTTCTTTGGCAGAACCTGGTGCTATCGGCCGAGTACGCCTTCACTTGGCTATATTCAGTGTTTAGAACTAGTTCAAACTTAATAACAATAGCTCAGGCACCAAAAGTAAGGTGGAGAATTCTCCATTGAGAAGTTTGTGTTGCGGACAACCCAGTGTTTGACTTGCTGACCAGTTCCGACAGCTCAGATTTAAACTTTGAAAAGCAAGTCTTCTGTTCCACTGGTTGCGGTCCACCTGGACCCTGTGGTTTGCTCTTTAGGAGAGATGCCCACACCTTGTCCGTGCTTGATGATGTTGTTGTTACTTGTATACATGTCATCTTGATCACTGTAAAGCGCTCTGATAGCTGCAAGGGTCATGTTCGCACTATATAAAACGTTATAAATAAATAAATAAATAAGTTTGATGCGTTTATTGTCCACTCTATGCACTTTTTTTATTATTTAAGTATAAGATTTACCGGCTAGGCAGGTCCCACCGGGATAAAACTGGTTGGCTAAGTACCAGAGAGCCCTGCAAATTAGGAGATAGAAGTGTGAATGAAGTTCCTTTTATAAAAGCAGGAAGCTAAGAAAACAAGACAGGTTATTAAGATTCCAGTGCAGAGCGACTGGATGAATATGTAGAAAGAGGTTCACTGGCTCAGCTGCCCTGGATATTCTGTGAGCCTCAACAGGCTGTGACCGAAGGTGCTCCGCTTGCAAGGTGGCAGTGGCCAAGCGTGAATGAATGAAGCCTCTGACCCAACCCTTCTGTGCATAACATGCAGGTAGAGCTGACAGGTACTTTCTTCCCTTTCTTCCCCTGCTTTCTAATCTCCAACAGGGAAAGAAGAGCTGTGGCATAAGAAAGTAAATGTGTTGTGAATGTTCTGTACCACTAGTATGGTAAGAGTACATGCAGGTATGTGGAGAATCAGATTAAGTTAGCGGCTCCTCCGCTAAGGCGGAGGAGCGTCGCCCCACTGCTCTAAGAGCAGTGCACAGGAAAAATACAATGATAATAACCAAACGTTATCATTTTATTTTTAGTCTTGCTGCAAGTTCCATGATAGGGTGGAGCGGGGCTGGGATTGCGTGACGTTAGAGGAAGAAGGAGTGGTTGGTGCACCATAAGTGTGCAGGACGGTTTGGCAGGCCGTCTTGGGCTGGCCAAACCGCCATGCGCACTTAGCATGTTCTCCACTGGCAGTATTGCACAGCCTGGGTGAAGAACATGCACAGCCTCCCACTCCCTGTCTGAGTGCCGAACCACAGTGCTCAGACCAATCACAACGCTGCTGTCATGCTCATGACAGCAGCATCGGGATTGTCTACATCAGTCTGGGAGCCTGGGTGCTTCCTGAAGGCAGGATACAGCGAGGATCGAGGAGAGGCCAGCTGGCGACCAGCAGGTAAGTCTTCTTTTTTTTCTATTCCCCCCGCCACCGTGCCCTACCAGCCGCCACTACATAAAGTGCACTAATGATGATGGTAAAAAGTCCTTTCCAGAACGTACCTTTGATATTGACCTCTTCAACAACCTTAAGAAAAGATAGAACAAGCCAAAAAATAGACCAAACAGTGGTTGGCTTTCCTACATTGGTATGAAGTGGCCATGCGACGCCAGCAGGAATCCCAAGTTCAGAGTTTTAAAGACACCCAGGGGAAACAAAAATATAAAATCAGCCATTTGAGAGGTAGAGTGTGAGCCTGTACCCACACTGCATTCCCCTCTTCCTTATTTATTAGTTCAAATGACTAATGGCTTTCCTGGAGTGATAGAAGAAAAGTAGGAGGAAGTATTAGATGCTCAGAGCTTTTCAATTCCGACAGGAGATGACAGGAGAGCATCACCTATTGCACCCGGAAAGGGTGCAGCCAGTGCTTAATTTGTAAAATAATAAGTGCCAGGGCTCTTCCCAGGTGGCCACTGCAGTTTGTTCCACACATTGCTTCTGCCATGCTGCCAATGAAAGTAACAACACAACTACTAACCCTCACACTCCTACAAGTGTGACAATTCGAACTATTCCAGGCCCCAAAGCTATAGTAATGGCTTGGGTGGCAAGTAATAGTCATTTGTCATGCATATTGAATTAATAATTAACTGTTGTTATGGTCATCTCTAAATTAGCCAAACAGCGCCACCTTGTAGCAGACTGTCACAAGCGCCGGTGTTGACAATTAAGCACCGGAAACCACCGACTCAAACTAAGCACTGGGTGCAGCACCAACCAAGAAGTATGTGGAAGGGGCAGAGGCAGGGCCTGCACAAGAATACACAGTGAGCAGCAGAGTGGCATGTGGCAGCACGCCTAACTGTAGTACGACAAGCGCTAGAGCTAGATGAGAAACTGACATGACAACTCCACAGATATGATGCAAGCCAATTCCTTACTAGATGCTAGTTTGAGCCAGTTGGGCATGCAGTTCACCTATTACCTGGGATAGTCTTAGACAGACTATGGGACACAGAGCTAGTGACCCTGAGCATGCGCCCTGGACTGAAAGCCTGGTCTCCATCACCCAGTGATGACGACAGAGACGACTTCAGTGACCTTTTTTTGCATGTCCAACCTGATGCCTCCTGCCTTGTGAGAATAGGGTGATTAGAAAGACTTCTTTTCTCCCAGAGGCCCATAAATCTGCTCTCAGGGCTGCTGTGGAGCACCAAATAGCTGGAATATTTTTGCCATGAAATGTGAAAAAATAAACTGTCCCATTTAAAAAGATTAGAACTATTGAATGCAAGGTTGAGTTTCAATATACCTTAAGATATGTGTTTGCTCTTCCTCCAGTATTCTGAAATGTTTTCTACTTTTTTAACTATGCTTTATAAACAAGTATTGGCAAAGTGAATAACTTAGCAATCGTGTTATAAATACGAGACCTAATGGCTTTGCCAATGTTTGTGTTACCGGTGAAGGTCACTCTCCTGTTTTCATGATCTCAGCTTGGCACCTTTGTATATGTTTTGTGTGAAATCTTACCATGTGATCAGTCCTAGAAATGTGTATGTTGCAGAGCCTGAATTTGGGTCTTACCTGTACTTGTCGACAGTGCTTAATTTGAGCCGGTGGTTTCCAGTGCTCGGCACCAGCACTTAATTTTCAGCACTGACACTTATGACAGTCTGCACATGGTGGCACTGTCAGTCGAATTTAGAGACAAGGACAACAACTGTTTATTCATTCAATACACAATAATAAATAACTAATACCTACCACCCAGGCCGTTTTTACAGCTTTGGAATAGTCACACTTTTAGGCGTGTGATGATTAGTAGTGTGTTGGTGCTGCCATTGGCAGCTCTGGCAGAGGCAACAGGTGGTGCAAACTCCAGTGGCCTCCTGACGAGGGCCCTGGCACTTATTTTTTATACAAATTAAGCACTGCTTGTCGAGCTAGCCTCCAACTGTAATTGCAGGGGTTCCCCCTGGCAGACTGACTCTGTGATTCACAAACTATTAACTTTTAATTTGTCCTTAAACCCTTCCAGGCTCTCTACAGCATGTATGAAGAATTCTAAGACCGGGTACTCTGCTAGTGGTATGAAGTACTCTTGATACTTTATTATAGCCTTATAGCCCGCTGCCGAGGGCTATACCGGCTGTTAAAGGCCCTGATCCCGAGTTATAGGCCCGAGCCGCAGGCGAGGGCCTATAACGAGGGAGAGGGCCTTTAACAACTGGTATAGCCTGAGGCAGAAGGGCTATAAGGCTATTAGAACATTCCACCCACTAAGGGTAGAATATTCTAAGTTAAAAATGGAGAAACAAAAAGACAAACATTGGAATGTTGGAGCGCTGGGCTTATACCAGCCATTATAAGCCAGGAGCTACTCCATTGTTTTCAATGGAGCTCCCAACATTCCAATGTTCTAATAGCTCTTAAATTAATGGGATTATTTGGGTTATGAATTTCTGACTTCAATAAAAAGATAAAGATAAAGTATAGGCAATTAGTAAAAACAATTGGCCGAATTCCTGAGGCAATTTCCCTTAAGAATTTAAAACACTTATGTTTTTCTCTGCATTAACTCAGGTAAAATACAATTACATTCTTTCATAGCCAGCTTTGTATGAGTAACACCTTTAGACGGTATCTGAACAGTGTGTATTGTTTTAGAGGCCTTGCAAACTCTCATGGTCTAGGTCTCACATACACACACTCCACACCGATGTGCACAAACAAACACAAGCCCACACCCCCACACTCCACACTGATGGCACACCTGACAAATTGGGCAAGACCTACCAATGGATGCATAGATTGGCTAGGAAGAACAACCATGTGGTTGGTGCCCAGATCCTGACTGCTCTGAGGCACAAAAAAGCAAATAATTATTTTGTTTTGCTCTAAACATACAACACAAATTGTGTACTATGACTAGAAAGACAGGAACATTTGTATATTTTAGGTTGCTTCTTTAGCGTTTTACTCCAAAATGCCTTAAAAACTTCATAAACAAGGACAATAACCAAATCAAGGGTTACAAAATAAATCGGAAAGAAGAAAACAATGAAAAACAAGAACCATGAGAAAAATCAGCAAATGGTCTATCTTTTAATCCAAAGATTGGGCATTGCGATTTCTTGAACAGTAGAATTTTGTGCTCGCTTGGCCCGAAGAGCACTTTCTTAAGTAGCGTGGGTTGCCCTATGCCCACTGATGGCTAGTGAGATCTCAGACATCTGACTGTGGAGCATGCCATCTTGAGTCCTCTTGCAAAAACCAAAACATCTCACTGCCCTTTGGTAAACATTTCAGGGAGAAAGGGGTTGCTATCATAGCATGCTACATGTTGAACAATACAAATGGTTAGGTTTTTGTTGTAAAAAAAAGTCCTGAAGGAGGTGGAGCTATGACATGAGCCAAGATGGCGGCGCTACGATAGAACTCTGTGATCGGGACCTTCTTGGACGCAACAAAAACCTCATCCGAGCTCCAGCAATGCTATAAATTCAATGGGTATCTCATGATAGCTCTTGGGGGCTCCTGTGTAGGTATCCGGCACCTTCCTGCAGACTCGGGAAATAGCAGGGAGACTCCTGGTGCATTCCGCCTGCTCTCAAGATGGCGGCCTTGTGGCCAACGCATCAGCCCGAGAGGTTAGGATATGGCTTACTGGGGGAATCACCAGATGAGAAAGGTGATGAGATAAGTGCCCGGGAAGTGGTGGCCTCCCCCCTGGCTGTGACAGACTTGCAGGAGAAACCCGCCCGCACTGGTGGTAATGTACATGTGCGCAGGGAGAGATTCAGAGATCGCAGGATCATGGAAGAGGGCACCTGCAGACTGGGGGATGTAGCGGGAGGCCTCCTGCTCCCCCCAGTGCACTGGCTTTAAGCATCGTTGGAGCTGCCAGCAGACAATGCAAAATTCACATGAGTGAGGCCCAAGGGAAGTGAGCCAGTGACGAGGGGGGTTGGTGGGCCTCTGCCACACTTCACAAATGTTCAGACCACGCATAACTCAGGACTACAGATGCCTACACCAACGATTACCCCCACACCTGACCCTTTCACAGCTTCCACATATTAAGGGCGAAGAGGGAAGCAATGCAAGGCCGGTCAATGCCACCTAAAAAGCAGGCTCAGAAGAAAGTCACAGGATTCTTTGGACCAAACAAAGGCTGTGGCAGAGGGAAGACCTTAGCCTTAAGCAAGTCAACCACCCTGATAGTGAGCAGGGACTTATGGTGCTAACAAAGGCCAATTTACTGGATAGCTTACAGGTGTTCAAAATTGAGCTAAGATATGAATTGAGGGTGGACATATCCAAAAAGTTATCCACCATGAGAGCCGACCTAGAAGAAAAGATTGCGACACTGAGGACTGATGTTGAGTCTGCAGGTACCAAGGTGTAGAGATAGAAAGCAGCATAGAGACATTAAAGGAAAAAACCGCCCCCTTTATAGATAAAAGTATTGCCCTTCATGCACAAAACGGTGTCTTAATAAGAAAAGTATAAGACCTCGAAAACCGCTTGAGGAGGGACAACCTGCACATCAGGGGCCTCCCCTCGGGAGCGGAAGGAACGGATTTGGAGACTTTAGTTAGAGTCCTCTTCTCCATGATCGCAGCCGTCTCAGTGGATAACATCAAACTGGACACAGTTCATCATGTAGGACAGTGCGCACTGAAACAGACTACACAATGTCCTGGCTAAATTCCCACAATTATTAGTGCAAGGAGAAAGTACTGGGTGCAACCAGAGCAGTTGACCAAATCACATGCGAGAGCCACACTTGCTCCCTCCACCAAGACATTGCCACGGCAACCCTGCAATGATACCAGTATCTAAGACCAGTCACAGACTTTCTGCAACAGAACAAAATTAGATACTGCTGGCTCTTTCCTTTAGGAATCGTCTTTGAGAAGAACAATAAGACATTCCAATTCTCGGACCTCAACGCAGCCGCTCAAACCCTGGTGATTTCCTTGGAAAACTCATCAACTCAGATGTGCGATGGAGAAGACACCACCAGGGAATTCCAACCCGCAATCCTCGGTGTGGCAGATACTGTACCCTCAATAGAACAGAGGTCCTAAATGGGATAAACACCCAGGGCTCCCTGGAACACATACAAGGGGGAAAATTAGTACTCTGGATATAAATAAAGCAGAGCTCTCCTTATTGAAACTTAAACAAACCCATTATGTGCATGGTAATAAAGTGAGACCACATTTGACCCGCATGCTTAGAATAAAAATGGAGAGTGCATTTGTGAAGGACCTGACCCTAAAAGATGGTACTAAGGACATTAAGGAGGATGATAAATTACACACCTTCCATGCCTTGCATATGAAACTATACTCGTCATACCCCACATCAGATCAGGCACAAGATGAATACTTACAGGGGTGTAACCTGCTCTGTATCTCACCTGAACAGAGAGCCATGTTGGAAGTGCCAATAACAGAAGATGAAATTGCAGTGACAATTAAGGCCCTCAAACTCAAGAAAGCACCTGACCCTGATGTCCTGACAGGGAACTTCTACAAAACTTATTGGAAACATCTAGTTCCCACGTTAACACAAGTATATAATTCCTTCCTCTCCACTGTAGCACTCTTCAAGAATGAGACAACTATCACATTGATACATAAGCCGGGAAAAGACCCAAGGAATTGTGTGTCATATAGATCCATAGCGCTCTTGAACATTGATGCAAAAATCTACACCAAAACCCTTGCCTCAAGATTAGAAGAGATATTATCAGGCCTTATCCAATCAAGGTTCATTAAAAATAGACAGACACACAACAACATTAGGAGGGTGATCCACCTTAAGGAAAAAGCACAGATAAAAGAGGTGCTGGCAATATTGGATGCCTTAGAAGTGGAAAAGGTCTTTGACAGGGGGGACTGGAATTCCTGCCCAAAGTCCTAGATACGGTGGCCCTAAGTTCAAGATCATGGGGGGGCTTGGCCTGCAGCCGACTAAGATGGCTGCCTGAAAAGGGAGTTACACTCCTCTACCCACATAATCTGTCAGAATGCATCCTCTCTATGCGATGATCATTTGCATACCCCTTATCTGTGTTTTTAGGAGGCGATCAGCTACAGCCCAACATGAAATTTCCTGAAATTAGGATGGGGTGGCGTGAGCTGAAGGTGGGCCCTCGTGGACTGTGGCCTGGACACCTGCTGACTGTTCCGCCAATGTGGTTGTTATGTGGCTTGACATGCCAAGGGTTGGAGGGGCCTCATAACCCGTTTCCAGCTCTGTCCCCATGAGCCGTGATACTCTGAGTCCTGATACTACTGCCAATCCAGAGGGGTGCCAGTGGGAGAGGTGTGAACGCAGGGCCAGGCTGGCTAAAGGTAGGAGGCAGCGAGGGAGTACACTGGCCAGGGTGTCCCTGTGGGCTCTCCCCATGCTGCACTGAGCGGCTGGTGCGTGGCATCCTCCCTGCCTGAGGCCTGAGTGGGCACATGGAGCACAGCCTGAGGAGGGGCAGCTGGCCCCGGGTTGGGGCATGGGAGAAGCCTGGGAGTGGCCTGATCCGTTGTGCAGCGCAGGGTGACCAGTGGGCCTACCTGTGCGTCCGGGCCTCCGCTGTGCTGGGTAGGCAGGGACTGGCCTCCCGGTCCCGGCTCTGGCTGGTGCGCTGCTCTGGCATGCCCTTACATGTACCCTGAATGTGGAAGTCCCCGACATGCGGACTGACTAGAGATATGTGGTGCTTGTTGCTTGCAAATTAATAGCTGTCCTGTTTGACTGGGGGGTGCCCCACCTAAGTAGACTGGGGGATTTGCGTCACTTACATCCCCTCCAACCATGGGTTAAACTGACCCAAACCAACCCAAGCTAGGGTTCTAACTCTGAAGGGATACGTCCCACAAAATTGAAGATGACCAGTTCACGATAGGGAATGCCGAAAACATCTCCAATGAATCTGACACCCATGCTCTGCTGCTTCAGATGAGTGCTAGTCTGCAACATGAAGACACCAAAAAGTGATAATTTGACCAGTCGCCTTGACAAATTGGAATCTTGTTCCGTGAGACAGGAAACTCAAACCACTGACGCAGAGCAACGCATATCCTCATTGGTAGCAGATCAAGCCACATTAACGTCTATCAAAAGCTCTGCACTCAATGTAGTGGCCAAGAACGAAAACTTGGAGGCCTGCTCTAGAAGGAACAACTTGCGCCTGCTGGGCATCCCAGAATCCACCAATACTGGGAAGATGGAACCCTTCATTGAAAAATTGATATGTAAACTATTTGATGCAGACTCCTTCTCCGAATGCTTCCTTCTAGAGCGTGCTCCTCGATCTCTGGGCCCATACCCAATACTTGGTGCCCCCCACATCCCATCATCGCCAGGTTACTGAACTATCATGATAGGGATACTGTGCTCAGCCTCTCTTACTCTGAGAGTGTAGGAGGCTCAGGGTGCATTCAATGGGGTAAACGTTCTTCCCCATGAACATAATTAACCTTATGCCATGCTATATCCTGCTCACCTCCAATGCAAATTGAATGGTAAGACAACTGTTTTCATATCTCCCTCTAAGGCCATACAAGGTATCAAGAGCGCCCTTGGGGTGCGCACTCAGTGTCGACGTAACACCCAGTCCTCTACGCCTGGCAGATACACTGGCCTCTCGGGCTCTGTGGGCCCAGATAACTGATTATACCAGGCTCTCACATAAATTATTACAACTGTGTTGGTGTCTAGTATCAATCAGCCCTCCAGGACTGAGCTTTATGAGTTATACCGCCCAACTACACACTGTCATCTTGTTTGACCTGCGGTGTTTGCTACCCATGGAAATGTTGGCAGATGGGCACCTTCCTGTACTGCTGGATGCTAACGAATGACCTGACACCACTTTCCGAGAGCCACTGTTACAAATATGTTCCTTCATGGTGATCATTTCCCCAATCTTGCTGCGTGGGAGGGCACGTTGACTGCATTGAGTTTGCCCCGGGACAGTGCACATTTGGTTTATTGGTATTTTCCCAAAACAATTTACCATAAGAATGGTACTGTTTATGTTCCTAGGGTCTTCACTGATAAGGGGGCTGATCAGTGTGGGTGGGGGAAAGATGGGGGGCGGAGTTCGATTTAAACATTATGGTTAGGTCTCGCCTAGGCAGCGCGCATGCGCTGCTCTAGGAGATTACCTTTAGAAATTGGTCAGCTCTTTTCAAGCACTGGTGCTTGTGCTGGCATCCACCTTGCGGGAGCGAGCAGCGGCGTGCGCGCTAATCGAAAACAGATGGCTCTTGCGCCGCTGCTCGCTTCCGCAAGGTGGATGCCAGCACAAGCACGAGTGCTTGAAAACAGCTGTTTGCATTTGCCTGGTTGCCCAGTTGCCCTAGCTATCCCTTCTCAACTGCTTTTCTTGCCGTCGCTTTGCTGTTGCTCTAATTTTTTTTTCATATTGTGCTTGTCTTGCACTTGCTTTCCCATTTTCAACCAGGGTCTGCCTCCCCCTCTCACCACCCGTGAGTCTGCTTCCCCCTACCACCCGTGAGTCTGCTTCCCCCTACCACCCGTGAGTCTGCTTCCCCCTACCACCCGTGAGTCTGCTTCCCCTACCACCTGTGAGTCTGCTTTCCTCCCCCCTACCACCCGTGAGTCTGCTCCCCCTACCACCCGTGAGTCTGCCTTCCCCCCGTGAGGCTGCCTCACCACCTTTCCTCCCTTACCGCCCGTGAGTCTGCCTCGACTCGACCCGGTGAATCTGCCCCTGCGAATCTGCTCCCCCCCCTTATACCGCCCGTGAGCCTGCCTTTCCTTCCATTAATGCCCCTGTGAGTCTGCTTTTACTCCAAACCCCCCGTTAGTCAGGTTGCCCCACCCACGGGCCACGACCCCTCAAGACTGCCATCTTCCTTCCGTCGCGACCGCACTCTCCAGTGACTAACCATCCCAGGGACTGACAAAATGTCACCCCTTAGACTGCTTTCTGCCTAAGGAACTCATCCCTCGTCCCAAATCCGTTCCCCACTGCCGTTCCCCGAGACTGCATCCGTGTTAGATGCAAGGCTCACGTTTTCATGCTGTTTAACTTCATCCTGATGTTAATTGAAGCATACAATGCCCTTTTTTTTATTGCGGTTTCTCGTAATTTAGAGACGATTAGGAAACTATTTTGGCAAACCCAGTTTCAACCTGGGTGTGCGGACAAAAGCAATTTGCATACGTAAATTCTCAATGCCCGTTTAACTAAGTAACTAACTCTCTCACACAATCACTAACTAACTCTCTCACTCTCAATCTAAATAACTAACTCTCTCACTCTCACTAACTAACTCACTCACTCTCACTAACTAACTATGTCTTACTCTAAGTAAATAACTATCTCACTCTCACAAACTAAAAAACTAACAAACTCTCTCACTCACAATAACTAACTAACTAACTCTCTCACTAACTAACTCAATCTCTCACTCTCACTGACTAACTGACTCTCTCACTAACTAACTCAGTCGCTAACTGACTAACTAACTCTCTCACTAACTAACAAACTAACTCTCTCACTCTCTCTCACTAACTAACTCTATCACTCACTAACTAACTAACTCTCTCACTAACTAACTAACTCAGTCGCTAACTGACTAATTAACTCTCTCACTAACTAACAAACTAACTCTCTCACTCTCTCTCACTAACTAACTCTCTCACTCACTAACTAACTCTCTCACTAACTAACTTACTCTCACTCTCTCTCAATAACTAACTCTCTCACTATCACTAACTAACTAACTAACCTTCACCCTCCTATTATTTATGCACCCCCCCATACAAAACAAAAAAACCATAACAAGCAAACATTCACACAGGTACATACAACTTACCAGCATTTAAACAGCTTAAACACTTATGCAAACTCAAAATATATAGCTAAACACTTATAAGATCCCAAAGGCGAGACCTATTGGCTATGCCAATGCTTGTTTTTTTTATTGTTAATTGAGATGGCTGATGTCCTCTTATTTGGTACGGGGAATCTGAGTTCTAGGCTGCTTATGATTGCATTGCGATGTGCAAATTTCTTTTGGCCCCTTTTTCCCTTCATTTCTTCCGCTCATGTTATCATGCTCCGCTCCACATTGAACATAACACAAATATGACATCTCATATTAATCTCATATCCTGAAATGTGCGGGGTCTGAATGACCCTTGTAAAATGTGGAAAGTGTTGGCATTCTTGAATCATCATAATATTCACATCAGACTATTACAAGAGACAAATAAAGCCCCAGGCAGATGCCACATTTGCAAGCAATTGGGCCTCCCATCGAATATTTGTTAATTACTCGGCTTATGCCAGGGAGGTGGTCCTCTTGATAAAGAAAGGGATTCCAGTCCATCAGCTAGCAGAGGTATCTGACCCCCAAGGAAGGTTTGTTATATTGCAGTTACTTTTGTACGGTAAACACCTCACCATCATTCACACCTTTGGGCTAAACACGGATCAGGGATAACCCAGACTTTGTATCAGCAATATGGAAGCACTGTCTAGCTCTTTCACCTGGCAGTGTTCCTTGGGATGGCAATTCAAATCTGGTTCTGGATCGTGACAATGATTGTTCTAATCTGGATTAACGGACCCACTGAGCCGCTGCTGCTGCTTTGCGCGACCTCATGATTACCAATGACCTAATTGATATATGGATGGGTCAACATCCAAAATCAAGGAGGGCACCCACATATCTACAGTCCATGGGTCCTGGGGTAGATTGGACTACTGGCTGGCTACCCATGATGTATGCAGCTGGACCATGCACATAGAGCACCTCCCGAGGACATTATCAGACCATTCTCCTGTGCTCCTTACTCTTGCCTTCCCAGCCTCCAAACATACTGCATATACATGGCAACTTTCTCCTCAAGCACTGACAGATCCTGTGTTTAGATCTGACTTGCACCATGACGTTACTGAATTCTTTGTGACAAACGAGGGTTTGGTGGATTCGGTGGGGAAACTTTTGAGATGTACATTAGGGGAATATGTATGTCTAAACAATTCTTGATCTGGAAAACTCTACAGCGCCGGTTAGATTTGCTGGAACAATGACTTCGACAACTGGAGCGTAACATAGAGGCTGCCTTTCATCTGCAGAGCTTCAATCCGCCTTAAACGAATATCACACCCTTGCAGACAGTGAAAGCCAACAGTTGCATCAGAATGCCAAAGTGAGTGCATATGGGCAATCTGATAGACCGGGCCTGACTCTAGCACACCTTCTGAGACAACATCGCGGCCTCCAGGCCGTTTCTCAATTGAGCCTTGATGACGGCACTATGATATTTGATGCTGAGGGTGGAAGGCCAGAATTTGCAGACTATTATGCTCACTTATGCACACCTCGGCAATCCCATACCCCTGAGGATTATGCCGCCTATTTTGATCCTCTGACTTTGGCATGGATAGAGGAACCCCGCAGGAAGTTCCTTGCGAAGCCACTGACCTTAGATTAGATCACTGTAGCTATTACTGGGCTGACTACCTGTAGATCTCCAGGGAGAAATGGTCTTCCCTCTGAATTTTATAGAACATATTCATCCCTGCTCGCTCCTCACCTTTTGCAGATCTATGAAAGGCATTGTGAAAGGGCACCTTGCCTCCCTCATTGCGTGAAACCATCCGCATTACGCTTTTGAAACCTGACAAGCTTCCTGATCATCCAGACTCCTACCATCCCCTCGCCCTAACTAACACTGACGCTAACAAACTTGCCAAGGTGTTGGCTAACCACTTGATTTTGCTACTCCCAGATTTAGTCCTTCCCGATCAGGCCAGTTTTATTCCCAACCGCCCCACATTCCACAATCTCAGGACACTTTTTGCCCTCCTACACTGACTGAAACCAGAAGAGGAAGTGGTGGCTGTTTTTCTTGATGTCACTAAAGCTTTTGACTCTCTTGAGTGACCTTTTTTGTTTGCGGTTCTTTGCAGAACTGAGACACCTGATTCTTTCCTGTGACTGATCCAGCTGTTATACACGGCACCCCTGATGCGTATCCACGTAAATTGCCTATTGTCTAACACCATTGCACTTGGCAGAGGCACTCGTCGGGGTTGCCTCTTGTTACCCTCGCTCTACGCTCTAGTGACTGAGCCGCTGGCCTCCGCCATACGACAACTGCACAGCCATAGAGGTTTGGCCTTTTCGCAACGTAACATAGTGATCTTGTTATATGTGGTAGACATCCTTGATCCAGTTACATACGAAAATGTTCAATGTTCCGGGTGGTATCTGGTATAACTAATAATTAGGCTAAATCTTATATTTTCCCTCTCACTTCGGCCACTATTATTCACCCGCTCTCGCTGCCTTTGTGATGGGTGACTGACTCTCTTAAATACTTGGGAATCCAGTTCACTGCTAGCAAACTGGATGTCTTGACAGAGAACTATGTGGTAGTGATAAATGCTTTGGAGGAACAGCTCCCTGGTGGGAATAAATTGCCCTTTTCCCTAATAGGATGCATTTCTATCATGAAAATGGTCATACTACCGCAGTTGATCTACCTATTCATGAACATACCTATCTGTTAGAAATGGGGTTTCTGGTAGGCTAGGGTATGCATCTAAGCCAGGCAGAATCCACCACTCGAGTCAGGATAAGGGGATTACATGTCTAAAATAATGCCTGCTCAGCCCCTTGGTAGCTTGGCACGAGCAGTCAGGCTTATCTCAGAGGCAATGTGGAAAGCATTTGCACATAACAAACAGTAACACAGTGAAGACACTACAAAAGGACACCACACCAGTTTTAGAGAAATATCCAATATTTATCCATGTAAAACAAGACCAAAACAGTAAAGATCCAACATACAGTTATCAAAATACGAATAATGCAAAAATGAGCTTTACATACAGTTCCTTGAAGTCAATAGCTCCGTCCGGGGCTATCACGGCGTTCTGAACAAACATATCCAACAGTTCCAGCCAGTCACGGGCCAGCTATGGTGTCGGGAAGACCCGTAAAACAGTACCTTTGGAGATGTAGGGCGTTGGACCTTGTGGTGAGCTCCGGAGGAGGAGTGTCGGCAGGCGTCGGTTCTGGACGTTGGTGCAGGAGTTGTCGGGCCCTTGAAGTCACACGTGTTGCAGGTCGAGCTCTGTGAGTTTGAAGGCGTTGGGGTGCGGTGTGAAGCGGTGTGACGTGCGGTGCACTCAGGTCGTGGTGCAGGCAGTGGCTCGGTGACAGCGGCGTCTGTGAGACCAGGGCTGCGGTGCAAAGTGGGGCGGTGCTTGTTGTGGTACTAACAGGTCACGGTGCAGGCAGCTGTGTCGCTGTTGCTGAAGCACTGTTGTCGGTAAACCCAAGGCTGCTGTGTGAGACGAGGCAATGTGGTGTGCAGGATCCACAGATTGCGGTGCAGGCAGCGCCATCGGTTGACTAACTGTAGTCGATGGCGCTGGCGTCGGTGGGCCAAGGCTGCAGTGTGGGATGGGGCATTGCGTCGTGTAACTTATGAGTGGTGCCCCCAAACAACGGTGCAAGCAGGGGCATCGATGTCAGCTTGAAGCATCGTCGTCGGTGAGACCAGGGCTGTGGTGCGAAGTGGGACTGTGCTCAGTGTTCTCCACAATTGGTGTCCACAGGTCACAGTGCAGGCAGTGGCGTCGGTGACAGCGTTGCGGCGTTGTCGGGGATATCAGGGTGGCGGTGTGAAGCGAGGTAGTGCACAGTGCGGTGCCCACAGGTCACGGTGCAAGCAGTGGCTCCGTGGCGGCGGCGGATGTCGTCGTCATTGAGACCAGGGCTGCGTTACTAAGTGCCGCGGTGCACTCTGTGGTGCCTTCAGGTCATGGAGTCGACAGGGCATCGTTGACAGCGTCAGGTTACCTTTCTCCTCTGTGGCAGCTGAAACATTTAGTTCCAGAAGCCGGTACCCAGAAGATGGTGAAGTCTTTGATTTCCCTGAGACTTCCAACAGGAGGCAAGCTCTACAACAAGCCCTTGGAGATACTTAGTATGCAGAAAGAACAGTCCAGTCCTTTCCCTGCCCAAGACAGAAGCAGCAACTGCAGGACGACCCAACAAAGGAACAACAGCATAGGGCCAGTACTCCTCCTGGCAGCTCTTCTTCCTGGCAAGTTCCTTAGTCCAGCAGTAATCTAAAGTTATGGGGTCAGGGCCCCAATATTTATACCATATTTTCCTTTGAAGTTGGTACAAACAAAGTTCCTCTGGCACACATAAACCAGTTCTGCCTGGCTCAGGCCAGGTTCTCTACAGGAGGTGGAGACAATTTGAGGAGGGCAGCCACAGTCCATTCAGGTGCCAGCGACAACTCTTCCCACTACCCTAAATGCAGACAGGGCTCGTCAGCCTTGTTATGAGTCACCCAGGAAAGGCAGGGCACACCTCAACCCCCCCTTGTGTCTGTCTACTGTGAATGCACATCACCAGCTCCTGTCATTCCAAACCCAGACAGTGAATACACAAACCAGCAGAGGCACACAGGCTAGTTAAGCAAGAAAATTCCCACTTTCTAAAAGTGGTATTTTCAAACACACAAATTAAAAACCACTTTTACAAAAAGGTGTTTTATTAAATTCTGAGTTCAGGAAGCCTAAACTCCATTTCTCTGTCTTGTCCCATTGGAAAGGTACACTTGTTAGGATGTGACAAAGCAACTCCCATGTTAACCTATGGGACAGACAGCCTTGTAATAGTGAAAAACGAAGTGCACAGTATTTCACTATCAGGACATGTAACACACACTGTACATGTCCTGCCTTTCACACACACTGCACCTTGCCCACAGGGGTACCTTGGGCATACCTTAGGGGTGTCTTACCTGCAAGGAAAGGGAAGATTAGGGCCTGGCAAGTGGGTGGACTTGCCAGGTTGACATGGCAGTAAAAACTGCGCGCAGACACTGAAGTGGCAGCTCTGAGACACCTTTGAAAGTCTACTTGTGTGGGTGGCACAATCAGTGCTGCAGGCCCACTAGTAGCAATTGATTTACAGGCCATGGGCACACCTGTACACATTAAAAGGCACATATTAGTAAATCAAATATGCCAATCATGGAAACACCAATCCATTACACAATTTACATGGAGAGCATATGCACTTTAGCACTGATCAGCAGTGGTAAAGTGTCCAGAGTCCTAAAACCAAAAAACGAGGTAAAAAACAGGAGGCCAAAAAGCAAAAAGTCTAGGGGTAAACACACTGAAAAAGCCAAGTCTAACACAACCCCCTCCCATCCTAAAGCCAGGGTAGACTAATCAATCCCTTGATGGACTTCCCTGGTTGGGGTGATAGAACATAGACCTGGCCCACAACAGCGGATACATGTTCTGGTTCTACGCCTTTCTGAACCCAGTTGGATCCTTCTGCCATACTCCCAGGTCCCACTAAGCTAACCCTTAGGGAACCCTTCTCCTCACCTGCGGACCCCATCTGTGTAGCAGCTAACTTTAGCTTGCTCACAAATGTGTCCCAGCAGGTGGACACTACCACCACGGCCAACACAGTGGTGTGGCCCAGCCCACTCCCGGGGTGTAACTCCCCCCACCAGTGGCAACGCTATCCGCCAGGACAGCTAGCCACAGTGGCCACTGATAGCTGTCAGTGAGGAGAGCCAGGCCCCCGGCCTCTCAGGGCTCTCTAACCTTTGTGCCATCTGGGAGTGAGGGGCAGTAGCCCCAGGTGCTTGCCACCCTTTGTCCACTCTCCCTCCTGCCAGTTCAGGGGTGGCAGCCTGACACTGGCCCACCAACCCAGGGTCTGTACCCTGCGGCTGACCAGTCCACCCCACCGAGGTCCTGTACCCTCCACTGTAGAGAGGTATCCCCAGACTCCAGAACTGTCAGGACACCTGTGGCAAGTGTCCTGCACAGTTCCCCCACCAGTTCAGGGGTGCTATCCTGCAACTGGTTACTCAGCACAGGGTCTGTACCCTGAAGCTCCAGGATTATGGGGTGGCCTCTCACACACCCGGTACTCTTCCCTCCTGGGGTCTGTACCCTCCACTGTCGAGACGTACCCCCAGGCTCTAGAATTGTCAGGGCAACTGGGCCAGCCGTCCTGCCCAATTCTCCCACCAGTTCATGGGTGCTATCCTGCAACTGGTTTGCCTGCCTAGTGTCTGTACCCTTAGGCTGGACAGGAATCAGGGGCAATGCTTCCCTCCCCCTTAACCCCCCTCTGGGGATTTGCACCCTCCCACCCAAAGCGGTATCCCTTGAAGGCAAAATTGTAGGGACACTGCTAGCAGTTGCCCCTTCCTCCAGGTCAGGGGGGACACCCTTAACCTGGCCCTCCAACCCAGGGTCGGTACCCTGAGGCTGGACCTGTGCCTGGCAAGCCAGGACTTCCGGGGGAGTACAGCCACCCCCCAAGGGAAACACTTCCTGGAAGTGTTGGGTAAGAGTCTGCCTGGCACAGGTCTCCAGCCCTCTGTTCCTCTGACAGTGCGTGAAGACCCCACAGACCAGAAGTGGCCTCACCAGAGTCATGGCTGGGGTGCTCTGACCTCAGATCTGGCAACCCCTGACCCAGTGGTTCTCCCACTGGGGACAGTCTCCCCTCCTTACCCCTTTCTCTGGACTCATGCACCCTCCCACATGGAGTGGTGCTGCCAGACACCAGAACTGGTGGGACGCTTGTGACAGCAGCCCTACCTAGCTCACCTGACACCTTGGGATCCCCCTCAGGGGATGGCCTCCTGATACAGACTAGGCCTCCCTCCTGGTGTTCACTCATGGAACCAACCAGGCTCTGGGACTGGGTTTTGGGCACCTTGGGACTCAGATACTCAGAGACAGGACATGGGACCCCTCACACATCCCACTACTCTGGGACCTATCTGGGTCACCACAACCCTACCCTACTTCACCTGGTTGGGAAAAACCCGAGCCACCTCCTTCAGGATTACTCCCAAAAGCCTCACCAGACCCTCTGGAATCAACCAAAATGTCTGCCTCCAGTGCAAGCTCCCTGGGTTCAGAGAGCCCACACTCCAATGGGTGTTGGCATAGCTCTGGAAAACAGGGACTGAACATATGCTCTCCAACAATTAAGTCACACAGCCCCTGACATGTGTTAACCACACTAGCCATCACCTCACCATCCAGTTACTTGCAAAAGTACCTCACATCACCTCCTGAGACTGGTAAGACTGTGTCTGTTTCTGTCACTCAACCCACACTCTTCTGGGCGGTCTCCACACACATGTACCAGAGCTTCTACCATGGGAGAACCCCTCTCCCTGCACCTCTCAGCTAGAGTCAGTAGAGTGTCTCTCCCACTATTAGGAATATGATCTCCTGTGTCATTTCCCCAATCCACCTCAGGGACCCT
Source organism: Calotriton arnoldi (assembly GCA_963921515.1). Taxonomy (NCBI): domain Eukaryota; kingdom Metazoa; phylum Chordata; class Amphibia; order Caudata; family Salamandridae; genus Calotriton; species Calotriton arnoldi. Next base: position 267,229 of record CAWUFW010000697.1, on the reverse strand, counting down.
TGGCACCGCTTCGAGCTTCCTCATAAACCTGAACCCCCTGGTATATGTCAACCCCCTCTTTCAAGTCCCGCGCCACATCTCTGGGTGTGTGTACTTCTCCCTCTGCAGTAGATATCACATTTTTGCTGCCACCATCTGAGCTGGACTCTGCCCTCATGGCTTCCACCTCTAGCCCAGCCAAGCTTAGTTACTGAGCTACACACATTTCCTTTTCCTGAGCTAAGGCTGTCTGAGCCTCAGCCTTCTTGAGTTCCCGGTCAAAATCTCTCAGTGTCCGATCACGAGCTCGGATCCTACTCTTTTCTTCACAAGCCAATCTTTCCCACAACGTTTCCTTCTCAGGGCCACTGCCCTCCTGGTACTCTGACTGGGGATCCTCCCCATCAGACTCTTCCTCACAGTCATCTGGTAGTGCTGCTACCCAACGTGTTTCCTCATAATAAAACAGGGCTGCCTCAAGATCCCGCCTTGTGGATCTCCTCTTCACAGGCAACCCCCACTCCTTGCAAAAGACTTGTAGCTCCTTCATCGTGTAGATGTACAAGTGCCAAAAGTTGATTTCCATTTTGTCAAGGCATCACAGGTACAACAACTAACCAGAGTTCCAATTCTGAACAATACATCCAGAAGGCAAACAGAGAAAAGCAGTATGTGGTATGTAATGCTCTGCGATATGGTAGTAGTGTACACCAATCACTGTAGGTCAAGTGCATACGCAAGCCCTATCCTCACCGCTGATCGCCAATGATAGAAATGGGTTTTCTAGTTGGCTAGAGTATGCACCTAACCCAGGCAGAATCCACCACTTGAATCAGGATAAGGGGATTACACGTCTAAATAACCCCTGATCACTCAATTGGTAGCTTGGCACGAGTGTCAGGCTTATCTCAGAGGCAATGTGTAAAGCATTTGTACATAACAAACAGTAATACAGTGAAGACACTACAAAATGACACCACACCAGTTTTAGAAAAATATCCAATATATATCTGTTTAAAACAAGAACAAAATGGTAAAAATCCAACATACAGTTATCAAAATACGAATAATGCAAAAAAAGCCTTTATATACAGTTCCTTGAAGTCGATAGCTCTGTCCGGGGCTATCACAGCATCGTGAACAAACAAATCCAACAGTTCCAGCCGGTCGTGGCGTCTCGGGCCAGCTACGGTGTTGAAGAGACCCGTAAAATAGTACCTTTGGAGATGCAGCGCGTCGGACCTTGTGGGGACCTCGATGGAGCGGCGTAGGCAGGTGTTGGTTCCGGACGTCAGTGCAGGAGTCGTCGGGCCCTTGAAGTCACACATGTTGCAGGTCGAACTCTGTGAGTTTAAAGTCAGGAGAGCCAGCATCGGCAGGCGTCTAGGCTGCGGTGTGAAGTCGAGCGGTGCGACATGCAATGCCCTCAGGTTGCGTTGCAGGCAGCGGCTCGGTGACGGTGGTCCAGCGGGATTGGTGAGACCAGGGCTGCGGTGCGAGGCGGGGCTTTGCTCATTGCGGTGCTGACAGGTCACCATGCAGGGAGCGTTGTCGTCATTGCTGAAGCTCTGTCGTCGGTAGACCCAAGGATGTGGTGCCAGATGGGGCAATGCGATGTGCGGGGTCCACAAGTCATGGTGCAGGAAGCGGCATCAGTTGAGGAACTGGGGTCGATGGCGCTGGTGTCAGTGGGCCAAGACTGCGGTGTGGGATGGGGCGGTCCGTTGTGTAACTTACAAGCGGTGCCCCCAAACCACGGTGCAAGCAGTGGCATTGATGTCAGCTTGGAGCAGCGGCGGTGGTGAGACCAGGGCAGGGCAAAGCAGGACGGTGCTCCATGTTCTCCACAAACAGTGTCCACAGGTCACGGTGCAGGCAGTGGCGTCGATGACGGTGTTGCGTCGTCGTCGGGGATACCAGGGCAGCAGTGTGAAGCGAGGCGGTCCAGAGTGTGGTGGCCACAGTGAAAGCAGTGGCTCAGTGGGGGCGTTGGACGGCATTGTCGGTGAGACCACGGTTGCGCTGCAAATTGCAGCGGTACCTTCAGGTCACGGAGCGGTAGCGGGGTTGTTGATGGCATCAGGTTAGCGTTCTCCTATTTGGCAGCTGAAACATCCAGCTCCAGAAGCTGGTACCCAGAAGATGGTGAAGTCTTTGATTTCCCTGAGACTTCCAACAGGAGGCAAGCTCTACATCAAGCCCTTGGAGATACTTAGTATGCAGAAAGAACACTTCAGTCCTTTTCCTGCCCAAGACAGAAGCAGCAACTGGAGGCCAACCCAACAAAGCAACAACAGCAAAGGGGCAGTACTCCTCCTCGCAGCACTTTCGGCTCTTCTTCCTGGCAGGTTCCTTAGTCCAGCAGTAATCTAAAGTTCTGGGGTCAGGGCCCCAATATTTATACCTTATTTCCTTTGAAGTTGGTACAAACAAAGATCCTCTGGCACACATAAACCAGTTCTGCCTGGCTCGGGCCAGGTTCACTACAGGCGGTGGAGACAGCTTTGTGGAGGGCAGTCACAGTCCATTCAGGTGCAAGCAACAACTCCTCCCACTACTTTAAATGCAGACAAGGCTCTTCAGCCTGACTATGAGTCACCCAGGAAAGGCAGGGCAAACCCTAACCCCCCTTGTGTCTGTCTAGTGTGAATGCACATACCCATCTCCTGTCACTCCAAACCCAGACGGTAAATACACAAACTGGCAGAGGCACACAGGGCTGGTTAAGCAAGAAAATGCCCACTTTCTAAAAGTGGCATTTTCAAACACACAATTTAATAACCAACTTTACTAAAAGGTGTGCTATTAAATTCTGAGTTCAGGAAGCCTAAACTCCATTTCTCAATATTGTCCCATTGGAAAGCTACACTTGTTAAGATGTGACAAAGTAACTCCCATGTTAACCTATGGACAGACAGCCTTGCAATAGTGAAAAACGAAATGCACAGTATTTCACTATCAGGACATTTAACACACACCAGTACATGTTCTGCCTTTCACACACACACTGCACCCTGCCCACAGGGGTACCTTGGGCCTACCTTAGGGGTGTCTTACATGTAAGGAAAGGGAAGGCTAGGGCCTGGCAAGTGGGTGCACTTATCAGGTTGACATGGCAGCAAAAACTGCACGCAGACACTGCAGTGGCAGGTCTGAGACACCTTTGAAAAGCTGCCTGTGTGGGTGGCACAATCAGTGCTGCAGGCCCACTAGCAGCATTTGATTTACAGGACCTGGGCACACCTGTGCACATTACTAGGGACTTATTAGTAAACCAAATATGCCAATCATGTAAACACCAATCCATAACACAATTTACATGACAAGCATATACAGTTTAGCACTGATTAGCAGTGGTAAAGAGCCCAGAGTCCTAAAACCAACAAAAACAAGATCAAATACAGGTGGCCAAAAAGCAAAACGTCTAGGGGTAGACCCGCTGAAAAAGCCAAGTCCCTCCACCCCACAAACTTTTCTGCACCTCACAAACCCTTATGGTGCATCTCGCCTGGGCAGGGGAGTCAACCTAGGCTTAGTTGGGAAACTCTTTCCTTGCCCAATGATCTGGCAGCCTTGTGGCTCCTGATTTGAGCTTTATTATAGCTGTGCACAAGTCTTGTTCACCCACTATTGGCTCAAGCCTCCTCCTTATCTGCCACACTATGCACTTGAACATGACCAGGTGTACCCACTCCCCTCCCAGCCTTAATTGACCAGGCCCCACGACAATCCCGCTGTGACATTGATACAGTGCCTTGTACGCAGCAGGCCTGGGTCCGATTGCAGGCTAAACTTGGCCTTAAGACATTATATTCTCCTATGCACAGGGCACGAGTCGGGGGTACACGCAGGTACACAGCGTCCAACCACTATTTTCACAGGGTGGACCCGGTCCCCCCTGCCAAGAAGTTGGGCCCCGCAGAAATATGCTGAACTTGTCCTGGTGTAAGACACCGGGACACGTTCAGCAGCGCCTGCACTTGTCTGCTTTCCATTTCCAGCAGCAACGTGCAGGCAGCGAGGGGTGGTTTTTTTTTTTACCTCCAGCCAGACCGAAGTTAAGGGGCCATCAGGCCTCCTTTTGTTTGAATATCTTGACTAGAGGCGGCCTGGAACCTCACACAAATGTAAATGCCACAGAGGGAAACAAAGGCACACAGCTTGCTCTTTCTTCACAGGTACTTAAGAGATGCATGCTTTTGCCTTTGTTCTGTCCCTGTATAGAAGTGCAGACACTGTAAGACTCAGATGGGGTGGTCTGTCCCAGTATTTACACAAATAATTTAAATAGCACTATTTTATTTCTTTTATTGCGCTACGTCGTGACGTCATGTGCTGTGATTGCACGCATCATGATGTCACTTTCATAGTGTCTAACTTGGTCAGTCCCCCCACTTCTTTTTATAGGACTTGTGCCCTACCTATGCAGAAAGTCAATCAATTCCCACTACACAGCATACTAAGGGAGGGTGCGGCTGCCTGAAAGTGCCACGCTGGGGTATAACAGAGATGGGTGGCCTTTTCCTTAATGGGCAATTCCTTGAGTGACTAGCTATGGATAATGGTGAACCCTTGGATTTGTTAGATCTTTTCACATTATTCCGTACCAAGGCACTGCTCCTGACTTCCCAGCAGCACCATCTGAATGCAAGACACTTACTCTCCTTCTTATGGCATCCTCCTCGCAGCATCTTCTCTCTCGCCTTTATGCCTCTGTGCAGTCCGGATGACGCTGGGCTCACAGCATGCAAAGACTCGCTCGGAGGCTGATTTGGGTAAACCCATTACTGATAGGGAGTGGGCGGGCACATGCAGTCTGACCCAATCCCTTTCCCCAAATGGCAAGCTACGTATCATACATTTCAATTTTCTACACCAGACTTATTACACCCCATCCATCCTCTATAAATATAAGCTGCATGCCCACGCTGAATGCAACCAATGCCATGGAGGGGAGCTGTTGTATTCCGCTTTAGGTGTCCGTATAGGTTTTCCTGAAACATGTCCTCTATAGGCACAATTCGCATTGCCCTTATATAGGCATAGAATCCCAGTCCTTATTTAGGCATTAGCCGTGCACTCCAAATACAGGCATGGTCACCGACATCCGTCCACCCTAACGTCACAACGAGTTCTTAGAAACCAGACCCTTAAGCTCTTGGGAGTTCCCCTAACACAGGATTATTGATTTCTCCAAGAACTCATCTATTATGCATGAACCGCTATACCTTAAGGGTTCATTCCTGACGTCTTCCTCTGTCCGACTTCACGTCAATGCAGAGTACCTACCAGGTATAAATATACCTTCCCTTGCCCAAGCAAGTTAGAGGAGACCTCGACTTCAGAGGAGCCCGTATCCCGGCCTGACGCACTGAGAAGACGCTGTCATCCCTGCTCGCAGAGAATCCAGCTTCTAGTGATCTGACTCCCTTCGCGGGGTGTTAGAGTTCGAGTCCGGAAAGAGATTCCCACCTCTCTCATTCTCAAGGTATGGAGCTGACTAAAACCTAGAGGGACTCTTGGCATACTAGACTTAACATACTCTTAGTATACCATACTAGAGAATACTTCGCCTACTTCTTACCTTTCTCTACACCTAGACTAGGTTAGGTACATTGGGGTAGAACTAGCTTAGAGACGCATCATATGAGTACTCGCATTTTTAGCTCATGTTATTTATGTATGTGAATATATGCTAAAAGATAATGCTAGCGCAGTATTATTTATTTCTACTGCTTACGCTGTACATTATATATCTTGCATACTGTCTTGTGATCATAACAGCGCATATCTCTTACACGAAAAACAAGACTGTTCAATAAAACCTTTTTATTGAAACGCCCGCCTATTCTTTCTGTGTAACTCTGAGGAAACTAAGCATGCACGATTAGCTGAGTGAAACTGTTATCTATTGTTTCCACGATTCTGAGACGTGTTCCGATTCTAAAGAGAAACAAAGTAGTCATGTTTATGCGGTTGCCAGAAACTACTCCCTTCTTGTTTTCAAGGAGTTTCTAGTGGCCTATGAGCTAGCTGGCACAAAGTAATTAAGTTTAATATACTCAATAGGGACATACTGACCTCAGTCCTATGTCAAGCCTATAGGGTATATTATTCCAATGCGCAGAGCCTATTAGGGAAATAGGACCTACACTACATGGCGCCCAACCGTTTGGTAAGGCAGTAATTTAACGCTAGATACTGAGTAACTCAGTCGTGCTTTTCTCTCAGAGACCCCTACTCACATACTCCATAAGACGTCTGGAGTGGGAAGGGTTAAATATCCGCCAAAGCTAAATAGGACAAAAACCCTATATATTAGCTATTTTGGTTTGTTCAAAGTTGAAGGATACAGTGTTCCAAAATATTGTGCACCTTATCTTTTGTTTCCTTGAAACTTGTTCTACATTTTTCAAAAAACAAATGTCCACACGCGGGGACAATGACACCGAGAACGGTGTAGCTGCGGCTCAACCAGTCGTAACAGCTTTTAACTTAACCGGTTTAAATGAAACCGAGGAGGGTGTTATAGACATCCATCCAAACTTAAGAAGAGCCATCACTCTAAAACTTATAAAACACGGCCTACCACCAAGAGGCGATAGAGCAGTTTTCGTGATAGAGGCACACAGATCCTTTCAGACAGAGGTATTCTATTCATGGATAGTATTCCCAGAATCAAATCCAGTCACAAGAATGTTTCACTTCTACAAAGAAGATGAACCACCAGAGGAATATATTCCTTTCGAGGATATTGAAATTCCACTAACATACCAGGAGCATCAGCTCTGGTTTAAAGGCGCCCTAAAACATCACAAAAACATTACCAGGCTCGGTCCACTAGGTAGACCAGGAGCAACATGGCCGATTCTAGCCAGCTACACTTCTCATCCTGACATTGAAGAGATGTCAGACGAGGAATTACTTACTCAACTTACAGAGTTAATAAAAATTTACAGACAATTGGTCCAATATGTGATGCGGACTTTTACAGTCCAACCACCATTGACCATTCCAAATCAAACCCCTCAACAGGGGAATACTCTAAAAATTACACCACAGACTTTATACGCAGTCATGGGTAAAATGCCCACAAAACATGAGCAAATTCCATTCTGGATAGCTCAAAAAATTACTCAAATCGAAGCAGTATTTCCTAATACTAGCCCTTATGAGAAACACAGAATCCTAACGATCTGTTTACCAATGGGGATCACACCACAACTGGAAGACTGCACCACTTGGGGCTCAGTCTTTGCTGCCATCTATACTAAAACACATGGTATTCCATGAATTGCAGTAATACCTGATGTCCTGAAACAAATTCCAAACGAATACGGGGCAGAGCCTGCTCTAAATTTAGGTATGAAATTACTGAAAAATTTCGACCAGGTCTCAACAATAATATTATCTAATATTAAAGGGGAGGCAGCATCAGTGGCGATCCGCCAACGATTAAGGGAATTTGATGTAACTGAACATCAAACAGAACTACCCAGAATAATAGAACAATCATATGCAGAATTAGGCAGAGATAGTTTGGGTGGAAGACCGTTGAAGCCAAAACTATCTGAGAATCCTGAAAAGGACTCTATTAAACAAACTCCTACATCTTCTAAAAAGAAGTGGGAAACTAATAAACAAAATTCAAACGATAAACGTTCTCAATCCCGAGGTAGGTCTCCTCAAAAGGAGCACTCTGAAAGGAGGTATAACCTCAGGAATAGGGATAATTTAAGAAAACCTGACAGGTATCAAGATACTGATACACGTTCCTCTCGTACCTTTCAGATATCGTCACAGACATCGGAAAGAAGAGGAGGGTCAGAACATAGAGAAGTACGCGTGAAATCCAAAGAAGACAAACATGTTCAGAAAAATAAACCAAAACCTCAATTCTCAAAAAAGAAGGTAGCAGGTCTGAAGATCAGACATGCCGGGGATACTGAGAACACAACTCAAGAACGGAGAATGGGCTCAGACAATGCTGGACAGTGCGGCAGAAGTCACAATAGCTCGCCAGAACCTGAAGGAACTTCTGGAGATAGTGGACTTGAATGAGTACATCACAGTAGAGACTGTAGACACCAGGGTTAGTACTCCACAAAGGTTATATGAAATAACACTCCGAATGGAGGGAGACATACCAAGAAAGGTGAAAACACCCTTTTGGGAGAAACTTTCAAGGGGTTATGATATACTTCTAGCAGAAAAAGACTGGCCACCACAATTTGTCAGGGAGTGCCCACATGGTGAGGACATTATTATGCCTGCCTTCTCCAACCATATTCCAATTCACCTAAAATATACTTATGCCAGGAAATGGGCAGTTGCCCAGGCCCCAGCATTATATAAAAATCATGTAGGATGGGATGAGGACTCACCTCACCATAAAATACAGTTAAAAAATGAACCTACTGCACAAAGGCAGTACCCAATAAAGCAAGAAGCTAAAAAGCAGGTCAGGGAGATCTTAGATCAACTTGAATACCAAGGGGTGATTGAAACATGCACCTCCTCAATGAACAATCCTTTGTTTCCTGGATCCAAACCAGACCATACATATCGTCTAGTTTTGGATTACAGACATTTAAACACTTGTTCAAAAACATTTGCAGTGCAAAATGCACATAGTACAGCGTTAATGAATAACATTGTGCGCAAAAAATATAAAACCACATTGGATATCTCAAATGGTTTCTTTTGTCAGAACATAGCACCTGAAAGCAGGTACTTAACAGCTTTCTCAATAATGGGGACCCAGCGTCAATTTTGTCGACTCCCACAAAGGTTCAAAAACAGCCCGGGGTTATTCTCAGCGAGGGTAACAGAGTTACTACAAATTTATGATAATGAGGCATTGTCATATGTCGATGATATCTATCTGACAGACGATGACCTGGATAGGCACTTGAACAGGGTGAGTACCATTATATTGGGCTTCGCCTCTGAGGGCTATAAATTCAACTTTAAAAAATCCAGAATTGCCCATCTCAATGTCCTTTTTCTAGGATATGAGCTTTCAAGTGAAGGCAAGAGCTTGGCAGCTAACTGTTTTAGAAAAGTGTGCGCTGCTCCAACCTCCAAAAACGCTGAAAAATTTACAATCCATCCTGGGTTTCCTAAATTTTGGAAGAACGTACATTTTAAATTACGCAGAAAGATTTAAACCTCTCTACGCATTAATCAAACCTGATTTTTCAATCAAAAATTGGACACAAGAACACACAGAAATCTTGCGTTCACTCCAAGCTAACATGTTAGCAACAAATCACTTTCAAACATGCGTAAGTCAACGCAACTTAGTGATCCGAATAATTTCGGGTCAATGCGGATTCCCCTACTTAACATTTAATGAGGGTGAAAAAGTACCAATAGCATACAAATCTCATTTGTATACACAAGCAGAAATGCGCTTCACTTCAACTGAAAAAATACTGACAGCAGTTCAAACCGCTGTAGCAAAAGAAAGAGCCCTAGCTCAAGGGAAACACATTATTGTCATAACCCCAGTACCAGCCTTAGAAGCGGTCACAAAAGCGAGCATTCCAAATGCAAAAGCTTTACATCCTAGATGGATACAATGGGTTAACTCTCTTGCTGCAACAGATGTTGAATATGTTTTTGATCCTGATTTAAAAACACAAGCGTTCCTGCAATATGAACATGAATGTCCTCTGCCCACTGAAATTCTGCCTCTCGATCAGTACGAATTTATAATTTACACTGACGGATCAGCACAACCCGCTACAGGGAGTAAGCAAGCTTACAGTGCAGCGTGCGCAATCGTTAAAGGTCGCATGCGAGATGGTAACTTCAGACCAATGGTCACTAAAACTCAATCTCTAGGAGATTGCATAGCTCAGCGAGCTGAACTACAAGCATTCAAACTGGCACTTGAAAGTACAGATCACGAATTCCCCACACTGATAGTGTGCGATTCCTTTTACTGTGTTCAGTCGTATAATGAATATATACAAAATTGGCTTGAAAATGGGTTCAAAGATGCAAAAGGTGGCACAATAAAGCATAAAACACTTTGGGAACAAGTAGTTCAGTTAAAAAACGGACTACCAAAAGCTCACGTGATACACACTCTGAGTCATCAATGTGATGGCGTTCACGTTGCAGGGAATTCATTGGCTGACGAAGCCGCAAAGGGGGCTGTTCAAACGGCTTCCATAGCTGCGATAGCTCGTTCAAAAACGAGAATAGACAGTGAGATATTGTTGGCTGTCAATGCTACAAGCAAAGGCAGTGGTGCAGCGTTACCAAAAAAGTTTCCACTCAAGTACTCTTATGTAATTGATGCGAACAACGTTCCTTTTGCTCGAAACCTTGGAGTGGGGGATAGGGTAATTCCAAACATGGAACGTAGAGCAGCTTTGATTTATGAAGCACATCTGGGGGAGGGTCTGTCACATCAAGGGATCTCTAAAACAATATTAACATTAAAAGAGATGTACTGGTGGTCTGGAATTAATACACATATTCACATCTTCATCAATGACTGCATAGACTGTAAGGTACAGCGTGATGCAGAACGCCACCAGACACCATGCTACGAAGTAGCCTGCCCAGTACAGACACCATTGTTAGATAGCATTAGACTATCTACGCGCAGGCGTCCCTCTGGACAAATGCAATCCCACAAATACTAAGTCAAGGTTCCTATGGATATGGCCTCAGCGCTCGGCTGACGCTCGAACTGTTATAAAAGATTTGCAAGTCTTTATCGGCACATACGCAATAGGCACGCTACATTCTGACCAGGGCCCTGCGTTTAGCTCTCTGGCTTACAAAGAAGCCATGGCCAGTTTGGGCGTTGCATTGCGGTACTCCTCTCCGTTTCATCCTGAGGGAAATTCTGTTGTGGAAAGGAAAAACCGGGACATAAAGCAATCTATAACAGCTAGAGTATTAGGTACGGGTGATGGGTGGGTCAAACATCTTTATGGGGTCCAACGCTCATTAAATAATTTGCCAAGAAGTTCTCTAGGGGGGGTCACTCAATATGAGGTCCTATTTGGGACAAGAATGTGGGTTCCTGATCTCGAATGTAAAGGCACAGTGGTGGAAAATAAACCCTTTGATATCAAAGATCGTTTGGCTGTTTTACAGGATCTAAATGAACTAAGATCGAAACAAAGCAACGTATTCCTGAAGCCAACCACCACTGGGGAGAAACCGGCAGTCCCAGCAAGGCCTGTCTGGATCCCAAAAGTTGGGGATCTAGTCAGAGAGAAGATTGCGGACAAGAAGGAATTTGGACCTTCTTACAGACAACCAGTACCTGTCCTAGCCGTTCAAGGAACAAGAACAGTACTTCTGCCGCCCCTTGCTGGAAAAAAGGAGAAAAGATTTGTGTCAATCGACCTCATCAAACCACAGTATGTGGCCAATACTAAATAGTAGGCCTCGTGGACTCCGACCTAGTAGCAGACGCACTCCTCTCGCTACTATCCAAGAGGTTCAGACTGAAAGACTGATAACCATCGAGAATTCAGCAATAACAGATGAAGGACTATGCAACAATGCCATGGAACTCATCCCTCTTGAAACTCAAGTAACAGTTCGTCCAAATACACCTGTCTACACCAATGTAACAAGTGATCACCTGCTTCCAGCGATTTCGACAAATCCTGATGCAATTCCAACAATTGACAGAACTGCTTCTGGCTATTTCATTAACTTTGATACGTTTTCTGAGGATCCGAGTGAGCCTGAAGCGACGCCATCATCAAAAACTTTCAAACAGCAAGTACAAGATTTTTTTCATTTTCTGAAAAAGACTTATCTGGTTTCACCATGGATTGAACTATGGATTATTTCTGGAATATTTTTCTTTCTGCTTTGGCTAGCTTTGGTTATGACTATCAGCGTGCTTATAAATGGCAGATACATCCATTTGGATATTGAAAGTAAGAATGTGAACTTACTTTTGAAACCACACCAATCATCCCATCGGGAAACAAGAGACTTGTCAGCAGTGAACATTACAGCCGTTCCTATACAGGATGGTATAGTGTGGGACAAAACTGATTTCGATATCTTCGGTCCTACGGAACTTTTGAACATTCCACATTTATTTAAAATTTCATTAAGTGATTTTATTTCGTCCAGTACCTATTCTGATGATTGGGACTTTGAGACTGTAAATGATATGATGTTTGATCTAGAAAGGTTTGCTGCATTTTCTAACAATGAATATTTAGAGGGTTCATCAGACTATGAACAGCTGTATTGCTATAACCACTATGGTCATTATTTTTTGCATAAATCTGCAACACCTAGAAATGTGTTTATGTTTAACCAATGGGAGCATTGTCCTACACCACCAAAAGGTAGTTCAAAAACGTTTGCTAAAAAGTTTCCCTATTTTTCAGGGTACAATACATCTGATCCGGAAACATTTTACTATAAAAATGTAAACAAAACAGGACAGAAAATTATTTTAACAAATACAAAACAGATTTACTCTGCAGCATTTATTGCCCAACTGTCTAGACATGGATTCGACTTGTGGAAAGACACAATAGACGCAAAATCTGTCTGGGGTTCTAAAGATTGGCAAGTGCAGGGGATAGAAGCTTTGTTTAGAGCATGTATCATCCCTCAGCAAATAATGTTTTTGAATGACACTGTGCAACAAACGTCTTGCCTTGATTTAGCCAAGATCAAAGACATGAAAACACCTTCTGTACCAACACCTGCCAGTAATAACAATACACAGGCAGCGGTTACAGTTGACTCAATACTACAAATCAACAGAACAAATCCTGATTGGAGAAAATGGTTGATCTGGCCCACAGACACAAACATCTGTCAAGAAAGATTCCTGAATAAAACACAGGGCTTTACTATTCATAGGCCAGACCCACGATACGTCCAAGACAACATCCGGGGGTAGTAACAACATACAGTGTAGGAAAATTGTGCCTCGACTGGCTACAAAAATCTACACTTGAGGATGTGAAACAACACTTATCTTTACTTAAAGACGACGCAGACCTTAGGGAATTCTTGCTAGGACCAAGAAAACTGCGTCAAAAACGTTTCATATATGCCGGCATCTATGCTGCTTATAATGAAGCATGGAAGGTTTCACAGGTAGAGGCCGCAGAACGAATACATGAACTTGATCGTATTAACTTAGAGAAAACTCTCTCTGTGGTCGACAATGGGCTAACAACTTTGTCATCCAGAATTTATTCATTGGACAACATTGTATCCTCTGCTATTGACATACTGGAACAAGATTTAGCCATGTTACAACAAGGCCAATCTCAGTTACGTTCTATTATGTTATTAGGCTGGACTCTGCAATTTTGCGTGCAGGCTATGTGCCTTGGCGTTTTATCAACACGTCGGCTCTGTTTGCAGAATACAATCTGACTGATAAACAGATCGAACTGGCACAAAGGGGAGCAAAGTATACAGTGCTGAGCATTGAAAAACTGGAGAAATTACCATTCACTGTGGCAGAAAAACCAGCTACAGAATGGCTTATTCATGGCAAAATCACTCTGCCTGTCACTACTTTTCAGTTTCAGTATTGCCTCAAACAAATGCAAGCGGGCAAATATGAAAGGTTGGGTAAAGAATACATTAAGACATCCTGGGATTTACCATATGAATACAGATGTTGGAGTGGGGATCGTGAAGTGTTTCTTAGCGGTACACACTGTGAAAATGCACTAAGCGGTTCACTAATATGTCAAGACATTTCTTTACACGGGGCTTGTAATGGTTCTGTGGCAAATTTGTCCTGCCACCAGCAAGGTACACCAGCTGCTGTGATTAATCCAACGTTTGGCCAAGTTTCTAATGGGAGTTACCTCATGTTGAATGATCAGAGTTGCTGTGGCATGTTGCCAGGCATCCCATATCTAGTAACGGTAGACTCCAGGGTCACTTGCTGTATGCAAGTATTGTTCCCCCCAATAGACACAGTCAGGGAGTCGCCTTTATGGCCTTCATTGAATGTTTCTTTTACACGATTTGATACTTTAAGCAGAAAGAAAGCCATGCTTATACAACAAACTGTGCCTCTGACCTCGGCCAAAGAAATCTATGATTTACAAATTGCAAGGACTTCGGCTGAGATACAGGCTTTAATTCGTACAAACTGCCCTATACATTTCGCAGAAATGATGGGACGTATCTTTAACATGTCCGATACGAGCGGAATTGTACATGTATTTAAGACCATCTGTTCGGGACTGTTAGCACCTTTTCAAGCAGTCCTCGGAATCATCCCAAACTTCGCACATTCGGTGTTTGGTGGTGTGCCATTAATTCTAGCACTTATTGCAGGAATCCTATTTCTATTCCTACTATTACGCTATGGCAAGCCTATCCGCCGACATCACTCCGAGAGATGTGGAGAAAGCTCTCCTAGAACGGAAGTGCCGTGAGCGCATAGTGCAACTTTTGGGCATACCTAGTCTACGGGAACTTAATACAACATGGTTCCTGTCATTCAGACCAATCTGGCAAGATTGCATCTTACCTGTTCTGAGGAAAAGTGTTCTTCTGATCGGTATCATTTGTACCAGGACTCCATTGTTTTTTCATTGCCATTTCGTGTCAAACACTTCCACACGACCCACCTGGTAGTTTCTGCTGATGCCTGAGGAAATTCTAACAAACACGACAAAAACCATCTTGCAGCCTGCATTTCTGCCCAGGAACTGTCGCACACCCAACCCCCTGTTCTTTGCAGTTCGACAGAAAACCATGAGACACTCACGCCCTGTGTAAATGATTTGTTTCCCATCTCCTGCTCCCTGCCTGGTAAACATCCTTGACACCGTGATCAGGTTATCTGGACAATGGTCTGACTGCTGGGCCTTGATCAGGGTGATTGGACAATGGTTTGAATGACCGAGCTTTGATCAAGCTGATCGAACAATGACCTGAATGACCGTGCTTTGATCAAGCTGAGTGAACAATACTTTGAGTACCAAGCCTTGGTCAGGTCACCAACTACAAACACCGTCTGGATCTGGTTATCAACTGCAAACACTGCCCTGATTGAACAATGGACTAACAGCCAAAAGACTGGAATGAAAAAGTATAAAAGGCTTGTAAGCTGCGGAGTAAAGCAGCAGCCTCCTCTGTCTTGTTTCTAACGAGCTTGGGACTCTGTTCCATAGCCCGGGCTATCTGAATAAATCTGGGTTCCTCCTGCAGACGAAGGCTCCTGTGTCTCCTTTTACTACGTATGAAGGGTATGGAAGACTTGGGCGGTTCCCCCGCCGCCGAGACCCAGTAAGTGGGGTATGTCCGGTTCTTCAAATGGCGCCCGAATAGGGACTCCACGAGTACGAAGGTCAGGCCCGGTGGATGTGAGGAGGTGCACGGAGAGACTCCGACGGAGGCGCCCTACCCGAGGGATTCTTGCAATCCGGTAAGCCGAACGACTCGCCCGCTGTTCCTCCCCACCCGGTCTGGGCCACATGACCACGTCCTCGCTGGAGTCCCCTAGCAAATAATTTCTGGAGCAGGACACAGCCCTACGTCTGCAGAAGAGAACTACCCCTGTAAGGTAAGGGTGGACTGATCACCCACCAAGTCTGTATGATTCTGCTGTTATTGACCTTTGCAAATGCCAAGCAGGCGAGGTGAATTTTAAAACCCGTCGGTGTCTGTTACCTGTTTACAAGCATGCCAGTCAGTAGTAAGTTCAAGAAATTATGTTGTTGTATGTGTACGCAGGACTCCCAGCTGGAGGCGGCTTGTCCGCTTCCTCCAGAAGGGACCCCTGGCCATACGATGTATGTTAAACATGGCCCTTCTGCCATAATGTTTTCCTCATTCTGGGTAAAATATACGAAACAAAGTAACGCGGAATTACAGTGGCCACTTTATGGCTTCTTTAATTCCCAAGTTCTCGCCAACTTAGAGGAACAATTAATGAAAAGAAAAACGCGCCCGTCTATGTTTGAATCTGTCCGATTTTGGAGGAAAGAGATAGAGCAGAGAGCTAGAAAGCAGAAGGCTCAAGAAAGAAAACAGGAACGCATGTCAATGGCAGACCACGCCAGAGTAAATTTACAAAATCAAATGACAAAATCGGTAGAAATAGCCAACAGGGAGCATGGGGCCCGGGTACAAAAATGCTATCTAGCTCGTGAGGAGAAAAGAAAGGGCCATATGGATGGGGGAGAAGAGGGTGATTCCTTGCTTGATACCATGCTAGAAAGCCCTCCTGCATATGCCCCAATGTACCCTGCCCTGACGCCTCACACCCCACATGTCCCCCCGCCACCGCCCACTCCTGCCCCCACTGCCCCTCCTACTGTTCTTCCTGTCACACCAACCCTCCCGATTTTTCCTATGACACCGACCACGCCCGCTAACCCTGTCCTCACTGCGGGAATGACAACAAGTCTCCATCCGCCCAACCCCTGCGGCTTTACCCCTACCCGCCCTTTTCCTACTTCCCCGTGGTCTACAGTTAAGCTGGATTTATATAAAATGTTCAATTCCCCCCGACTGGCCTCCTTGCGCTCTGCAGTCAGCTTTTCGTCCCTTTGAGAAAATGACCTACAGAAGCAACAGTGTGAATGTTGGATAAAGAACGGGAATATTTATGCCTTTATAGACATATGGTCCACCTTTTCCCAGTGGACGATTATGGAACAGACCACCTGGGCTGAATACATGTGTACGCTGGTCATGCAAAAATTTGAGAATGCGCTTATGCAGATACCCACTGGATTAATGGACCTTAGGTCACAAATAAGAAGAGGCGATGTTCAGGGAGAGGGGATGTTTGGTGCTGTGTCTGCTTTAATGGCTTACCGTGATATGACCGCTTTTTCCAACACCCCTCTAGAGACAGCTATGCCAATGAGAGAGGCGGCCCCTGTCTTTGTTAACGCACTTACCGATGCCCAAAATAATGGCCGAGCGGCTGTTGAGGCACACTGGCGCAGGCTTTGGGTTCATGTTCCTTGGAAAAAGTCAGAAGTAATGCAGTTAAAAGAACAATTACCAGATCCCCGGAAGAATCCGGCTGCCTTTTACAGAGAATTAGGTCAGATTATATCTGCAGGTACTCTCGTTCTTGAGGATATAGATTTACTTTTTGGTACGGTTGTTCCCACTGAAATTTGGGACAAGATTCGACATACTGATCATGAAGTGGCGTTGGGAGGTAAATGGGCTGACCTAGAGGCTATGGAAGAAGCAAGGGTAGGAGGGACTAAACCAGAAGCTGCCATCCTGACTTTGCCCGGTAAAATAATAACGTTTATGAAAACACTTTTGCCGGAAACTGTCATTAACTGGGATAAAATAAACGCCTGTAGGCAGCGAAAAGATGAGAATGTGGCTGACTTTTTTACCCGTTTTGAGACAGAATACAAGGGACATAGTGGTTTGGATCCCCGGACCCCAGGTTCTGGCCCAGTGTTTGTCGATAAGTTTGTCAGCAACTTGCTTCCTGAGATTTCCACCAGGCTTAAGAAAGTGAAAGTACGTGGTCTGCCCAAACTATGACTGGTATCTTGACTATGGCACAATATCATGAGAATAGGGAGAATGAAGATAGAGACAAGGAAAGTAAGAAGGTTAGGGATCTTAAGACTAAGGCACTTCTGCAGCAGGCTTACCCTCCCCGAGGTCCCGATGCCCGCGGGAATTTCAGACCTCAACCCCAACACCCTCCGAGGGCTCGCCAGTCTACCCCCTCCAGCCCTCAACATACGGGAGCCCTCCAAACAGATCAGTGTGCTTATTGTAAGGGGTACGGCCATTGGATAGACGAGTGTCCCGTGTTAGCTGAAAACATCCGAACAGGGAAGACTCGGCCTCGCGCTCCCAGGGAGGGAAGGCCGACTAGGGACCATGGCCCGCCCCATCCACAGGATAAAGAACGTAGGCCCAGGGATCACGTTCCCGCCCGGCCGCGCCCGGCCAATAGGTTTGATGGGTACGAAGCAACACGCACTTATTACAATGATGATTATGACGAAGTTGATGAGATAGGGTCCTACCAAGGATAGGACAGCCAGGAAAGGGGTATTACCAGAGTGCAAATTCCAGTGGATCAAAGGGGCCCGTATGTTCAAATGTCAGTTGTGGGGAACGATCAGAATTTTCTTTTGGATACTGGGGCCACCAGGTCTTCTATTGCACGTCTGTCAGTCCCGGAGGCACCCCTTTCTGGCAAAATAAATGTCTCCGTGGGTTTTGCAGGAACACCTGTGACGAGCCCTGTCTCTGAACCCCTCCCTCTCGATATTGGCCCTGCACATGTTGACGCTCCCTTGGTCCTTACTACTGGTTGCAGTGAAAACTTGTTAGGCATGGATTTACTGAAAGCTCTGTATGCGACCATATCATGTAGTCCCCAAGGTGTATCCCTAACAATTTCCCCCACCGCAGCTTCCTCTATGTATCTGTCTGGTCCCCTCCCACCAGAATTGCAGTCTTTACCTTCCCCCTCTGGGCATCATCAGACACTGATGTAGGGTGTCTCAACATATCCCCTCATGTGGTACGCATCGAGCCAGGTGCACTTCTCCCCGCCTCCGGCAGTATCAACTACCCGCGGAAGGAGAAATGGCCCTTTTAACAATAATATCTGAATTAATGGACAAGGGCGTAGTGGAGGAAACACGTGGCAATATCTGTAACAGTCCCATTATTCCCGTACTTAAAAAGACCAATGGAGATGCTCTCTCCCCTAAAATATACAGATTCGTGATTGACCTGAGAGCCCTTAACAAAATAACAATCTCCCAATATCCTGTTGTCCCCGACATTACAGCCCTCTTAACGATGGTCCCTTCTGACGCAACGCACTTTTCTGTCATAGATCTGAAGAATGCTTTTTTCAGCATTCCTATACATCCTGACAGCAGACATTTTTTTGGTTCCTCCCTTGGTGGGCGAAGCTTTAGATTCTGCCGCGCCCCTCAAGGTTTCACCGAGAGCCCCAGTATCTATAGTCAAGCCCTCAAAAGTCAACTAGATTCCTTGGAACTCCCTGATAACTCCACACTATTACAATATGTAGATGACCTACTCATTGCTGCAAATTCTGCCCCATCATGTAAAGAAGCTACTCTCTGTTTGTTACGCCACCTTGCCCTCCATAATCACAAAGTCTCTTTAAAAAAGCTTCAGTTTTGTCGAGAGAAGGTGACCTATTTAGGTCATCTCCTCTCGAAGGAGGGAAGGCAGCTCACCGCTGATCGTGTAGCCATTATCAATGCTATGACGGCCCCACGAACACAAAAGCAGGTGCGAGCCTTCATAGGCCTAACCTCATACTGTAGACAGTGGATTTCCAACTTTTCGGCCATGGTCAAACCTCTTCTTGCCCTCACCACTAAAGACATATCAGACAGTTCCTTTCCATGGACTAGAGAGCATGCGCAGGCCTTCCAAGATTTAAAGAGGGCTCTGTGTACTGCTCCAGTCCTCGGTACTCCTGATTATAGCAAGCGATTTTTTTCTTTTTGTACATGAGACAGACGGCTGTGCATGCGCTGTCTTGACCCAGATGTTCGGAGGTCACCATCGGCCATGTGCCTATTTTTCAGCCACCTTAGATCCTGTTGCAAGGGCTCTCCCAGGATGCCTACGGGCGACCGCTGCGGCCGCCCTCATGGTCCGTCAGAGTGCGGGGATCGTCATGAACTCCCCCTGACTCTGATGGTCCCCCATTCTGTAGATACCCTCCTTAATAACACCAAGACACAGTACCTCACTAGCGCACGACTCACAGGATATGAACTGACACTCTTTTCCAGCCACATTAACATCAAGAGATGCACTGTACTGAACCCCGCAACATTACTCCCACTGGATACTCAGGATGCCCGCTTAGACCCACATGACTGCATATTAAGGACAGAGGAGGAGACGAAGGGACGGGTTGACTTACAGGATACCCCGATAGCAGAACCAGAAGGTACACTATATGTGGACGGATCATGTCTCAGAGGGCCAGATGGTAACACCTCAGCCGCCTATGCCCTCACGACATTAGGACAAGTAGTAGAAACAGCTCAGATTCCGCAGTGCTCTGCTCAAGCAGCAGAATTAGTGGCCCTCACTAGAGCCTGTGAGTTAAGCAAAGGGATGACGGTAAATATTTATACTGACAGCCAATATTCCTTCGGGGTGGCCCACAACTTCGGGAGGTTATGGAAAGAAAGGAATTTCCTTACTTCCCATGGGACCAAGATTCAACATGGCCCCTTAATTCACTGATTGTTAGACTCCCTGACACTCCCCAGAAAGGTGGCCATTATAAAATGTAAGGCCCATAAGAAAGTGACAGATGATGTTGGGAAAGGCAATGCCCTGGCTGACCAGACGGCCAGACAAACAGCTCTTAGAAAAAGGGAAGGAATGTATGTAGGAGGTCCCGCTAGGTGGGTGGCAGACGAGGGCATGGTTGAAAACACAGTACAAAGTGTGATCGATATTCAGTCCCATACTACTCCTGAGGAACTACGGGTGTGGAAGGAGCAATTAGCAAAGGAGGGAATTGATGGTTGCTGGGTCCGCACGACTATGGAAAGACAATGGATGTTACCTGACAGTCATGTGCTACCAGTAGTTACGATGGCCCATGGTCCTGCTCACATTAGTGCAAAAGGGATATGTAAACTGTTGGAACCTACATGGTACAACTCTAAGATACCAACATATGCTGAAAAGCTGGATAAAACATGCATGATTTGCCTAATGTATAACCCAGGAAAAGGCACAGTTACTCCTAAGGGAGGATTCTCTCCTCCTACCTTCCCTTTTGAAGTCCTCCAAATAGATTACATCCAGATGGACCGATGTAACAATTTTAAATATGTCCTAGTGGTGGTCTGTACCGTCAGCCGATGGGTGGAGGCCTACCCCGTCAAAGACTGCACCGCTATCACTACCGCCAAAATGCTATTAAAAGAGTACCTCCCACGATTCGGTTTGCCCCGCTTGGTCTGGAGTGACAACGGGACACACTTTACGGCTCAAATTATGGAATATATCTGTACAGGATTGGGTATAAAACAAAAATTTCATGCAGCTAACCACCCCCAGTCAGCAGGTCTAGTGGAGGTGTACAATGGCATCCTAAAAACTAAAATGGCCAAAATAGTAGCCGAGACAGGTGTCACTTGGGTTGATGCTCTGCCCTTGGCCCTATTGTCTACAAGAACAACAGCCCACACCAGGATAGGGCTATCCCCCCATGAGATTGTGTTCGGGAGGCCTGCCAATGTATGGGGTGTCCCGCGGCCTAAGAAACTGTCTGATGTTGAATACCCTGTATTAACTGATTACCTGTGCAGTCTAACTAATACCTTTCGTACTCTTTATCACCAGGTGCATGAGGCCATACCTGACAAAAGCGAGGGCCCAGGACACGTTATCCAACCTGGTGACTGGGTCTTGGTGAGAAATTTCCAACGGACTAAGAGCCTTGAACCCCGCTGGACACAGCCCCGTCAGGTGTTGCTGGCCACCCGCACCGCCGTGAAAGTAGAAGGTCGGAAGAATTGGGTGCATTCGTCCCACTGTAGGCGTGTGCCTCTGCCCCTCCCCTACGATCAGTGGGTGAGGGAAGGACAAGGAGACTCAGAAACAGAAACAGTCCCGACATTTGTCCCATTCAGCGATGCCAGACTGCATTTTACATCTACAGAAGCAGAGAGTGACAGCGTACTGAAAGGAAGGGTGGAACCCTCCCTTAACTCTGCTGAACATCAAGAACAATTGTTTCCCGACCATACTGTCCCTACTTCCGACCGATATAACTTACGCCCCCGAGGGAAAGCTTGCCCTTTGACTTCGCCAAGTGCCTATAGGCTGTAGAGCTGTGATCTCCCCGGCCGAGAGTAGTGCTGGTGTGTCAGACTAAGGTACGCCATAGGGCTCTTGGCACCTGCGCCCAGTGAAGCAACCACCAATCACAGACAGCCACTAGAGGTCCCTGGCTTAGCACAATGGCTGCCGTCCAAAACACTTGAATCCAGAAACAATATGTCAGTCTCCGACATAGTAAATGCTTCATGGCCACCGTGGTGACGCTGTTTGTCTCCCTCATCCTGTCTATCCTTGGTTGGCTGTTACTAATCTACCATCCTGTTACCTCACCAACCCCTACCCCAACTCCTACAGAGCACCAGTATTACACGCTACCAGCCCACGAGTTACCCCGCCGTGCAGAATTCTTCAATAACACCTTCATCCAAATGTTGCATCATCATCAGCTGATCATGAACACTTCCAACTGCTGGGTTTGCGGACTGATGCCGCATTCCATGATACACCCTGTCCCATTCTTTCCCTACCCCTTTTCCATCTCTGGGTCTTGTCTTGCATGGTGGATGTTGATACAGGAGGCCTACACTGTCAATGGTACTGCCAATTCTGCCCTTGGAACATTTCAGGATGACTTCTGGCGGAACAGATCTGGCCATGCCAATGCTCCTTTTTGCCCGACCAGCTCATCCACATCGCTACTATCACCAGATGAACTCGGTGAGATGGTAGTATTCAACTCAACCACTCGACGAACATTTTCCAGATTCCGCACAAGAAGGATACTGCTTGATGAACGAGACACTGTGAATGTCATAAATGTGCAAGGCCGTGTCTGCATCCATGGCCTAGGGACTAAGAAAGTTGGTACCAGTACTTGTAATATAACAAAATCTTTAAACTCTACATCTCCTCCGAAGCTGGTGGCATCCCCCAACACCTATTTTATCTGTGGCACTGCCGCCTACACTTGGCGCCCCCGTAACTGGTCTGGTACCTGCTATCTGGCCTTCCTCCTTCCGCCAACGTATTCTACCCATGGGAGTTACCACCTGTTGATGAAGGGCGCTCTGCGTCGCTCACGTAGGGGCGCCATATCAGCCGAGGATACAGCAGGCCAGGAAACCGGGGACTTCCTTAAAGGTTTCCTTCCATTCTGGGGCCCCATGGCAAACAGTCGGGCTGTACGAGGACTGACCAGGGTCCTTGAAGCCACCATCACAGTAACAGCTGGTGCCCTCTCCAACATCACTGCAGAACTACAGGCGGACCGCCTTATAACACTGCAGAACCGCATGGTCCTAGACGTCCTCCTTGCTGATCGTGGTGGTGTGTGTAAATTGATCGGCTCCAGCTGCTGCGTGTACATCCCAGACAACGCACCTTCAGTGTACTATGCCATCCAACGTCTGCATCGCCTTTCTTCCGAAATTCATCTGGATAAAGGCAACTGGTCCCTCACAGGCTGGATCTGGGGCCTCCTTTCCCAGTGGGGGTGGAGGGTCCTCATCTTCCTTGCCTTGGGAATAACTGTCCTGGTCTCCTGCTGTTTGTGCTTTCAGTGCCTGCCAGTGCTCTGTACAATGTGTGTCCAGACCATCCAGCCTCCACCCTCCCACATTCACAACACCAATATGATGATGATGCTCCAACAAGAAACAGTTGGCCTTATGAACATTGACATTTCTTAAAGTATTTGCCACTCAATGGCAAAAGGAGGGTCTGAGGAAAAGTGTTCTTCTGATCGGTATCATTTGTACCAGGACTCCATTGTTTTTTCATTGCCATTTCGTGTCAAACACTTCCACACGACCCACCTGGTCGTTTCTGCTGATGCCTGAGGAAATTCTAACAAACACGACAAAAACCATCTTGCAGCCTGCATTTCTGCCCAGGAACTGTCGCACACCCAACCCCCCTGTTCTTTGCAGTTCGACAGAAAACCATGAGACACTCACGCCCTGTGTAAATGATTTGTTTCCCATCTCCTGCTCCCTGCCTGGTAAACATCCTTGACACCGTGATCAGGTTATCTGGACAATGGTCTGACTGCTGGGCCTTGATCAGGGTGATTGGACAATGGTTTGAATGACCGAGCTTTGATCAAGCTGATCGAACAATGACCTGAATGACCGTGCTTTGATCAAGCTGAGTGAACAATACTTTGAGTACCAAGCCTTGGTCAGGTCACCAACTACAAACACCGTCTGGATCTGGTTATCAACTGCAAACACTGCCCTGATTGAACAATGGACTAACAGCCAAAAGACTGGAATGAAAAAGTATAAAAGGCTTGTAAGCTGCGGAGTAAAGCAGCAGCCTCCTCTGTCTTGTTTCTAACGAGCTTGGGACTCTGTTCCATAGCCCGGGCTATCTGAATAAATCTGGGTTCCTCCTGCAGACGAAGGCTCCTGTGTCTCCTTTTACTACGTCTGAAGGGTATGGAAGACTTGGGCGGTTCCCCCGCCGCCGAGACCCAGTAAGTGGGGTATGTCCGGTTCTTCAGTTCTACGCTGCCTGCTTTGCGGTGAAGAATGCGTGCTAGACACCTGTCTAACACTCCCATCAGTCATGCCAACGGATATCGACACTCTGCTGGACCCGGTAACGGCCAATGCTCTGTGTTGTCCCCAGAGGCTACCAATCCTGATGACGGCATTCATTGAGATCTCACAGATGCTTCCTGCTGCTGCTGAGGTACGAGATGGATCAACAGGCACACAGGTAACAACGGACGCGAACATTGCTGCGGCATCTTATGCTGAGGGCGATGCTTCTCATCTCTGTGCAGTTAATCTCCTACACGAGGTGTTCCAAATGTCACCAACATCGGTTGACGATATTTTGTCTACAGAAATAGATGATTTCATGTTTACACCAGACCCATACACTGACTTTGATTCGGCTCACAGTGTACCAGGGACGCAATGAATTTGGCCTTCATATTTTCAAAAACTTGGAACTCTTCCCAAAAATGAACTTTTTTTTGAAACTACATGGCAAATCAATCTGCTTACAGTAGAACTATTCTTATAAAACGAACTTCTTTGAAAAAACTTTGTCTAAAATTTCATTTACTTCCATGATATGAAATGGCTTTGATTTTTTGAAATACTTATCAAACATTTCGTCATATGTATATATTACTGTTTATTCATTCATGTTGCATTTATTTCCAATATATGCTTAGCATGAAAACATTGCTTTAAAATGTACAGTACCTATTGCATTCAACAGTTTATTTTTAAAGTTCTTTTAATATGCTTTTAGAAATGTTTTTAGCAATATGTGGTACTCAAATTTATGTTTAGCATTTAGTATTATCGTTCATACGAAAGTGGAGTGGGTGTTGTATTCCACTTTAGGTGTCCGTATATAGGTTTTCCTGAAACATGTCCTTATATAGGCACAGTTCGCATTGCCCTTATATAGGCATAGAATCCCAGTCCTTATTTAAGCATTAGCCGTGCACTCCAAATACAGGCATGGTCACCGACATCCGTCCACCCTAACGTCACAACGAGTTCTTAGAAACCAGACCCTTAAGCTCTTGGGAGTTTCCCTAGCACAGGATTATTGATTTCTCCAAGAACTCATCTATTATGCATGAACCGCTATACCTTAAGGGTTCATTCCTGACGTCTTCCTCTGTCCGACTTCACGTCAATGCTAACATTCCAAAGTACCTACTAGGTATAAATATACCTTCCCTTGCCCAAGCAAGTTAGAGGAGACCTCGACTTCAGAGGAGCCCGTATCCCAGCCTGACGCACTGAGAAGACGATGTCATCCCTGCTCGCAGAGAATCCAGCTTCCAGTGATCTGACTCCCTTCGCGGGGTGTTAGAGTTCGAGTCCGGAAAGAGATTCCCACCTCTCTCATTCACAAGGTATGGAGCTGACTAGAACCTAGAGGGACTCTTGGCATACTAGACTTAACATACTCTTAGTATACCATACTAGAGAATACTTCGCCTACTTCTTACCTTTCTCTACACCTAGGCTAGGTTAGGTACATTGGGGTAGAACTAGCTTAGAGACGCATCATATGAGTACTCGCATTTTTAGCTCATGTTATTTATGTATGTGAATATATGCTAAAAGATAATGCTAGCGCAGTATTATTTATTTCTACTGCTTACGCTGTACATTATATATCTTGCATACTGTCTTGTGATCATAACAGCGCATATCTATTACACGAGAAACAAGACTGTTCAATAAAACCTTTTTATTGAAACGCCCGTCTATTCTTTCTGTGTAACTCTGAGGAAACTAAGCATGCACGATTAGCTGAGTGAAACTGTTATCTATTGTTTCCACGATTCTGAGACGTGTTCTGATTCTAAAGGGAAACAAAGTAGTCATGTTTATGCGGTTCCCAGAAACTACTCCCTTCTTGTTTTCAAGGAGTTTCTAGTGGCCTCTGAGCTAGCTGGCACAAAGTAATTAAGTTTAATATACTCGATAGGGACATACCGACCTCAGTCCTATGTCAAGCCTATAGGGTACATTATTAGAATGCGCAGAGCCTATTAGGGAAATAGGAACTACACTACAGAGCAGACTTCATGCCTTGGCCTGGCTATGCCCTCCCATTGTGGTTTACTGGACTTCTGTTTTCTCCATGCTTTCCAACATATTGCAAATACACCTAAGTCCATTGCCAGGATTGGTGCGTTTTGGCTCCCGGCAGAACTACCTGAAGATAACAGAAAGCTTGTCGCACTTGTACTACTTCCTGCTAAGTGTCCGGAGGCATGTGTATGGGGCCGTGAGCACTCACCCTATATCAAAGACTGGAAATTAGATCTGGCATTCTGCCATGAGCAATTACATATATACTATTCTATGCTACCCCCATCTAGCAGACAGAGGAATATTTGTGGCCCCTTGCAAGATTACCTATTGACACACATGCTTGATCCGACACCATGAATTCACAGGCTCATGTGTTGCCCTTATGGATCCCTTTGACCCCTTATCATGTTCGGTGTATTTCCTCCCCCTTTCTTGTATTCTTTTTCAGTTATGCCAATGCTGAAATGAATTATTTATGGTTGTCACACTACTGGAATGAATTTCCTTTACTGTACATTGCCATTGTTCAACATACTATGTATAAATTGTGGTACAAGTGTACTCTAAATTCATGCAGCACCTGATTGATTCCTTGCTCCTGGTTGTATTTTATTTGGAGACAGTTATTTCTGTTGTTGAAACGGTTTACTGTTGAAAATAATATATAAATAAACTGAATAAAATAAAAACATTCAAGATCATGACACTAGTAGGCTATGTTATGTTATGTTACTGGGTATTTGTAAAGCGCACGGCTACTCTAAAGAGTGTCCCGGCAAAAAAAACCTTTTAACACAGCCCTGACTGCACCCGCCTTTACGACTCCGTTAGTGTTGGAAAAGCCAAGTTTTAAGACTTCTCCTGAAGCTGAGGAGATCCTGTATCTGTCTCAGAGAAGACGGTAGGCTGTTCCATAGTTTGGTGGCCACTACTTGAAAGGAGCGACCCCCCATGCGAGAACGATTGAACTTCAGCACGATCGACGGTTGGAGGGTTGAAGACCTCAATGTTCTGGACGGGGCATATTGCTGAATTCTGTTGCTAATGTAAGGGGCCCCTATGTTGTGAAAGGCCTTAAAGGCCAGCACCAGGGCTTTAAAGTCAACCCTTTTCCGCACCGGAAGCCAGTGCAGGGACTTTAGGCTATCGGAACCCTACCCGTACAATAATATTGAACGGAGGACTCCCCCCCCATCCCTTCGAGTGCAACGTGAAACCAGGAAGGGGTGCCCCTTATCTCCCGTGCTTTTTGCCCTAAACATTGTACCGTTAGCCACCTACCTCAGAGGAGGTGGGAAGACAGCGTTTACAGTTTGGGAGGGAGGAGCATAAGGTGATGTTGTTCGTAGATGACATACTACTCATACTTACTGAACGCAAGACTTCCCTGGTTCACTTGCAAAACCAAAAAGAACTCTTTGAAAATGTAGCGGGCTTCACGGTCAACCCATCGAAATGTGAAATCCTCAACCTCAATCTTTCATCAGCCACAGTTACTGAAGCGAAGAAACACATACACTTCAATTGGAGATCCATATATATCACTGGCCTGGGTGTTAAAATCACCCCAACAATAGCAGGCGTGTACGCTAGTAATACAATACCCCTATTGAGGGACATACAAAGAGACTTTAGGAGATGGGGTACTCTCCCAGTCTCATGGCTCGGATGAATTAACGCTAGTAAAATGAATGCCCTCCCCAGACTCCTGTCATGTTTCAAGAACTTCCCAAAGACCCTTGTCAACCCCCTGAAAAGATCCTTTTCAGCTCCCTCAAAAGTGTATTTCTGAAATATACATGGGGCAATGGAGATCAAGGGTGGCTTACAGGGTACTATGTCGTCCAAAAGAAAAGGGAGGCTTAGTCTTACCAGATATACGCACATACTATGATGCATTCCAACTCCAACTACTGACAGATTGGGGCGCCTGAGAATCTGAAAAACCTGGCTGCAGGTGGACAGGGCTGTGGCGGGCCCGTACCTTTGGGATCTGATCTGCGATCTAAACTAGAAAGAAACCCCAATGTTTACTTGAGCACTACAACAGACACTACGCAGAGGGTCTGGGATGACACCAACTAAAAGCTGACTTCAACTACAAACCCTTCCCCCAGACGCCCCTCCATTTCAACCCATTTTTCACACTGGCTTACACTCCGTAACAATCCATGGAGTGGCGTAGAGGCGACTGCCTCATAGTGAGCAATTTATTCAATACACGGATCATGAAATCCTCTGAGGACTGTAAGCAGCACTACCATTTGGAAGAAACAGAGAGGCTACAGTATGCTCAGATTAGGCACTGGGTGCTGCATCCAACCATCCAAGAGGTGATCTCCAGGGAACTGACACCCATGGAGAAGTTCCTCAGAGTGGCTATGGGCACAAGTTTCTACCACATATAAAATACTCCTAGAGTAAACACTATCACACACACCCCTGGGCTGACAGGTGGGCTGGGATACTGGGGGAGTCACCTTCAGATTAACGGTGGTTACACTTGTTGCGAGATCTAAATAAATTGACGCATAGAGCGCTGGGCAAAGAAGAGCGCTACAAAGTACTATTCGACAGGTGCATGTAGCCAGTGAGACTCCACAGGTACTACCCTGCTACTAGCTCGCTGTGTTGGAGAGAGTGTGGCAGCATAGAGGACTTACTGCACATCAGTGGGCATGCCTCAAAACTCACACTTTTTGGGGCGAGGTCCTGGCTGGTCGTCGGAAAATGCTGGGATATCCTATTCCAGGAACACCGGCCTATATCCTATTTGGGGTGTCTGCAAGAAACTTACTATACCAAAGCAAAGGGGACAAAATAATCATTTGGAACTCTCTGGCGGCAGTGAAAATGACTATCGCAGCTGCCTGGAAAAAGAAAGAACCCCCAGATATCAACCAATGGCATCCATGACTCTGGACACACATGGGCATGGAGAAATTATCTTGCCGTCTCACCCATGACACTGTCTGTGAGGCCACTTGGGAGCCACTGTTGACTTATCGCTTGGAAGGGATCCCAACTGGATCTTTATCGCCACGGATGAAAGCATTGAATCTGTTCTGATTTTTGCTCCCCCAAAAGCGAGATACACATTAGCCCCATATGAGATGCTTTGTCAAAGAGAAATTCTCTCATCCTAACCGGGTCACAGTTCACTAATGCCCCTTATAGACTGTGCCTGGAGTTGGGGGCTGGTGGGGAGGGGAGAAAACGCGAGGAGTAGGTTTAACCCCACCAATATTCAGAAATGTGAAATTTGACAAGAGTGGTGGGATCTGTAAGGTTTTTTTTGGTTTAATCAAAGGGTCCATTTCTTCCACCTCCAGACGGCTGGATATAATTGCTTGCACTAAAATCAATACAAATGTTCTTGTCTAAACAAAAAAAAACAAGTTCTGGAATTTTCTATTGCAAGCATGTATTTGTAAGTTATGCCAAAAATGGAAAGTTTACTTGCATAACCTAAATTATTTTCTAAATTTAGCTGTGAGACTCCTACTTCGGTTCCCAATGATGTCACAGTTGGCTGCAAGCACAGGACATATATGTGCCCCAATTTTAATAAGTGCAAAATAATGTTTTTAGGCTGTTGATTTCAGAACGACTAGTAGACAATCTATATCAGCAGTGGCGGTCCTGCGACACTCAGGTAGGGGCGTGGCTGTCAGAGGTGCAGAAGGTGTTGTGGCACCGGGCCTAGAGGTCTGCGACCTGCTGAATATTCCTGTATTTAACTCCTATCAAGCAGTAAGGGGAACATTTTCCGAGCTCACCCTCTCCAACTTCTACACCTTTCTGAGATGAGTTACTGACAAGCCCCCACTGGCCTAGAGATGTAAGTTTTCCTGAGCAATATGATCACACTCTTTTTGCACTATCAGAGGATTTCACGAACGTAGCATACATTACACTTTACTCCTGTTACCGCCACACCACAGGCAGTCAGGTTTTTGAACATTTTAACGTTTGTGCCCCGTCTCGACGATGAAAAATATCGGCCACGTTTTAAGATGATGGTGAACTGGGCGCCTCTGTACACTGGACTCCTTCCTAGATGGCATACTTCAGTACAGGTTTCCTTATGCAGCCTCCCCTTGTAGTGAGGCTTGCGGGGTAAGGACGAGGCGGACAACGCGTTATGTTAATTATTTATTCACTCTCGGGAGAGAGCGCCGGAAACCACCTTCATTGATATCGCGGCTCCGTCACCTCCTGCCGGATATCCTGTCACGCTCCCAGCCTTCCCTGCCACACGTGACCAGGAGACTAGTGCGCGACTCTACATATCTTCCCCCTTTACAATAACACAACATAACTGTAAATAACGTTCAGAGACATGTACAAGAACCAGGAGAGCTATGTCTCCATTTCATACTCCAGATATTTTTTTGGCAGCCTCACAGCTCTGCCTATGCGTGTGTGTCTTAAGGGGGTGCCAGTCTTACTGTTTCTGCTGCCACTTGAAGGGGCATCACCCGGTGACTCTTGTGTGTGACTCTCCCTTTCCAAACTCCACCCCCTTGGTTATCCTGCTGTACCTGTGGCCTTGAGTCTTCAAAGCTCTCCTGGGTGTCCATAACACTCATGTCCTCTACCAGGATGTCCCTGGTGTCTCTGCCAGGTTCCTCTGTTCCTGCCGTCTGCTCCTCATTACTTCCTGGTTGCGTTGCTTCTGTCTTGGCCCATTTCAATATCCTGTTGCATCTGGACATTCTGTCTTTGGACCATATCTTCCCATCGCTCAACAGGGCGGATCTAGTATACACCTCTCGCACTTGCAAGGGCGTACTGAATCTGCTCTCGCCTTTCCTTCTTAATTGAGCAAGTTTTACTCTGACCCATTCCCCTCTTTCCAGTGCCGTTTCTTTTACATTGTGTCGCCTGTTGTTGTGATCAGTGTAGATCCTTTGTGCCCTCTCTAGGTTGCTTCGCACCACTGCTGGGGACCATTTGCTCTGTACAGTCCGTTTTTTCCACGCCACATTGTCTTTGGTAAATGGGTTCCGCCCTCTCAATATCTTAAAGGGGCTGTATCCTGTCTTGGTGGGA
Source organism: Calotriton arnoldi (assembly GCA_963921515.1). NCBI lineage: Eukaryota > Metazoa > Chordata > Amphibia > Caudata > Salamandridae > Calotriton > Calotriton arnoldi. The sequence goes on along the minus strand of CAWUFW010000697.1, from coordinate 235,832 downwards.
GTGATGCGGTACGCCCAAACCGTGCATCTGAGTTCAACCTCCCAATTTTTTCCTGCACTAATGGCTGCTTGTACTGATCCCATTATCACCCTGTTGAACCGTTCGGCTAGCCCGTTCCCGGCCGGGTGATAAACCGGGGTGTGTTTAGTCTGTATACCATTCCGCTCCATGAATGCCTTCCATTTATCTGACGTGAACTGGGGTCCATTGTCGCAGGTTATAATCCTGGGGATTCCTTCCCTCAAAAATGTGGAGGTGAGAAATGCCAGCACGGTGTCTGTGTCCACTGTATCGCACACTTCTATTTCAGGCCATTTGGAATACCGGTCCACCAGCACTATGACATACTTAGGTTCGCTTAGGGCGTCTAGGATAGGGCCTAAGATATCCACCGCTACTTCTTCCCATGGATTGGCAGGATTGTGAAACTTCCCCAATGGCGGTCGCAGTGTGGTCTGTGACTTGTCCGCGTTGCTGCACTGCACGCATTCCCTGACATGCCTCTCTACTTGGGAGTCCATCGCGGGCCACCAGTAAGCCTGTTTGACTCTCTGCTTTGTCTTCACGATGCCTAGATGCCCTTCATGTAGGATCGTCAGTAATTTCTTTACCAGTTGTTCCGGAGGTACTACCTTGTCTCCCCGAAGGAGGAACACATTCCTTTCCCCTACCGACAGCTCTTCCCTGACTTCGTAGAACCTGCGCTGGTCTGCGTCTAAGCGTTTCTTTTCTGGCCATCCTGTGATGATGAACCCTTTCACTGCTGTGAGGCATGCGTCGTTCTCATATGCCAATTTCCATTCCTGCGCACTTATAACTGCTTCCTGATCTTCCGCAAAGGCTATGGTGTAGTCATCCTCCTCAGTCTGTGGGGGTGGCGTTTCCATTGCGGCTGCTCTGCTGAGGTAGTCAGCCACTCGGTTCTTGGCTCCCGGGATGTACTCGACGTCGTACACATAGTCCAGCAACCTTAAGGTCATTTTTGCTATGCGCGGCGTGGCACTAGCATGTCCACTGGATGTGAGCACCTTGACCATTGGCTTGTGATCTGTCTTGAGCACAAATCTGGAGCCCCGCAGGAATTGGCGGAACCGTTACATCGCCCAGATAGCAGCTAGCATTTCTTTTTCTACTACGCTGAACTTTTCTTCATTAGGAGCCAGAGATCGGGACGCGAAGCTGACCGTCGTCATTTCTCCTTCCTCTGACTGTTGCATCAGGACTGCTCCCAATCCTCTGTCGCTTGCGTCCGTGGTGAGGATTGATAAGGCCTTTTGGTCAAAGCCATGGAGGGGGACCGCCTTGCAGATGTCGTCCTTGATTACGCCGAATTCTTCCTGGGATGCCTCCGTCCACTCAAAGGATGTTTTTTCCTTTAGTAGCTGACGCATACTGTGCGTTTTGGTGGCAAAGTGAGGAACGAACTTGCTATAGAACTCTGCCATACCTAGGAAGGAGCGGACGTCGTCTTTGCATCTGGGTGTTGGTGCGTCCTTGATAGCTTTCACGTTGGCCCACTTCGGCGCAATACCTCTGTCACTTATTTCATGACCCAGATATGTCACTGAAGTTACTCCAAACCTGCACTTGTCCCATTCTGCTGTAAGACCATTTTGCGCTAGGATTCGTAGCACCTTCGTGAGCTTGGCATCATAGTCTGACTTAGTTCTTCCCATGATCAGGATGTCATCCTGGAAATACTGCACCCCTTCCGTGTCTTTAAAAAGTCTGTGCATTAGTTTTTGGAACACCGCTGCGGCGGCTGCCAGCCCAAACGGCATTCGTCGGAATTGGTAGCATCCGAACGGTGTGATGAACGAGGTCAGTTTCTTGCACGTCGGGTGAAGTGCTATCTGATGGTATGCCGAGGTCAGATCTATTGTCGAGAACCATTGGATGCCTTTTGTCTGCGCCAGCATTTCGTTTATTTTGGGCAATGGGAACTTGTCTACTATAATGTTCTTATTAAGCTCACGCAAGTCAATGCACAATCGCACCTTGCCATTGGGTTTCCTGACCACGACCAGGGGAGCTAGCCACTCCGCACTTTCAATGGGCTCTATCACTCCATTATCTTCCAGACGTTGTAACTCTTGTTGCACAGCCTCTCTACTATTGAACGGAATGTTCCGCACCTTGTGACTCACTGGATTCGCGCCCTCTTTGAGGCATATCTTATGGGAGAACTTCGTCAATCTGCCAATGGTGCCTCCAAAAACTGTCGGGAAGTCTGCTTTCCACTTGTTGGCTTCGTACGTGCGTCCCTGACCTGTCATCAGTACTTGCGTCGGGCCTGGGTTAAGTTGGATACCTAGTTCTCCTTGGTCTACCCATCCCAGCACCGAGGGTCCCTTTTCTGCCACATACAGCTTCCCTTCTGCCTTGCGGCCTTTGAACTCGAATCGTAGGGGGCGAAATCCCACCATGGGTATGGGTTCCCCAGTGAAGGTGACTGGATGGATGTCTGGGGAGAGAAGGTGTGTGCCTATGACCTGTGCGAAATCTCGGTCCCACAGACTGCGCTGTATGATGGTGTATGGTGAGCCGGAATCTGCTACCATGGAGACTTGGATCCCTCCTATGGAAAGTTCACACAACGGTTTGCGTGTCCTGGAGCAGACGATACCTAAGATTTGATCTTCTATACACAACACTGTGTCTTCGTCCTCTTCCCCTTCTTCTTCTTCTGGTTCCGTGTCGTGTCACATACTTCACTGTCGTTTTCCGAGGCTTACGTCTACATACTTTCTCGAAGTGCCCCATTATTCCGCAATATAGGCATTTGGCCCTGAAGGCTGGGCATCGTTTGTCATTGGCCGCATGTGCCGGGCTCCCACACCTGTAGCAACTGTGCTTGTCCGTTCCTTGGGCCGTCGGGTGTCCCGCCGGTTTGGCTGTGTTCTTCCTCTGTCGTCTATAGCTCTCTGTAGCTTGCGGTTTCCGTTCTTGGGAAGGAGCCTCCATGACTTTGCCCACCAGGGGTCTGCTGGCATTATCCCTCTTTGCCGCTTCTGCGCACCTCTTGGAGAGTTCTGCCTTCTTGACCATGGCCACTATCTCTTTGAGGGGAGCGTCGCCACTGACCCATAATTTCTCTTGTATGGACGTGTTTACCGTGTGCATGATGATTTGGTCGCGTATGAAGTCATCATGAAGGCCTCCAAACTTGCAGGTGATCGCCAAACTCTTTAATGCGGCTACATAGTCATCTACTGACTCCCCTGTCATCTGCTTCCTTTGGAAGAAGTTGAACCGGTCTATTGCAGTGCATACCACTGGCTGATAGTGGTTATCCAGGTCGTCTATAGCGTGTTGAAACACGTCTACATCGTCCGGAGGTCGGGTCTTTTTCACCATGTGCCTATATACTCGTATGCCTTCCGGACCCAGATTGTGCAGTAGGATCTTCTTTTTCCTCGTACTCGGGAAAACGTTGTCCCCTTCATCCTCCAATGCCGACAGGTAGTTGAGGAAGTATTCCTTCCAGTCTTCCCATTTCATGGCCGGTTCCCCCGGCTTCGGAAGGAAGGGTACCGGGTTCGTGAGGGAGAATGTCTGGGCACACATCGTGACTTGTCTCCCCGGGGGTGCGTCGTCTGTCCTGGGTGTAGGGCTACCTGGAGCGCTCTGTTCCTGCTGGCCTGTCACCCCTGCTTGGGACGTGGGATCCACTCCCGTGTGGCCTGTTCCTTGGTGCGCCAGGATCGAGAACTTGGTGGCTGCTTTGCTTGCCCCTCGTGCTAGGGCGTGGATGGTGCAGGGCTCCTACTCTAACTGCAGCGTGTTCAGGGTACGTCTCTCTGGGTGCCTGTGATGCTTGGACTCCGTGAATGAGGCGCCCTGTAGGTCCTGTGCATGTACGCTTGGTGCAGCGCCCTCACTTGGCAAGATCACGGTATGTCCAGCTGGGCCCTTGATGCTGTGTGTGTGGCTGTGCAGTGCTTTTTGGGGCTTTTCTGGCCTTGCTCTGGTGGGAGAGGGGCGTCTCCTACCTCCACGTGCTGCACGCCTATCTGGATCCACGCTGGGCTTGTTTCTGGGCCGCCCTGTTGCTCGCGGGAGCCCCTCTGCCGTCCTGCAGTGATATCGGGCGCCCCGCTGTGCAGCTAACGAGTGGCGGTTCCGCTGCCGCGCTCTCTGTCCCCCGCAGCGTCTCGGCGCGATGGTCGATGCGCCGGTGTTTTTTTTTTTTGTTTTTTGTCGTCGTGTCCGCCTCCCCAGCCTCGTCGCCAATTTGTAGTGAGGCTTGCGGGGTTATGTTAATTATTTATTCACTCTCGGGAGAGAGCGCCGGGAAACCACCTTCATTGATATCGCGGCTCCGTCACCTCCTGCCGGATATCCTGTCACGCTCCCAGCCTTCCCTGCCACACGTGACCAGGAGACTAGTGCGCGACTCTACACCCCTGTCTGCAACATTCAAAATAGACCCTGAAGCGAGCAGGTGGGACGACCCGGGCGGATCGAAGATTCTGAAGGAAGGTAGAAGCACAACCTGGGAAACTACAGAGCAAGCAACATTGCAGACCGTGGTGGGAGAAATCTAGATAGCACCACCTGTGACCCTGCCCTGCTGTGGCCCTAGTGAGGGCTGCCTGTGCCTGTTCTTCTTTGCTGTCTCAAGGTGACCATGCCTGTGCCCCTCCTCGCCTCCTGTGATGCCCATAGGTCAGCAGTAGTTGATTCTTGTCTCGAGCAGGGGCGTGGCTACCAATGGTGGTGCAGTGGTGCCAGTGCCCAGAGGGGCCCATTGAATCCTGAAAATTGCTATATTTTACTACCCCCAACAACAACCAGTGGGTTCGGTCCCCTTGCTTGCACCAGAGCCCGCGGTTTCCTTGCTACGCTTCTGGTCTTGTGGTGGCCGTAGTTTAACAAGTGTGTGTTTCTTCGGTCTGACTGGGCTCCTAGGTGGGCGCGCTTCGTTGCCCTGGTGCAGCCATGTTGCTATAAGCCCGCCTGTCAGTCTGACGGTCTAAGAACGTCTCTAGACGTTCATGCTGCACGTGCTGATACTGTGGGTGTGAAACTCTCTCATCTGTTAGTTGTACGTCAGTGATCCTACCTTTGCATGCCTGTGAGTCTTCCACTGCATGCCCATGACTTTGCCACTGGTACCCAAGGATACATACACTGTTTTGCCCTTGCTGCGCGTGCCTATGCCAGTCTGCCCCTACATGAGCCTCTAGGCACCCGTGCCTTACGTGTGCATGGTTGTTGTCTCCAAAGATAGGCATGTGCGTGCCTCAAAGGCCAGTGCCTTTGACCCTCGCTGTGCACACCCTTGAGTGTCCACTCCTATGTCCTTAACTTCGCGTGCATTGGTCCCTGCATGTGTGCACCCAGTGCCCGTGCATTTTGTCTGGAGTGCGCACGCCGATCGCACTGGGTGCGCGTGACAGCGCCGTCAGCGGCGCACGCCTGTGCAGCTGCCGGGGAGTCTGGTGTCAGAGACCGGGAGCAGAGGAAGCAGCCAGTAGCCCGGCCAGGGAGGGCTCTTACTGTGACATGGCGCCACTCCCTCCGCCAGGCAGAGGGTGAACGGGCCGCCTCCTCTGTATAATCAGAGCAGGGGGAGGCGAGAAAGGGACAGGGAGGAAGAGCTAGACTGCAGCACCGTGGGCCTGCGGTGCCGAGCGGGGCTTCAGACTGACTGAACTGGCCCTACCCCCTCCGGGAGACAGCCCTGCGCCCGCCGAGACACCCCCATGCGGCCAGTGTGGTAATCCGGACCCGCGCCCTTCGATAGCAGCCCTGCACCCACTGTAGACCCCCTTGCAGCCACGCAGAGCACCCCACGAGAGCACCACAGCACCCTCTGAGGCAGCCCCGCAGCCAGCTGGAGGCAGCCGGGCTCCCAGCCCTGCACTCCGAGGGAGAAATACCTTCATTCGGTGGGAGGCAGCCCCGCTCCCACCGAGGCAGCCCTGAAGCCAGTGTCGCAGGTCAGACAGATCGACACCTATTGGGTGACAGACGTGCACCCACTGGGAGAGAATCCCGCGCCCCTGGTACAGGCCTGCAGCCTGGGGGAGGCAGTGCGGTGTCCTCCGAGAGCAGCCCTTTCACCCGGTGACGGCAGCCCCGTGAGAGAAAGCAGCCCTCCGCCGACCGAGTCCTGAAGGCAGTGTGGCCAGTCAGCCTCGTACCTAGAGAGACCAGCACCTTCTTGGAGACACACATGGATCCGTTGGGAGACAGACGTGCACCAGCCCACCGAGAGAGACGTCCCTTCACCCAGTGAGAGAGAGCCTGCCCCCAACGAGACCCGGCCTGAAGCTCTGGATTTCACCCTGCGCACAAACGCGGAGCCTCCTTTCTGGATAAAATGGTGATTTTGCAAGACCTGGCTTGAAGGAAAGAAAGCCAGCTGCCAGCTCGACCATTCCTACCTAGGTCCTGACATATTCTGAAGGGCCGGGCCCAGCTACTTGTGGTTTTGGCACGTTTTTTTTTTTTTTGCCTCCTGGGAGTGAAATATAACCGCGGTTCCGGGAAATTGGATACAAATATTCAGTGAAGGGGATTCAGAATGAAAAGGGGAATTTAACCGGGAGAGGAAATACAAATCGTATACGGAGCACGGGCCAAAGCAGAGAGGAGCCTGGCGCACGTGAAACAACCTGGGGCGTGAGTGTGCAAAGCACTGAGTGTGCAAGGCAGAGCTTGATTGTGCGAGGCATAGGGGTGCGTTGAGCAAAGTGTCACTGTGTTAAGCAGAGTGGGTGCATACGCAAGGTGTGAGTAGCTAGGACAAGTACTGTATTATAAATATGCACGACGGCGAATGTGAGAGGCTAAGGCAGTGCAAGGCACAGTGTGAGAGTTCACCGCAGAGCTTGACATACTACGCGCGTGTGGAGAGTGGAGTGCTGGTTTGTAAAGCATAGTGTGAGAAGTAGAGCGGAGAAAGTGACTGGGCAAGTCCGCGTTTGAGGTGTAAGGTAGGGAACGTGCAATACACCTTGCGATTGTGTGCGACAGTGCGCAGTAGGGAGTGTTCAAGCAAACTCGGTGTTTCTGGCAACGCTTGAGTGCAAGGTAAATAGAGAGCGTGGGCGCAAGGGAGTGTTTGTGGGAAGCAGCGTCCGTCCTTTTAGGCATGAGCGTGCACGTGTCCTGCTTTTGCACTGGCTAGAGGTAGCGCAGGGATACGATCAACATTGTGAGCTGACCCTTTTGTAGGAAGTAAACATCGTGAGCGTGCAAAGTGTGCGTGTGTACCGAAGGGGACTGGCTGGAGACACAGGGTGAACATGGGAGGGCTTGTGTGCAGGTGAGTGTAAGGGTCTGTGCAGTTTAGGGGTACAGTGTGGAAGCACAAGGATTTATGTACAGGTGAGTGTAGGCCTATGAAAGTGGTTTGCGGGTTGAGTGCACGTGGCGTCGTGTATAGGTGGCATTTTGCGTGTAAGTTGTAGTGTGTACATGGGAACAGGCGTTGACACGGCTGTGTGAAGGTATAGCGCGGTAGGAAGCAAATGAGTGCAACTTAGTGTGCGAATTGTTGTGCAAGGGAGAGTTTGCAGGAGTTGGTGTGAAGAGGGGTACCAGTGAGTGGCTAGGTACGTGCAGGGGAGATACAGGCCACTGCTGTGTAGTTCGTAGTGTGCAGGTTGGGTGCTGTTAGTGTATTTCCTAGCTTGAGGCTGGGTGTAGGTGTATATATGCTGGTGCGCAGCCAAGACGCGGGGTGTTTGTGACAGTGGTGTCAGTGTGTGTGGATAGTGGCGTGCCTGTGACTGGCTGCACGTGTGCAGGCGATAGGCAGTGCGCTTTGCGTGTGTGCAGGCTAGAGACGGATGTCAGTGTGTGGCTAGCGGTGAGCAGGTAGGTGTGCCTCCCCCACCCTCCAAGGAACACACATCCGACACATCTAGGCTGCTGCTGCTGGAGAGGGAGGAGAGACCATGGGACCGCCCGCCTTGCACCTTTCCATACACTCGGCTCCTGGGCACCCTACGGCCACATCACAGGCGGAGGTCTAGGGTGGAAGGAAAGGCAGACACGACCAGCAGAGGAAGCCCCGCCGCCTCACGAGGAGCAGCTGCAGCGGTGCAGTCCTTCCTGGAGCAATGATGGGGGACACTTCCGGCCTGTCCTGAGTGCCCAGAGCCAGGTAAGACTGACTCTGCCTGGGCCGTGTGGGGGCTGCGCGTGTGTGTGTGGGGGGGTGCGGGGGGTGCTGAAGGGAAGATGGCTGTCTGTTCTCAGGTGAGTTCCAGCAGTTTTTCATGTCACGTGTTGTGTTTGAGTTCTGATGCGCCGGAAGCGTTAGCTTTGAGAGGGGGTTCTGCTCTGTTATTGTAACAAGGATCTCAACCCCCTTGCTGTAATTGTTCCCACTCATGTGTGGACACAAAAACTGGTGCCCCCCCCCATTATAGCCCGTGGACAGGGGGTGCTATATCCTGCCTGGTTTACTTACCCCACCTCGCTGATATGGGGGCGGGGCACTTGTTTCTAGCCATTCTCCAATGACAAAGGAGGGGCACTGGTCAGCCGCCGCGCCGTGCCAGGTACAGGAATGTGTGCCCAGCGACTGCCCAGCGTTCAGACCCTCCTGGAATTTGTACCCACCTCATCTCGCCCAGTGACATGTCCACCTGCCGGACCTCATATCTATAGGAATGTGTCGCACCGGTGGCACTTGCTACGTCGAGGAATGTAAGACTAAGCTGGCATGGATGCGTGCCCACTTCTCAGCCTTGCCATGTACACGACTGAGTGGCTGCCACACAGCTGTGCCGCAGTCTTGAATGTGTGCTCTTCTCTCATTGCAGCCATTTGGCGAAATGGGGGGGCGGGGGGGCTCCCTGCTCTGCTTGTGATGTGTGACCGCCTTTTAAAACAGCCACGTGTAAGTAGGACTGTCGCCCACCTCTCATCTCTGCCAGAAATCTATGCACATCTCTCAGTCCTGCCATGTTGTTGAAATTGAATGTGTGCCTACATCTGTTCTCTGCCAGAGATGGGTGCCCACCTCACATCTCTGCCAGGTATGCGTTTCCAGCCATCATGCCTGGCATGGATGTTTGCCACCCTCTCATTCCTGCCGTGTAATGAAATACTAAAGTGTCCCCTTCTCTTATCTCTGCCAGCTCGACCATCCCTACCTAGGTCCTAACGTGGTGGCTACATTTTCTGTCTGTGGAGGCAGGGCGAGGGCTCCGGGTCAGGGATACTTTATTCTGGTTGGGAAATTACCCAGATACACCCATTTATTCTTTAACATTCTGTAAAAAGTGAATAGAGAGAGCCTCTTTACGGCACCAGATTCCACGGGCTCCCAGAAATCTGTGCCCTGCCAGGATTGGCACGTGGCAGCTGTACTAGAGCTACATGGCACAGAACATGGTGCCTTGGCCATAGCGCCAGCCACTCCAAATCTGGGTGCCAGCAGCCAGCTTCCGTGAATCTCGGACCTGTTTCTCTGGAAGCCCAGTGCATCCAAGGGTTGGTAGTTTGTGAGCCTTCTTTCCTGGTGCCATCATTATTGACGCTCTGGTCCTCGTAAGCCAGTCGAAGGTTAACATTCAATACCCTGTCAAAGTTTTCAGTGACGGTCACTGTGAAAGTTAATAGTCACACATCCTGTGACAGGTTATAGTGAGACAATGTAACGAGGTTCTCCCACGTGCCCCGTGACTGTTAGCAATTATACACCCTGTGAAGTTTGTTCCCACACATCCTTTGAAAGTTTGTAGTCACACACCTAGTGAAAGTGCACGGTCACACCATCTGTGACAGTTTGTAGGTTTGGAGTCCACATCTTATGAAAAATTGTAGTCGCACACCCCGTGAAAGTTTATAGTCACTTTGTAGTCACAGGTCTTGTGCAAGCTTTGCCTCACACATCCTTCTAAGTTAGTTCCCGCGCACCTAGTGAAAGTTTGTAGACACCACATGTGAAGATTTGTAGTCAGACATCCTAAGAAAAAATGTAGTCACATATCTTGTGACAGTTTATAGTCACAGACCCCGTTGTTTGTAGTCACCTATCCTGTACAAGTTTCACCTCACACACCCTGCTAAGTATGTTCCTGCGCACCGTGTGAAAGTTTGAGGCACACCGTTTAACGTTTGTACAGATCATACCCTGAGAAAATAGCTGCGCATCCTGTGAAAGTTTGTGGTGACATACCCTTTGAAAGGTTGTTTCTATCACATGCTGTGAAAGCATTTACTAACATACCCTGTTAAGTGTGCTGCCACTTACCCAGTGACAATTAGAAGTCGCACCCCCGGTAAATAATTTTCTAACACTTTATTTGAAAGCATGCAGAGTCACACAACTTATAAAGATGGTTCCCATTCAACCAATGACAGCTTGAAAGTTTGCTCTCACATTATCACATAAACCTTGTGAAAGTTTAGACTCACAACCCTTGTGACAGTTAAGCCATACAAACTGTAAAGTTTGTTTCTGCATGCCATGTGAAAGTTTGTAGTCTTACTTTTTTAGGTTGATCCTGCATATCCTGTGAATGTGTGGTCACTCCCCTTGGGACTGTCTGTAGTCACACAAACCCTAATGTTTGTTCCCACACACATGGTGAAAGTCTGTAGTCACGCAAACCCTAATGTTTGGTGCCACGCACCCTGTGAAAGTCTGTAGTCACGCAAACCCTAATGTTTGTTCCCGCACACCCTGTGAAAGTCTGTAGTTACGCAAACCCTAATGTTTGGTGCCACGCACCCTGTGAAAGTCTGTAGTCACGCAAACCCTAATGTTTGTTCCCGCACACCCTGTGAAAGTCTGTAGTTACGCAAACCCTAATGTTTGTTCCCGCACACCCTGTGAAAGTCTGTAGTTACGAAAAGCCTTGTTTGTTCCTGCACACCATATGAAAGTGTATGTAGTCACACAAACCCTAATGTTTGTTCCCGCACACCATATGAAAGTCTGTAGTCACACAAACCCTAATGTTTGTTCCCACACACCATATGAAAGTCTTTATGTAGTTACACAAACCCTAATGTTTGTTCCTGCACACCATGTAAAAGTATGTAGCCACACAAACCCTAAGATTTGTTCCCGCACACCCTGTGAAAGTCTGTAGTCACACAAACCCTGTTTGTTCCTGCACACCATGTAAAAGTATGTAGCCACACAAACCCTAAGATTTGTTCCCGCACACCCTGTGAAAGTCTGTAGTCACACAAACCCTAATGTTTTTTTCCACACACTATGAAAGTCTGTACTCTCACCTTGCAAGGTTGTTCCTGAATCGCCTATGGACGCGTGGTCACTCCCCTAGGGACTGTCAGTAGTCTCACACCCTGTGAAAGTTTGTAGTCACACAAACCCTAATGTTTGTTCTCGCACAGCATGTGAAATTATGCAGTCACGCGCCCCAGGTTTGTTCTTTCGTACTATGTGAGAGTGTGTAGCCACGCACCGAGTGAGAGTCAATTGTCCAGTCCCCGTGAAAGGGGAGTTGTGAGTTTGTGATCCCACAACATTGGAAGTGGTATCCCACACATCCTGTGAATATTTTTACTCACACATCCTGCGAAAGTTTGTAGCCACACCCCCTCTGAAAGTGTGTGGCCGCATACCCAACGGCGCAGTGTGAAAGTAAATAGTCACCTACCCTGTATAGTTTCTTCCCACACACCTGGTGACAGTTTGTAGACTCACACCCTGACAGCTTGTCGTCGCACTTCCTGAGAATTTCTTGTGGAAGCCTGTCGCCAACCACGCCATGTACGATTTTTCTTATTTACATTGTTTACACGAAATAGCGTCTTTTTTCTAGAGAACTACACAAAGTGGCAAATGAAACACATTTCAAGTGTAACAATTTGAAGCATCCGGAAGCAGAAAGCCTTGACATTATCTTGTAACCACTGCTTTTCTGTTTCTAGAGAAAGTATACAAAGAATTCCACCCCAAAAACCAGTGTGTTCGGTTTCTTCCTCGCCCACAGATCAGCAGCACCTTAACACCTCCACACAAGTAGATTGCACATCCTCCGGGGTGATCCGGACACCTGGTGTGAGGGTACCCAGCCTGCCACCCGGGGCTTGTCTGGCATGCTGTCACATACCGGAAATGACCAAAGCGCGCCCCCGCTCTGAGAGCTGCTGGGTACGAGTATACGTGCACCAGTCAACGAGGAGAATTTATTAACTCTGTGCAGAGTTCTACATAAAAAAAATAGTGTCCATCCATTCTACGTGGCGATGCTACTCCCTGTCGTCTGACGTCCCGATTACTCACCCTGCTTGTCCTGTGAGATTCTTAGGCCGTGTGATATTCTCACCCCTCACATCCGCTGGTTATGGGATATTCTCATTTAAAAAAAACTGCTGACCCTGTAATATTCCTATCTCTCAAAGAGCTGGCCGTGTGATATTCTCACCCCTCACATCTGCTGGTTATTAGATATTCTTATCTGTCACTCCGTTGGCCCAGTAATATTGTAATCTCTCATAGTTGGCCGTGTGATAGTCACATCACTGACAGAGTTGGCCGTGTGATGATATCTACCCTCATTCTCATCTCTCACCCCCCTGGCCCACTAATATTCTAATCTTATAGCTGGACGTGCGGTATTCATATCACTGACAGTGTTGGACGTGTGATAATCTCAACCCTCACACTGCTGGCTGTATTAGTCCTCTCATTCCTGGTCATGTGATATATGTAATCGCTCACGCTGCTGGTCGTCAAATATTTTCCCCTCTCACACTGCTGGCCCAGTGATATTGCTATCCGTTACACTGCTGGTCATGTGATATGTCTTTTCTGACTGCTGTTCCTGCAGTACTCACATCCCGCACACTGTTGGTTCTGTGACATTGCCACCCTCTCACAGATGAGCGTGCGATATTCCCCTCCCTTACAATGCAGGTCGTGTGATAACCTCATCCTGCACACTGTTGCTAATGTGTTATTCTCATCTCTCACATGGCTGGTCCCGCGACATTCTTATCCCTCACACTGCTTGTCCTTGATATGATCACTCTCGCAGCTGGCTGGCTGGCTGATATTCTCAACCTATATTAACAACTAAAGAGAGAGGGAAAGTTCACTCTTCGTCCCCCTGACGAAACTACTAACTAACAACAAAGAGCGAAGAAAATCTCTACGATAACACGAGGAGAAACCTCTTTCTTTAAAAGAACCCTCACTCACCAACCTAGTTGGTGACATGCTTCATCATTGGGTTCCCACCAGAGGACCGAGTGTCCCCCGGTGTGCTACGACGCCTGGAATTCCAGCGGAGCAGGTTTATTGGAAGGGTAGTGAAAGTGTGCAGGATGTGCAAATTAAAAGAACACTGGTTGCTTCCCAAAACAATTTTTAATGGTGGAGAACCAGTGGTCGATTAAAACTAGTGAGACGGACCCGAGCTGGCTAATTAAGTAAACCAGGAGAGTCCGATTTAAAAGTGAAACTTGGTCAACATGTTTCTGCTTATATATGCACCATTAGCTAAGCATTCTTCAGGACCTAACAACCCATGGCGGTATACGCACGCTAAGGCGTATCCTAACCTATGGGGAGTGTGCGTAAGGCAAAACTCACGGTTTTACCAATGCGGCCTTGTGGAACTTCCAAAAAGCCGCTGTACTGTGAAGGTTAAATTGGCTTCACTTCATGGATTCCGGGAAAAGGGTAGAGCTACTTATTACTCGGAGCTCACCCACTACAGACCTGCTTGTTGCCTGCCACGGACCCGAAAAGTGAAGCCAATTTAACCTTCACAGTACAGCGGCTTTTTGGAAGTTCCACAAGGCCGCATTGGTAAAACCGTGAGTTTTGCCTTACGCACACTCCCCATAGGTTAGGATACGCCTTAGCGTGCGTATACCGCCATGGGTTGTTAGGTCCTGAAGAATGCTTAGCTAATGGTGCATATATAAGCAGAAACATGTTGACCAAGTTTCACTTTTAAATCGGACTCTCCTGGTTTACTTAATTAGCCAGCTCGAGTCCGTCTCACTAGTTTTAATCGACCACTGGTTCTCCACCATTAAAAATTGTTTTGGGAAGCAACCAGTGTTCTTTAATTTGCACATCCTGCACACTTTCACTACCCTTCCAATAAACCTGCTCCGCTGGAATTCCAGGCGTCGTAGCACACCGGGGGACACTCGGTCCTCTGGTGGGAACCCAATGATGAAGCATGTCACCAACTAGGTTGGTGAGTGAGGGTTCTTTAAAGAAAGAGGTTTCTCCTCGTGTTATCGTAGAGATTTTCTTCGCTCTTTTGTTGTTAGTTAGTGATATTCTCAACCCTCACACTGCTGGTCGTGTGACAGACAGGGGTGTATCTTAGTCAATGAGATTCGGGGGGAGGTTGAAGAGGTGGGCAGGAGGTTGAGATGACCAAGGTTTGGGATGGACTGTTTCCACGAGGGACATCTAAGTACTGATTTGCATTGGGGGGTGCCTCTGTCTAGAGGGGCACAGTGGGTGAAAAACGACAGATTGGAATGCTACCCCGAGCAATTGCCACTTGTTACATTATTTGAAATAATTCATCCTATCACCTTTTGGTGTTTGATTGCCAGTAGTATGCCTGTAAATTTGAGACTGGCACACCTTTCCAAGCCTACTACTGCCAATGTTTGAAATTTACACAAAGTAGTAAGTTTGCACCCATTCAAGGAGTGCTTCTATGGGTGCAGATTTCCTGCTTTTTTGTTAAACCGGTCACTATATATATTTAAAATCCCGATCCAAAAAATGAACAAGTTAAAACCTCTTAGTGAAAGGAGAACAGGAAATACCCACACAGACGTGCAAACCCAATTGGGGGCCCCAAGATGCAACTACCAAACCAAGAATGCATTTAAGGGGTGCCCTACCCCAAAAACTCCTGCTGAAGCTACGCTCATCCCACCTGGGCCTGGTAGTTCTCCATGGGAACACATTACTACCATTGTGTACAACACAACAGTATGGAGTCCCTTTCCTGGGATCTCTTATTTTAAATGTATTTTCACTGCACACACCCTTCTTCGTCTCTGCTACAAGAAGCCTTGATGGAAGAGTTGACGAATTGGTGCATGTGGAGAGGGCTCCATGTTTCTAGTCCTCGTCTTTTACAAATCATTGTATCAAGTGACTGACAGTCCTATGTACGAAGACTTGGCTCTAAGAATCCATCCACGAGCCGAGCATGAAAACGTTTGGCATGTATATCAGACAACAAACATTGCATAAAAATATGCTAAAATCTCTTCAAATTTTTAAAACGTGTATTTCCTTATTATGCAGACCCATTTCACCTTTGTATATTATATTAGAATATTAGCTGATATTACTGCACAGTCAGACATTTATTAAAAGCGATAGGGCCTGATTCACAAAGGTAAACTTAGACTTTCGTTTAAGCTTATAATTGTTTGCTATTCACAAAGGGAATTACAAGTAGTATCTTTACGAGTGTGAAGTCTCCGCTCATAAATAAGAAGCATGTCCATAATGTAAACCCTACATGTGGCCTAGATTTTTATTACATTATAGTCTATTAAATCAAACCTAAGAGGAGGTTGTACAGCGCACACCCCGAACTCATGTATTTAAAATCGTGCTCATATGTGAAGGAGGCTCTGTGAAATAAAATATGTACCTAGGATCACACAGTTTGGACACAGCAGAAAAGCTGGCATTGACTCCAGGTTATCTGTTTTCATATTTTGAAATTCAGCCACCAGATGGGGATTCACGAGATGGGTATTCAACAGATGGGTTTCTCTGTCTCTCTCTCTCATTTACATCAAAGTTCACCGTTTTGTCTTTCAGTCTTGGCTCACAATGAGAAAAACCGACACAGAGATTGCAGACCTAACTCCGTACCCCAGACAAAAAACTCCAAGCCAAAAATGTATTTATTTGTAGGCTGCCAAACTCCAAACACCTGCTCTGAGGCAACGTTCCCTGGTCACAGACACATCTCTGACACTGCTGGGCCTGTGATATTTTTGCTCGCAGAACCCAGCTACCTCTTTGTTTGCGTTTGCACCTCTACAGCACTCCACTGGCTCTTGGTTATGTTCACTCTGTACGATTATTGTTTACATACATATGTCTTTCACTCTCGTCTGTGATGGCCTGATACCTCACAATGCGGATAGTGTAATATTCTTATTTCTCCCTGCTGATAAAGTGAAATTCTCACCCCTTACACTGCTGGTCCAACGATAATTTCTCCCCTGCACTGCTTTTTATGTGTTCTCACATCGCTGGCCAGTTTAAAATTCTTAGCCCTCACACTGCTGGTCATGTGATATGCTCATCTTTCACTGTGCTGTCTGTGTCGTATTCACACCCATCTCAAAGCAGGCCGTGTGATATTCTCATCCATCACAACTGGCTATGCAATATTCTTACTAATTTTCATGTGACATTCCCATCTCTCACACTGCTGGTAGTGTGATATTCTCATTCCTCACACTGCCTGTGGCTTGATCGTCTGTGCCCTCACAATGCTGGCCTGTTATCACCCTGTCCCTCACAGTGCTGATCATTTGATATCCTTATCCCTCACACTGCTCTTCATGTGATATTCTCTTTCCTCGTTGTGCTGTAAGCTGTGATATTCTTATCTGATAATTACTGACAGTGTGATATTTTTATCCCTCACACTCACCAGCCTGATCCTGTGACATTCACAGACCCAAACAATGCTGATCCTGTGATATTCACAGACCCAAACAAAGCTGATCCTGTGATATTCACAGACCCAAACAATGCTGATCCTGTGATATTTTCTGATTCTAACTCTGCCGGGCCTGTGGTAGCCGCAGGACCTCAGAACACTGACCCTATGGTATTTCAGGCTCTCCGTATGCGGTGTCGTCATGTTTTCAGACCTTTACACTGGTAATGCATTACATGATAAAGCAATCCCTCACTTTACTAGTCATTTGATATTCTCATGCCTTGCACAGCTGATTTTGTGGTTTCACCATCCCACGCACAACTGGTAGCATAATTTAATTTTTTCACAATGATGGTCCATGTGAGATTCTTATTACTCACGTTTCTGGTCATGAAATATGCTCATCTTTCACACTGCTGGGTATGTGACATTCTCATCCCTCACAAACCTTGTAGTGTGACAGCCTATTACAATATTTTCACCTCCCTCGCAGCTTTTTATGTGACAAGTTCATCTCGCACAATGCCAGGCGTGTGTTATTATCCTTCAAACTGGGGGACCTGTGATATTGGTACCCTTCTCATTGCTGATGGTGTGATATTCTAATCCCTCTCACTCTTCATGTGATATTTTCTGCACCAAGACTACTGACGATATGATAAAATACTCATATCTAACATTGCTGACCAAGTGAAGTGTTCGGCATTCACACTTCTGGTCAGATGACATGCTTATCCCTCACACTGCCGAGCATGTGATATTCTAGGTCCTCTTACTTCAGCTCATGCTATATGTCTATGTATCGCCGTGTTAATAAGACTGTGAGAGTCCCAGGCCCTCAGTTTGCAGTGATTATCTAAGGCACCCACACTGCCGGTTCCGTGGCCCTCACAGACCCTCACACTTCCTGTTCTGTGATATTCTCAGGCTGTCACTCGAAGTCCTTTCATTTTCCCAGCGCCCCCTCACTGTGCCATCATATCCGGTAGCTGCCACGTCAGAGAAAGCTGCAAATTAGAGGTTTTTGAGGAATTATTTCTCCGCCATTCTGTTGTTGCAGAGGGGGGTTGTTGCCTCAACTTCTTGTTGTTTCTCCAGTACTACTACTGAACGGTGCTCGAAAGCAACGCCTGCCCATTGCTAGTAAAGGAGGCTGCTACAATCATCTACCCCCCCCCCCAAAAAAAAAATCGTCTGAAACTAGTTTGCATCCAAACCTCGGGAAAGTGGGGCTTCATACTTTTCGTGACCGTATTTTGCCCCCACGCCAGGCGAGGTGGCCGTGTGGGACAGCAGGCCTGGTTTTCAGCCAAGGGCAGATGGCATTGGTGATAATCCGAAGGGCCGACGATCCAGGCAATGTCACTTCTGCTCTCCTCAGGAATGGTGCTTCCGGAACAACCACAGAAGCCACAAATGTAGCTGGGTTCTGGTCAGGTTCTGTGTGGGCCAGGTACTCCTGGCGGTGCCAGGCGCTCACGTGCCCCCAGGGGGCTCCAAGGTCTTGTCTTTCTCACAAGTAGGCATCCAGGTACCCGTACATTTATTTATTTAATGCAATTTTATATAGCGCAAACCTTACTCAAAGGTGTCAGAGGCTTTACAATAGAACCAAGTAAGTTACAAAAGGTACACATGATGGAATGTGTACACTAACAAGTTACATATACAATCAGGATTATAAAAATTAAAGGTGGCAGCAATAGGTTATTACAGGTATAGAATACAAATTTACGAAGTTTAGCTCATATGAATGCCTGGCAGCTGTCAGGGTCATGAAATGGGTTCAATTATTCCTGGAAGTGTCTTTGGAAGAGAAGAGTTTTAAGATCTGTTTTGCAAGTCCGGATAGAGGTGGTGGTTCGGAGGATTGGAGGAAGTGAGTTCCAAATTCTAGCTGCAC
This sequence comes from Calotriton arnoldi, assembly GCA_963921515.1. Classification (NCBI taxonomy): domain Eukaryota; kingdom Metazoa; phylum Chordata; class Amphibia; order Caudata; family Salamandridae; genus Calotriton; species Calotriton arnoldi. The sequence goes on along the minus strand of CAWUFW010000697.1, from coordinate 217,307 downwards.
TGCCTGAGAAGGATTGAGCCATAAATCTTTCCCTTTTGAAAGTAGGAGGTTCGAGCAGCAAGTTTTCAGCATTGCGGGAAGGTCTAGAGCCGCCCAAAATGTTGAGTTTATTTGCCAGATAGCGAGGGGTGGAAGTGTGCAAGGCTTTGTTTGTGGGTGATAAAGACATTTTAGTAAATTGACCTAGCGTCGATGAGAACCCCCAACAGTGAGGGGTTATGGTGTGAGTCAAGACCCGCAGGCTAGAAACAGTACTTTTCACACCCTGTGCAGCTGCGCGCCCCGCACAGGCTTGAGGGCATCAGATCTCTGCAGCAGCCTATCTGTGCCATCCTCTCGCAGGCTGGTAGCTTTGGCACCGCCCTCACCCCAGCTTCTATGTAATGCTTCCTGTGTGCCTGCATCTGTACGTTCTGTTTACGTCTGTACTCCCGTGCCTTTGCGTGTGTTTACCTGTGTGGCCTCATGCTCCTGCCTTTTCCATTCCACCGGGACAAGGGCTGGAAAAAAAACACAAAGTAGAGCTAAATATGGTGTCTCCAGGTGACTCTGTCAGCCTCCTGTGCCTGAGGTGTTATGTCAGCCTCCTGTGCCCCCCGGGCGTACTGCCAGCCTGCTTCTCCCTCGGGAGTCTTTCGAAGCCCTCTGTGACCCGATGTGCTCGGTCAGCCTCCTCTGCCCCTGGTGCTGCGCCCGCCTCCTCTAATACCACCTGGCATTACTTGTACCCACGGGGGACCAATCTGCGAAGCCGAACACGCACTTTCCGCCTGTGGGATGCCCGAAGAGGGAGGCGGTGCCTTATTAATGTCTCTATTTTCCACCAGCGCCGGCTGTGCCCTGTGCTCTCTGCCTGGCCGGTGCAAGGTGTATCTTACTGGCAAAGCCAAGAAATCCAGGTTAGTAAAGGTGGCTCCTTCGACAGCAGCCTCGTGGGGGCTAATGGAGGGGACACGTTTTTTTTATAGCTTCTATGCGCTTTGCCATCCATACTGCGCGATGCAGAGCAGCCCGAGAGTCCAGCAGACGCCACTGCAAAGGTCCAAAGGCGAATGTTAGTGTCAATCTTATATTTATTTAAAAAGTGCAAAATTATTGAGACAAAAACTTGGAAACCTCACCAACTGCCTTTCTGTGGCAACATTATCGATGCAGACATCCAAAGTGTGGCTCTTTGTGCCAAAACAGGCAGATGGTGCCTGCCAGAGTGCCCTCGTGATAGAGACCTGTACTGCCTCTGTCGGCCTGTACCAGCGAATAATTCCCTGCAGAAACACTCGCTTCATCCATCTGTGCTTAGCCTGGTCAATGTTTAGGTCTGGCTTGATAGCACTGCTGTCGCTTTCTATATGTGATCAACAGAAAAAGAACTATAAAAAGCCCTACTGGAGAGCGCCTTTGGCTCCCCCTATATGTTGATCACTTTAACTACAGCATTTGATTGGGCTTAAGTTGTGTGCTTCCACTGAAAAAGAGTGCTTGTATTGCACTTTGTCTTGTTGGATAGTGTAGACTCAATTTAGTAAGATGGTTGTATTGAAGTGACCATCATAAATGCTATAGGCCTGCTTGGGTCATTTGGAAGAGTTAAGTCATATCCCTAATGACTCATCTGTTTATTATGAGAGATTACAACAAAGGGAAAAGGCCTGGCTTAATTATAGCAAGGAATGCTTGTTAATTGTTAAAGTCTGTAGACAGGTATTGTGTTACATGGATTTTCACATATTACCAAAGTAGGCTAGGGTTTTGGCACTGGCTAGCCCCTGTGACAAACTGTGAAGGTAGATGATTTGTGAACTGATAATCCTTGTTAGTCCCACTTTAGACGACTTGTACGTTGTTTTGTATCTGTAATTTTGAACTGGAAGGCAGTTAGTGTTTTTCAACAAGACAGTGACAAATGCTCTGGGCCTAATTGGTCCACTGAGAAAATATTTGTCCCATGTCATAGGTTCATCAGTTTATTACGAACAAGGCATTTTTTTGTGTGTGAAAAGCACTGTGTTAAAACCAATAGACTTGGAGTGGATTGTGCTTATATTGTGGTATACCCTTTACAGAGGTAGGTTGTTGCTTGTAATCTTACAGATTACAGTGGGAGGCAATGGTTTTGTTGTTGCTTACCTCCTCTGGCAAACCCTCATGATACAAGACTTGCACTGTGCAAATCTTTCTTAGGCCCACCTAGGAGAGGTTGTATATTGCTTTCCCCACAGTAATTTAGCACATGTGTGCCTGGTGGCCGCCTTGTGGCAAATCTTATGTTAAATATTGTATATCTGATTAGTCAATGGCAAAAAATTGTCTGATGCCTCATATATGTTCTATTTATTATGAAAACCTATGACAGAGGCCGGATGGCTGAATTATTTGTAGAGAAAAACATATGTTAAAGACCATAAGCCCTTAATTGTGGATTATTATTTTATTGGGTTAAAAAGTGTAGACAGGAATTTACTACACAGAATCTGACAGATTACTGCAGAAGGCGAGGGATTTGATATTTGTTCCCTCACAAGTCTAGGGGTAAAACAGTTGAATTTGAGAATCCTTGTGACGCCTCTTAGCAGGGTTTGCATATTGTTTTGCCAACTGTAATTTTCTGTTTGTATTTTTATGCATAGCATTTAGCAGTGTCTGTATAAAGTACATTTTGACCAGGTCTAACAGTTTTATCTGTCTACCAGGCTGTTCAACTAAAACAGTTATACTTATATATAGAGGGACTTTAGGTCTGCCCTTTAGCCATTGGTCTGTTTGAGTGTTGTAAGAAAGTGGGTTATTGGTTTGCGAAGGATGTGAGTCCTTCACAACACAAGTTATAAATCCGTACCCTTTCTTTTGCTGAGAGCCAAGTTCTCCATTGTAGCACTAGACTCTCTCAGGGTAGTGAAGCAGAGCAGTTGAAGGCCTACTCAGGGGAGGTGCTGTGGGCTAGTAAACCAGCTCGCAGGTACACAACAACAAGGAATAAATTCATGTTCGGCCATTGTCTTTTCCTGTAGAAAGGAAAAGTAGTTGATTTCACCTACACTACTGAATACTACACGTTAATTTACAAATATATACCGGTAGGCAGATGGACATACCTCTGGTGACATCCTACTAATAGTTCATACCCCTTGTGAGCCCTAAACCCTAAGATCATAGTAGCCCCCAACATATACCAGACACAATATAAGGAAGGGGTGTCATTATCAAAAGGCGGCCTACTTGCTTTCTCACAGTGCCATCACAGTAATAAAAAACAGAAAAAGATCGTATAAAATGACTGTAACACCATTGAAATCACTTTGGTTGGTAACACTTTTCAGAAGCCTTCATTAAAACATAACATGTCATTATCAATATCATTATTGTCGATAAAGTGACATAGTTTCAATATAATATGCATAAAACTCTTTCTTCTACTTTTAACATGCTGCCACTGTTGCTTTAGGATCTACCAACAGGGGCTTCCCTTTCACTTCCAACCACTTCAATTAATAATTCACTTTCTTACAGGCGTATTTCACATTGTTTCTGCCCATGCTAGGAAATAGCACAGGGCAATTTTTCAGCTGCCTTTAGTTATTGGCTCCATTGCCCTCTGCATAAAATTGAGTGCACTTCACTGTAAGGGCTTGTGCACCAGTCATTTTAGTTGTGCAATTTATACTTTAATATGCAACACTTTTTAATATCCTTCTGTTTATTTTGGTTTTTATTTATTGTTGTGGAGCGCTCCGCAGCTGCTTAAACAATGCTACGGAGCCCTTGTTACTGCTCACTCCATCTGAGAGCACCGCATCCCACTTTGTCATCGATTCTAAACCAGCCGGCCATCGTGAAGGTTATTGTCAATAATGTAGCATTATTTTACTCTTCCAAGTTGGCGGGCACATTTAGAAGCAACAGTTCAACCATCTTGGAGTGAGACATCATCTAATCACTTTACAAAATACCATTCAGAGATGGCTGGTTACTACTATGTTTAGTCTTGTATGTATTCTTTATTGCAAACACATGCCTGCCAACTTTATGCCTTGGCATTTTTCTTTTTCCTATTTCTTTTTTGATTTATATTACATATGCTTGTTGAGTTTGTATGTGTTCTATTGTGACTGGATGCAGGAATGAGTCTGTGTGAATGAATAGATATGTTTGTAAGGGTGAATGACGGAGTGTATGCATGATGAGGTATTGTGTAACTAAAATCATCAGTAACTGAAGAGGAACTTCTAGTAATAATCCAGATCTATTAGCCTTGCCAATGTTTTTTTAAGAAGTGAAAAAACATTTTTTTGCAGATCCACGTGGGCCCAAATATCCACAGGAATCACAAAATTCCATGAAATCTACCCATGGAAGCAATTTGCAAAAATGTGGCAAATTCGTTCTACGAGCAAAATGTCACACAAATTTTCAATTTTTGCAAAAAAAATGTGCTCATCGTTTTTCTCTGTTGATCCGGCACTAGTCCTTTCCATATGCCCTGATTTTACCTTTATCAGGAAGGTTTATTTCTCAAGGCCTCGTTAGGTTTATTTTGAAGGTTGCCAGTCATAGCCCCATTACTTAGTTTTAGTATTAAGCGACTGCAAGATGTACCACAAGAATTCGTAATAAACATATAGGTCTATTATTGGATTTCAGTGCTGCTGATCTTCTAGTCTGGCATTTTTAAATCATTTTTAAAATGTACGTTTTAATAAACTCTAAGGAAACAGATTTAGGCCTTGCTTATTGTTTCTTTCTTCTGTTAACTGCATTTCTTTGGTACTTAGGCCCTCCACATTCTTCCAGAAGAGCTGATTTTCCATTGCCTACCTACCTTCATAAGAACCAGTGTTTCCCCTTTTTATTAGGTCTTTCCTACTGATACATTAATAGACCCACAAATCGGTCCATGACTACTGGTTATCCCACTGAAGCGAATGAACAGGATAGAAACCAGTCACAGAGGTCACTTGAGGGTGCTTATAGGGATGAAGACTCACCATTTTTCTGATGAAAGAGCGGCCACAGAAAGAGGTCAAGGGTGGTCCCTCCTGGAGCGGCTGATGATGATGGGATGCCAAAGGATTTTCAGAATCATCCAGTTCCATTGGAGAGGAGTTGTTTTTAAATTATCTGAAAAATAGACCGACTGCCATGTGTCTAATTCTTAATGCCAGGTGGCTAGGTTAGGGTTTGATGTAAGTACCGGGTGCCAAGCGGGGAGACTGCCCTAGTTTACCCAAAGGGGTTAGGGATGATCCATTTAATGTCTCTGTTAGTACCGTGGAGACTTACAGAGCGTAGAGGTGAACATGACCTCAGTTGCATCTTTCGTTGTACTGGAGACAGTGGCACCTTAGCCTAGATTCAGCTGGTGTTCCAGGAGCGGAGGACTGTGGCTAAGGACCGAATGCTGCTGTCACAACTGTGGAGAGGCATTAGGATATGCAAACTTTGAAGCGGTGGCACTGCCTAGAAGCTGTGCATGTGCAGCCACAGTCGCTGTGCATTTGTGGCTGCAGTCGCTGTAGAGACAATGTAGCTGAGGCAGCAGAAGCTGTGCAGTGCTGCAGGCTGTAACTGCAGAAGTTGTGCAGTCCTGGCTGGACGTGCAGAGACCATAGCTGCAGCAGTTGTGCAATTTTAGCTGCAGACACGGAACTGGAGCTTAAGAAGCTGTGCGCTTGTGGCTGCAGAAATTGTGCACTTGTAACTGCATAGCTTATTTATTTGTACGCTGTGCAGTGGCTTTCAAACTGTGCAGTTGTGGCCGCAGGCACATGGTCTGTCTATACAGTTATAGCTGCACAAGCTGTGACGTTGTGATTGCAGACGCTGTGCAGTGATCACTTCGAAACTGTACTATTACAGCTGCAGGAGCAGAGACTACAACTTCAGAAGATGGGCAGGTGTGGTCGTGGTGGCAGATCGCAGCTTTGGAAGATATGCAGACGCAGCCCAGGAGCACACACTGCAGCTTCAGAAAATGTGAAGTGTGGCTGCAGGAGCAGAGAAAACAGCTGAAGAAAATGTGCACTTGTGGCCCTTTGAGCAGATACTGTAGGTAGAGAAGATGTGCATTTATGGCTGCGGAACATGTGCAGCTGTGGCCACAGAAGCAGAGGCTGCAGTTTCAGAGGGTGTGCAGTTGTGGCTGCGGGAGCAGAGACTGTAGCTGCAGAAGATGTACATTTGTGGCTGCGGGAACAGGGACTAGAGCTGCAGAAGATGTGCATTTGTGGCCGCTGCAGAGACTGCAGCTGCAGAAGATGTGCATTTGTGGCCACGGGAGCAGAGACTGCAGCTGCCGAAAATGTGCATTTGTGGCCACGGGAGCAGAGACTGCAGCTACCAAAGATGGGTAATTATAGCCGGTAGAACAGAGACTGCAGAAGATGTGCATTTGTGGCTGCGGGAACAGAGGCTGCAGCTGCAGAAGACCTGCATTTGTGGCTGCGGGAACAGAGACTGCAGCTGCAGAAGAAGTAGATTTGAGGCTGCGGGAACAGACACTGCAGCTGCAGAAGATGTACATTTGTGGCTGCCAGAACAGATACTGCAGCTGCAGCTGCAGAGGATGTGCAATTGTGGCTGTGGGAACAGAGACTGCAGCTGCAGAAGATGTGCATTTGTGGCCGCTGCAGAGACTGCAGCTTGCTGAAGATGTGCATTTGTGGCCTGCAGAGACTGCAGCTGTAGATGACGTGCGTTTGTGGCTGCGGGAACAGAGACTGCAGCTTGCTGAAGATGTGCATTTGTGGCCTGCAGAGACTGCAGCTGCAGATGACGTGTGTTTGTGGCTGCGGGAACAGAGACTGCAGCTGCAGAAGACGTGCATTTGTGGCTGCGGGAACAGAGACTGCAGCTGCAGAAGATGTACATTTGTGGCTGCGGGAACAGAGACTGCAGCTGCAGAAGATGTACATTTGTGGCTGCCAGAACAGATACTGCAGCTGCAGAGGATGTGCAATTGTGGCTGTGGGAACAGAGACTGCAGCTGCAGAAGATGTGCATTTGTGGCCGCTGCAGAGACTGCAGCTTGCTGAAGATGTGCATTTGTGGCCTGCAGAGACTGCAGCTGTAGATGACGTGCGTTTGTGGCTGCGGGAACAGAGACTGCAGCTTGCTGAAGATGTGCATTTGTGGCCTGCAGAGACTGCAGCTGCAGATGACGTGTGTTTGTGGCTGCGGGAACAGAGACTGCAGCTGCAGAAGATGTGCATTTGTGGCTGCGGGAACAGAGACTGCAGCTGTAGAAGATGTGCATTTGTGGCCGCTGCAGAAGATGTGCATTTGTGGTTGCTGCAGAAACTGCAGCTGCAGAAGATGTGCATTTGTGGCCGCAGCAGAGATTGCAGCTGCAGAAGATGTGCATTTGTGGCCGCAGCAGAGACTGCAGCTGCCGAAGACGTGCATTTGTGCCCACAGGAGCAGAGACTGCAGCTGCCGAAGACGTGCATTTGTGCCCACAGGAGCAGAGACTGCAGCTGCCGAAGACGTGCATTTGTGCCCACAGGAGCAGAGACTGCAGCTGCAGAAAATGTACATTTGTGGCTGCAGTAACAGAGACTGTAGCTGCAGAAGATGTGCATTTGTGGCTACGGGAACAGAATTGGGGTTACAGGCAAACTGTTGTATATGAAAATGCTAACGTTTGTTTGTCTTTGCAGAATACGGACAACATATGTGTCCTCTTGCATGAAACAGGGCTATTAATAGCATTTAGTCCCTCTGTGACACGGTGGTTAGCTGGTACGAGAGGCTTTGGCTGCTACCGGGTAAATATACATTCGTGGGCATAATTATATACAGGATGAATGTAGGCAGATGAAGTCTGCATTGGCTGGAAGTGCTTTTAATGAACCTTCTTTTTGTTTAAACAGTCTCTGCGTGTTCACAATAAGGGTCCAGAAAAGGTGGACAAAGTCCTCGTGCCCTGAAGAAATTGCCACTACAATTTACAGGCAATGAAACATGTCGGCCCAACATTATATGGTCTGCAAACATGCAGTACGTTTTTATTTTGAATAAGCCCTCGAGTTGAGAATAAAAGTGGCTCCCTGGTGACTGAGTTGGCTTACTTCAATTTTATTCACACGGGGTTGATTTGTGTTATTATATACACATATTCACTGGTTTTCACTGGGTTTCTGGACACCGATTACGTTTATTTCTGTTTACGAGGTAGTGACCAATGATGAGAAACGTGGGCATAACTGGTGATAATTAACCAGTAAGCTCCTTTGGTGGTGCGCACGTGTTTTTACAATTTTTTTCACATTTATGTGTTATATATACCTGTTAAAGTATAGGGTATGTTATGTGAACACAGTGACTGTTGACTCATAGGTCGGTTCTTTTATAATTAAATACAGGGCGAGTATGAGTTGGGACAATACCTATAAAATATGAAGGGTTGCTGTCGAGGAAGAAAATAAACTTCCATTCCCACTCATGAAGTCAAAAGGATTTGTTGGCCCGATCAGATTAGGTCTTGGTTGTTATTTATGCTACGGGAACAGAGACTGTAGCTGCAGAAGATGTACATTTGTGGCTGCGGGAACAGACACTGCAGCTGCAGAAGATGTCCATTTGTGGCTGCGGGAACAGAGACTGCAGTTGCAGAAGATGTACATTTGTGGCTGCCAGAACAGAGACTGCAGCTGCAGAAGATGTGCATTTGTGGCTTCGGGAACAGAGACTGCAGCTGCAGAAGATGTGCATTTGTGGCCGCTCCAGAGACTGCAGCTGCAGAAGATGTGCATTTGTGGCCTGCAGAGACTGCAGCTGCAGAAGATGTGCATTTGTGGCCTGCAGAGACTGCAGCTGCAGAAGACGTGCATTTGTGGCTGCGGGAACAGAGACTGCAGCTGCAGATGTGCATTTGTGGCCTGCAGAGACTGCAGCTGCAGAAGATGTGCATTTGTGGCCGCTGCAGAGACTGCAGCTGCAGAAGATGTGCATTTGTGGTTGCTGCAGTGACTGCAGCTGCAGAAGATGTGCATTTGTGGCCGCAGCAGAGACTGCAGCTGCCGAAGACGTGCATTTGTGCCCACAGGAGCAGAGACTGCAGCTGCCGAAGACGTGCATTTGTGGTTGCTGCAGAGACTGCAGCTGCCGAAGACGTGCATTTGTGGTTGCTGCAGAGACTGCAGCTGCAGAAGATGTGCATTTGTGCCCACAGGCGCAGAGACTGCAGGTGCCGAAGACGTGCATTTGTGGATGCTGCAGAGATTGCAGCTGCAGAAGATGTGCATTTGTGGCCGCAGCAGAGACTGCAGCTGCCGAAGACGTGCATTTGTGCTCACGGGAGCAGAGACTGCAGCTGCCGAAGACGTGCATTTGTGCCCACAGGAGCAGAGACTGCACCTGCAGGAGTTGTGCATTAGGAGCAGATACTATAGGTAGAGATGTGCATTATTGCTGCAGGACCAGGGACTTCAGGTGCAGAAGATGTATAGTTGCGGCTGCAGAGCCTGCAGCTTCAGAAGCTCTGCATTTGTCGCTTCAGGGGCCGTTGTCATAGGGAGCTCTGGGGCGCTGGGAAACTTGGGGTCTGCTAGTTGTAGCTGCAGTCGGTGCCGTTGCTGCGCCAGTCGCGGGGCTGTAAATGCAGGAACTGTTGGTCCGTCACTGCAACAACTTTGGCCCCTGGTTGCAGGACTTGAAAGCTGTATCAGAAGGATCCCTAACCCGGCTCTTGCTACTCGGCACAGCCTGTTTTTAGGTCTCGCCTAGCGTTGCAGCGCGCATGCGCTGCTCGCTCTGCGAGGCCTCTTGTAATCAAGGAGATTTCTAAAGGGGTCTTGAAGCGCCGCCCCTCTTTTTTATTGGCGGGCGTCATCTTTTATGGTAAACGCTCGCTCCCTATTTGAAATGAGGCTTATTTGTTTACACCCTGTCTCCTTTTCGGCTCGCCCATCCGGACTGGATCGTGTACTTGCGGCGTGACATGGTGGGCTTTATCTGGTGGGTGAGCACTATTTTATGGCGACACTGATCGGGACAATGGCGGCTGCAGCGGTATGCGCTTGGAATTCTATGTTTTTAATTACTGTAATGAGTAGTGACCCGTCGTATGTGCACGCCGACTTAATGCATGTGAGTCCTTTAGGAAGGAAGATGTGGAAATATAACTTGTGGAGTGTAAGCATTTATGGTCCTAAAGAGGAATCTCCCCTCGACTGGTGAGTTATAAAACACACACTGCGAGACTAGATGTTACCAGCGAGTCCCCGGTGTGAGAGTTGCTGTGCACTCCTCCAATGTTGGTATCTGACAGTACCTCAGAGGGTGTGTAAATGGTAAGGGGGTAGTGGGGAGCCCCCAACATTCATTTCACGCCAGGATTGGCTCGGTTTCTGAGTACCCACATTTCACAGACATGGGAAGAGACCTAGTGATTTGCCCATGGCCGCACGTTTACAAGAGATCGGGTGGAGAAGCTGGGATTCGTTCCTCGAGCTCCTGGTTCCACAGTAATATCAACGCATAAATACGTTTCTTCCTAGAAGCTGCACTGGTAATTATGGAAGAGGAACAGCATTCACATTTCTCCCCAGTAATGTTACCAAGAACACATTCTTTTATTTATGTTAATTTTTGTAGTACGTCTTGTCATCCTCGTCGCCTAATTCAAAGTAAGTTCTGCGTGAATGAGCACGTTTCGAAGTTGAAACGTGCGTGCACATAGAGTTTTAGCAAGTTTAGCCGGCAGTTGTAGCAGGAGAAATTGGCACACAAATGCCACTATGGACAGCCATTCGTGATGTACGGCGGACCGCGTGTTTTTAATGTCTAGTGTACAATATCAAATGATTACTGAACACCTTATGTGAAATGCGAAGGCTGCCTAGGCTGTGTGCTTTACATACTGTGAGGGGTGCGGACGTTACTGGGGGCTGTGTGTTGTGCAGATTGTGATGGTGTGCAGGGGTTGTGTGTTGTGCAGATTGTGATGGTGTGGCAGGGGCTGTGAGTTGGGCAGATTATGGTGGGGCTACATGGGCTGTGTGTTGTGTGGATTACGATGGTGTTGCAGTGGCTGTGTCTTGTTCAGATTGTGATGAGGCTACGGGGGCTGTGTGTTGTGCAGAATATGGTGTGGCTACATGGGCTTTGTGTATTGCAGATTATGGTAGGGCTGCGTGTTGTGTAGATTGTGATGATATTGCAGGGACTGTGTGTTGTGCAGAAAGAGATGGGGCTGTGTGTTCAGGTTGGAACTGGGCTTCAAAATCTGTGTGTTGTACAGCTTGTCGTGGTGAATTCAGCAGCTGCAAGAGTTGTGTTGAACAGATTGTGATGGACTACAGAGGATGCAAGGGTTGTGTTGAACAGATTGTGATGGGATACAGAGGATGCAAGGGTTGTGTTGAACAGATTGTGATGGGATACAGAGGATGCAGGGGTTGTGTTGAACAGATTGTGATGGGATACAGAGGATGCAAGGGTTGCAGGTTGCATGGGTTGGATGGTAAATTCAGGGGCTGAAGGGGTTAGTTGTGCTTTGACAGACTGTGATGGGATGCTACGGCTATAGGAGTTGTGTGTTTAGATTTTGATGGGATATGCAGATATTGCAGGGGTTGTGTGATTGTGATAAGCATTCAGGGGTGTGTGCTTTGTACAGACTGTGACAAGAAGGCACATACAGTTGGTGCAGATTCAGATTGTTGTAGAAGATGCTGAGTCTACAGGGGTTTGTTCGATGGTTGATTATGCCGCAGAGAGTGTGTATTGTACATATTGTGATGGGGACACAGGGGCTGTGTATGTGCAGATTGTAAAGGAGACTGCAGAGGCTGCAGGGTCTCTATTATGCACAGTTTGTCATGTGGCTGCCGGATGTATGGATTGTGATGGGAGCTGCAGGGGCTGTGTGTTGTATGGATTGTTGTCGGAGCTGCAGGGGCTGTGTGTGGATTGTGATGGGAGCTGCAGTGGCTGTGTGTGGTTTGTGATGGGAGCTGCAGTGGCTGTGTGTTGTATGGACTGTGATGGGAGCTGCTGTGTGTTGTGTGGATTGTGAAGGGAGCTGCAGTAGCTTTGTGTTGTGTGGATTGTGATGGAAGCTGCAGTGGCTGTGTGTTGTATGGATTGTGATGGAAGCTGCAGGGGCTGTGTGTTGTATGAATTGTGATGGAAGCTGCAGGGGCTGTGTGTGGATTGTGATGGGAGCTGCATTGGCTGTGTGTGGATTGTGATGGGAGCTGCAGTGGCTGTGTGGATTGTGATGGGAGATGCAGTGGCTGTGTGTGGATTGTGATGGGAGCTGCAGTGGCTGTGTGTAGTATGGATTGTGATGGAGGCTGCAGTGGCTGTGTGTTGTATGGATTGTGATGGGAGCTTCTGGGTCTGTGTGTTGTATGGATTGTGATGGGCGCTGCATGGGCTGTGTGTTGTATGGATTGTGATGGGCGCTGCATGGGCTGTGTGTTGTATGGATTGTGATGAGAGCTGCAGGGGATGTGTGTTGTATGGACTGCGATGTGAGCTGCAGTGTCTGTGTTGTATGGATTGTGAAGGGAGCTGCAGTGGCTTTGTGTTGTGTGGATTGTAATGGGAGCTGCAGGTGCTGTGTGTTGTGTGGATTGTGAAGGAAGCTGCAGTGGCTGTGTGTTGTATGGATGATAATATTATATGAACTGCAGGGGATGTGTGTTGTATGGATGATAATATTATATGAACTGCAGGGGATGTGTGTTGTGTGGATTGCGAGGGAAATGCGGGGGCTGAAAGGCTGTTGTTGTGCAGGTTGTGATGGGAGTACAGAGGCAGCAGAGGCTCTGTGTTGTCTCATGTTGTGATGGGAGTACAGAAGCTGCAGAGGCTGTGTGTTAATGTTGTGATGGGAGTACAGAGGCTGCAGAGGCTGTGTTGAACAGATTGTGATGGGAACGTAGAGGGCTGGATGTGTGTTCGTATTTGATGGGAGTACAGAGGCTGCAGAGGCTCTGTGTTGTCTCATGTTGTGATGGGAGTACAGAAGCTGCAGGGGAGGGTTGTTTCATGTTGTGATGGGAGTACAGAGGCTGTGTGTTGAACAGATTGTGTTGGGAACGTAGAGGGCTGGATGTGTGTTTGTTTGTGATGGGAGGGCTGGATGTGTGTTTGTTTGTGATGGGAGTACAGAGCCTGCTGAGGCTCTGTGTTGTCCATGTTGTGATGGGAGTACATAAGCTGCAGGGGAGGGTTGTTGTTCATGTTGTGATGGGAGTACAGAGGCTGTGTGTTCATTTGTGATGGGAGTACAGAGGCTGCATAGGCTGTGTGTTGTTCATGTCGTGATGGGAGTACAGAGGCTGTGTGTTGTTCACTTGTGATGGGAGTACAGAATCTGCAGAGGCTGTGTGTTGTTCATGTTGTGATTAGAGTACAGAGGCTGTGTGTTGTTCAAGATGTGAGTGCAGAGGCTGCAGGGAGTTGTATGTTGTTCATTTGTGATGGGAGTACAGAGGAGAGGCTGTGTGTTGTTCAATTGTAATGGGAGTACAGAGGCTGTGTGTTGTTCAATTGTAATGGGAGTACAGAGGCTGTGTGTTGTTCAATTGTAATAGGAGTACAGAGGCGTAGTGTTGTTAATTTGTGATGGGAGTGCAGAGGCTGTGTGTTTTTAATGTTGTGATGGGAGTACAGGGGCTGTAAGTGTCGTGTGTTGAACAGATTGTGATGGAAAGGCAGAGGGCTGGCTGTGTATTGTTCAGGGTGTGATGGGGACACACAGGCTGCAGGGATCTGTGTGCTGTACAGATTATGATGCGGGTACGGGGAGGGGCTGTGTTATGATTGACGCTGCAGATTCATTATGATGGGCAGCTTATGACAGGGCTGCACACGTGCGTAGGAGACACTGTATTTCTGAGGGAGACACAAGCCGCCTTGGGGAGAGCTGAGCCAGGCCTTTGGTTTGGCTCCAAGAGCCAAAGCTCAAGAAGAGCCATCAAAAGGTGTAAATCAGTCCAAAATGTCATGAAAAATTATGATAAAGACTTTAAAATGCTAAAAAGAAAGTGTTTTCATCATTTTTCAGTGTCTCAATTAAGTACATACAAGTATACCATTAAATTGAGTTTCATCTACTGAAAGTAATATATTTTTTTAATTGCAACATTCACAAATGCTCCTGTGTCCCAAAATGTGTCCGTTAATCATGTTTTCTAGTTAGATAGCCTGTACGGTCATCAAATGTGAAACAATATTATTTCATATTTACCATATCTAATGTAGGTTTTTGTAGAGCGCAGATCCTGTACTGAATTGCATCAACGCGCTCTCAAACTGGATGAGAAGGCCCTTTATTGCAAGGCAATATGTCTCACATTTTTGACCTATTGGTTATAAATGACAATGCTTTTTATATAGGTTTAAAAACACAAAACATACATAAAAGGCATTGTCATTTACAATGCCAATAGCTCAAACTCGCATAATTGCGAGACCTATTGCATTGCAAATGCTTGTTCTTTCTTTCTTTTTTTAGGTCTCGCAGACCTAGCGCTGGAGTGCGCATGCGCTCCTCGCTCTGCGAGGCTTATTGTCATCGATACAATTTCAGAAGGGGACTTGAAGCCCCGCCCCTTCTTCCCATTGGCTTGCGTCATAGTTCAGGCTAAACGCTGGCTTTCTATTGCGAAGGAGGCTTTTTAGTCCCTCCTTGTTACCGCCCTGTCTCCTTTTGGCCCCGCCCACCTGCACTGGATCTTTCACATGCGGCGTTACACTGTCTCCTTTATTAGTGGGTACGCACTCTTTTGTGTTCATTCTGCGCTTCTGCGCTTCACGGGCCGCCATGTACCGCACTATAGCACAGCGCTTTTTTTTTTGTTTTTATTGGGTGATGCTTTTTATTATTTATTTATTTACCTTTTTTTTACTTTGGCGGCACACGCGCTTTACCTTCAGCCATGTTAAGCTAAAGCGCGGGTGCCGCGATTGTTGAAAAAATAAACAAATAGATGTTTTTCTATTTGTTTACTTTTGCTACAATCGCGGCACCCGCGCTTTACTTTAACATGGTTAAAGGTAAAGCGCGGGTGCCGCGATTGTTGAAAAACTAAAATAGAAAAAAATCTATTTCTTTACTTTTTCAACAATCGCGGCACCCGCGCTTAGCTAAAGTAAAGCGCGGATGCCGCGATTGTTAAAAAAGTAAACAAATAGATAATCCCTCCCCCTGTTTTTAGAAGGCGGAGATTTGACACGTTCTCTCTCTCTTTAGTCTTTATTATTATTATTTTTAACTCGTGCAGTGTCTTGTTGGATGCCCACGACTAATCCTAAAGTAGAGAAAGGCATTAATACAAGAGGCTAAAATCAGCTTTGCTCAGCTTACTGCTGTGGTCTTTTTATTCCAAGAGAGAAGGGTTAAGAAACTCCTGCCAGGGTGCAGAAACTGGGTGGTCTGTGACAAGCCAAGCCAGCGATGAGGTGTACGAGTCCAGTGATTAAGGAGGAGTCCCGAAGATAGCCGAAGACCAGGTGATGAAAAACACAGAGTGGATGGGATTTACATCGGAAACGTTTGGCTCAATTCGTTCACGGATATCCTGAACTGAATGGGATGCCAAATATATCGGAAACGTTCGGCTTACTTCGGAGAAGTTCGTGCACTGGCTTTGTATGGTTCCTCCGGGTTGCTGTCTCTTTCCGACATATTGTCCGCAGGACGTAGGGAACCGACCGGGGAAAGGAAAGAACACCGGCAGAGATGGGTGAGTGTTGATAGGGTACATGGGGCCAAAGCGAGGGCCAGGGGACAAAGAGACGCTTGTAGGCATGGAGGAGTGCGGGGAGAAAAGCGGGAGGGGAAGATTGTAAACCCATGAAGCAAAATACCCTTTCAAAAATGTGTGAGTGTATGGAGGGGTCATGAGATGTATTAAGAGGGTTGTAGTGAGAGGGGCTCTGGGATTAGAGGTTTGGGGTGAGACTAGCAGAGATACCTGAGAGCGGAGTAGTGATTCCTGAAAGAAGGGGCACGCGACACCCTTGGAGTTAGGGATACCAACCCAAGGGACCTAAGCTGGTAGGGTATGATTCTACAGTGTTTGAGACCACGGGCGGGGAGGGTAGAGATCGGCCAGGTTATAAGTGTACCGTGGGCAGCATCAGAGAGGCAGAGTGGAAAACTGTCAAGGGGCAATAGGAGAGGCCACGGAAGGTTCAGTGTGGGAGATCATGTGGGAAGTGAGGCCACGGGTCGCGGTTGGTAGGTGGGACAGACATGAGGAACGTGAAAAGTATACGAGCTCAGGGGTGAGATTACACGGGGATATGGGTGAAGAAGGGATGGAAGGAGGCCTAATGCTGCTCTCTTCACTCTCCTTCCTTCTGCCTCACACTACTCTTCTCCTCCACTCTCCTTTCATGTCCCTCATGCTACTCTTCTCCTCCTCTCTCCTTCCTTGTGCCTCATACTGCTCTCCTCACTCTCCTTCCTTCTAGCTCACGCTGATCTCCTCCTCACTCTCTTCCTTCTCCCTCATACTGCTCTCCTCACTCTCCTTTCTTCTGCCTCATGCTACTCTCCTCACTTTCCTTCATTGTCCCTCATGCTGTTCTTCTCCTCCTCACTCTCCTCCCCAAATCTTAAATACTGCTCTTCTCCTCCTACACAGCTAACAATTACAATCCAAACCACATAATTCCACAACACATCACATACATACACTCAATACCACATGACTAAAATACAGTACCATTAGCAAAGCCAAACGCTCTAACTTAAACAAATGCGAGACCTATTGCATTTCCAATGCTTGTTTTTTTTTTAAAGCTATAACTGAATCAGGAACAGGAACTAAAGTGAAATGTGAGCCGGAGCCTGAGGGGCGGAGCTGTGGCGGTGCCTGGCACGCAGAATCGGCACTTTCTGCACAACCCTGCTTCCCCCTCCACGCACACTTTTCTCACCGCCTCTGCCACTTTTCTCGCTGCCCGTGCATCTTTTCCCCTTCCCCACTCTGTTTTCACGCTTCCGGTCCCCTTCCCCCTACCTGTCCTCGGTCTCTTCCCGGCGTTACCTCTTTCAGCCTGTGTCTCCTTTAAATACATCTCTTTGCCCTGAACAGTGCCAGTGCCTCTCTCCACAGTCTCCCAATGTCTGAAATCTTGTCTTCCTCCCTTCGTACAGCCTACAATCTAGCTCCCTCTGCCTTTCACGCCCTCTGCGCCCCTCCTGTCCCCGGCTGCCCGTCGCCTCCTCTCCCCGTGCTCTGTCTTCCCTGCCTCTCCGCGGCTTGACCTGCTCGGTGGATCATCGTCTTCCATATCTGCCTTTGCCCCTCCTGTTTCTCACCGCATGATCTCTGTCTGTGGCCCTCCTCTTCCTCAAAGCCTGCCATCCTTCTTTCTCGTCCCTCTACAGTCTGTGTTCTTTAGCAGTTTGCTCTAGTTGGCATCTTTCCCAGAATGCTTTGGAAAAAAAAATGGCCTCCGACCCCAGAGTACAAACTGAGCTCAGCGTGTGGGAGGAGGCAACTGGGCCTAGGCGTGCAGGCTACTGGGCGTGAGTGCAGGCTACTCACGCCTCGTCGAGCCCTGCAGGCCCCTGAATGCAGATCTGGTGAGTACAGACCTCCTGCGGGGTTTGTCGGAGGCCTGTGGTAGGACCAGGGCGTGAATGCAGACCTCTCCTGCAGGCTGCGGACTCTGGTGCAGGTTTCTCTCCTTCGGACCCGAGGTGTGCAGGCCACCCCACCTCAGACCCCAAGTGTGTAGAGCTTACCCCTGTAGCCCCCAGATGTTTCTGCCTCTTCTGTTCGTCTCTTGGTTCTAACCAGTCCCCAGATGTGCAGGTATCTGACCTCCAGGCTGAAGATGTGCAGGCCTTTCACGGGGTCACATGTTTGGAGTTCGTTCTAACACAGATGTCCCTCCGCTCCCTGCATGTCACATGTGTCGGGTCTCCAAACTGCAGACACTCCCTCTCGGTCCACGAGCCTGCAGACAGGCAGTGCTCTTCACTGGGGGTATTTCTAGTTTGACCCGAGGTGACTCTGTTCTCTAAGGTGCAGCCTTGCATGCCTCTCCTGCAGGTTCCAGGTGTGCAGGTCACTCTGTGGCAGATGTAAGCATCTGCCTTGCAGGCCCCAGTTGCCTAGGCTTCTGGTATAGGTACCACGTGTGTAAATGTTTAACTGCAGGCTGTGGCGGCTGCATTTCTTCTGTCTCCAACTGTTATCCCATTCTCCTGCAGGCTACTCAATGTGTGCGAACACATCATGCAGACACCAGGCGTGTACACCTCTCTCTTGCAGAGGTGCAGTGGTGTCCACATGCAGCTTCACGCTCACCCCATCGAACTTCAGGTACTTATTTCTCCCTCCTGCATGGTGGAGGTGTACAGGTCTCTTTCCTGCAAGCAATAGGTGTCTAAGAGTCTCGCTTACAAGTGTGCTGGTGTCTCCCGCTGGGAACGGATGCATCCTCTTGCATGCTAAATGTGAGCAGGCATCTTTCCTGCAAGCAATGTGTCGAAGCGTCTCACCTGAATGTGTGCTGGCATCTGTCTCTCCTACTGGCAATGGGTGCATCCCCCTGCATGCTAAATGTGAGCAGGCATCTTTCCTGCAAGCAATGTGTCGAAGCGTCTCACCTGAAAGTGTGCTGGCATCTTTCTCTCTTGCTGGCAATGGGTGCATCCCCCTCCATGCTAAATGTGAGCAGGCATCTTTCCTGCAAGCAATGTGTCGAAGCGTCTCACTTGAAAGTGTGTTGGCATCTGCCGCTGGCACGTGTCTCTCCTGCAGGCAATGGATGCATCCCCCTGCATGCTAAATGTGAGCAGGCACCTTTCCTGCAAGCGACAGGTGTCTAAGAGTCTCACTTACAAGGGTGCTGCTATCTCCCACTGGCACGTGTCTCTCCTGCAGGCAATGGGTGCATCTTTCTGCATGCTAAATGTGCACAGGCATCTTTCCTGCAAGCAGGGTGTCTAAGAGTCTTGCTTATAGGTGTGCTTGTATCCCCCGGTGGCACCTGTCTCTCCTGCAGGCAATGGGTGCATCCTCCTGCATGCTAAAGGTGCACAGGCATCTTTCCTGCACTCTAAGTGGAGTTCAGGCCTATCTTCTTAATACTTGTCCTGCAGGCAACCCCTTCTCCCTCCAGCTGTAAGTGTGCATGACTCCCTCCTGCATTATGCGGCAGTACTGACCTTGCTCCTGCAAACTCATGCCTCTCCTGCAGGGTTAAGCGTGCAGCCTGCCTTCTGCATGCTAGAGAATGCAGACTTCAGTCCTGCAGGCTGCAGGTTTACAAGCCTCTTCCCTGCATTCCATGGGAGTGTATGCGTCCCACCTGCACTGCATGCTGTTCGTGTGCAGTTCTCCCTGTAGAGTGCATGTGTGCAGACCTCCAGCCTACAGGTTATAGATGTGCAATCTTCCCTCCTGCTTTCTATGCATGTAGAGCCCTTCCTTTTGCAGGCTATATGTGTGCCGTTAAATGGCGTTCAATCCTCTGTGCTGCGAAAACATACGTCCCTTTCCTGCAGTGTTTAGTGTTCACGTTTTCAGGTGGGAATTCCCCCAGAGTCTTCCAGTTCACCCCGGTATGGAGTCTGGGCGTGGGCAATACTTTGTGGTAGTTCCTTGTTTGATATAAAGTCGCCTCGTCTGCAGTCGGCCCTATCCAGAAAGTACAGACGTCCAAAGACATGTCTCACCCTATAAAGGATTCATTCTCAATACACTTTTTTGCTATATAAAGTGTGTTAATGAAGTGAGACTCATTAGCGAGACCCTCTCCCTCGAGTCAGCCAGGGATTTGTTAAGGGCGGCAAATCACCTGTGAGTCTCTCTTAAGAGTGATACTTACTCATATGAACGAGACCCTCTGTCTTGTGAATGAGTGAGACCTGTAAGTACGAGAAACCCTCTCCTGTGACTGAGACTCTTTTGAGTGGCAGTGAGTGAGTGAAATCTGCTAATGCTATGGGGCTCACAAATATGAGTAAGATTCTGAGACTCTCTTCGAATGAGTTTACCCATGGTAGGTGGATGCCCTGTTTCAAGGATGATTGACACATTTGGGGGACAAAAGGCAGTAAAAGATCTGAGACCTCACAAAATAAACAAAGAGCTCTAAATATAGCGCCCAGGGCAGCGCTTGAAGTTACTTCTATTTCATCGGCCTGTGGCTTCCTGACTTATTTTACGTATGTGCCCTCCCCCCCCAGGTTTGACCCTCTCTTATTTCCAGCTCTCGTTGTTTCGCCGTATATATGCTTACTGTGTGCCTGTATGTGCCCAGATCTGCTTGTCGCCTCCTGTCTTATGCTGCATCTGGGTCCTCAAGTTCTGCCTGTGACATTTTGTTTCTGGCTCCACCACATGGTCACCCGCCTGTATACTCCTATTATGAACCTGTATTTGCCCAGATAAGTGTGTGGTTTCCCTTCTTATGCTGTATATGGGACCCCAGCTATTCTTGTCACTCTGTACATCCGATTGTCACGCGCCCTGCAATTGGTTATTTTGTGCCTGTATTTCACCTTTCCTGCCTGTGGCTTCCTTTTTCGGTCAAAACAGTGCAATTGTGAGGTTGCACAGAGCATATTGGGGGCATGCTGAAAGCTTTCCTAGGAATGCATTCCGTCCATTTATTACCACTCGCTTTGTGTTTTGCCACTCACATTTGTTTGCTTTCTATTTGCTCGGTTTATTTGTTTTAGCTCATCAAACTTGTGTTTGTCCCTCCCATAGACCATAGTCTGCCATTTCTCTGATTGACTCCTTCTATGATTCCACTAGTGTCAGCTTTTAGGAAACTATTTTTTTCTTTCTTGTGGATCGCTTCATGAGAGTGCATGCTTTTCTGAGCTGTCTCCCGTGTGTGCTTCTTATCCCACCCCAAGTGGTCCAAGTTGTTTCTTCTCTTGTGTTCTGCTGTCCCCCACCCCGCTTTCCATGGTGTTGTCTCTCGACCAAGCTGTTTTTCCCTTTCCACCCTCCCTCTGTTGCAGCTGTTGCTTTTTCTTCGCCCCCATTCTTCCTCCGTTGCTGCTTAGTGTCCTCCCATCCTCCCCACCCGCCATTGCTGTTGCTGCTTAGTGAACGCCAACCCCCGTCCATTGCTGTTTATTAGCCTGTCTACTATCCCTCCATTGCCACTTTGGCCCTGATTATGAGTTTGGTGGTGCGTCGCCAACCTGCTCCCGCATCGCCAAACTTGTGTGTGCTCCGCCCGCCAGTTTATGACTTTTTTAGTCCCTGGCGGGCAGTTCTTTGGCGTTCCCACGGCAGTGCCTATGAACCGCAATGGGAACGTCAAAGTCAGTTACTGCACGGCATGGACTGGTGCAGTCCATGCCGTGCTGGTACTGGGGTGCATGCACACAGGGGGGCACAAAATGTGCCCCCCTGCATGCACCCCATGCCCCAGAGGCAACAGGGGGCCCTGTAGGGTCCCCTTTGTTTCCTCTCCGCCACGGTTTTCATGAAGGAGGAACCACCATGAAAACCGCGGCGGAGAGGAAAGTCGTAATATGCTTGGCAGAACCACAGCGTTCCCACCAAGCATATTGCGGCCTCAAAACCGCTGTGCCACCTCCAGGGATCTCGGATCCCTGGCGGTTGTGCGGTGCAATGGCAGTCTGACCTCACAACTTGTAATGGGGGGGTTGGACCGCCACACCACGCCACTGTGAGTCTGGCAGTCCGTGGACCGCCAAATTCATAATCAGGCCCTTAGTGCCAGCTCACACTCCCTCCATTACAGCTTAGTGTCCGTCCTACCACCCTTCCTCTGTTGCTTTTCCCCGCCCATCCTTCGTCCATTGCCATTGATCCTTAGTACCCACCGATCTTCTGTACCCTTATTGCTTTCGTCTGCCCACCCGCAATTGCGCCGCTTTCCCTCGCCCACCCTCTATTGCTGCTTACCCCACCCACTCTCTGTTGCTACTTCCCCCCTGCACACACTTTATTGGCGCTCCTTCTACTGCCCTCCCTCCTTTGCTACCTTCCCCTCTTTCATTTTTAGAGCGCTTTGGCGAAATTGGCTTTAATGCGAGACCTGTTGGCTTTGCCAATGCTTGTTTACTCTGTATCTGTGGCACAAATGTACGCATATGTACCCATGCGTATGGCTCCGTCCCTTGGTCAACCTCCCAACTTGTTTTGAGTCATTATGAACCTGTGTTTTTTGGGACTGTCCCACATTGTCCCCAGCCTATGGTCGCTCATACTCTACTTAGTTCTTATAATAGTGTTTTGAAATTGGGCCTCCGGGTGTTCTTTACACCCCCAATTTACCCCCAGGTCACTGCACGTCAACGCCCCTCCCA
Source organism: Calotriton arnoldi (assembly GCA_963921515.1). Taxonomy (NCBI): domain Eukaryota; kingdom Metazoa; phylum Chordata; class Amphibia; order Caudata; family Salamandridae; genus Calotriton; species Calotriton arnoldi. The sequence continues at coordinate 195,034 of CAWUFW010000697.1, read as the reverse complement.
CCTTCTCCGCCCCACCCCCATCCCGTATGACAACCTTCCAAGCTCCGGCTGACTCAGGCGCCTGGCCGGCTCCCAGGCAGGAAGGTGCGGCCTCCCCCAGGGCTTAGCAAACCCAGGATAGACCGGAGAGAGGCGAGGGTGCTGCACTGGTACAGGCCGTGGTGTGTGGTGCTGGTTACTTGCACAGGCTGAGCTCTGCAGGTGATTACTGGCAAAGACTCTGCTGTTCATTTTAGAAACGGGCTTTGCTCGAGGTTAGTTTGTCAGGTTTGGGTGGGCAGTTGCGCAGCATGGTTTATGCTGGCAGGTCGACGCCGGCCCCGGCTGGGAAGTCGATTGCTGACGTAGGCTGACAGGTCAGTTGTGATTCACGCGTCATGCGGGGCAGTTGGGCACTGCCACAGGCGGTGCTGTGTTTTGGTTACTTACACAGTGCGTTGGTTACGGGTACAGGTTGAGAAGGGCAGTTGGGGACTGGCACGAACTGTATCGGGCAGATGGGTACTGGCACGGACTGTACTGAGGGTTGGGTTCTTGTACACACTGTGCTGATGCTCGGTTTCTGGCCCAGTCTATAGTAGGCTTAGCTGGCAGGTCAGTGCCACAGTTTTAATTGCACAGTAAACAGACGTCTCCTTCAATGTTTGTCCTCTGTGTACGAGACACACTAAGGTCCTTCTTTCTCACGTAGGTAGCGCCCACCCCACACACACAGAGATCCAGGCGCTGGTCCTGGGGGGGGGAGGGAGGGGGGTAGTGTGAGAACAGTACCTCATGCTGGGGAGTATGGTGGAGGTTAGTAGAATAAATTGGTTGGCATAGGATCACACCGTATGTCAGGGGGACCCTTGCTTCCTGCAGTCTGGCCTTGGTGCAGTGACCAGCAGTGCACACCTCCTCCCGCACAACCTAGAAAATGTTCGTGTGTGCTTGGCCTGTACTGACGGGGGAGGGGTTTGTTGTACCTGTGCAGTAGGCCTGTGTACACAGGCTGGTGAGTGAACACAAAGGGGGGTCCTGTAGCTGCGCGGTAGGCCAGTACTCGCAGGTTTATTAGTGACTACAGAGGAAAGGCTTGTGGCTGGGCCCTAGGCCTGTACTCATAGGCTGGACAGTGAATGCAGAGGGGGTCTTGTGGCTGTGTAGCAAGCCTGCATTCATAGGCTGGTTAGTGAACATAGAGCGAAGTTGACGGCACACATGGGTGGAGGATTTAGAGGCCTGCTGGGACGGGGCAGTGCAGTCCACAGGCAGAAAATGTTCTGTAGAGGGGGTGAAGGCTGTGAAGTAAAGGGTACGGGTGGAAAGAGGCTATGCACAGAGTCACTGGTTGTGGAGGGCGAGCAGAAATAAATGGCTGTGTACAGGGGGGTACAGAGTGTAGAATGTGAGCAGTCCGAGGGAGAAGGACCTTGATCAGAGGGGTTACAGGCTATGAGTGTAAGCTGGAGATGGGAAGGGTCCATGTACGAAGAATTACAGGCTGTGGAATGTGAGCTCACAGACAAGTGGGGTTACAGGCTATGGAACGAACCCACATACACAGTATGACTGCAGGCGGTCAAATGATGACTACAGGTGGGAAAGACGCCCCATGCCCTGGACCCTTGAAGGGGTTCTATACAGGTGAGCACATTCTGTGTAACCAGATAAAGGTGGTAAATTATCTGCACAGGCTGTAATTGGACTGTAAGTCCACAGGCAGAAAGCACTCTGTAGGGAGTTATACAGGCTGTGGAACGTAAGCTACAGGCATGAACGGACTATGTTCACAGTGGCGAAAGGGTGTGAAATATGAAAGGGGTTGCATTTTACAGAGGGGTTGGTTACAGGGAGTGTAATATGAATGGCGTGGGGGGGAACTGTAATTAAGATACAGATCAGAATGAGTTATGTAGTTAGATCTTGCACGGGCGAGATGCCTGCAAAGAGGAGTTACAGGCTATGGAATGTGAGCTACAGGCGATAAGGGTATAAGGATGGGGCACAGGCTGTGGAATGGAACGGCCTGACAGAGAGGTAAATCCTAACAAATGAGGTAAAGGCAGGAAAAGCTCTTTTCAGAGGTTTACACGTTGTGGGATATTAGCTACAGGCAGAAATGGGCTTGGGTTAAAGGTTTACAGGCTAAGTGAGCTACAGACGGGGAAGGACTCTACAGAGGGTTACAGGCTGTAGAAGTGAGTTTCAGGCCGGAACGACTCTCTAAAGAAGGGCATAGGTTTGGGAATGGGAATGACAGATGGGGACGGAATCTGTTCGAAGGTACCGCAGGCCGTTCATTATTTGGGATGCACCTTCCCTAAAGGTGGCCTGTGTGTGCACAGCCCACTTCCTGGGTATGGCACGCCTCACACACCTCCTGAATAGGGATCATCTGCGGTTAACATCCAGGGCCGGTTGTCCCCACAGACGTGCTCAATATCTGTCGATGTTTAAATGAAAGCGAGCTGAAGGAGAACTTCCGGGTTGTTAGGGTGCCTTCCGGGTTTGTGTGTTTACATTCCAGTTTCTCAATGTAACGTCATCAGTTAAGGGCCAATTCTGCACCCGCTATGGGGCGAGACTACGCAGCTAGATGGTCGTTTATGTAATGTGAAAAAGGCTGTTTTAATGGGACAGGTCTATGCGAACAAGAAATCACTCATGGAAACGGCTATATCCTAAAGCAGGCCTCTCCAAAGAGTAGTAAGTAACTCTACTTTGTGCAGCCCGGCCTACAAAATCAGAAACTTTTGTTTGGTTGAAATAATATATGTATACCAAAACTGAGAGTGCCTATTCAAGACAAAATTGTCTGTATTTTCAGATATCATAAGTTGGTATTTGGGGAAAACTGCTGATTTTCCAAAACACATTTAATGCTGATATGTGAGGAGGTCAATAAGGTAATTTAAGATGCCATACATCATTCAGTAGTTTTAATACTTTGTAAAAGCAGAATATTTTATGAAATTGATTAGTTAAATTGAATCTGTAAAGTAATGTTTCAATTTTTGGTACAATTATGAATTTTATATTGTATGGCTTACTCTTGAAAGCCGAAACAATAAATATTGATTAATTTAACAATATGTGAGTGATAAGTCATGTGGCGCTGGGTAGACTTACAAATATTATTACCTTGGCTTGGTGTCAGGGGTATTGCAGCTATGGCTATTGTCTATTAGCCATCTAGAGACGTACAAGATTGACAAAGCAAGACATATTGTGGGCTTACAAAGAACTTGCAGGGACTTGGAGCCTACCCAATGCTTTATATTGGTTTGCGTTCCTGTCACTCTCTTTTGTCTGTTTCTTATTTGTGTCCCAGATTGACTGAATCTTTTGTTTGTACCTCCCATGGAGCAGAACCTTTTTACCATCTCTTTTGATTGGCTAGATTTTATGCTTCCTCTGCTTGCTTTTCAAGCACTACTTTTTTCTTTTGGGTTAGACACTCCATGAGAGTACTTGTGTTTTTCAGCTGTCTTGTGTACTTCTCTCCACCTGCACTCCATGTTGCTCTCTGTCCCCTGAGGGCTTCTGCCAACCCCCCTCCATGTTGCACTCACTAGAGTGTACTTAATCCTGTTGCTTTCTTGCCCGTGTGCTTCTCCCCAGCCGCTCCATGTTGCTCTCTAGCCCCTTGCTTCTCCTCTCCACCCGTACCTCGTGTTGTTTCCCCACCCATGCCATCCTTCTCCCTTGCCCATTGTGTCTCCACCCTATCCCCAACCCAGTGTTGCTTCTCCCACCCACACCCTCCTCTCATGCCTGTTGCTACTCCTCCCCACCCCCACCCTCTGAGCTGTTTCCCTCACCCATGCCATCCTACTTTTTGGCCCATTGTGTTTCCGCCCCAGCCCCTCTCTGAGTTGCTTCTCGCACCCATTCACTCCTTCTGTCTTTACTGTTGCTTTTCTTTCCCATTCTGCCCTCCGTGTTGCTTCTGGCCCCCACGCATTGCTTCTCCCAGCCATGTCCTCCATGTGCCCTGCCCGCAATCTCATTACTGCTCCACCCCACCCGGACTTCAGAAAACACTCTTTTGTGCTACTTGTTTTCTATTTTTTTATCAATCCACCTCAGTGAAGAAAAAGGCGCCCACCTCATTCTGTTGGCACGCACATATGTGGTGCTCATACCTACTATATGATGGAGCCAGCTGCGTCAAAGGCTTTTTTATTTAATTATTTAGCCATGCTGCACATCGTGAGGGGTGCTATACCGCGTGGCTAAAATACACTGACAAAGCCAATTGATGCTAAATGCGGTACCAAATGGTTTTGCAAATGCTTGTTGATGTTACAGCTGGAAACCCTGCCTATGCACAGAGGTGATCACTAAATATGGTGGCTGCTAATGTAATCTTGTCTGATGCGAACCCTGCCTTTAACCATGGTTTCCAAACTTTTATAATGCTGCCACCCCTCCCCCACCCCATTTGTGCAACAATAATTAATTGGAGCACCCTAGAATGACCAAAATATTTAATCATAATTATTCTATAAAATTGGCAGCTCTAAAACATGTTTAGCAATTACAATTTTGCAGTTCTGTGTGGTTAGAAATTATAAAATAAATAAAAAAATGATTGCCAACATACTAGTGGCAGCCTAGACTCACCAAAGAGTGATAGTATCCACAATGAGATCCTTTATCTTGGGGCGGGGGAGGGGGTCGACTTTGAGGGTTATTTCGAGCCATCCATTACCCACCCACACTTTGACACCTACTTCCAGCCAGGATATGACTGAAAAAAGATAGACCATAGTGCTGAGCCATTACACCTGTTTTCTTTCACTCAAAACATCAAAACATAGCACTGTTTTTAAGCATGATGTTTGCCTCTGTTCACGACAGACATAATAAATGATCCTTGTAAGAAACCAGACGATTAATTAATTGGTGTGGGTGACTACCCACCTCATAGTATAATAACAACCTTTGTCAGAGTAAACCCTTAAAGTCACTAAATTAACCTGAGTTGAACCCCCTGGTAGCTATGGCACAGAGCATACACACTTAGCTTGTGTTAGCTCACTGTGTAAAGTATTTGTGTAGTACCAATAAAGTATTAAAGTAAAAATACAAAATAATAAAAATCCCAAACAAAATTATAAAAATTGTGTAAAATTGAAATAACAAAATGACACTAAAATGTAAAAAATTCAATAAGAGGAACTGGAGATATGAGCTTTTAAAGATTAAGGGAAAAATAGCACCAAAAAGCACAAATCCCCAATGATAGTATATGGTCGCGATAGACCAGGACCTAGGCTCAATCTCATACTGACCATGATGGAGCGTGGATCGGAGACGCCAATCAGGCTCAGCTTGGTCAAAGATTTGACCTCCTGACTTGGGTCTGATTTAGAGTTCGGCAGACGGATTACTCCGTCAAATACGTGATGGATATTCGTCCGCCTCATTACAAGTGCATTGAATCCAATGGCACTTGTAATATGATGGACAGGATATCTGTCACGTTTCTGACAAAGTAGCCCATCCGCCGAACTCTAAATCAGGCCCTCAGTCTTTTAATCCGCCACAGGAATACACGTCTGGGACCCACAGGACCTCAGGGAAGACACTTAAAAACTCACAGGGTGTCAAGCAGAGGCCAACAACAGGGTCCAATTCAGGTCCAGTTGCCACTGGTTAGCTGTATTCTTTAAGGAAAAGGACTCTTGCAGCTTGTTGTCTACCTTTAGCCATGCAGGTCAGGCATCTAAGCCTTGGAATTCACTTTTTTGTCCTGGGTACCAGTGGGAGCTGGTCCAGTTCTTCAGGGCTCCTCTCGGGTACAGGCAGCAACTCCAGTCCTCTTCTGATCTTCTATAGGTCCAGAAAGTGCTCTGAAATGGGTGCCTGGAGATGCAGCATTTAATCCTGCACAAGCTAGCGGGTGGGGTGACTCTTGGCCCCTCTTAACCCAATGGGGTAAAAGTTCCCCGGGCCAACTTTATCCATTTTTTCAGTAGCTCCTGTTTGCCTTACTGTAAACAGAATCAAAATGCAATGTGTCATGGTATTTGCAAGATGGCCAAAGTCTTTGGTAACACTAAATTTGGGCCCGAGGCCTGGGTGTGGGGCGTGTACTATGGTAACCCTAGTGTCCTCCTGCATCTGACACTAAAATCCAGTTCGGAGCAGGTACTCTATGAACAACATACCCAGAGACAGGTGTCTAGTAGGACAAAAGCAGGGCCATTCAGCAACTAGCCAAGGCATACACAAGAATTGTTTGACATCCTGTTCTCTCCCTTTCAAGTGCACCTCATGTGTGCTAAGTGACCCCAGCAGGCCTGTCAAGCAGGATTTGACACTGTAGTGTCAAAAAAGGATGCTTACAGTCACCCCCTGCACATTCGGTAGAGTTCAGATGAGTCATCACTGCCCATTCATGCACCTGGGAGGCATTTAACACCTTTTTCACACCTATTCAAGTCCACTCACTGGCTGTTAGGAGCTGGTGAGGCAATTCAAAAAAGCCTCAAGGAACTTTAAGCAGGTAAAAGGTAAATTTGTAAAAGTTACCTTTCCTTAATATTTATTATAAATCTGACTGCTCTGTTGAATTGGATTTTAATGACTTAAAAATAGTTGTTTAATTATTTTTCTACCTGGTCCCGTTCCCAAGACACAGTATAAGTATCTTAATCTGTGCTCTGGTTTTCTTCATCGGACAGCTAGACACAGACCTGCCACAGTGAAAATAGGTTTTGTAATGTTAACATGTAAAGACATGTTAACATTACATTTCTACTGTCCTAATTCTAAATACCAAACACCCTGTCCTGTGGGCTACAAGACCTCCATAGGGGGTGACTTTTTAATATTTAATAGGAAGGTTTTTACCTGTCAAAATATGTTTATTTGACAAGTCACAGTGCATGTTTTGCACTGTTGCAGTCAAGCTACAGTGGTAGGCTTGACGCCATGTTTGAACTACCACTATAGTGGCTAGCACCATACCTGCTGCAGTCCACTAGTGGCCTTTAACTTCTAGGCCTTTGGGTACATTTTGTATCATACGTTAGGGTCTTATAGGGAAGTTAAATATACCAGCTAGGAGTATGCCAATCTGACTATGTTTAAAGGGGGAGCGCAGGCACTTAACTACTGGTTAGCAGGGTTAAAGTGCACAGAGTTCTGACGCCAGCAAAAATACAGGGTCTAGCACAAGGTGAAAAAGGTGACTTTCCTCACCAATGCAAAGTTCACTACTAACAACTAGCTCATCCAAAAAACACCCACGTTCGGAAGATCTCACCGCAACAGTTACCAGGGTACAACTCTTTCCTTCCCTCTGGGGCTGAGTCAGCCTTCGTGCCACTATTCCCAAATTGCTTTAACCCGCTTGAACCTACACAAATACGTATTCTACAAGCCTGTCCACCTGCTACAACACAATTACAAGCCTTTAGTGCTCAGGTATGCCTCCAAAAGGCTAGGGTGACTAGACGTCCCGGATTTCCCTGGACAGTCCCGGGTTTCCGAGTACTGTCCCGGTGTCCCGACGGATTTCTTAATTTCAAATGTATGTCCCGGTTTTTGGGACAAGGTCAAGTCAACCTGTAAAGGAGAAGTGAAAGGTGTGGCTCGTTAAGTAATTTGTCTGTTTCAAGCAGCGCAGGAGACAAGCTGCAAACATGCTGCAGCAATAGGGGAGACCGAGTGCGGGCAAAGGTGAGGACATAGCTAATGTTATGTTGGCATAGCTTGTAAATGTGTGGCCATGTTATGTATGCACACACGCACCTCAAACACCTCCCCCCTCCTTCCCGGCAATATCCGGGACAGGCCTGTTATAAGTAAGGCTAAAGTCTTTAGTCCTACTTTTATGCCTCACCTGTCCCGGTTTTTGCTTCTCAAAATCTGGTCACTCACCCTATCCAAAAGGCAAACACACAAACAGTCCAATTGTGCAAGGAAAACACACCTCAAAGCCCGTAATTTACAGGGGTAGGGGCTGGAAGTAAACGACCAGCACTCACGCGCACGTGGTAAAGGCAGAACAGAGTGATTTCCCCCTGCCTATCGGACTTTAACTCTTCACTCCCCCCACCCCCCTTCGAACGTACCGGAAAACACCCCGGTGGCTCCTGTCTCCCCACCTCCGGCGCCGATTTCTTTCTCACACGTAATCCATCCTTCAATCTCCTTTTTCATACATTAAGTCACAACCTGTGCTCATCCACTGCCGTTCCCTCTCACGTCCCTCCGTCGCACCCCATGCCCGCCCACATTCCCTCCCTCACCCCCTCCCGTACGCCTCCTCCCAGTTCCGTACTATTTTTGGGAGCATGCTGAGGTTGGAGGCTGCTCAGACCTCAAGTCTTCGAGGAAAAGCTGCAGCTGGCGCGGTTCAGACCCCGCTGGGACCGGGGTGTATTTTTAGCCGCATGTCTGGGCGGGGGTGGGAAGGTGCCCTCCTTCGGTGGAGGCAGAAAAGCCCTAAGCCCCTTGGCGTGGGAGTAGAAAGAGGGAAGATGGGCAATGAGCCTTCTGAGTGGGATGTGCAGGCGACTAATTACTTCCGGGTGGGGTGGTGAAGGTGCCCTCAGCTCTATGGGTGTGAGGAAAGTTCTGCAAGTGCGTATGGGTAAATGACGGGACATCTGCTCGGAACGGGGCAGTAATGGTGTACCCTGGGGTAACTACAGAGTGGTAAGGATGCGGTGGTAGAGTTGCACCTGGTTGGTCTGAAGTGGCCACGCTGCCTCTGGTGGATAAGGGCGTCAAAGTGCCCTACGTGGTTAAGGGGTGGTTAATATGACTTGTATCAGGTAATGTGAAAGTGTTCCCGTTGTGGATATGGAAGGCTGGGATGGGTTTGGTATTGAAGTTTGCCCGTGATTGAGTGTAGAAGACGAAAAGAGCCAATGGGGTCAGCGTGGGGACTGTGCCCGCCCTGGGGCTAGTACCGGACCAGGTGGGTTCAAGGTGAAGGTGTCCTCTTGGGTGGAAATGAAGTGGGGAAGGTGTTCTCAGGGTGGATACGGGTAACTGCTACCTCAGGCTGTGGGAAAGGTGGCCTCTGGGAGTGAGTACATAAAGTGCAAAAATAAAGATTGAAAATATATCAGTCCGACATAAATGTGTTCTTACAACACACTCGACTTGTTTAACCTTCCTAAATCCAGCCAGATTCACTTCTACAGTTGTACGCCTAGGTGAATCCACTTTAAAAACTTCCATCTAGCTGTTTTTGGGACAAATGCTTGATAGTGGAGGAGATGCCGCTCCACATTTTAATGGAGAGATAGTTTCTATAGTAGGTATTTTGCAGGAGATTTTATTCAATGTTTTTCAGTATTTGTTGTCAGATGGCATTCAGAAACGTTCTACTGGATTGATGTGGTGGTCGGAGTGGTGCGCTTGTGGGTGGGCAGGTCTGTTGTAGCTAGGCCGAGATGATACGGGGCAGGGCATGGAAAGTAATCCAAATAATGGAGAGAAATCTGCCCCAGTCAGAATCATCGCTCCCACAGTATATCAGACAGCATCATCTAACTGTACAGGGGCGTAGCTACAGGGTGGTCTTTGGGGTATAAAACCCCAAAAATAAATGGCACAGTAGATGGGTCTGGGTCTGCTATGTCTGTGTCAGTTTGTCTGCCAAGAATAAAAGACCAAACAGTGACCTTTTATCTAAAATCGGAGAGTTAGAGGTACAGAGATCCCATCTGGTGGATGAATTTAAAGATGTGAAACTAGATAACCTGGAATCAATACAGCTTCCTTGGTTGTCAAAATTGTGTGATCCTAGGTACATATTTTATTTCACAGAGCCTCCTTTTTCTTTATCATCACATGGGAGAGTACTTTTAAATTCTTGAGTTCAGGATGTGCCCTGTACAAGCACCTCCTATGTCTGATTTAATAGACTATAATATTGCTCCATCTATAATAAGAATCTAGGCCATATTTAGGGATTACATGACTACTGACTTACCTCCTAGTTCACTAATGGCATTGTCGTTGGGTGGACAGCAAACCATTAATGTTTCTAAGTTTGTTTAAGTGCAATCGCTTTTAAAAAACATCTGTCTGTGCAGTGATAGTACTAAGGTGAAACGCTTCCCCGCGTTGAAGAAAAAAACATTTTGAAATTTGAAGAAATTGTATCATAGATTGGCAAACATTTTCATGGCTTTGTTCGTGTATGCACTCTTAGTGCCAAGCGAGACACTCTGCTCGCCCTATTAATTTGCTGGTGCACCCTCTTCTATTTGCAACTCAGGCTAAGTACATGAGGCCAGCAGTCATTTGATAACATGATTTATAAATGGTGAGTATGGAAACAGCGAGCCCTGCCTACATGCACGAGTTTGAAAACTCTACCATTTAGGCTTCTCATAGCAGAGACGAAGAAGGGTGCATGCAGTGACATACATTTAAAATTAGTGATCTCAGGGCAAGAACTCCAGACCAGTGCTGTACATGACCGTAGTCATGAGTTCCCAGGGAGAACTATCAGGCCCAGGTGGGACAGACAGGGACGGAGCTTCAGATAGGTGTTTGGGGTGTGACACCCATCAAATTCATTCTTGGCTTGGTAGTTGGGCCTGTGGGTCCCGAGTTGAGTCTGCTGTATCTGTTTTTCTCCATGTTTTCATTTCATTAAGAGCATTCAATCTTGTTGATTTTGTGGAGCGGAAACTGAAATAGATATATAATGACTGGTATGCCAAAATAATGTTAAATCTGCACTCATAGAAGTACTCCTTGAATGGGTGCAAACTGGTGCAAATTTACTATTTTTTCACAAACATTGGAAATAGTGGGCTTGGAAAACTGTAATCACTTGTATATAGGATCACTCACTCCTGGTTCTCCAAAATTCAATCTCGTACTCTATTTGTAGCATGCTGCAAAGGGTCTCACTCACTGATCCTAGAGTGTATACAGGTCCCCTTGAGCACTGCTGGGTCCCTATTTAAAGGGGTTATCTTCATTCCAATACAACAACTTTTGGTTATAGTTCAATTGTAGTATTTTATTGCACCAAGGTGGTATTCAACCATTCTTCATCCCACCTGGATAATGATCATGCTTCTTCGTAAAGTACTTACCTTATTAAAGTAAAATTGAAAAATTGTGCCAGTCTCTGGTTTCCACTCATACTCCTGGCACACAACCAAAAGGAGATGGGATGAATGCTTGCAAATAGTCTAACCAGTGGCAATCGCTGGGGTAACATTCCAACCCTTCATTTTTCAGCCACTGTGCCACTCTAGACAGAGGCCCACCTAACGCAAATCAGTACTAACCATCTTCCTCATGGAAAAAGTCCATCCCATACCTTGGTCATCTCATCTCACCCCTCCACTCTACAGCCCGCTGCTTTTTTATTTGGGAAATTTGCGATTTACACCCCCCAAACCTCACTTACTAAGCTGCGCCCCTGTCTCCTGAAAAAAGTAAAGAAAACAGCACCATTTTTGAGTTTGGCGCCATCTCACATGGAACAATTTCATCCTGAGATGTCACAGAAAACAATACAATTTCCTTCTCATACGTCATATTGCACAGCACCATCTGCCCGTCATACTCAGAAAACACAGCACCTATTCATGGTCACATGGCATTTAAAGAGCACCATTCTGCTAATTTACAACAAGCCAACTGCCCTATTTTGGATCTACCACATTCAGCCTGTTGTGTTGCTTTAGCCAACGTCACTTTGTGTGCTGACGTTTATGACCCAATATCTAGAGTGCGTTAAAAGTGACAAAACAAGTGCCATAATGCACCGTGTTGTTGGTTAAAAAGTAGGATTGGATGAAAGCATTACATCTGACATGGGCCCACCTGGTAGCTATGCCCCGTGAGAATGTCATTAGTGTGAAACGACTGGTGAGTATTCTTGTGTTGTAGCTGAGTTCCCACTAAATCATTACTCCATACATTGACCTACAGAAGCTGGCCAAAGTTCTCCTGCAAATGCCTTCAAGGCTCCGCTTCCATAGGACCAGCTGAATTCAAAGGCCTAACTCCAGCCATCAATAAAGACAAGGATTCCAAAGGAAAGCAACTTTTGGATGGGCTGGGTTCCATGTGGAGGGCTCCTGGGGGCTGCACGTACGTGTGTCTTTCTGCCTTCCTGTTATTTTATAAGTTTGTGAGTAGAACAATTTACCATAGCTCAGACTCCTTGGTCCAGTCATAAAAGGGTGGGTACTACACCACACGTGACGTTCTGCTTGTAGAGGCATTGTATCATTGGAAGGTGGCGCAAGGTCTCCAGCAAGGCTGTGCTAGAAGCAAGCAAGAGAGCCCTAAAGTGTGAAAGGGAGGAAGGAACTTAAAAGAAAATTACCTCAAAGTTTTTCAGTGGTGGCGTGGTAGAACCTGGCTTTAGAAAGGAAATTCTTGATCCCTGATGAGTCAGTATTTCGTGCTCCTGTACGTGCAAATAACGCATTTTGCTCGCGTGGTCTGCCACCCTGGGATATGAGAAAGTCTCCTGATAATTCGACTTCCCGCTGCCCAGATCACATCTGTCTGTCCAGTCTTTCCAAGATAGCGCTTTACAAACTTCTGGTGACCCATTCTCACCCTCCATTGACTCACAGCTTACGCCAGAGGCCTCTGAAGCAGTAAGGAACCCACATGTTGTGTTGGTGCCATTGAATGATCTTTCTCCTTGGGAGAGGGACAAATACCTACTACAGACATTCCCCTGATGAATAAGTAACTACCTCCACGGGATGACTGGCTCACTACTGTAGAAACTGCTCATTGTCACATCTGCATTCAAATTAACTTTTCTAGGCATGTTCACACAAAGGACAGCATTGCAGGGACTCACTTAAATGAATCAGTTTTCAAAAGTCACAATCAGAGGAGGAAAAATGTACTTAGAAAAGAATAACCATCCACTGAGAGACGTAAGATCCTCCAAGCAAGTTAGGACAGCCAGAACCCAAAGCAGGACTGGACTCCGGTTAACACACTTTCTCCACAGACTGTGGTTTGACTGCTGGGCATCCCACCGCACATGCATCAGAATCTTCAACCTAGTTCAAGAACTCCCAAATGTATACAGGACCCAAAGTGCCACATAATTAGTGAGGACTTGAGGCCCTTTGCAAGGGGAACTGGAAGCTCTTGTATATACTAAACTAAAACTGGGACTGGGGAAACACAGGAATTAGGGACAAGGGGTTGGCCCCCAATCAGACTAGGGTAACACCAAACCCATTGGACCTCAAGGGATGGCCTAGAAGTGTCTGTCGACATAGCATAAGTAATTTAGAATACAAGGCAACACACCTGTATGCAAATCCATTGGGAGAGCACTTATCTCCTGGGTGCGAACAGCTTGCAGAGCTACACAGTAGAGTTACTCGCGCCAGATATCCATACCCATTGAAAGACTACAACACCCGAGCGCCTCATGAAGTACATCGAAATCCAGCTTGCTGTAGTAAATGAAGTCCAGTGGCCGTAGTGTAGGTTATAGAAGATTTATTAGATCTTGGTTAAAGGTAGGTAAGATGATAGCTAAGCCAAAGTGTAGCCCCACCTGTAGCAGCCTCATTGCTGCTCAGCCCATACACTCCGGCAGACACTCGCATCCTCACCAGACACTCAAGCATTCCATTACATCACCAAGCACTGCAGCATTCCACTACATCACATTCATACTGGCTGAGCAGCAGGGACTTGGAACACTGCGGAAGATGCATTAAGTTACAACACTTGCATCACGAGAGTTAAGTATGTAGGGTAGATTCAGACGGCCGAAAGTATTGTCCTGCAATATCTTCAAGATACATAGATGTGGAGTTACATATAGTAAAACTCGAGTTACTTGTAGCTATATATTTTCTTCTACAATAACCAAACATTGTCATTTCACTTTTATGTAGTGAATATTCAGAAGAGTGGCAGGTCACTTTTTATAATCGCAATGTATTGTATTACATTTATATATCGCTTGCTACTACTGACGAGGCGTTGAAACGCTTTTCCCATTTTGTCCCCATCTCGCGCACCCTCTTCCCAGCTTCAGCGATGTAGTAAATAAAGAGTGATGTTGTTGTCTCAGATAAATGTCTGGTAATTGCAGTTATATACCCCTCGCTGTTTAATAAGTCGATTCTCCCCTCCTGCCGACAGAGTGGCTTAATTTGTTCATTAATGAATCTGCTGAAAACAGCTGCGTTAACCGTATGCTGCCTGGGAAGGTGGATGGTGTGTGGTGCCCAGGATCTTCCGTGGTTCTGGGTTGCTTGGCAGCACTCCTAATTTTAACCTAGGTCCTACAGACCCCTTGCTCCACATCAGCTCTTGTTATCATGTGATAAATTCTTGGGGATTTTTTGGGCTTTAGAAAACGTGTCTGTGAAGGAACGTGACTTGTATACAGGGCCACTGGAATTGTGAGACAGAGGAGGACCACATTATGTGGCTGTGATGACTGAATTAGGTGGCAAGAAATAGCAAAAAATGCGGCATAATGCAGCACATTTTGTGATTGTGTTACTTCATTATTTTGTAATTTATACACAAGTTAACACTGCCTGGGCAAAGGTTTCACCTCATTACTATGAGTTAACACCCAAATACAGCAATAAGCAACAGAGAGGTGACTAGTCAATCTTTGCGAAGGAACTTCCACTGTGCTGCAGCACATGTTGCCACGTTTTTAATAACTTTTAGTCCGTTTGATCCAGAAGCAAAATGTTTTTTGTTCAAATCTGCAGATTATGCAGCACATGGTGGATCATGTGGCAGATGTGGTGAATACATAATTATGCAGAAAACATTGCAGCCGAAAAATCGCGTAATTACAGAGGCCCTGTTTATATCGTGCAAACCTAGCTACAAAGCAACAGAGTGCTGTGCATGATGGGCTTTTCGTAATGGGTTGTGCATAAAAAAAATGCACGGGGGGACGAGAAGAGCGACGATAAAGGTTTACAGGTAGGTTGTCAGTTGACCGTTCCTGTGCTCTAGTGAGGCTTTATGGAGTAGGTCGAGGTAGAAAAGTAAGTAGCACAACTAGGGTGGTGGGAAAATGGTAGGGCGGGCGATGAGGGCTAGGAGTCGGTTCCCTTCCCGGTTACTCCTTAATCCAGGTGCTTACCATGAGGATGGGGTTGTTTAAATGTTGTCATGCATTATGATTGGCCCCCTGGGCCAATGCCACTTTAAAGCCATTCTAGGCGTGGCTATCCATTAGTCCCACCAAAAATTACCACAAGAGGGCACCAGTTTGGAGTAAGTGGCCTAAAAACGTCCTTGTTGCTATAGGAAAAGGAGCACCTTATCTGCAAAATATCATTTTGTCATGGGCTTTGTAAATCTTGCGCCTGAGATGGCTTCGGAAGACGATTTCCCTGCCTGCTCTATTTTTCTCTCTCCATAAAACATGCATTGTGAACAGCAAAGACCTGGCTGCGACATTTACTGGTAGCAAGGAGGCAGGAGGGTGCCGGAAAGCACTTTTGTTTCCTTGACGGGCTGGGATGTCTTAGCACTGTAAGAATTTGTGGTTCAAGGAATAACTCTCCTCTGGGTGCTGGAACACAGTTGGCCTTCTCTTGCTTATCTAAGCAGGGGGAATGGTAGCAGTCTTACCCCTCACTCTTTCCTGAGCACGTGCCATTTCCAACCAATTGGGCTAAAACCAATGGTTATTCGGATTTTGTGGGTCCATCGGAGCCTGGGCCAAAACTGTCTGGTAATTCTTCCTCAGAATCTGCCACAATCCCAGCAAGTTTAGTACCAACCTCCTACAGTATAACATCAGACCCTGAAGTCTGTAACAGTGAGGGTCAGAAACTGTACTGTGCTTGGAGGGGAGCAGGGAGGCAGTGAATCCGAGTGAAGTGGGTCTATGCTGAGGGCACATGAAAGTCTGCCTTTTTAGGTCTAGTGTTAGCCACGACCTTCTGATATTACTTAAAAAAAAAATATATAATATAATTACAAGGCCTTTGAGGCAGCCTTCTGTCCATTTGTTTGTTTTTGTGTCATTCACATTTTTCTTATGTCCACTACAGTGTGGGACAGTGGGTCAGCCCACTTCAGTCTTTGGGAAGTGTGGATATGGCCAATCAGGCACAGAGTTAGATGGGACTCGGATTTTGTAGGTCCAGTGCAGCCGTAGTCTGGCCTCCTCTAATGGTAGAATTTTTGGAGCTGAAGTGAAATTAATATTTTGCCTTTTGGATGCTCCCTTTTCCTTTGTGATAAGATGATTTTTGAGGCCATCTATTGACATTTGACTCCCTCTTGTGGCCATTTAAGTGGCGCTATAACACAGCTGCTTATAATGGCCTTAATGAAGCACCGTTCCAGTGTCCGGTCATTGATATTACTCAGTTGCTGTGTCTTGTGGTCTCAGGTGCCTTGTTTGAACAATATAGATTGGAGATTGAAAAAACATGCTCTTTATGTAGAAAGTATTAACCTCTCACACATGCACAAACACGTGCCCACTCACAAAGGCACACACTTGTGCGCTCTCACACCAACAAATGCACACACACACACAGACGCATGTGGTCATGCTCGGGGACACCCACATATGTCCACACATACATACACTTAGTCATTCACACCGACATGACTGCTCTCTTTTCTTCTTGTTTCTTAGCCCATCACCCACTCTCTTGGGCCAGAACATCTCGCCTTTTCCCTCCCATCCTTTCTGCTTCGGAGCATCTCCTCTTCACCCCGAACTCGACGCTGTGCTCTTCTTTTTCTGAGCTGTGGTTTAGTGCACTGGTGGTACCTTGGCCCCACCATGGTCGTGAGCCACGACCTTCCAGATGACACCACAATCGCAAAGTAAATGTCTGGCGTGGTTAAAGAATGGATTGCTCGTCCCTTTGCCTGGCTCACATTTCACGAGCTTTGGCAGTCAACAGTAGCGCACCCTGCTCCTAGTTTGGTCATGATTTCTGCACTGTGTGGTCTAAATCAGATAACTCTGAAAATGGAGGGCACAGAAACATTATGAGCAGATTTCTCTCATTAGAAGCCATCTATTAATTCTCTGCTAGCAAAATGTTAATGGTAGGCGGATAAAAAAATATGCATATCTAAAGTGTTGCGCACACATAAAAACTTCTTTTTGGTATTTTTCTGAAAATGGCTGAAGCGAAGTTCACAATTTTTAGGTCTAGTTAGAGACAAATGTATGTGTGTTATGATCTCATGTCATCAGTACAGAGAGAGCGAGAGCGTGGGCTTGGGGGTCAGCCTACTTCAGCCATTGGCTTTCATGAGGTTTTCATGCTTCGTCATTGCTTGGATGTGCTGCGCATTAACGCCTTCGTATTTCATGGATCGGTACATTGTTCCGTTTGTGTTCCCATTAGGATTTCGAGTAGCTGTTTGGTTAGTCTGTGTTCTTTGGTTTTATTTACTTTGCTGACACAATGACATTTTAATTGTTGATTTATCGCTTTTTTTTGTTTAGGAAAACTTGCTGTTTCGCTGCCTTATTCCGTCATAAAGATGCAGCGCTATTCACTGATCACTCTTGCAAATTCATTTGTTTTACTTAGCTGTCATGACAACATTGTTGGATTTACAGCAGTTTTTTCCTTGAAATGAAGACGTGCGCATACATAGGCTTACTTAAAGATGCACGGAAAATACTGGCCCTTTATCTAAAGTATCTAATATACAAAAAATGTGCTCTGTCTGCCTTTTACGTTCACCACTTACATCTGAAACTTCATCTTTTGACTCCTTTTTATAGCACGCTTCTTTGAGGCTGCAGCTTAACCCTGCTAATACACTCTGTTGAGCAAAGGTGACTTGCTTCCGACTTCTGTATTATTGTTGATGCTGCTGCATTATGGGACTTCCTTTTATAGGGCAGACAGGTGCAGCACACACAAAGTCATCCAACCATCGCCAAAAACATCTGCTAACAAAAAGCTAGATCTATTGGTTTTACCAGTACTTGCTTGAAAATGAGCCTTTTAGCTCTGCAGTTCTTGCACATTCTCTTAACAGTGACGTTCTATGGTGCGTTCATTTTTTTTGTTTGATCTGTTTATTAAAGGTTTTGTTGTTGTGAACATGAATATACAACGATACACCATCATTGATAACATCATACAGAGCCAGTAGGTGAGTAACAAGTCCGAAACGTAAATCTGTATAACGGCATAGATACATCCATCCATTTTTGCATGACTGGTATTGATACAAGGCATTTCCCACCTGTCATATGACTCCTCCCTCCATCAAAAATTGCTGAACAATCACGTTATGGTACATTTAAAAACTTTAACTTTGCAATACTTGTCGATTTACAGAAGTAAGATGCTTATGGCTTCACTCCGCCATATCACAGTAATCTGTTCAGTAAGTCAAACAATTTTATATAAAAAACAACCCCTAACGTGGGAGGAACTGTCGGGAAGGGGGGTGGGAAGGGAAATGGGGGGCGCAAAGAGGTATATGGAAGGGAATACAGATCCCGGCTGACATAGAGGGGGATCCCCATCGGCTATCCTATGGGTGCACAGCCCGATTGCTAGGAGAAATGACCGTCCAGTGTGGGGTAGAGGGACACTGTCCGCACAACAATTCAGAGCTCGGGCCGTAGATTTACACACATATAACGCTCTATGCATCTGGAGTGGGGCCATTCGTCTGGTCGTCTGGTGTCGACAACCCCTGTAACGCACACAACATAGTATTCCATGCAGCGGTAATGGGGAATTTACGCAATTCCATCGTGTCCTACCGTACCAGGGAAACCGCTTCAGCCTTCAACCAATTCAGCATGGAGAGGAACCAGGCTTCTGTCGGCGGGGGCTCTATCGCCTTCCACCGACTGGTAATCAATCGCTTGGCCACACTGAAACCCAGATCCAGAAACCGGGTGGACGCTTTGTGTTTTTTGTGTCTGGGAAATACACCAGTAATGCATGTCTCCCATGTGCGCAGCACTACCCTATCCGTGCTTGTGGTTAATGCCCCGAGCACCCCCTCCCAGTAAGCATGCAAGGCGGGGCAAGCCCAAAGCATATGTAGAAGATCCGCGTCCTCCAATTTGCAGCGCGGACAACACGCATCCTGTCGATGAAAATACAGATTAATTTTGTCTGGGAGAGATGAGCCCTATGAACAATGTAAAATTGTATCAATCTAAAACGAGCGTTTCTGGGGACCTGTTTGGGACTTTCCAGGACCATGGACCATTCCTTCTCCAAATAGGGCCTCCCCCAGTCAGTCTCCCTCTTAACTCGCAACAGCGTTAAGTCCACTAGGGTATGCTCCCTGATTGATTCCGCAAACCATTTCACTAGGTGGCTCCCTGTACCCAGAACATGCACATATTGCACCATAAGATGCGTCAGAGGTTCCTGCGTAATGTCTCTCCTCCAGCGTCTCATCGCGGCTGTCCAGGAGGCATGATTTAGAAATTGGCCTGGGGAAACTCCATCTTCGTCCGTAATGGCTAGGAATGGCCGTAGTGCGCCCTCTCCGTAGAGATCCCCCAGGGTGGTTATACCAGCCCCCTCCCAGTCGGTAAGGTCCGTGCGCGTCCCTGCATGGTCGGCATACCCAATATAGGTACTACTGGCGCATACGGTGTGACGTGTCTGATAAGACGAAGCGCCCTGTGGAAACACTTCCGCGCCGCCGAGACTAGTAATGGGAGAGGTTCATTCGATCCATTACAGGGGTGGAATAGGGATAGGATCCTGTCCAGAGAGTATGGGGGTCGCGCCCCGCCGAGTCTGATAGATGTAGTCCCTCCACCCATTTCACCACCCATAGGATTTGCGACGCCAGGAAATAATGCTCCAAGTTGGGTAGAGCCAGGCCCCCCCCCTGCCCTCGAACGAGGTAGGTACAACTTCGCCAGTGCCACCCTGCACAGCGAGTTGTTCCAAACGAAGTCCCGGACGATCTTCTCCAGAGAGCGGACGAAGGAAAGGGTAGGTGGAGCGGTAAATTAGCGAATAATAAAGGAGGCGTGGCAGCATGACCATTTTTATTAACTCCACCCTACCGATGACCGAAAGATTAAGTGTCTTCCAGAACTCAATCTGAGACTTAAGCGCTGTGACCGCCCTCGTGATGTTACCATCTAGAAGATCCTGATCGTTATTGAAGATGCGGATCCCCAGATATCAAAACGCCACCGGCTGCCATTGCACTACCGTCCCGTCTACCTCCCAACCCGGATCCTCCGTATCAGGGTTAAAAGGATACAGGCAAGACTTGCCCCAATGTACCCGCAGTCCAGACAGGGACGCGAAAGACCGCAATGTAGCAGGAATGACTTGGAGAATCGCACGAATGTCCTTAACATATAACAAAATGTTGTCCGCATAAAGCGAAATCGCATGTATACCGTCCCCAAAACGTATCCCCCAGTCCAGCGCCGAGGTGCGTAGTGCCATCGCTAATGGTTCAATCACCAGGGCGAAGATTAATGAGGAGAGAGGACACCCCTGGCGGGTCCCCCTTTCTATCAATATAGGGCCATAAAAAAAGAGTCCCTAGCCGCATCCGAACCGTGGGAGCCCTGTACAGCAGCTGGTTAAGGCTTAAAATGTAAGGCCCAAGTCCGAAACGATGAAGCACAGCAAACATGAAAGACCATTCAACTGAGTGAGTCGAAGGCCTTCTCCAGGTCCAGCACAACACAACCGGCCATCTGCCAGTCCATTGTAGCACTGCGCATCACCCTGAACAGCCACCTTATGTTAAGCGACATATTACGGGCCGGTGCAAAACCATTTTGATCTTGGTGGACCAATTGAGGGATCAGGGGCGCCAACCTATTAGCCAGGATGCCTGCTAGTATCTTGTGGTCCCCGTTCAGGAGCGCAAGGGGTCGGTAAGCCCCCATGGAAGTGGGGTCCCTACCCGGTTTGGGGAGTGTGATCAATGTAGCCTCCGTCATCGAGGCCGGGAGAGCAAGGGTCTCAAGTGCCTCCGTGTAGACTTTGAGCAGCTGTGGACTAAGAGAGTCCGCATATGACTTATAGAATTCGTGGGGGAAGCCGTCGGGGCCAGGAACCTTCCCAGATGGCAACGCCCTCATCGTGCCCCGAACTTCGTCTAGCGTGAGCGGAGTATCTAATTCCATCCGCTGCTCGCCCGACAGTACTGGGAACGGAAGGCCTTCCAAGAACTGACTTGTCGCCCCCTCCGAGGCCTGCCGGCCCGCTTTATACAATTGTGCAAAATGTGCGGACAATTCAACATGAATTTCCAGCTGTGTGTACACCACTTCCCCAGGGCAAGGGACAGCTGACAAAAGAACTGACCCTGATCCACATTCGGTGCATACACATTACCCAGTAGTACATGGCGTCCATCCAGTTTACCCTTTACCAACACATACCTGCCCTCCCCATCCGTAAGAACCTCCTCCATAGCAAAGGGAGTCCCAGGGCGTATCCAGATAAGGGCCCCCCTAGCATACTGGGAATAATCTGTGGCGTATATTTTACCCCTCCACCTGCGCTGTAGTCGGGTAACCTCCAATGCGTTAAGGTGTGTCTCCTGCAGTAGTGCTACTTGCACGTTATGTAATTTTAGATAAGAGTACACTGCGTACCTACGAGAAGGCGTGCGGAGACCCCGGACATTCCAGGTAAGTATCACGTGACCCATGACAAGAGTTAAGGAAAGCATGTAATAGCGGCCAGTGGTCCCTCCCACCCGGACCTCAATAAGAAGCAGATGTACATGCACCATAACAGTTTTGACCCCCCCCCCATGGGCTCCCGCAGCAAAAAGGGAATTGGGAACAACCAACTAGGGAAGGGAAAAACCATATAAGAGCAACCCCCAAAACATAGGGGAGTCGTCCAAAACCCCATACAGCAACCCAGCCGCATGTCCTACTGACCCCAAAAAGATGAGGAAAACAGGGGGTTGTGTAACCATGCTGGGTAACCTCTCCCAGTCCCCCCTGAAACAGCTAACAAGATATTGCCATAATTCAAAACTGAAAGTCTGCATCAGCAACTCCCTCCAGGACACAGAGGTACGTTCAACATGCCAGCCCCCTCCATCCTGACTCATAATAGCACACATACATTAGGAATATTCAGTGACCCACACAGCAGTGGAAACAAAGCTGCTAGTAATACATATCCTTAACAGTCGTTCTCATACAATACCATCCGCTGTCTGTGGTGTAACGTCCGGCATTCTCATGGACACTTTATCAGAGGAGTCCGCTACCGAGGAGCCCCCCTCCCCCGATGAATGGAAGGAAGTGTCCACTTTGTCCTCCGGCGACGCTGCCTCTGCCATCCGCTCCGCAATGCAGACAACCTCCTGTTGCTCCTTACGGATCTGGTCCGGTCCAGGCGCTGCCGCTGATCCCAAGAGCCACCGTCCAGGCCGCCGCCGTCGAGGTCCTCTACCACCTGCTTCCCCAGGCCATGTCGCAGCAGTGCCCGCAGGTCGTGGGCCAGAATATAGACCCGACGTCCCCAGCTAGTCCCAGACATCCTGAGGCGTATCAAAGAACCTGGACTTCCCATCCGAGACGACACGGAGCCGGGCCGGGAACATCAGTGAATAGGATAGGTTGAGTTGTTGGAGCTGTCTTTTAATCGGCAAGAAGGACCCCCGCTGGCGCTGGACTTTCATAGTATAGTCCGGAAAAAACAGTACCTTGGCATTTTCATATTGGATGTCGTCCAGTTTCCTGGTCTCCCGGAGGATCACATCCCGATCCTTGAAGTGCAGGAGTCTAAAGATGAGTGGGTGTGCCCTGTCTCCGGGGGCCGGCTTCCTGCCCGGAACCCGGTGGGCCCGCTCTATGGTGAAGAACGGGGAGAATACAGAGTAAGGCAGGATAGACTTAAGCCAAGTTTCCAGGAAGGTGACCGCATCCTGGCTCTCCGCACCTTCCGGCATCCCAATCAGCCGGACATTGTTACGCCCCGAATGGCCCTCTGCATCCTCAATACGGTCCTCGAGATACCGAATTGGGACTTCATGGGCGTTCTGCTGTTTCTCCTTAAACTCTGTGGCTGGCTTCAATTCGGCAATCTCCTGTTCGACTGCAACGACCCGGTCCTTCAAGTTCCGATGGTCCGCATGCAGCAAGTTAAGGTCCAGAGCCACTTTGTCCAATTTGGCTTCCATGGATGCGCTAGAACGTTCGATAGCCTGCAAAATGACGTCAAGTCGATCTTCCGGAGCCATCCGTTCACTCACCGACTGCGGTGGGTCAGCATCCCCGGCACCTGGTGCTTGCGAGGAGGCCTTCGATCCGGCTCCCCTAGTGCGCCCCATTGTCCTGTATATGCCGAACTCAGTCTGCTATACTACCAGATTGTTCCACAGGTCTCCACACAGCGCTTCTCGAACCAATGCTAGGCCGCACCGGCCACGATAGTAGGCCGCAGCCTGCTGCGTCATGCACGTGCACCCGTGTTCAGCACCCTCCCTGGTGGTGTCACCGCTCCTGAATGTAGTGCGAACGGTACTGCTATGCAGGTGATCCACCATTCTATGGTGTGTTCATGTGTGGACCTCCACATAACCCGTTATATGGTCCCATGTCAGGGATGACACCCTCAGCCAGTTCTGGCCCTTTAGAAAATAACACTTTGCAATATGCCACTTTCTAAGCTCACGCAGTGTTAAAAATCAAACTACAACCCTCAGAAAGCAACGTGGCGTTGGTTAAAAATCCAGGGCCCAGATGATGGTGTGACAAATTACATGGGGCCATTTGGCCACTACTGTCCCTTTTAGAGTTTTCCTCCCACTTGACAACCAAAAGCAAAATTCCTCAACTTGTGCCCATTGATTCCAACTGGGACAACACAGTTTTAAAAAAAATTGATTAGGATTGAGTATGATGAGCCAAAGTTATAGACCTCCGAATTCGGGCCTGTGGTGTTGAGCTCATCCATTCCTGTGTTTATCCATTGTGAATGTTGGACTACAGGTCCCAGAATGCACAGAATAATCCAGGATTTGTTGGCCAGCTCACGCCCAAGATTGTATATTCATGCGATGTGGTGTGCCCTTTAAGAATCGTTGGGCCTGGGGCAAGTTATGAAGCAAATAAGGTGTAGGCGCCCCATTCGGCTATCAGTTGTTTATTGGTATTTATTAACCAGTAATTGCATGTCAATGTAATGTGCATTTGATATTGCGGCAGCGAATTTCATCAAAAACTTCAATAAATATTGATAGAAACAATATGTTATTGGGTTAAGAGTGATTGTGGGAGTTCAGGGAATTTTGAACAGGCTCAAAAATCATGTGGCTCAGCTCCTACAGTCTCTCTTAGCGCAGTAACTCATGACAGACGTAAACAACATGAATAGCTGTACACTTGGCTCCTGAGATTGAGCAGCTTGATATCCGAAAAAGTGGGCTGGTTGAGGTACTCACATCTGGCAACACATGTACTGTTTCATAACATAAAACTAGGGCCACTGGAATTATGCAAGTGTGTGGCGATTTTCGCATAATTATAGATTTGTCGCATTTGCCACATAATCCACCATCTGCCGCACAATCTTCAGATTTTAATTTTTTTTTTAATTCTAGCTCAAACGGTTCAAAAGTTACTGAAAATGCAGCGGAATGTGTTGTCATGCAGTGTAAAACCCTTTGCAAAGCTGGACTGGTCACTTTTCTGTTGCTTATTGCTATATTTAGGTGTTAACCTGATACTAATGAGGTGCAACCAATGCCCATACAGTGTTACCAAGTTTAAAAATGATGAAATAATGAAGTAATAATATTACAAAATGTGTAGCTCTATGCCGCATAATTTGCTCAACCCTGCCACATAATTTGCCCTCTTCTGCCGCATAATTTCAGTGGCCCTGCATAAAATGATGCGGCCCCCCTGCAGAATGCGCCGAGAGGCCCCTGAGTTTCTCATATCTCACAGCAATTCATTGGACTCCGTTGGAATGGGGCTGCTTGGAGGGTTTGGGCGCCCCTAAAGGGTTGGGGCCGCGCCATAGGGCCTGCAGGGGCTCTCGTGAAGCTCTACATATGCACTAGAAAAACCAGGCCTGGATAAGCTGCCCACGCGTGCCTGGGGCAGATTGAAATGAGATTTAGTGCATAGGGGCACCGGTATCTGAAGACCAAACTATTCCTTTGTACGACAAAATGATCCTGGTTTCTGTAGCACTCGGGCAGGTGGTCCCGGTCCTGGTGATGCGGGGCATGCAGCTGTCTCGCGCGCCCCTCCCTCTGCCCGTCCTGGCTACCGTATGCCGGAACAGGAAGTGCCCGGAATGAGAAGGTATTTTGGGATTTGCTAATTACAGCTCCTGGATATCTGACCCGGGGTGTCACAGAATGAGCAAGGATTGATGGTGGAGAGAGCTGCGGGTGCTTAATGTGATCGCCTCCTCTTCCCACCTCATTTCCTGTACTTGTTCCAAGGCCTCCCTTGTGGGTTGGTTATGCTTCCAAATACGTATGCAGGGGGCTCCGCCGTGCCTCTGTTTAGTTCTATAGTATACCTTCGGCAGAACTCCCCCGGGTCTGAGCTTCCCCTGTTCCTGGGCCTCCCCTGTACTGTAGTTTCCGCTGTACTACCAGGCTCGTCGGTGCAGGTCTGTGTTCTCTGTAAGTGTGCCTGGGCCTTTCCTGTCCCATGCCGTTCCTTGCCTGCGTCGCTCTCCTATGTACATGTGCTGTTGTCCACGACCGCACCGGTGTCTTATTATCTGCTACGTCACGGTCTTCCTCATTGCAATGCCGAACTATCTTGTGGCCTGTGCCGGAGCCTCCTATGTAACCGAGCGGCCTTCGGTGTGCCTACGCTGAGCTCTCCGTGTACCTATGCCAGCCGTCTGCCATGCGGAGTACGCTTTGAATCTGTGCCGGAGACTCCCCTGTACCTCTATGCCAGCTCTCCGCCTCCCTGTACCAGTGCCAGCGATCTCCAAGTCCCTGAGTCCGGCCCTCCAATGTGCCGATGCTGGGGCGGTGCCAGCAGCCCCGTCTTACCTCTGCCAAACCTTGCCCATCACCAGCTGTAGAGAGGACGCGCCAGAGCTTTTAACGCTCCTAGGTCCCGTCTCCGACTTTTCCCCACGCCATCAGGGGTTTTACCCGAGTGAATGGCAGAGAGCTCTGAGCTGCTGCTGCTGACTATGGGGTGTCTCAGAGTAAGTAACCTGCTTGTCACGGTTACAGGCAACCCTGTCTGGTTTGTGGCGGTCCTTCAAGTACCCGGGGTGCAGCTGTTTCCCTGAACCCCAAGGATGAGGTCTGCAGACATTTTCAGGCAACCTCGTGTAGTTCCCATAATCGCGCCTTTCTTTCTTTCTCCCATCACATCGCTGGTAGTATGTCCAGCACACAGCTGAGGGCCTGTTAGAGGAAAGCATGCCTGAAAAACTGAAGATCTTCACCCTGATCCAACTGATGTATCTATCTATCTATCATTTTCTCTCGCTCTCTCTCCCCCCCTTCCCCCCTCTCCCTCCGTGCCGGAACTGAAGTGCCCTTATAAGGAGTTGTTTTTCACACGTCTGAGTTTGGGCTTGAATGCACACCTTTTCACGTCCCAAGTCTGCGTGGAAAAAAGTTTGCAAGCCGTTCTCCTGGACTGAATACCTGCTAGGAGTCACAGTATCTTAATCCGATGGGGCCTGATGAGTGCCTTTCTGGACTTTCAGGTCAGACGCTATCACCGTTAACGCGGTGACTGCTTAAGAGGAACATTGCGTGCCCTGTTGCTATTCTTCGGAGGAACGGTGGTGCAACTAGTTTACAACCCTCAGTACTTTTGTTTCATCTCTTGCAACATGGATTGTGACTTTGTATCGACCCCGTGCAACATTAGGAGTAGATTTGATTTATGTGAGGACCAGAGCTTTATATCTCGGAATTAGAGGAAAGAACTGAGCAACGCACCGCGAAGAGTTGGAGCTTCTACAAGTCTATTCGTAGGTTAACGGTGACCCCATTCTCTTATTAAGGGGGAAGCCACCAAAAATGGGAGGCTAGATTATGGTACAGCTCTTAATGGGGCCATATATGAATGGCATGGCGAAGAGGTGTCTTGTCTTATCAACGAGCAATTCTTCAACTGTTCCATTTGCCCATGTGTTATTAAAACAAACTTATTGTAAGCTGGAACAGAACCACAACTACTCTACTGACCCAAATGTTCATGAACAATAATAGTCTCCGGTCTTTGTCAGAATCCTCAGTGCCACAGTGAGAAGGTACCTGAGGGCGATAGTGTGTTGAGGGCATACAAAAGGCCGAATGTGTGCTATGTAACTAGATCGAACATAACATCATTGGTTGTGATGACTTATGTCACACTTATGTCACACTTGTGAGCGTCATGAACCCCCAGCTCTAGCAGCTTGAGCGGGGTGGGTGTCACTGGGCAGTTTTTTGTAATGGAAAGCATGTAAATTGATGTTTACAGTTCCTTTGACCTCGCCTGGAGACGCAGGTCTCCAAACAGGAGTTATAAACCTCAATGCAAGAGAACTGTATAATGGAGCCTGTGGGGTGGGGCGGGGAAACATGTAGAACAAGAGTCACAAAGGGGAAGGGAGGTTTCCGGAGAGGGATGCAGAGGAGGAGGAAAGAGACAAAGATGGAAGCAAGGGTGCATGGATAGAATTGAAGAGGACATGGATGATGCATTCATGGGTAGCTGGATGGAGGGGGGAAGGATGGATGAAGAGAAGTACTAGAAACAAATTGGTGGGTGATGGCGGGATGGGTGAATGAATATAGAGAGAGGAGCTTGGGCGGATGGAGCGAAGGAGGGCTGGATGGAAGGATAGTAGGATAGACCGATGGAGAAGAGGATAATATGGAGATAAAGAGAAGGAAGGACATGGAGGCGCATGAAGAGTTGGTTGAATGGGTGGAGGGAAGGAAGGAGGGGTAGTTTAATGGAAGCATGAGCAGAAGGAAGGAGGGAAAATACAGAAACAAGGATAGATTGAGAGATGGTGAATTGAAAGAGAAAGAAGGATGGAGAAAAGGAAGGATACATAGTTGGATTGAAGGAAAGAGTGATGGATAGAAAAAAAGAGGGGAAGAAGACTTGAGAGAAGGAAGAAACAAAAAGAAAGATTCCTGGTGCTTGCATCATTGACTCACTCAGTACTGTCGTGGATATATAGTACAGAGTGGGAGGGGGTTTGTTTTGGCTTCTCTTTTCTTACACTGTATCTGCATCTTTGACTCCACCCCCTTGATTAACAATAGGCTGCTCATCTACATCTGCCTATAATGTATAGCTGACACAGGAGGAATCTTGTCTGTCCTTGCCGGCGTAGGGTGAACCTTCCTAAGCCAGACGTGAGAAAGTTAGCATTACCTCTAACCATGCTAGGTGCCCCTCCCCCACACCTTAGGGGATCTTGAGAATACCCCATGTTCATATGTCTGTGCACAGCGAGTGCATGTGCGGCAAAGCATGTGTGTCTTGCAAAGTGATCGTGAGGCTACTCTGTGGGCATAGGCAGTGATTAATATGTAATGCTACTCTATGGTATTTTATGTTACTGGGTATTTGGGTAGCGCAGGACACCCAGTTGCCCTTTTGGCACTTTTACACATTATAGTCTGCAGTTGTGATACAGCCAGCAGGTATTTCCTACTGGGGTAAGATTATTCTAAAGTCACCTTTGCTGTGGGGTTTGGAGGGTGCGTATTATCGTTATGGCGGTGATCCAAAAGAGGGGGAGTAGGGGGGAGACTTGCCATCTTCCACTTCAGCCCCTATGAATGAGTTTTGGGTAATCTCAATATAGTGGTTCTGAAAGACAGACTTTTGTCTTGGCCGTCAGACTGATCTGTGTCAGCAGATGTTCGCCCCTCACAAGTTTAGAAAGATCTTTTGTGGCTACAGTGTGTTGCATTCTTGTAATGGCTGTCTGTCGCTGGATGGGGACCTATGCTGTGGTAGCTTTAATGGCTGACCTAGTCCAGTATGGAAGTTTCCTGTTTAAGGCCTAACATCTAGTGTCATTGTCTAGAGTCCATTATAATAGGTTGAATGATAGCCTAGAACTATCTCATGATGTTCTCAGTATCTGGTATCATTCGTCTGTGGTTGGACCCTTGTCGCACTTCGTGAGATTAGTATTTATCAGAGCGCCAAAAATCTCATGCAGGGGGATGCCTCAAAAAACATGGTTAGTTAGATGTGTTTGGTATTTGAGACCTTTGTATCTTCTGCATTAGGAGTTCTTGAATGTGTGAATGGATGTGTGTAGTATTTGTATAATACTAACCTGCCAAAATCCAGCCGAGCGCTGTACAGGGTCAAAGGCAAGCATACAGTCAATGAGTGAAAGGAGAGGTAGTTGATTTGTGGACTGTTAATTCATTGTGATGTAGTGAATTTCGAGGCATAGCTCATAGGGTGGTTGAACAGTCTATGAGTGGTTGGTTGTCCAGGAGTCACGCTAAGGTCTGTGAGGGGTTGGGGAGGGGCGGTGGAGGGTTTAAAGCATTCCAGACCATCTTCAAGTTGTACCTGGCCTAGCCTAGATGGAGGATTCCCCATTGGGAGGGACAAGTGTTGTGATATTGCCATTGATTGGTTTATGGTGAAGAGAAACGTAACAAGTTGCATCCGGTGTGGTCTGGTGTTATTGCTAGTTGTGTGGTGAGAAGTGAGGGAGCTGGATTGGTCTAGAGGCGTGTATGCGGATAAGGGAAGGTTACGTTTCTGGGAGTGGGGTTTGTGGGGATGTGCTGGAGATGTGTGGTGGCTTTGTGTGTTGAAGTACATAGCACATTAATAAGGTATGTTGTAGATTGTAATGCCATGTGATGGGGTGGGTGGGTAGCTGGAGGGTGATAATGAGACTAGAAGGGTATTAGATCAAGTGTACAGTAAGTTTTGGTTGCTTATGTAATGGTGAAGTGTGGAGATAGAAGAGCTAGGGTTGGTATCTGTTAGACTTGGCATCTTAGGCATGGTTTCCCCTGACTGTTTGCCTCTACCTCCTGTATTTGTGATGCTGTGCTGGATTTCGTTTTTGCTGGCTTAGATGCTTTGGGCACTTTGCCACTGCTGATCAGTGTCAAAGTGCAAGTGCTCCCAGTGTAAATTATGATCACAATTGGTTCACACTGATTGGCATATTTGATTTACTGGTAAGTCCCTAGTAAAGTGCACTGAAGTGTGCCAGGGCCTGTAAATCAAATGCTACTAGTGGGCCTGCAGCACTGATTGAGCCACCCACACGAGTAGCCCTGAAAAGGTATCTCAGACCTGCCACTGCAGTGTCTGTGCGCAGTTGTTAACTCCCATGTCGATTTGGCAAGTACACCCACTTGCCAGGCTCTAACCTTCCCTTTTCTTACATGTAAGGCACCCCTATGGTAGGCCCAAGGTACCCCCCTGGGCAGGGTGCAGTGTATGTGAAAGGTAGGACATGTACTGGAGTGTGTGACATGTCCTGATAGTGAAATACTGCCAATTTCGTTTTTTACTATTGAGAGGCTATCTTGCCCCATAGGATAGAATGGGAAATGCTTTGTAACATCTTACAAGTATAACTTTCCATTGGGACAAGATAGAGAAATAAAGTTTAGGCTCTCTGAACTCAGAATTTAATAACACATCTTTTAGCAAAGATGGTTTTTAAATTGTGTGTTTGAAAATGCCTCTTTTAGAAAGTACAACATTAAGGATAATGGGGCGACCCGGTGTCCCTCAGAACCTGGGTATTGGTAATATAGAAAACAATTGGTTCTGTCGGGCGCCCAACAGAACCAATTGTTTTCTCTTTTAGAAAGTAGGCATTTTCTTGTTTAACCATTCTGTGTGCCTCTGTTTGTGTATTGACTGTCTGGTTTTGGAGTGACAGGGGCCGGGGATGTGCATTCACTGTAGACAGCCACTGGGGGGGCGTTGAGGTGTGCCTGGCCCTTCCTGGATGACTCTGAGCTGAGCTGAATTGGGCTTGGGTGCATATAGAGTAGTGGGAGGAGATTTCCTTGCACCTGAATAGGGCTTTTCTCCCTTGCACAATGCTTTCTCCAACCCCTGTGGTCATACTGCACCACTGAGGACAGAACTGGTTTGGACTGGGCTCAGAGACCCTTGCACAAAGAGAACAAAGACATTTTGGGATATAAGTATAGACCTAAAACCCCAGAGATTTAGACTACTTCTGGAATCAAGAGGAATCTTTGCCAAGGAGAAGAGCTGGAGAAACTGGAGAAGGAGTACTGCCCCTTTGTTGTGTGCTGTATGGGGTTGGCCTGCAGTAGCTGTTTCTGCCAATGAAAGGACAAGGACTTTGCTGTGTGCTGTGTCCCCCTGCTTGAGGAAGATCTCCAAGGGCTTGAGTAGAGCTTGCCTCCTGTTCTGAAGTCTCAGGAACACAAAGACTTCACCCCCAGCTCCCCTGAACTTCCATGCTGGGAGTTCTGACTGGCCAAGAGGTGCCTGTGACTATGTTGGGCCTCTGGAGGTTGTTCCTGCTGTTGGGAGATGGAAAAGCAACGCAACTACAAGAAAATCGACGCATCGCTCTTCTTGCGGCTGTTTTTCCGATTCAGCACCGCTGTGCGAGAAGAATTTCCACGCATCTCCGTGCCGCTGCCGAAACCGACGCAGCTCCTGTTGCCTCTGCAAGAACCACCTCATCGAGGGATCGCGGCTGAAGAAACCGATGCTGCGCCGCTCAACGCCGCCGCATTGATCGCTGACGCATCCCGGATTTCCACGCATCGTACCTGTGCGGCAAGTTTTCCCGACGCATCACCCGCGGACCAGAACTGACTCGGAATCGCCGCATCACTTCCCCCTACAGACGGGATTCGACGCATCACTTCTCCTGCGTGCAGCAGAACTGTCGCATCGCCTCCCCAGGGTCTCAGGAACTGACGCATCTTTTTGTTTTTTGGCGCTTCCCATCTCTGCGGCTGTTTGACCTTGTGAATTTTGTCTCAACTACAGGTACTTTGAGAGAAATCACGCATCCATAGGTTTCTATGGGCCAAGTTGTTTGAAACCTTTTTAAAGTCATATTCTTACATGCATGTTGGATTTTTGTCGTTTTGGTCTTGTTGAGTTTAGTTAAAGATACTTTATTCTTCTAAACTGGTGTGATGTCCATTTGTGGTGTTATCACTATATTACTGTGTGTTTTGAGTACAAATACTTTACACATTGCCTTTGGGGTAAGTCTGTCTGCTCGTGCCAAGCTACCCAGGGGGTGAGCAGGGGTTATCTAAAATGTGTATCCCCCTTACTCTGACTAGAAGCAAGGGTCCTTATTTGGACAAAGATACATACCTCTGCCAACTAGAGACCCCGATTCCTAACAGTATCTAAATGTGGTAAGGTGAGCCTCTGCTTCTGGGTGTGCAGAGTGCCTGGTATTGTAATGCTCTTGTGTGATAGTTGTGTGTTGGTTGACTTTTAGGATTATCATGTGATGTATAGTGGGTTTGTAAGGTGTGGGAATGTTGTAGATTGCATTTTTTGTGATATTTTGTAGTCTCATGAATGTTGTGTAGGGGATTGGTTCAGGGTAGTGTGAGAGAGAAACAGATCTTGGAGTGGGAAATTGGTGAAGTGGTGTATTGTTGATATGGGAGAAGGAGCTATGTAATGAATGAGAGGTTATGGCGCTGTGGGCTAGCTGATTAGACGGTGAGAAGCGAGGGATAGGTGGAAGAATGGTCTACAAAGGGGGCGTAGGGTAGGAGAGCGTGAGAAAGGGAAGTAGGAAATCTGTGTATGGAAGGGTTATTAGAGGATTTGGTCTAAAAGTGTGTGAGTAAGCCAAGGAGGGCATTAAGGGTGAGAGAGAGTGAATGGCAAAGAGTACTATAGGCCAAGTGCTGTCTTTGACTGTGGGTGAGGAGGGAGGCCATAAGAGGTGTAGCCAAGTGATGTTCAAAGCTGGAGAGGGGATGATTGGTGGGTTGGGCTAGGATAGAAGGTTGGGAGTGGAGACAGAGTGGATCAAAAAATTGTAGATGGGAAATAGAGGAATGAAGAAGTTGTGGAGGTCGAAGGGATGAGGGAGTGTTGTTATGGGGGCAGGGAAGTGAGGGTATAGAAAATAGTTGGGGTTTTGATGGGTAGACAGATTTCAGATTTTATTTATTTATTGCACGATATCTTAAAATCATTACAATGTAAATCCCTTTCATGTTAAAAGCAGCTGCAGTAAAAATAATGCCATACACTTGGATAAATCATTAATAAAAGCGATAATAAAACCAGTAATATGTTAAAAACAAATATTTCAGGCAAAAGTCAGTAATAGCTGTGCTGTTTCCCCCCCAACCTCCAAAATTCTCCATTTCAGCCCTTCTGTCTCTGTTTTGGTCCGCGTGTGGGAAAGGGTGGTTAATGATCAGTTTTCTCATCAGCAGCTGGTTAGGCACTAAGCATTATGGATAGACAGTGATATTGAAAGAAAGATAGAATAGCCCAGAAGATGGAAGAGAGACAGTTGCAGGGTTGTGATGGCTAGAAGGTGAGATGGGTAGAAAGGTAGGAGTGATAAAGTGTGATAATGCAGGGTGGAGTAACGGGATGGAGACTGAACAAAGGGGATCAGAGGATATGTTACAGGGTTGGAAGCATTTCTCAAGTATCTATATTCTCATTAAGGAATTATGGTTTAGAGAGAGAAAGAGCAATAGACTGGCATGTGAAGTGTGATGGAGGGTGTGAGAAGAGAAGAACAGAGGGAAATTGAAAATGGAGAGTAGGAGGTTTGTGTTAGTGTTGTGAGGTATGTGGCTTCACTATGTTATGCTGTTTGAGTATGTGGGATAGTAGTGGAATATGTTTGTGAGATTTAGAAATGGTCTGTGTGTGGGTTTGAGTGCAGTCTCTACTGTTCTGTAGTCTCATTCGGTTGCCGGTTTGGGTGGAGAGTGTGGGATGAGAGGGAAAGATGGAACATAAGGAAAGAGAGCTAGTGGGGGGTAACTTGACTAGTTGACCTATTTTGTGTGGTTCATGCATTTTGGTTTAATTGTGTGAGTGATGAAAAGATTTTCTATGTGCATTCAAGTACCAGGTTTTTAGGTCTGGTCTGATAGCACTGCGGTTGACATACCTTATCTGATCAACCTAAAAGAGAGTTTTTCTGGAGTACTACTGAGAGGGGCCGGGTGAGAAAACGTATAGGGACAGTCAACAAAGCATTGTTCAGCATCATCTTAAATATAAACTGCTGAGAATATGTGTAACCTTCTGTTGCCAGATACACAGAATAAACAAGCATTGGCATAGCCAATAGGTCGCGCCTTTGGGACCTTTTAAGTATTTAGCCATGCAGTACATTGTTCTGGGTACTTCAACATCTACTGTTACTTCACGTGCCACTGGTAATGGTTACACACACCCAAGGATGGGCTTCCATGCTATTTAATGAAAATATTATAAAGTCTTTTTTAAATTAAAACGAGATAGATCTGTAAATAAAAAAAAAGTAGCTTACCCCGGCCAGCAGCTGACATGTACTAGGAATTACAATGCAATGCTACTAACACGGCCGATTTTTACTACTAACCGTAAGCACAAGGCACATTAAGATCACCTTCTCTCTGGTTAATTGTCATATCCTCCTGTGCAGCATATAATGCACTGCAAATTTAAATCCACTCTTTTAATTGATAAGCAATTTTGAAGAGGTCAAAAAACCGCACTGTTTCAGTTCCTCTTTACCAGCTGTAATAAAGACAGCAATAGAAAACTGTAAATGAAGGACGAGCAGTGCATCGCCCAGTAATCAGAGGTCAAGAACAGTCATGCGTTTCTGGCTCACCCGAGCATGCTTCCACTTTTCCTGCACCCGCCAGTACCAGTCCGGGCCTCTGCTCCGTATCCAACGTCACAAACTAAGGAACACCGTGCTTCGGTCCGGGCAGTGACCACCTGTCAACAATTTACCTTGACTGTACGGTATTCCAAAACAGATATCCACTGTCCTTTATTACAATTTTTAACAGACTGCATTCACCCAATAAATAAAGCAGAAAGAATCGGAGATTGGAATGCGCACAGCCAATCAAACAAAAAGAACCGTTGCCTCTAGTTGGAGGAGTGTTGCAATCTTGCCTTGGTTAGAAGAGCTATGTCTTGTGGGATTGGCTAACTCAGCTCTGTTAGCTTTTTATTGACTGCGAGTCTGCCGAGATTTTCCTTAGCTGATGATTGGCTAAAAAAACAATTTTTGATTTCTTATTGGCTGTGATGTCCCATAGAAGTATATACGACTTTGAGTGAGATGCATGTTTCTTTGCTGGTGTTTGTTTTTGTCATCTCCGTAAGTGGGTGGGTTCCCTAAATATAAAATATATCCCTGTTTGTGATACGGTCATGGGTATTGAAGTATCAGAGAGGGTTTAATGTCCTGAGTAAGTAGGATTGAGTCTGGCCAGCAGCCTTTTCTCTTACGTGTTATTAAATAGACTAGACTAAGGTTCCAATCTGAAAGTGCCCGTCACCGTCCGTTGCAGGGAAGCACCTGATACAGACTGCTTCATGCATTGATCATAGCCATGCCCTCCTTTTTTGACACCACTCTGACTGGTTCTTATTTCGACCGCTGAGTAAGGCGGCCGTTTCAAGCCGCTATTCGATAAGACTAGACTCGTTTTGCACTATGCCTTTCTGTACACACATTTCTTCTCTCTTCTTCAGTAGGGAAAGTAGAGGGGTGAGAGGGGCAGAGAACAACAGGGGGCGAGAGAGGCATTACAAATGGGGGTTGCACGGAAATACACAGCATCATGGAGCGTCCGGGTTACAGAGAAACCCACAGTGCAAGAGAACAAGGTGGGGCATGTGCAGAGAAGTGCGTCCACGTAATATTACTTATCTGTAACCTGTTGTGTCAAACGAATGGGACTCTAATGAGCGGCTCAAATGGGAGTGCTCCAGCGAGTTTAGATGAAGTGCATTAGAGTTGCAACAAAGGCGAAATAATTTTTTTAAAAAAAAAGGAGTGCACCAAAACTAAACATATGGCCGCTAGTGAAAGGATCCATGTAGCAGGGGCAGTCTCCTGGGTGGAAACAAAACAGCCAAAAGGCGGGACAAATGTTAACTATTCACCAACCACACCAAAGGGGTTTAGAAAGGCAGACAAAACTGCCAATGCAAAGCGCTGGGCGTGTTCAAAGCCCACAGAGTAAATACTGCATGTCTCGAAGTCAGAGCATGCGCACTGCCTAGGCTTGACCTAAAAATGAGCAGAAAATAGATGTTATTTGGAGTGCCATGGTGCTGGATGGGTGTGAAGATGTTATTTATCAGGCAGCCAGGTAAATATCAGAGAATGTTGTATATTTGGTTGTTGTATGTGTAGTGGCAGTCTGTGAGATGAGCCGCTGGCTAGCTAGCAGCGTGTGGATGTTAGCACTGAAATAGCAGATTGAGGGACGTTAAAAGAGTTGTAGAGTCTAAGCATTACAATAGCAGGCACTGTTGCAGGATAGAGATTCACTAGTCACACTGTGTGTGAGCCCAAACACTGGAAAGTCAAGGGGTGCTGCTACTGACCAGGACTTGAGAGTACGGACAGAGCCACTAATGTTTTAAGCACTGAAAAATCAAGTATTTCTGCTGACCAAGTACATCAACTGAGCTGTTTCTGTGTGCAAGGTGTGTAGGACGGAGGTGCACTGGCAGTGTTGCGCAGGGGTATGTGTGGTGCAATAGGAGTGAGATACATGATCAAGGTAGTGTGCGTATGCATTAGTATAAGCACTAAACTAGCAGCGCTGATGGACACTGTTTTCAACATCCTATAGTATGTTTTCTTTAATTTATTGTTTAACCTGTTGTGTCCAATGAATGAGGACGGTAGCGAGGGAGGATTAGATGGCTTCACATCGCTCAAGTACAAGATGTCCCGCACAACAACCAGCAAAACACTCTTTTTATTGATTTTTTCAGTTTTTAGATTGGAAACTTCAAACCATAGTAGGGTTTAATAGAGCTTCACATAACAATGAGATACACTATACTGGAAACCAGTGAGACATGTACAGTAAGGTAATGATGTTAGAAATGATGTTCAGCATCAACATACGTAGGTAGGACAAATCAATTTAGGTCTTTAAAATCGGCTGGTTTCTAGATAAAGCACATTGCTAACTAGACTAAATTACAATAGTTATTTGTAAGGATTCACGCAAAACATATCCCTGTACTAATCCTTTTAGCTTCATTTACATTTCAGTCACACTTAAAAAGTGGTCCACCCCCAGGAGCTTGAGCAACAACAGATTTGCAAATTTTTATAGAGTTATATTGTGTTATAGGAAAAGAAGCTTGGATAAATTCTAACAGATTTGAAAACTGCTGAAGCACTTCCTTTCCCTGGGAGTTTGCGTGGGCAGGGGAGCAACACTCACACTCCCATCTAAACTATATTTACGTGCTGGGACACACAGCAGACAGGAGGGCTGGGGGTGTTAAGGGGCCTAGAGGTCTTCTGTGATGTAAACATTTGATAGTGAAGTCTCTGCAGATGGGGATATGGTATTTGGGGCTGACTTATTTGTAGTTCATTCAGTAGTGACTGACAAAGCGCTCCAATACCTCTTCCGAGGTGGTAAGAGCTATAAAATACAAATCCAATAAATTACAGTGAACCAATGTAGCTCCTCCGAGAATTAGAGACAAAGCATTAATCTTTGCTGTAAAATGGAATAAATAGATACTGACCTAGTGACTAAACTGTACAACCATGAAACCTAAACCTGGAATGAATCACGCCTTCCAAATTTGAGGAAATTGTTTGATCCAAGGCAAATACCTTATTCTACTTTGCCTCCTTTCCCTTTCCTATCACATTTACGAGCACCTTGAAATACATCAGTTCAAGATGTGTGTTGTACAAAAACCTCCCATGACTATAATTTTTCCTCCATGTATGTGAAAGGCAGCGAGTCTTCTAAGACCCTCAATGCTGCCCGGTGCAGGGTTCCACCTCTAATTCACTTTGGGTTCGCTATCAAAATAATGAGGCAAGCGCTGGAAACTGGAAGACAAGAAAAAGGTTTATTTCTCATGAGGAGATCACGTCAACTGCAGACACCGGGATGTCTGAGGGAGGTGTTCTGCTGATAACTCCTTTGGCTCTTCCTTTTATACAGGTTTGACACAATGCATTGGTTTCATCAACATGGTTACACAAGCTTGGGGTCCCCGCCCGGGCAGGTTGTCACACAAGCCCAACAGTAATTCTCTTCCCACCCAGGTCAAACAGACAATCTTATCTTGCAGCTGGACCTTGCTTCAGGGTCTAAAACATGTAAGACCGGCCAGATCTAAGAGTCCGTTCTGTTGATAAAAACAGGTCCCATTGTTGGTAACAACAAGTCTTGCTGTTTGCAGTGCAATAAATCATGTTGCAAGAGTCTTTTGGTGTTTGGAACCTGTTTGTGTAACTAGGTGCAGTGAGGGGTAGAGTGTCCAAAGGTTTGCCTGAAAACAGAGATGAGAGGAAAAACGAGTTTGTGGCAGCAAGTGGCGCTGAGGTTTGTTGCGGCAAATAGAGTTTATAGCCCCCAGCACACGTACCAGGTCGGTCAGAGGGATGCTAGTAAGGGCAGGGTGAAACAAAGGTGACCAACAGAGTACAAAATGGCTGTGATAGATTAAAATGACTGCAACTTATGTGCACATAGAATTCCACCAGACAAGATGGCGCAGGTAATGTTCACGATTGTCGTTTTGCTTTTAACATGTATGTTTTGAACATAGGCCACATCTAGGGTACACA
The DNA here is from genome assembly GCA_963921515.1 of Calotriton arnoldi. Taxonomy (NCBI): domain Eukaryota; kingdom Metazoa; phylum Chordata; class Amphibia; order Caudata; family Salamandridae; genus Calotriton; species Calotriton arnoldi. Next base: position 156,338 of record CAWUFW010000697.1, on the reverse strand, counting down.
TGACAACTATCTTGTCTCTTGGTTCACTAATGGCATCGTGTTATGGTGGTAGGGGAGGTGTATCCCCAGTCTACGATAGGTATTCATTATATTGGGTTCTGTGTGCTAGTATGCTGTTGTTTGCTTGTGGGTTTCTGGTTCATTCTGTTTTTGACTTCGACGGTAATCTAGGTGTATCCCTGACAAAGAGGCTGTGTCGAATCATCTTTGTTATATTGAGGCCTCTTGCATAGATACAGCACACTTTCAAGTCTATACACAACCTCCGTGTCTCATACAATACAGGCTCAGTCATGTTGAGATACACAGAACTTTGGAATACACAGAACTTTGGAACCCATGTTTAGGGTTTTACAGACAGCCCAATCTTTATGCCTAGCTGCTGGTGATAGGTGGTACCTCCTTTCTTCTGGATATGGCCATTTTAAAGGTGATACTGAAAAAGGCAGCAACAAAATCCTAAACCCTCCACACTCCGTGGACCCTGTGGACACCTCAGTGCTTAAAACATTAGTGGCTCTGTCAGTACTCTCGAGTCCTGGTCAGTAGCCGCACCCCTTGACTTTCCCCTGTTTGGGCTCGCACACAGTGTGACTGTAGCCACCCCAAAGCGCCTCCAGTTGAGCGCATCTATCATCAATGAGAGTGCACAGGGAGTCTGTACAGCTCCTGTGTATGTCCCTGAAGTGATTGTCCACAAAGACTCACTGTGCTTGTGAGAGAAACATATGTATTCTGTAAGTGCACGTGCAGGAAGTGTCCTGTGCAGTGAGTCCTTCATATGAGTGGCCTGAATATCAATTTGGGCAGAAACATGAGTCTGGGCCCAAATTGGTACAACCAGCCCCATGCTATTACAACATGCGGTAACACCACATTGGTTTCTGGGGGCAGATCCTTCACGTCAAACCTTGGGGCTCTTATCCCAGGGAAAAGTGCGGAATTATAGAATGACATACTCATCGTTGCAGTAACGCCGATTTCCGCAGGGTATTCCTCGTTCCACATGGGCTACTTGTAGTCTTGGAATAACACTGCAACCAGGAACTATAGACAGCAAGGTATTGGTAACACTGGGTGCTTTTTTTACCACACCATCTCCTGGCCGGCTTTCTCCTCTCATCCTAGTTCAAAAGCAGTCTTTAGAGCAATGATATTCACCACTACCCTAATACGCCTCACTCCCAGCAGCACAGAGGCCACCATGAGCGAGACCACAAGAGGAGATCCAGGTCGTGACTAAGAAGCACATGGATGCTCCAGCACCTCCGTGTCTGGTGCCGTCTTTCCACTTAGCTAAAATGCACAGCCTCCATGTTAAAATGCAGAGTACATTTATGGTTTGCTTCTGTGTGTCTTAATTTGCAGACCCATTATTTGAATCCAAAATATAACAAAAGAACACGATTTGTTACACTTTTAACACCCTTCCTCTACCAAAAAAGCATCCCCCATCTTTGACGGCTTGCCCAAAAGCAAGAATGTAGGAAATACTTTCTCACTCACTTTTTTCTGAGACTCCGTAAAATGGTATAATTTATTTTTTAAAGTAAGCAGGCTTTCCCACGATCTCCTTCTTCTGTACTTAAGAGTCAGACAGAGCAGGATATTAGTGTGCAGTGGGCTGCTGCTGACCCTGGTGTCACTGGCCTCAGATGAGGACAGTGTTTAACATTGAGTTAACCACTAGCCCGCCCCTGGACACCCCAGCCCACACTCCTGGGGAAGTGGCAGTACACAGCACTTGTTTCTCCCCTCCAACCTTCAAACTAGCCCATCCCTGGGAGCTTCACAGAGATAGTGCAGACAGCTGGACTCTAGTACCACCATACAACACTCTTATGGGGTAAACATCCTTTACAACGCATGATATTACCCCGTATTTTTTACTCTGCGAAATCTTTTACAACGCAGGGCTTTACACCGCAAACCATTACAACGCATTCCCTAAAACAACGCCCCGGTGGAGTTAGAATAATAAATTGCGTTGTAATGGCAAATGCGTTGTAATGGATTGCGTTGTCAAGCCCTGCGTTGTAAAAGATTTTGTAGAGTAAAAAATGTGGGGTAATTGCACGCGTTGTAAACGCCTGTGGACTGAAGTGCCCAATTCCTCTTATGGTACCTCTACACACCAACAAGCCTTAACAGCACCCTTGCTGAGACCACTGGAGATTTTATTTAAGAAAGCTGTGTGTCACACTTTGTTCCTTAAGGGGAGCTACATTTTACTATGCACTTTTTTTTCTAAACATAACTCTTCATTAAGACGAACTCTCTAAGAAGTATATTAATGTACAAGGGATGTGGCGAGGTCGAGTGCAAGAATTTTGGCACTCTAGTTAAAATGACATTTTAACATTAGAGATCTCCTTGCATTTTTCCCCAGGATTGGAAATGCCAATATGTTTGGCCCTCGTGTCATAAACAACATTTGTGCATACAACACATGCAAACAGCAATTTTTGATATGGCCTGGTATTGCCGAGTCCCTTCCCTTGACATGATCAGTTAAACACTGTCCCCAAACCTCTCCCCCCCACGAAGCATCAGTAATAATATCAAACACCAGTTCTTTGGATTAGGGGTCGTATATCCCCCAGCCGTATTTATTACAAATAACACATTATTAATAATTCATAATCAAACTATTTTTGAACATATACGCAGAAAACTCAAACATATCCAATTACATTTAGCAATACAGAGATTGATACATTTTATGGCTAACCTTAACAAGAGTCTAATACAAAGCCATACCTAACCTAAAACTGGAATATGTACAATTTGTTTTCTGCGTATCCTGGATGAGCCTACGTGCAAGGTCATGACTGTTCCCAACTAGTTGCCAGGTCCCCCTTTACCGGAGTGAAATTGCGCAGGAGGCCCGTGTGCCCACCAGATTCCGTGGGTGCCCCCCACGCCCTTCCATCCTACCTCCCAGGGGCTGATGTTGTGCCAGGTTGGCGCCCAATGCGCCTGCGCAGGGGTTGGCCCAAGCGGCATACCAGAAGCGGGACTTCCTAGCCCCCGTACCCTTCAGCCTACCGGCCGTAATTGTGCCCCCTGGAGTGTGATGAGGGACCACTGTCTTCCCCCCCCCCCAGGCGTCCCCGTTAACCAATGCGATGCCTACTAAGAGAAGTAAATATTTTATAGCAATCATGACCTTACCGCAGACCAAGGATACTCAGAGACATAAACACGACAAAATTGATAATTCCTGTAACGGAAGCATAATAGATGACATTCTTTGGAAACGTGACAACCCTTTTCAGCTTGAGATCTGATAAGCAAAACTTTTACACAAGCCCGACATAACGTTTTCTAAACCTTGCTGCCTCAGGGGATGGTGGGTGGGGAAAGAAAAACAACACGGAGGCTTCCTGAAAGTCCTCCACGAGCAGCCGGGCGTTCATCACTGGCAGAGCGGCGGAGAAGTAAGAGGCTCTCTCGCCGCTCTGCTGGGGGTTCTTAAAGGGGGTCCTACCCCCCGAACCAGTTTAAACAGGTCCCGGCGAGATCCGGGACCCGTTTGCCTTACGTTTGCCCCGGAAGCGCTTGAACCGCTTCTGGGGCAAATCCCTCTCAGCCAGTGGGCGAGGTCGGGGCCCCCGCGCGTCACTAGCGCGGGCCCCGCCTCCCCCTACCTCACCGGGAAAGTACATCGGGGACCGGCACAACCGCCATATTGGCGGCGTAACCGAGTTCCAGGTGTCGCCTGTGGATATGGCCTGGTATTGCTGAGTCCCCTCCCTTGACATGATCAGTTAAACACTGTCCCCAAACCTCTCCCCCCACGAAGCATCAGTAATAATATCAAACACCAGTTCTTTGGATTAGGGGTCGTATATCCCCCGGCCGTATTTATTACAAATAAAACATTAATAATTCATAATCAAACGATTTTTGAACATATACACAGAAAACCCAAACATATCCAATTACATTTAGCAATACAGAGATTGATACATTTTATGGCTAACCTTAACAAGAGTCTAATACAAAGCCATACCTAACCTAAAACTGGAATATGTAGCCTCTGGATCATGTGAGACCATACTAAAGTCACTAGGGGACACTGCTTGGCCAACCATCCTACTTCTGTGATTAGAGCCTCCACTACCCCCTTCCTGCCCATGTGGACCAAATCATTCCCTCCTAGATGTATTATTATTGCAGCGGGTGCCGCAGGGGAACTAAGCAACAAGGGACCAACGAGCTTCTGGAACTGCTCCAGTCTCAAATCCCCTTGACCATGCATTGATACGTTCCAACCCGCCTGGCGGGCCCTGTCCGCGAATTTGCCTGTGAAAATTTTTTGCTTCAACCTTTTTACATATGAATGTCCTATGATCCAGACTTCTCTGCGGCCTGGCCCCCCGGCGGGTACCTGGAGCGGGCGAGGCGCATTTGACCCGCGGGTGATGACAAGTTCCCCTCCTGCGGGACAGGATGTGGAAACTGCAGAGAAATGGAAACAAGGCCAACGTTAGCGTTGATACTTAAAGCAGATGCAACCGGACATAGTGCTTGTAGCAGTCCGAAGACCAATGCCCTATTCTTTGGACATCTTGACCAGTTAGTCCCCGGGCCGTGGCCTCCGTGGCTGCCCCAATCCTGAAAGAATGGGTCCCAAAGTTGGAAGCGTCTAACCCTGCTGCTCCCAAAGCTAGAGCAAGGACCCTCCCAAACTGAAACCTTGTAAGGGGGGAACCGTCCTGGTGGATCAATAGGGGCCCACCTGCGCCCTGCGGGCCATATATGACTCCAGGTTGCCCACTGGACAACATGGGCTCCCTGGCGCTCTCTGCAGGATAACACGATCCCCCCCTCACATTCTGGTCCATTTTTGATCTGGGAATTGATAGGGATATTGAACCAGCCTGCCTTTGAACGTGGGCAAATTGCATCCCCCCCTGCCAGTCCTTGTTGCGCGACACCAGCTCTCCCACCCTGAAAGCGCCGTAGAAGGCGAGGGAAAAGGCACACCTGAATAACTGGACCTCACTGCTGGAGCTACATACTTTTCCTAACGCCGCTATAATGGCTGTGAGTCCCTCAATGCTAATCGGGTGTCTAATGTCCGGCTGTAGGCCCTGCAAGCGTTGCCAACCTTTCAGAGCCCTTTGGACCAAGAATGTGCCCGTGGGATCCTGATGTCCCTTCATTTTTGCAAAAAATGCCACTGCGGTCATGTGTCGCTTTGCGCAAGCCACCGACCGTCCTCCGTCCCTTAGTTCCCTTAAGAATGATAGGATGGATGCTGGATTGTGCCAAGTTGTATCCCAGTCCTGCCTTAGGGATGCGCAGTATGCGGTAAATGCCCCCTCATAGGCCCGTCTAGTCCTGGGCGCTAAGCTAGCTGCCACGAGGTCTGGTAAGTTGGGGCACCAAGCTGCCACAGATTCTCCGGAAAAGGCGTGAGACAGTCCGCTGCTTCCGGATGATGAGACCTGAAAACCTGCATCTTGAAACGAGACAATGCATCAGCCGCGTGGTTGAGAATGCCCGGGACATGCCTAGCACTAAACAACACATTTAATCTCATACATTGCAGCACAATTTCCTTAAGCAAGCGAAGCAACATTTTGCGGACTGCAGGTTGATGCACTCTACCACTGCCATATTGTCTGACCAGAAAACCACGGACTGATTACGGAACTGCTGCGGCCAGATTGTCACAGCCACCACAATGGGAAATAATTCCAAAAATGAAATGTTATTTGTGACACCACAGTCGACTCACCAATTGGGCCAATGCTCTGCCGCCCAATGGGAACCCAGGATGGCTCCAAACCCCTCACTCCCTGCTGCGTCTGTCATAAGACCAAGCTCTGGACTGGACCTGGCTGGGCCACACTACCGCGCCATTGAAGTCACGCAGAAATGCCATCCAAATCTGCATATCCTGCTTAACCTCGCTGGACAACCGAGTGTGGTGATGCTTGTCTTTTAGCCCCGACATTGCCTGCGAAATAGAACGTGAAAAGGGGCGGGCCATCAGGATAATTCTTAGGGCAAAGTTCAGCATGCCCACCGCTTTTTGTAACTGGTGTAAAGTAACTTTTTCTTTTCGCAAACAATCTGCTAATGCCAGCGAGAAACCTTTTACCTTGCTCAATGGTAATCGTGACACACCCTCAATGGAATCAAGCTCAATGCCCAAGAATTCAATTTTTGTTGCTGGCCCGACTGTCTTACCCTGCGCGCCAGGGGGACCCCAAGTTCCCCCATCAGTGTGCAAAATGTTTCCAATGCCCTGCTACACTCTTGTGACTGTGGTGCACCTAGCAGCAAGAAATCATCCAAGTAGTGCAATACCCAGTGGTACCCTGAGACTTGCCGGAAAACCCATTCCAAAAAGGAGCTGAATTTCTCAAAATATGAGCAAGAGACAGAGCACCCCATTGGCAGGCACTTGTCCATGTAGAACTTCCCTTCCAACTGAAAACCCAGTAGATGGAAATCTTGTGGATGCACAGGTAATAACCAAAATGCAGACTCAATGTCAGACTTTGCTAATAAGGTGCCTGGGCCAAGCAACCGCAGCATAGCAATCGCTTGGTCCAATGATGCGTATCTCAAGGGGCACAGGGCTCCATCAATGGCCTCATTCAAGGACTGGCCCCTGGGAGCAGACAGGTTATGGATGAGGCAGAAATCCCCTGGGTCCTTTTTGGGTACTACCCCCAGGGGTGAGCAGACAAACTTATCCACAGGCATTGAGTCAAAAGGACCTGCCAGTCTCCCCAAACGCAGTTCTTTCAGTACTTTTTCTCTTGCCACAGATATGTTGTCCCTCACTGACTGCTGATAGCGGCAGTAAGACACCCCTGAGTAACCAGGAGCTGGGATCTGGAAGCCGTCCCTAAAACCTTCCAACAAAATCTGGGCTGTGCTTGGGCAAGAATACTTATTCAACCAGGGTATCAGGGCCATAATGTCAATAGGTGAGTGTGCTTTCCCCCCAAAAAAAGCTCATTCTTGTTTCTTGGCTCCCTTGTCTTTTGATTTTTTAAAGCTCTTAAACTCTGGGTGGGAGGAGAGGCCACAGAACGAGCAGGCATGCTTGAATTTACAGGAACCACTGGGCCTGGTGCATGTCTTTCTGTTGAAATCCCAACATGCTCCCTTCTTGCTGCCCCCCCCCCCCTGTTTTGGGGTGTACCTGACCGAAAGGACTGCCCGTTTGGCGCGTCCTTGCTTTGGTAATTCATGTGTCTTAACCACAAAATCATATCCACCTGGTCCCATGTGAGCGCTGGATCAGATGCCTTTACCCTTCTAAAAGCTTTGTCATATTCCTTCCAGCACATACCACCATACTCATCATGGGCACATGTAATTCTGTTCTGGTAGCACACCAATTATGTGCTTAGCCCTGGAAATTTCTCTATCATTACAGCATGGAAGTTTCCAAATGCCTTTATCCAATTAATCGGTGTTTCCTCAACCTTTTTCCTAGACGGCCAATTGGCCCAGTCCCTTGGGTGAGCCCATTCCCTTAATTTCTTGGCCTCCTCCCTCTCATCTTTGTCCACCAACAAGGAAAACATGTTTACATATTCCCCCTTCCAAATTTGCTCTTTTAGATCCTGTGCGATGTGCCTAGCCAGACGCTCTCTGTTGGAGCGCACATCCCCCAAACCTAAACTTGGCAGCAGTTGTACTGTACCTGCCGATGTGCCCGCTTGCATCTTGGCGTCTTCAGGTCCGCAGTTGCAGCCTTTTTTGGGGGTCCAGAGTCGGTTGTGGTGCTCCCCGCTCTTTTGAGAACCTCAACTGGTGGCGGCACCACCTGTGCTGCTTTCTCCACTTGAGCTACCAAGTTCCTTGCCTCCTCTAACGCATTCCCCTCAGCTGACAGGACCCCCTACCTGTAGACGGAATCACCGCCCCTGCTTTTGCCAGCCATGGTAGCAATGCTGCTAGGTTCGCCACTATGTCCTGCTGACCCGGCGCTAAATTGGGAGTACTGGCTGATGGTACTAACGACTGAGCTGGGATCTCATTACAATTTGATGGAGTCGCCCCCCCTGATCTTAACCCCCCTCCGCCGGGACCCCAGGTACTGGGAGTACAAGCCCCGGGATGGCTGGTATTAATGGCACTGGTACCACAGGACCCGGGATGGCTGGTATTATTAGTAATGGGACCACTGGCACCGGGATGGATGGCGCTACCGGCTCCGTGGCACGACGGTCGGTACTAGCGGTTCTGGTAATACCGGTACCGCGGGGATTTCTGGGACAGCCCCCCCTTCACACGTTTTTGCTTGGATCTCCGGGGTACCGGAGGAAAAGCTGCCCTGGGTGCCACACCAGAGCGCCTGGGCCTGTCCTCTGTGTCCTCTTGCCCATCTACCCTTCTGCTTAGCTCTGCCACAGTTTGATTTAGATCGCTCATGGAGCGCATCATGCTTCCCATCCACTCTTCCATCCTGGATGGAACCTGTCCCCTTTTAGCTTTTGGCGCCATCACTAACTAGGGGTCACCTGCTCACTGTAATTGCGCCTGAGGTGCTAGCACTGATCTAAACACTGCTACCTAGTTCGTGCAGTAAACAAAACCCCTCAGTGCTCACCCCAAATTGACAAACTACTAGCACTTGTTTACCTATTAGCCTAAAAACACCCTACCTAATGCCCAGCAATGTGCCAATACACACAATAATCCCAGCTGAGCCTCAGATGCCCCCTGCAAAACACCCCTGCCCCAACAGCTTTATTTTGCAGGCAAAAAACGATTCCGCCCAAGACCCCCTTACCTCCCTATACAACAGGACCCCAAAACCGCAGCTACAGCCAGAGCCACTCCCACACGTTCAAGAATGTGGGGCAGGTGAGGATATCCTCCAACCTGCGTGGCTCCCGGTCTGTGCTTGTCGGTGCTAGTCCAGGTGAGGAAGGCGAAGGGTGCTGCCGGTCGCTCCAACCGATGGCTCCAATCGTGACTTGTGAGCCTGCACGTGGGGAAAGAAATCGAAAAAGGGGTTAAATTCCTTATGCCCCCGCTGCGTAGGGCAGAGGCGTGGGTTGGGTAGGGTAATCAGCCGAATCCCCCGTCCGCTTCCTCCTGCCGTGCCTCCTGCGCTCACCGAATTGCTGCCACCTGCAAAGAGGGAGAAATAGAAAGAAAAACAACACGGAGGCTTCCTGAAAGTCCTCCACGAGCAGCCGGGCGTTCGTCACTGGCAGAGCGGCGGAGAAGGAAGAGGCTCTCTCGCCGCTCTGCTGGGGTTCTTAAAGGGGGTCCTACCCCCCGAACCAGTTTAAACAGGTCCCGGCGAGATCCGGGACCCGTTTGCCTTACGTTTGCCCCGGAAGCGCTTGAACCGCCTCGCCTCCCCTTACCTCGCCGGGAAAGTACACCAGGGACCGGCACAACCGCCATATTGGCGGCGTAACCGAGTTCCCAGTGTCGCCTGTGGAATGCTTGTGTCCAAATGCTTTGGTGCGTCGAAACTAGACCTGTTGGCTTTGCCAATACGTGTTGGAGTCTGTCTGAGGGATAGGTCATCTAGAGTTTATATGAGTGGTGGGGCGGCTAGATGGGGTTTCATATTGTAATTGCATTTATATAGCGCTTACTACCCCTGACGTGGCGTCAAAGCGCATTTCGACTATGTCAGCATCGAAGACAGGAAAGAGGGAGCCTCTAGCGAGGGAGGCGTTAGTGATACAGTGTATGTGTTTGTGCTTCACCATACGTGCATTTGTGCAGTAGCTGGAAACTGTGCGCATATACCACGAATAAAAGCACACTGAGTCTGTGCAGCATCTGTGCATGTCACTGCTGTGAGTGTCCACAGAGGCTCTTTGAGTTTGTGCTTGGTTGTGAGAGAGACAAAATACGTGCAGGAAGCGTGCTGCGCAGCGAGTGCTTCATATGAGCAGCCTCGATACCGATTGAGGCAGAAACATGAGTACTACTAGGCCCACGGTATTCAGCATGCGGTAATACCACATTGGTTTCTGTGGACAAATCCTTCAGGTCAAACCTGCAGGCTCTTATCCCAGGGAAACGGCTCTGAATTATGAAGTGACTCTCACACACTTCGTTGCAGTAACACAGACTTCTGCCTGTTATTCCCCATTCCACACGGGCTAATTGCATTCGTATAATAATACTGCAACAAGGAGTTACAGACAGCAAGATATCTGTAAAACCGAGTGCTTTATTACCACACCGTGATCACTGCTGAGTTCATTATGGATGTCCGAGTGTCCGTGCAGACTTCATGTGTTTATAGTATTTTAAGTCATGGAATGGGCAGCCGGCGAGGGCGGGCACTGAGTGTCGGAGCAGCTTGTTTATGCATGTGCCTGTGTGTGCTCGCGCGCACCTAAGTATGTCAATAAATGCGCGCCACCGTCCCTCGCATTCGAAGAACTACCACCGGCGGCAGATCCTTCTCCCACCTCGCCGCCAAGACCTGGAACACCCTTCCACTAAGCCTACGACAGACTCAAGACCTGCTGACCTTCAGGAGGCTACTCAAGACCTGGTTGTTCGACCAGTAGCAGCACCCCCCCCCCCTTTTTCTCCCCAGCGCCTTGAGACCCTCGCGGGTAAGTAGCGCGCTTTACAAATTCTGTGATTGATTGATTATGGTCATTACATTGATTGTGCCGTGATTTGTAAGGATATTGTGTGCTCTGACTTCCAGAGAGAAGTGTCAGTGTTTCGGTGCAGTGACTGTGGGCATGCAGTATCTGCAGTGAGTGAAAACACAGTCAGTGAGTATACTTTTTGAGAGTCTGCGGCATGCATGCTGGTCTGCATGACTGTATCAGTGAAGGGGGTGTGTGCAGTGTTTGTGCGCATATTGTATATGTTCTGTGTGGGCTAGAGGAAAAAAAGAGCCGCGAGTATATATATGCTTGCAGTGCGTGTCTGCAGTGTAATTTGTGCAGTTAATGTAAATGCTGTCAGTGAAGGTGTGAACTGAGTACCTGTGCATTGTTCGTGTACCGGAGTATGGCAGTGCAGTGATTGTCCCATGGTGGCCTGTGCTCCGCGAGAGAGGTTAGTGTTATTGTGCATGGTGTGAGTGCCTGTGCAGTGAATACATATGCAGTCACTGAGGATGCACAGTGAGGACTAAACTCTGAAAGGGCCCTCATATGGCAGGCCACTGAACTTCCCAATCGCCAGGTTTAAGGCAAAGCTAAGGAGCCTAAAATAAAACCAGAAAGCAAGACTGTAGCTGCTTAACTAAGCCTTTGGAGGGAAGCAGGGCTGTAGAGGAAGAAACCGAAAGTAAACCTGCAATGTAACGAAAACGGAAGCGGGATAGCAATTAAAGAAACTGGGGGAGGGTGGGAAGAGGAGGAATTACAACAAAAAGAAAAACAAGGGAAAGAAAGAGAAAGGAATAAGGTGAAAGGAAGACTGAATACATGATTAATTGCGAAGCAAGTGGACAATTCATGCGCGCGTGCGTGGGCGCTCGGACTCTTTACCCGTGGTGAGGCACCAGTGTAATCTGTGACCCTTTGTGTGCCACTCACTGTGAATCATTTCTGGAGAGGACACTGGTGGTGGCAAGTTGGCAACGCACCACCCGGAGTGAGCAGTCTGGTGTGGGGCGGGTTGTGGGGAGAAGGGAGTACACGGAGAGTGAGCGGCAAAAACACCACCAGTGATGAAACCTCAGGGAGGCATGCATACAAGACCAAGGGAGGAGATAGGCTATTTCAGGACGGGACATAACTTATCGAGGGCTGTCAACACACAGAGGATGGGGCATGATGTAATGCCCCACGTCAGCGACCCCCCTTGCCCCCCTCCGATGGGCCAACCCATTAGCAGTCTGCTGCGCGGGCTGTGAGGCACTTGGCTAGCATTAGTGCAGTTTGTGCAGTGACCCCGAGGACTTGTGAGGGGTCCTCTGGACCCCAATTATGACTTTTACCTACTACTCAACTGAGGGGCATTTTCCATTCTGCGTTAAGGTTTAAGGCACTCTGCAGCAGCCTCCAAGGAAGCTGTGTGAATTAAGTCTTAACATTGATGAAATGTGAGCAAAGATGACAGGTTTGAATCCCAGCAGATCCCCATAGCCTTTCATCCTTCCAGTGATGAGATCCTGTCTCTCTATGCCTCTAGCAGTGTAGCCATCTACTGTGTACAGGCTTTACAAAAACTGGAAAACCCCTTTTTGAGTTGATTACATCAAGGCCCAGGAACTATACTCAGAGCGTAGTTGTGAAGGCCATCTGTGGAGGACTTTACCGTATTTTGTCCCATAGGTTACTGGATTTGTGTCTGGTCTACTCCAAGCCTCGTAAAGTACCGGAGGACCCTGAAGGACCTCGTAAAAAGCCACAATAGCAGTAGACTACAATGGTTTAGCCATTTAGACATGTTGACCACATTCTTACGCTTATTGACTGCTCAGATTTATGGCGCAATCCAGAAACAATGAATAAAGTCACATTACAGATGGTGAAAAAGAAATATTGAGCTTTTACGTGGCATAAGCATGAGGCTAAGAGAAGTGCTCTACTGACAAAATATGTGGCTTTGAAGTCTGAACCTCGGTGGGAGTCATGCTTCGATTTAATTTGGCCACCTGAGAAAATGCCTCTATGTCTGAGGTTCTGATTAGGAACCCTACAGATCCAGTCTTTTACTAAATCCTGGTCTGAGGTCTGTGGGCCGAGCGCTGACTCGTGCAGCTGCTCTCTGGGCGGCCAAGAAACCCTTTTGCACTTTATGCTTCTCTGTTTTACGTCACTAGCCCCTCGAAGGTTTTATCTCCGCCCCCTGTTTTTAAAATACAGTACGAGGTACTGCACTCCCCCCACCCCTCCCCCCAGCGCCTTGAGACCCTCACGGGTGAGTAGCGCGCTTTATAAACCCCTGATTGATTGATTGATTGATTGATTGCAAGGATGCACTAACACCTTGCTACAGAACAGATTGTTTGGAAATGTATCAGGCTGTAGCATCCTACATATATGCTGCATGGAAAGCCAGACAATTGGATAAAAAACAGAGACGTGAGATTAACGATCACAGCAAGCTAGCCCGCTAAGCAAGCCCACTCGCTACCATTGCTCTGAACTTCTGCTAGTAATACCTACATTGCAATCGCACCTTGTACATCAATAGCACTGTAAGAGGCGGTAGTATGTTTAATATTTGATCATGCGTGTTTTACCAATTTAGACGTAGTCTATACCTCGATTATGTAAAGTTTTAAATTGTCATGATATACTTGCTGACAAAGATTATTTTTAGGCTTCATTTTACATGTGAGCGGTTGATTAGCAGCAAAATATATTGTATAGCTGCCTTTTCAGGCTGCCTAAGGGCAGTTCAAGTCCACTGTTGGTTTTTAAGAATATATTTTATAGTCAGTTGCTTAGATATGGTCACTGGAAAGGACTGACACTTCAAGTTATTAAGACCAGAGCTGGCTTACGTGATTATCACAGGTAGCCCTTTATTAGCTGGATACCAATAATTGTTTCTCGTTTATTTTTAATCTTATATAATAGTCAGCTGCTTCTTTCAGGTTATATGCAGCTGCCTAAAGGCAGCCAAGTTTCCTCATTTGTACGGACGCTTTATATTTTTAGGCCATGCTTTACACAAGTGCACTTTAATAGCTACTTGCACAGACAAGGCCAGCTCGATGGATCCATATTTTTAAGGCCATCGAGGACTAGAGTTGGCTCATATGACTGTCGTACACAGCACTAAATTAACTTTTGCAGGTTATGTGTATCTGAAGGATAAATGTAGACAGGCTATATGCATCTGCCTAAAGGCATCGCAGGTTTTTATTAGTATGAATGCATTAAATTCTAGGCCGCGTTTTATACGCGTGCAGTTTATTAGCCATTTGCACAGACAAGGCCAGCGAGATGAATCGCCATGCTAAGGCCATCAAAGACTAAAGTTGGCTTATATGACCATATGCACAGCACTTCATTATTTTTTGCTTAGTCAAGGACACCAATGATTGCATGGTTTATATCCTTATAACTCTGTATAATAGTCAACGTCGTTTTTGTTTCACTTTTTAGCAGATAGGCGACACTAGCTGGCCTTTTTTGATGTGTAAGAGATACACTAACCTATTCAATTATTATTGTGCTACTAGTTGTTACTGTGTGTCTCCTGCCTAGAAATGTTGCATTTATTTGTTATTTATATGGTGGACGATAGTCACAATCACTTTTTGGACTTTTTGCTATATTATACTACTTGAGAAAATCACTTGAACTAACTGTTAGTCCACTGGGGTTTACTATTAATCTGTTGGGCTGCAGATTTATGTCAGGATGTGTAGGAGAGAGGTATTTTAGCATAAGGATGTGTACAATGAAGGAAATGTTTTATATTTCTGTATTATGGGTAGTCCTTAATATGTTTTAATCTATATGTACATAAGTAATCTGTAACGTGTTTATTTTACGATCATTATTGTATTGCTTTATTGTAAGCTGAAACAATAAGTAAACTGAGTAGCCATCTATTAGTCTGGGGGAAATTTCTGCAGAAGACAGGAGAGATTACGGATTATCAAGGATAAGGTAAAAGCTAATGCTGGCAGAGATTTCTTGCTGATAGCATCGTTTTTAGGTCTCGCCTAGCGTTGCTGCGCACATGCGCAGCTCGCTCGGCGAGATTTATTGTTAATGAGGAGTTTTAGAAAAGGGCTTGAAGCCCCGCCCCTTATTTCCATTGGCTGGCTTCACCGTTTATGGTAAACGGTGGCCTGCCATTGGAAATAAGCTGTTTTGGTTGCCTCCCTTTGGCTTTTTGTGCCGGCCCACCTGGACTGGCTCGCCTGCTTTGCGTCTGTCGCAAAGCACTTTCTTATCTTTATGGGGCCATGTGTTTCTAATTAGAAACACATGGCCCCATAAAGACAAGAGATCAATGCTTGTTTTTAAGTGGGAGCACTGCGATACGTTGGATATACAACTCCATTCACCCCAGTACAAGTCGTGTAATTCTGTTTACATTTCCCAAAAGTGAGGACTCCCTTGTGAGTAGTTTCATCTGCGTAAATTTTAAAAAAGTACATGAAATTTGTTGTTACATCAAATCTGTGAAATGTTCTCACACTTTGCGCTAACACAATGTTGTGCAATTAAAAGCCACAGAAGACTGGTTCACTAAGGATATGTCTTCCTCAAGGGATATATTCTTCTTGAACCATTGGCGTGCCAGTATCTCACATGAATTGTTTTATATGAGGTATCACATCACATGAGATTTCCACACGAAATACCAGCAACAGATATTTTGCATAATTTTGTGCAATTTCTCTCTCTTCCCATCGCAAAAGCATGTGGACGTCACTGAATTAAATAACTACATAAACTTCATTAACAAAAATTCAGTTAGTGGACAATTGTTAAATGTACTTGAAAATACGAAGGCAGTGGCACAGAAGCATACATCAGCCAATAGTGAGAAGCCCTACTTGTAACACAGGTGACTAATGACTATCAACAAGCATTTGCAATGCAATAGGTCCGGAGGTGCGCGCCTGAGCGGGGGCAGATTGTGCCCCCACCCCTTCCTTCACGTGGCAGTCGGGGCACACTGTTTGGATACATTGGGATGGTAGCGCCTGTCTGCGGGGCTGCAGGTCGCAAGCGCTTCAAACAAAAAAGCAAATTTTTTGGAGACGTTGCAGCTATTTAGCGCTACGCACCCGCCTACAATAAAGCAATACGTGATGCAGGTTTGATAGGGGTATGGCGTATGAGACGAGCGGCCAATACAATGCAGAGGACACGAAAAGGACATTCCAGACCTTTCAAAAAGAACATCTGGCTGCAAAGGGAAGGAACAGCTGTGCATCCTGGTGCAAAGCCCAGCCTGTCTCACCGCATCTCAGTCACACTCGAGCAATAATACTTACACCAATATTATTATTAATAATAATAATATAATCACTATATCTAGCCGTAGCGCCTTCACAACAGCATGTAGCGCCTCTAATTTTATCGGTTAAACCATTTCTTTTCTTGTAGTTGATCAATTTTTCCCACGAGCGCTTAGGAATGATAAATTACAACATTCAACACAAAATGTGCGAATTAAAAAAGAGAACAATCTCAAATAAAAAAAAAAAGTCTCCATTTGAAATTGTTTTTCTTCTGATTCGCAAATATATAGTGACAGAATTGCAAAAACAGCAGGACTGGGAGAAAATAGGAGTTTATTTGTGTCCCCATAAAAATGTTTTGTCCCAACCAATTAAAGTAAGACTTGTGTAGGTGTCTAGCATTTAAACCTGCATTAGCGAACGTCTTCTTGATGCGGGACTCGTCCACATGCCCCGGAGATTACGTGCTGTCCTTAAAAATGTTCTTGTGAGTAGAACCAGCTGGAGCCCTTCGTGGGCAACTTAGGCTCGCTCGCTTTGTGCGATTAGGAACAAGTGTTTACACCGCCGGTCTGTTCTTCACTGAACTCCCGTACATCAGTCGCAGGGGGTTGCAGAAAAATAACTTTCTGAATAAGGCCCAGAATAATTACTTCTAAACTTTGGCCAGCAAACTTTTTGACTTCATATGAGTAAGCATGCATGTCACATAGCGCCTTATCTGCTCTGATTACTGTAACGCTGCACATCGTTGCTGGGAAGTAAAAGGCATTGAACTTATATATATAACGAAGGAAACAAGGAGACACGCGGTCTGGCCACCACAGCCTGGTCTGC
Source organism: Calotriton arnoldi (assembly GCA_963921515.1). NCBI lineage: Eukaryota > Metazoa > Chordata > Amphibia > Caudata > Salamandridae > Calotriton > Calotriton arnoldi. Next base: position 139,639 of record CAWUFW010000697.1, on the reverse strand, counting down.
TGAGACAGGGGATACACATTGCTCGTTTCGCACTGCAGCAGGAGCAGCCGGCGGTAATTGTAATGGTAATGCTCGGAACATACGCTGCTGTCAATGTGCGCATTTGCAACACTGGTGGCTGTGTCTGCAGCACCGACACACTCCCTCCCCCCTTCCTCTCAGAGCATCACCAGCAGCTGCAAAACATGGAATCTCCATGCCGTTTACTTCAGCACACGGAGGACTGCCCCACAGCTATGTACAATGTCATGCTCAAGTGCTGGGCCCACCAACCTTCCTTCGGCACCCTGATATCACTGCTATGGGAGGTGAGGCTCACTGCGAAGCAAGCTTCTACTCTGTCTGCAATCCTTCACAATCCCATATGGGACTTCACAGCCAGCGCTCCGGCACTATTCACTACTAATCCTCCCAGAGCCAGCGCTTCTGCACTACTCACTACTAACCGTACTACAGTTAGCAATTCTGTACTACAAACTACCCACCACCTATCACCACCCTGCATTGTCCCCTACTCTCCATTTGGCCTCCAACTTTTTTCCTTCCTGACTTTCTGATCTGCACCACCTTTCCCTTCGCTTTTCTTCCCGGATCACTGCCCCCTCCTGCCTGTCCGATCCCCACAAACTGCATTGCTTCGTGTCCTCCTATCTATCACCTCTACGGTGCTGTCCTTGTACCCCCCTCACTCTGTCTATACGGCCCTCCCTTTCCATATCACAGCTTCTGTGTCCCTCTGCATCTATCATCTCTGTGTGCTGTTGACCTTCCTGGCTACACCCCCACCCCTCCGGCTTCACTCCCTGTACACGGCCAGCTCCCTGTAGCACCCTCCTGATGGTCGATACCACCTCCGTGCCCATTTCACTCTGCTTGCACTGCCACCCTCACTCCAGTACCACCAGCCTCCTTCCAGTCTGTGCCATTTATATTCTCTTTACCACCCTCCTCGCAGTAACTCCACCCCATAGTGCTTGTTCAAGACTTCATTCCCTTTATATACACCCCTGTATCTTACTTGTGCCTCCCTTCATTCCCACTATATGCCCGTCTCTTGTGCCTCCCTTCATTCCCACTATATGCTCATCTCTTGTGCCACCCTTCATTCCCACTATATGCCCCAGTCTTACTTGTGCCACCCTTCATTCCCACTATATGCCCTTCTCTTGTGCCACCTTTCATTCCCACTATATGCCCGTCTCTTGTGCCACCCTTCCTTCCCATTATATGCCTGTCTTTTACTTGTGCCGCCCTTCATTCCCACTATATACCCCTGTATCTTACTTGTGCCGCCCTTCATTCCCACTATATACCCCTGTATCTTACTTGTGCCGCCCTTCATTCCCACTATATGCCCGTGTCTTTTACTTGTGCCACCCTTCATTCCCACCTTATACCCCTGTATCTTACTTGTGCCACCCTTCATTCCCATTATATGCCCGTCTTTTACTTGTGCCGCCCTTCATTCCCACTATATACCCCTGTATCTTACTTGTTCCGCCCTAGATCACAGCAGGTGATGTGGCACTATTGGCAGAGCTGTCGACTTTGGAACTGGAGGAATGAGGTTTGAGTCTTCGATAGGCAAAACAGCCAGTGGTTCTGGGCAGTTCACTTAATCTCCTGTGCCTTAAAAAAAAAAGCATTGGCATAGCCAATAGGTCTCGCTTTTGGGACCTTATAAGTATTTAGTTATGCAGCACAATATCCTTGGTGCAACAACATTAACTGTTGCATGGCTAAACACTTATAAGGTCCCAAAGGCGAGACCTATTGGCTATGCCAATGCTTGTTATAGACTTACTGTTACCAGTACTTTAAAATACACATAGACTTCACTTGGGCTCCACCCAGCATGCAACTGGCTGTTTGTAGTGCAAGGCACCACGCGTGCTTGCAATGTAATGCTTGAGGGGACGTATTTGCATCTCGAAAGTATACTCATTCATCAGAGGTTAAATCTCATAGATGCATTGTAAACTTGAAGGTAATCGTTTATTTTGTCTACTGTGTAGCTGATTTTGTTAATGCTTTAGTCAAGGCTCTAAGGTAGGGTGACCAGAATTTTAAAGCAAAAAACCGGGACATTTCACAAAAATAGAAGAAGGACTATAATGTTATGTCAAGCGAACGCACAGAATGGCAGTGCTCCTCAGCAGAGAATTACAGAACAGGCAGTAAGAACATACATAAGATGCAATTTTTAAACCCAGTAGCTTGCCTGTGAATTAAATTGCTTTCTTGGAACAACTGCTAACTATCCCTGCTTTGTAAAACTTAAAAAAACACCTCCCCCCGTTTTTAGTCGACCCTCTCCAAAAACCGGGACATGAGCTAAATTTCTCGAAATCTGCCCGGACAGCTGGTGAAAAACGGGGACCGTCGTGGCAAATCCGGGACGCCTGGTCACCCTATCTAAGTGCAAGCCACAACTACCAATGCTTGAGTAAAACTCCGTCCCAGGCAATAACGTGAAATAGGCCACGTGACAGTAAGCGTGCTGCAGTTCCTCCCGAACACCCGTGAGCTTCTGGTGCAGTCAGACCCGAGCGCCTTGCAGGCCTCCGGAAGCTCCCCCACACCACGAACACGGTGTCATTTTTGTACACTGGCATGCCCCCTCCTCGTCTGACAGGGCCGGGGCTCTCCCCAGCGTGGCAGTCGTGACCCCCCGTGGGTGGGGAAAGCCCGCCCCTCGCTCCCGTCCTTCACGTGGGTAAGCTGAGCCCCGGCAGGCAGACGCATTCCTGCGGTGAGGTTGGGACTGCTGCCTGTCCGCTTCCTGTCAGCTGAGCGTGAGTCACCGCGAGTGCCCCTCCCACCCCCCTTACAGGGGGCTTCCGAGCACAGAGGCGGCGTGGAGAGCGGGCCCAGGCTGAGCCCCCCAACCCCCCCCCCCCCCTTAGGTCGTAGATCCCCTTCCCCCACACTGGCGTATGGGAACAGACAGACACTACACAGTTACCAGCACTGCTGAGGTGTCCTTACTGTCAGTGACTTTAACCTCAGCGCTGACGGTTCACCCACTTACCACACGCGGGGCTAAGTCGTGGTGGGGGTGAGGCGGGATAGCGGGACGTACCTCGCATAAAACAGGGCAGAAAGGACAACCAGAGTGCAAGCGTCCCACACTCGAACAGACCAATTACAGCGAGTAATAGGACCGCGAGCTTCAAATACACAGGTGAGGTACACAGGCAGTGACAGCGAGCTTCCTTCACATACCCTAGAGAAGTATAGCGCAGGCAGTGGCAATTTGACCTTCCCTCGCGCACATACACTCGACAGGAGGAACAGCACAGCCAGGAGTAGACGAGTAGTGCAGGCTTCCCTCACATGTACCGGGCAGCTGCAGCACAGGCCCTGCCCTGGGCACCATTGGCAAAGCAGGGTGAGCTTCGTAGCCTCTGAGACCCGGCACAGGGGGAGCAGCTGGAACGAGGTGCCATGTTCCTCCCGCCCCACTGCCGTCTGGGTCACACCCCCGCCGGTTGTTCCGCACACGGGATAAAAATAACCCGGTATCTGGGAGAAATATGCAAGGAATGTATGAGGGATGGAGGTGGGTGGGGGAATCCGGGGATGAGGAGTGAGGTCACCGAAAGAGGGCACCTGGGGCGCAAGGCACCTGAAAAGCGAGATCAGCGAGCGGGGAAGTGGGGGTTAGATCACTGGGGTGGAGATGCTTGAGGAGAGGAGCGGGCGGGGCACGGAAGTAAGATCTCCATTTAGTTAACCTGGAGGATGGATCGCGGTAGTGAAGTCACAAGAGGCGCGAGGGGATGGCGCCTGGGGCATGCGTTCACCGAGATGGGGGGGTTAGTTTACTGTAGTGCAGTGACGGAGTTTGCTCACCGGAGATCATCGGGTGTAGATTGGGGACGGAGGTCCGTGGGTAGTGCTGGCTGCGTTGAGGTGGGAGGGGCACTTAGGTCTCCATAGTGGGAATAGGTCCGGGGTTGAGGCCACTAGCGGCGTCCTGGTGGTAGAGGTGGACGAGCTAACAAATTAGCCAAGCAAGCGAGGTGAGTGGTAGAGGCGGACGAGCCAATAAATTAACAGGGAGAGCGGAGCCATGGGTCTGGCACGGATCTTGGCGCTAGACGTGGGTCCCTTGCTCACTTTGCCACTGGATTCAAGCAAGCCTGGCTGATGACGGCTGGAATGCCAGAAACCGGTCCTAGGATGCTTGTTTCCGGTCCAGGGAAGACATGGCTTGGCAGTTCGGGCTGTACTGTTCCCATGAGGCACAGGGTCAGACTGATTTGCATATGGCCATGTCTGAACTGGGGTGGTGGAGTGAGCTAAAGAATGATGATGGATTAAACCCAGATCAGTTGACTGGGGGTGAGTGTTTGATTGGCTCAAACGTTCCGTCCATCACCCCCCCCTTTTGTATCGCGTTGAGGTGGGAGGGGCACTTAGGTCTCCATAGTGGGAATAGGTCCGGGGTTGAGGCCACTAGCGGCGTCCTGGTGGTAGAGGTGGACGAGCTAACAAATTAGCCAAGCAAGCGAGGTGAGTGGTAGAGGCGGACAAGCCAATAAATTAACAGGGAGAGCGGAGCCATGGGTCTGGCACGGATCTTGGCGCTAGTGCACCAGCTGAGCCCGGGGCATTTTTTGCTAAGTAAATCATGCAACAAATATCACATAAAGTATGCTAAAATCTCTTCAAAATTCAAATAAGTTTATTTCTTTACCACGTGTAAGCTTTGTCATTAATACTCACATTAAACCACTGCCTTGCGAAGTACTTTATTAAAAGTATAACTTTTTAAACATGAACCTTTAGTGAACTAAGAGGCAAGACAGTTGTCATGTAAACTCAGTAGTGGACCAGATTAATTATAGAGTAACATTCCTTATGTTAAGGCTTTGTTTTTACCTCCTTTGTGCTCCTTTTATAAACTGCAAACTCGAGCCGAAGGTATTGGAACGCTTTACATAAGCACCCCCTGCATTGCACAAGGTCACACACACCATTCATTGTTTATAGGCATGGGGAAATTAAGTGATTTGATCGGAATCATAGGATGTTGAGCTAACGCTAAGGCTCGGACTGGGTTCCCCAGGTCCACCTCTGGCCTTAAGGCCGCATCTAGGGTACTGGGAGCCGGGCAGGCAGAAGCTGCATGAAGCTTGGCTCGTTATGGGCTTCAGGCTCCAACAGGACCTCGAGCTGAGCCAGAGCCGGGCTTCCGTCTCGAGCCTTGCTCGAGCTTTCAGTGGTTAACCCTCCTGTATGAGTGGGTGGTCCACATGGCCGTCAACCGGGATCGAAAATTGAAGTTAGTAGAAGGAAGGACCATCCATTGAGCGACGCTACTGAAGACAGGAGAGGGTTAGTTTTATTAGGAGGGGGAGTTCCCGGTAGTGAGGTTAAATAGGGCATCAGAGGAGTGAGTCCGCAGGGTGAGGGGTGATGTGATGTCGGTGAGGTCCCTGGCGAGGCCTCTGTGAGCGGTTGGGACTGGGGAACTGAGAGTCTGGGAATAACAAGCCGAGGGCACGGGTTTGACATTATAATCTGTGTTGGAATCGACCTATTTTTATTGTGTTTTTTTCTTTGTTTTTATCTTATTGGGGAAAAAAGTGAGTTTGTATTTTTTCCATTTCTATAATTGTGTGACTATTTAAAGTGACTAAATTAAGTGAATTGGTCTGTACCAGGGTCGTGTATTGGGAGGGTGCTTGGGGTGTGTGCTGTGAGAGTTGGTGAGTTCCAGAACATATGCGGGCTCAGGGCTGTGCGCAGAGAGTACCACGGATCTGTGCTGCCGAAGAACCTGTGAAGGCTTGTCGGGTCCAAGTAGGAACGATCCGCCAATCGATGTCTCAAAATCCCATTTTTTTGTGGATTTGCTTCCTTTCTGCTCTCAGAATGGTGATCTGGGCTCTCACAGAACACTGACGTGCAACAAAATGTCTCAACAATTTTTCACCACGACCAGTGAGTTGTAATGGCTTCTAGCCCGGACTGCTGCTGCCCACGCTCAACACAGACCTGTGTAGCTGCAGTAGCCACAGGGCTGACAGCGCGTCTAGCTGTTGCGCCGGTCTCTGCAGGGTCAAAGGTCTCACCATGGAGTCTCTACTTATTTATTTTATTTGAAAGGTTTTATATAGCGCTGGCTAGACCCGGAGGTATCAGAGCGCTTTACATGAGGTAGGACATTGTTTCAGAACAATTGTTACATAGTTACATCAGTTGCTGGAGCGTGGCATAACATAGAAAGGGAAACAGTATAACATAGTTACATGAGTTACTAAAGAATAGCATAAAATAGAAAAAAAACGGCAAGGGGGAAAGTACTTCAGGGGACACAGAAAAGTCAGGCTGGAAAAGGGGAGGCAGTCAAAGAATCACGGAGGGAGGAGGCAGGGGAGGGAAAAGAAACACAACGGGGAGACGAGGAAAACAATGTCCGATGTCCGGCTGGGTAGGTGACGGCCGAGGGGTGAACCAGAGCCAAACTCCTCTATAGCTGCATAGGACAGCTCCACCGGGCATCGCGATGGCCACGACGAGCCATCCACGTGTGCACTGCAGCAGATCTCACACAGTAATTCAGGTCTACCTGAATTCTTCTACAGTTATATGCAGTCCTTTTCTAGTTTGAATGCACCTTTTAGTCATTTTTATCGGCAGTGCAGGTCTGCCGTGATTGGGTGCCCCGAGCCTATTGCAATAGTTTTTTGCAGTTCCACTCTAAAAACGTCTATCCTCGGTGTCACCGGCTGGCCTCCTAGGGGGTGCAGTTTGTCACCACCATGCAATCTTCAACACATGTGCGCATGGGCACAACCTGAACGGGCGGCTACAATACTGTACCTGCAGAGTCGATGCACAGATTCTGAAGCCCTGCGTTGTAGGCAGTGAATCATTCCTAGTGAAATGGTATGTATGCACCTGTAACGCGGGGTAGTTGAAGGGTGGGGTTGCTGAATCAAGGGGCCCCTTCTAATGGATGTCATGTAATCCTGCACTTAGTCTTCACTCACAGTGATTAACTTAATGGTGCATCTGAGGGGTTGCGAGTATCTTGGACAAAATAAAGTTACGCATTACTCAAAATTCTCTACATTTAAAAAAACATTTCGCACTATGCAATATCACATATTTTTCTTTGCAAGACACTGGGTTGCACAGAATCTGCCTCCTTCGGGTATGTTGACTGACTTTTCTTTGAACACAAGATATCTCTTTGCCTGAAAAAATGTTACTTAAGATCCTGGCAAACCACAATTCAAGGTAAAGACGAAATTTCTCAAAGTCTTTACAAAATTTTGCAAAATTTGAAGAAAAAAATTCCATCATCCATCTGCACAGGAAGTGACATCACTGCATTTCCCATCATGCATCTCCACAGGATGTAACTTCACTTGATTTTCCAGCATCCATCTGCACATGAAGTGACATCACGAGTTTCCTGCCAAAACTGTCTTTAAAAGAAGAAGCTATGCAAGAGGACTATTTCCATTATCCATCCACACAGGAAGTGACAACACTGAATTTCCTCATCATCCATCTGATCACAGGAATTGACATCACTTCTCCCCCTCCCATGACATACTTTATGGTGGCCGCAGAGCGGACGACCGCAGTGGGCATGCCAAATACAATACCCAGCGGCAGGAACCCTGGTACCCTCACCTCCTGCCACTACCCTGTTGTGAACCTCCATGCCCTCAACCCCGGCCGCCGCTCCATATGATGCTGCTTTGCTGCATCATACAACACAGAGGGCGCATTCTCCTGCGAGTTCAGCACATTTTCATGCGCTTGCCCACCCAACCCTCATCGCACCTGCAGTGACAGCACCCAACACCCGACTCTCACACTCACACAGTCCTGCAACCAACCATACAATACTGCAGTTACTTGTATGCTCCTCAACACCCGTTTCCTCACTAGATATGCTGCAGAGATTTGGGACCTGCTTCAGGACAAGTCCCGGACCTAATTATCCTCATGGAAACCTGGCTGAACTCTTTATCAGCACCGGACATCACCACAGCTACCTCACCCTACCCAAGATCTCCAGGCAAGACAGAATTAACAAGCCTGGGTGCGGAATTGCCATCATCTAGAAGAACATCATCAGCTGCACCACCTCCACAGACATCCTCCAACATGGAACACCTGTTGTTCAAGCTCCACGTCTCAACCAACTTCAACCTAAGTGGCACTTTCATCTACAGACCACCGGGTCCGCATATCAACTTCCCTGAAACCATCACAGACTTCGTTGCACTACTCGTTCTCGATGCTAGCAGTTACATCCCACTTAGAGACCTGGACACCCATCTCGAAGACCACGTTATACGCAACTCAAAAGCACTCATCGAAGACATGGGTAGCCTGGGCCTCACCCAAAGAGTAAAGGGACCTACCCACATCACTAGACACCTCCTTGACCCTATTTTCACCACCTTTAACAACATCAAAGTCGACAAGCCCACACCAGTCCCCTGGACAGACCACACCCTCATCAAGTTCTGCATCCTCAGTCCGGTCCAACGCACACACACCACCACCCAACCAGCTCACCGAAACTGGAACAGCATCACTAACAATGTCTGGGAAACCAATCTCAACAGCCTTAGGGCCCACGCAGTAACAGCCTCCTCAAAGCCATCAAGAATTTCAACAATTGGATCACGTCCTGCGCATACTCTCTGCCCCCTCAAACACAGCAATACAACAAGATCTAGACACCAGGCCAGTTGGTCTACAGAGTAACTCAGACTGATGAAACACCACTGCAAACAACTGAAGCATAAATGGAGAATGAGCCAAGACAATACAGACAGGAGCCTATTTAAATCCGCCCTGAGATGCTACCAGCAGATGATCCGGACCACCAAACACCCCACTGTAGTGGACTACATCAATGTTAGCAATAACAGGAGCAAAGAAATCTCCACCATTGTGAAGGATTTCACCTCACCAGCAACTGCCTCCAACTTGATCGCCCTGTCGCAGTACCTTTGCAACAGTCTCTCCCAATTCTTCAGCAACAGTATCACTTCCAATTACAGCAACTTCAACCCTCCACCGTACACGACAGACCTTGCCAAAAACCTCCAGATCTTATGCAGAGAATCAATGCTAACCAATGGGCCCATCATCGCCCCAGAAGAAACGCATGAAGTCCATTCACTCAGGGACCCCACCACGCCTACTCCAGAGGACTGCAACCCGTCAGTGCCATTCTCACACCCATTTTGAATAATCAACCCATTCCGCGGCCTTCACAGATGCTTGGAAGCACGCAACTCTCCTCCCATTGCTGAATAAACACTCTGCGGAAACTTCAACACACGCCAACTACAGACTGAGCTCCCTGCTAACATTCACTGTCAAGGTCTTGGAGAAAATCATCAACAGATGCATCACCAAATACATCAAGGACCACCAACTCCTCAACCACTCAGTCTGGTTTCAGACCCAAACACAGTATTGAACTGCCACCATCGTCGCCTCGGATTACATCCGCATGACCCTGGACAGATGAGACACGGTGCCTGTCATCCTCCTGGACCTCTTCGCAGCATTTGACACACTCTTCCAACCCATCCTAATCTAATGCAAACACAACATCGGAATCCAAGAACATGCACTCCGATGGATCTGCTCCTTTCTGACTGGTAGGGGCCAGTCAAGTCAGCCTGGCACCGTACACCTCAGACGCCCGCAACCTCATCTGTAAAGTCCCGCATGGCTCCTCCATGCACCTAACCCTCCTTAACGCATAAATAATCCCTGTTGGACAATTACCCAAAAAGTTTTTGCTTTTTCCTCCTAGTTTTTGCTGATTCTCCCTGCATAGCCATAGGAAACTGGGCACCTTCCCCCTGTATGGCAGAGGGAAGATTCACGTGCCCGTCCCACCCGCATTGGGCAAGGGGTGCAGATACAATGGGGTTTTGGTGTCGTACCTCCGTGCGCCCTGTAAACAGTTACACCACATACCCTGGGTGGGTACGGCACAGGCTCATTAGTGGAACGTAGCACTGAGTATGCCACCTACTAGATAGCCGTCAACCCTATATCGGGTCTGCCATGGCAGTCCTGCGGGGCGGGGCGCGATTGTGCCCCTGCCTAAGTTGGCATCACTTACGCATTGGTCAACCCTGAGTGGATCATCCCATATCATGAGGGCACCCCCTCCAAGGAAACCCTGAGGAGCACCGTGGGTGGTAAGTTGAATTGCGGGCAGGCACATATGGATGTGCCCTGCTTGGGTAGTGAGGAACCTTTCCCCCCCCCCCCCAAATGGGGCTTCTCCTGCCTTAGAGTTCTGCTCTTCCCATGGATACTCCTGGGGAGTTACAGAATCTCTGGAGTTGCCTCAGGGCCCTCCGCACATCCTCACTTTCAAAGCCGCGGGGAAGTGCATGTGCCTTCCTACACAGGTTAGGAAGAGGTGCTGACGCGCTGTTCCGGCAGTGACATACCATGGGCCCCCATGGTCCGAGGGAGGCCCCCAAGCCCCAGGGACCCCTCAGTACATTATCCTGACCTGAGAGTTCCTGATTGTCCGGAGGGGGGGCCCACCATGTACTGTGCAGGGGGGCCCTCAAGTTTCGCTATGCCTCTGTGTTCCGCAACATGGGCTGGTCTGCCAGTGCAGACTAGGGTATACGCACTGACCCTAATGGTGTTTCGGATACATGTCCCACCTGACATGGCAGGCTGGAGGATGCGCCCCGGCAGCTATGGCACGTTGGATAGGTGCCTGGCCAGCCATTGCGGGCTGATGAGCATATACCTGCATACCTGGTGTTATAACCTCCATGTCAGGCCTGATGGTGCAGGCCTGTGTCTGCGTGCTTGCATCAATGGTGCTAGCGGCTAGATGCCCGGTCCGCCGTTGCTGGTCGGGAGTGCGTATCCATACCCGTGAGGATGTCCACTCATACCCGCTAGGGCGAGCAGGGTGGTGGGTCCGCACTGGCACAAAAGGTGCTAGGGCCTGGGTAAGTATGTGCCCAGCCTGTCCTTGCTGCGTGAAAGTGCGCGCGCCCTTCCTATCTGTGTTGGGAAAAGGTGCTGATTTCATGTTCTGAAACACTGGCCGATCTGCCATTGCAGACCGGTGGGTGCGCACTGGTATCTATCGTGTTTAAACTCATGAGCAGCTTGCCAGTGTAGGCCGCTGTGAGTGCGCACCTGCACCTATGGTGCCTGTGATTATTGTGCCGCCTGCCACAGCAGGTTAGTGCATGGCCACAGACACACGTATTGATTAAACCCATGTCCAGCCTGCTGTGCAGACTCGGGCAGGCGCACTGGCACCACTGGTCCTGGGAATAGTGTTCCTCCTGCCATCGCTGGTCAGGGTGCGCAATAGCACAGGTGCGCCCAGGTATGAGGTATGCCTATGTGTGTTTTCACTACCTATGAGACCTGCTCTGCCCATAAGTTAATATGGGGAAGTGGTTGACAATACTTCGCACTGCAATGGTGGATTGCAGTGGAGCAGCCTCATGATGTTTCATATCAATGGATTCGCAGTGCCAAACCCTTTCCATTGGTAAAGGGGGTTTTGGCATAACTCGCTTAGAAATGCCACTTATAGAAAATGGACATTTCTATGCTCCAAGAGTCTCGGGGACCGTGGTGTCTGGCAACAGCAGGGGTTGGGGAGCACATCTGTGCATTCTCCAATTGACAGCCATAAGACATGAGCATCCCACGGGAACGGCAGACCTCTGCCATTTGAGGGTCAAATGAGATAGATTGAAGATAGAGGTTAACACACTTAGCCTCTAGGGGCCGGATCATGGCCCCACTGAAGATTAAGATCTGCATTTCAAGGCCCCATGGCAGACAGGTGTACAATATAGGGGAGATATCCGTGGTTCTAAGGGAAAACCCCCTGAACCACTTCAAAGACACACAACAGTTTAGCTATGGGTGCCATCCTTCAGCCAGACGTGAGATATTGTGGGGACGTGGGACCGGAGAACCTGTATTGCGTGGTGCACATTGTCAGATGGAGGATAACTGTCCAAATAGAGACGGGCCTGGGCTGAGGATCTGCTGAAGTGTGGTGCCACGAAGTGTGCTTTCCAAGGGCCCCGACAGCTGGCTCCTTTTCTCCCGGAGATCTCAGGGACTTCAAAGATCTCCCCCGTGGGACCTACACCATCTACCTGTGACATCTGGAGAGCGGTGCCCTCTCAAGTGCCCACCTCGCCAACTAAATCCAAACTGGTATTGTGGTGTGAGCGTGGACCTAAGACCTGTGTCTGGAGACTAGATTGCCTTGTGCGGAGCACCAGAAATATTGCCAGCATCTGAGGCGTGGGTTCCCGTACTTAAGGGACCGCGACACTCATAAGCATCTTGTGGTGGTGAGTAGATTCACCAGTTGCGGGACCCTGGGTGGCCCGTTTCATCAATTGCGCTGCATTTCTCTTGTGCGATATGCCGACTTCATGCTCATTGCGTGCGGTGTCCGATTCACAGGGTGCTACCCTTGGAGGTGGGGTGTACCTGGAGTAGTGCCTCATTGTAACTCCTGTGGCTCTGCTGAACTTGCGCTTGTTTGTGTGTGACCAGACTGTTCTGGTGCAGCCTGTATCTTCGTGCACCGGACGTTGTGACTCATTTCCATAAAGGTACAGAATTACTGTGTGTGTGACCGTAATTGCCTAGTGCAACCCAAATCGATGTGCACCGGTCATTGTGCCTCCTTACCAGGGAGGTGTGGAATTTTGCAACTCATCGTGTTTAAAATCTGAAGTGCCTGGTGCGACTCATCCCTATGCGCTCCAGTCGCTGTGCCAGAATCGCCTGGGCACGACTCGGATCATCGTGTACCGATCGGGGCGACTCATCCTACAGAGAGGCTCCCCTGTGTTACTCCACATTCATCAGTTGTTCCCTTGTTGACCCTCATCAGGGCGGACCAACTGCCCTCTCCACACCTGGCCCCTCCCGAAGACTGCCAGGTAGTAGTGAGAGAGATTGACTCGGTTGATGAAACATTCCCGAGATGAAGTGGGTCAAGAGACTGCGTGACTCCTTTGTGTTTTGAGGCCTGTGGATGAACTTCCCAAGTGGCTGCTGACCTCTTCCTTGTTTATGTATACCTCCTAATTAAAACTGTTAGATATTCTTATCTGCTTGCCGAGGACCCAGACTGAGTGTGACTTCGGCCGTGTGCGGCCAAGTGTCCGGGAGGGAGGGCTGGTTATCTTCCATCCAGGGGTATAGGAGAATAGGGGTGAACTTGAGGGTGGAGGGAGGTTTGGGCCACAGAGTGTGCAGAGGGTGAACCATTTACCTGCTTGGTACCAGTGGCACCGCATTAGGGTGCTGAGTGCATATCTGTGTGTAAGAGCATACCATACAGACTGGCTGATGCCTGTTGCACCGCGTAGTGGTGCGGAGTGAGTGTGTGGGAGTGATCGTGTGCAGCCTGCCTGTGATTCACGACACTGACCGGCGATGTGCATTGATTGGTGCCAAAAGCACAATACCTTTTGACATTGGTTACTCGTATCGCATGGCTTCGTCCCGCGATGCTGCTAAGAGTGTTCTATTTTTGGGTATGTACATAATTTTGATATTGTGCACCGCATAAGGGTGCTCTCTCTCATTTGGGGGGGTTAGATTAGGAATTCTCCATGCTGTGCATACTAGTGAAATCATATCAATACAAGTGGGCCTAGTACTGCTAGTAATATTTCCAATTGTGTTTTATGCCCAAAAGTATATGATGGCCATGTTATATTCATGTGTGTTGAATATAAACATTTTACAAAACTACGTGGGTCAGGCGAACCAGTTCCCTGGATGTGTGCACTTTATCCTGAAACAATATGTTTCTTCACTCAGTTCAATTGTTCTCAAACAAAAAAAATCCAAAACATTGATCGTTGTTATTGCTCCATGAATTTATTCATTCATCGATTGATTAGTAAATCATTCATTTATGATTCCATATTTTTTTTATAGCAGAATGAAATGCTTTTCACAAAACCCAATGCATTTCGGGTCGCATCTCGACCCTTCATCAGGGGTCTACAGGAGAAATACAAGAAACACCAGATCAAATTTCACATTATACAATCCTTCAACATCATTGTCATGTGATGTTCATCAGTGTTTTTCAATAGCACCAAACAGTTCATAATTATGAATAGGACTCATTAATAAAACAGAGGTATATGTGTAGCTACAAAAATTCACTCCTAGGTAACCTAAACCAGCCAATTTAATCAGTTGAATGTTGTCAATAAAATGCATCTACCTCCCTTACATGCGAAGATTTTAACAGGCAGTTTACCGCACTGCTCTATAAACCACCCGAGTGTTCCCCCTCACAAACGTAACCTCACTTACTTATGAGCGTGACCGACAACGCTCGTGGGACGTAGCACGATGTTGCTTCAGTGTTTGCCGATTTCTAAACAAACCGCGCAGGACGCCAAAAGTTATACTTCCTCATTGTGTTATCGCGAGATGACGGCAACCGCCTCTCTCACGTGACCTGACTGTTCAATCAACTCTCGATACCAAAAAAAACCTTTCTATGTATGTTACACTGCAGTTCATCGCGAGATGACGGAATTCGCCTCTCTCACGTGACTATTCAAACCTCCCTTAGCTCCAAACACTCCCACTGTACGTGGTGCAGTGCAGTCCCAAACTATTACCTGACAATATCGTGGTGTTCTTGTGAGCGTCAGCGCATGCTCATGTGGTTTATACCGAAGTGTTAAAACTCTATCCTATCGACATCATTATGTTGTATCTTAGGCACAAACGCGTTAACCCACAACTTTCACACGAGTGCCTAAAGCCTGATTAAAACAGCGTTACTGTGATCAAAATGCACATTAATACATTAGTACATTTTTATGTCCTTTTATAATACACTCTACACATATCCTCCAATGAAGTTATTTTTCAGAGAAACCAAGTAGGGATGCAGGCAACAATGAAATAAAAGAAAACATGATTAAGAATTAATACATCCATCGCCATATTACAGAAAACAAGATAATTCTACACAGTCATTCATTCCATGCGGTTGCATGGAATTTAATGTCTTAATCCAAAAAAATTCTGCTCTCAGTAATTGCTTGTGCGGGTCCATATCAGGACGTTGTTGGATGGCTTCTAAAATCGTGAATTTAACTTGTGCGATTTGATGACCAGCTTCCAGCCAATGGGTGGCTACTGTTGACTTCATGTTTTTCAATCTGATATTACTTTTATGTTCTGTTATTCTAATCTTCACTTTTCTCTCCGTCTGGCCCACATATATTTTGCCACATGGACATTTTATAGCATATATCATATTCTTCGTGTCGCATGTACTCGAATGTAACAATGGTATTTTGGTACCCTTTGTGGGGTGTGTAAATTCATTCCCTGGGATTATATTATTACAATGAGTACAATTTTCACATCTCCGCATGCCTCTGAACGCCTGTTGCTCTTTCTTCTTCTTTTTTTTGTTTGACAAGTATTCTTTGAGATTCTTTGACCTTTGGAAAGCAAATGTGATTTTCTCATCAAACAATGATTTCAAATCAGGTTCTTGTTGGATTAATACCCATTGTTTCTTAATGATATTTTTGATTTTATTGGCTTGTGTGGAATATTTCAACACACAGACGGTTGGTGTCTTCTCGTTTGATGGTTTAGCTGTAAGTAAAGATTGTCTGTTCAAGTTTTCCACTTTAGCTATGGATTCTTCAAGAATATTTCTCGGGTACCCTCTTTTCCTGTATTTATTGGCCTGATCATTAATTGTTAATGATGCATCTTCAGGGTTAGAAGTAATACGCTTTAGTCTGATAAACTGAGACAAAGGTAAATGTCTTTTTAGAGATTCTTGGTGAAAACTTTTAAAGTGCAAGCAGCTATTACAATCAGTTTCTTTGATGTACACATTCGTCTTAATGATGTTATTTTCAACTGATATCAGAACATCCAAAAATGCTATTTGTGATTTCTCTATCTGATGAGTGAATTTAATACGTTCATGGCACATATTCAAGTTTGTGATGTTGTTTTGTAGTTTAGTTATTTCTCCTTTCCAGATAATGAATATGTCGTCGATATATCGTTTAAATAACACTAATCCTTCTGTCCAGTCCGGATTCTGCAGAATGTGTTCAAATTCAAACCTAGCCATGAAGATATTTGCGTAGGATGGTGCCCCCGCAAATCCCATGGATGTACCATTACATTGACCAAAGAACATACTTTTCCATTGAAAATAACTATGGTATAGTGTGAAGTGCATGAGTTCTAATAGAAAAACTTAATTTACATCATCCATGTTGTTTCTTAGTAAACACCATTCCATGGCTTCCAGGCCTTCATTGTGCGGAATCGATGTGTACAGGGCGGAGACATCCACTGTACATAACCACCAGTCCTTTATATTCTCTGTATCTACCATTTGCAACATATTCAGAAAAGCTGTGGTGTCTTTAATGTAAGTTACCCATTTTTGCACCAAAGGTTGTAAGAACCAATCTATGTATTTTCCAATAGGTGCTGATATGGAGCCGCATGCTGAGACTATGGGCCTAAATGGGGGAGTCTTAGCATCCTTATGCACCTTCGGGAGCATATAAAACTGAGGTCGTCGAGGGTATTTAATGTCGAAGTATTTGTATGTCTTTTCAGTGATCCATTCCATTTTTGAGGCATGATCAAGAATTTTACGAAGTGTCATTTGAAAAGAGTTTGTTGGATCTTCCTCCAATTTCATGTATGTCCCTTCATCTTGTAAGTGATTCATAACACTGGTTTCATAGAACTCCGTGTCCATCACAATAAGGGCAGCTCCCTTATCTGCCTTTTGAAAAGTGAGATCTGGATTATCTAATAATCCTTGTAGGGTACTCCATTCTTTTTTTGAAAAATTACACTGTGTCCCACTGGCAAAGTTGATTCTGTTTATTTCAGTTTGAATCACTCTTTCAAATGTATCAATGGTTTTATGCGACACTGGGGCGCAAAAATTACTCTTGGCTCTGAATTCTTTCGCTTCTTGAGGTCCTTCACTATGCATTGTGGGTTGTACAACGCTGAAGAAGTATTTCAATCTTAACATGCGAAGGAACTTAAAAATAGCTACTTCAGTTTCTTGTAAGTTGCTCTTATATACTGGCACAAATGACGTACCTTTATTCAACAGTGTTAATTGTGCACCAGTAAGTTCCTGACTTGAAATATTCAACACTAGGTTGTTTTGGTTTTGCTCCTTGTGATGCGTGTTTCTCTTTCTTCTTCTATTTCCTTGCCCCCTCCTTGTTTTTCTGATTGTGGAACATTGTTGGCCGCCGGGCTTATGGATAAAAAAGCCGCTTTCTGTGGTTTATTGGCTGGTACACTCTTAGTTTGTTGATTTGATGTGCTTGCCATAGGTCTTCTGTTGTGTACGACATCCGAATCTGAGACCACACTTTCTTGTGAAGAGCTGTTATTAGCTTTTGGTTGTTGCCACCTTCTTTGATTGTATACCTCCGCCCATGTGTACACTTCTTCTCTTCAAGCTTATAATCTATCGTGTCACGACACAGAGTGTGCAGAGGGTGAACCATTTACCTGCTTGGTACCAGTGGCACCGCATTAGGGTGCTGAGTGCATATGTGTGTGTGTAAGAGCATACCATACAGACTGGCTGATGCCTGTTGCACCGCGGAGTGAGTCTGTGGGAGTGATCGTGTGCAGCCTGCCTGTGATTCACGACACTGACCGGCGATGGGGATTTATGCATTGATTGGTGCCAAAAGCACAATACCTTTTGACATTGGGTACTCGTACCGCATGGCTTCGGCCCGCGGTGCTGCTAAAAGTGTTCTATTTTTGGGTATGTACATAATTTTGATATTGTGCACTGCATAAGGGTGCTCTCTCTCATTTGGGGGGGGTTAGATTAGGAATTGTCCATGCTGTGCATACTAGTGAAATCATATCAATACAAGTGGGCCTAGTACTGCTAGTAATATTTCCAATTGTGTTTTATGCCCAAAAGTATATGATGGCCATGTTATATTCATGTGTGTTGAATATAAACATTTTCACATACATCCTTTGTGAAGTCTCTTTTGTGACCCTCAGTGCATTTATCGCGAGTGGCTGTTGTGCCTTTGCTTTACACCTTGCCTTTGTAGTGAGCCTGACTGCTCAGTGCCAAGCTACCCAAGGGGGAGCACAGGTTATACAGCGAGTGTAATCACCTGCCCTTGACGGGAGCTGTAGTTCTACCTAGCTGGGGGCAAACCTTCAGCCAACCAGACACTGCCAGTTCCAACAGTTCCTCTAGCCGGCATCATCAGCTCACACAACATCACCATCCTCTCCTCTGCTGACGATATGAAATTCATTCTCTTCCTCATGGGTAAAACGCAGTACTCAGATCAAGTTCAATGCCTGCATGAGTAAAATCGCTCACTGGATGAAGGCTGACTGTCTGAAGATGAGCACTGACAAGACCGAAACTGTGATCTTTGAGAAGAATACTTTACAATGGGACTCCACCTGGTGGCTAACCGAGCTACCCCCACCACCCATGCCAAAACCCTTAGGATCGTCATCACAGCAAACTCAACCTGACCGCCCAAGTTAACGCCATCACCACCTCATGCTTCCATACTCTGAAGATGCTGAGGAAGATTTTCAAATGGGTCTCAATCAAAACTGTCACATGCACCCTGGTCACAAGCAAGCTGGACTACGCGAACACCCTCTATGCCGGTATCAACAAAATACTCACCAGAAGCCTGTAGACCATTCAGAACTCGTCGGCCATAATCACTCTTAACCTCCCATTTTACACTTACATCAGCACTTGAAGGAGGTCCACTTGCTCCCCATCTACACTTTAAAGGCACTACATAACACTGGCCCAGCATACCTCAACAGTCGCATCTTCTTTCACAAACATTCCAGACACCTTCGCTCGCACTGACTCCTACTTGCACACATCCCATGCATACAGAAAACCAGATCCAGCGGTCGAGCCTTCTCCTACAAAAGCTCCCAAAGACCTGCCACTACACATAAGATCCTCCTCCCCACTTCTTCAATTCCGCAAGAAGCTGAAGACTTGGCGTTTCAAGTAGTCCCACTAGGCCCTAGGCTTGGCTAGGCTCACAACTGCTCAGTGGCTGGATACCCACCTGGATGATAGTGCGCTCTACAAATCCGCATAACATAGCTGTTGGACCTGTTATCCTTAGGGTGGTCTTCTCCCAACTTTTTTCATACTACCTTCCACTTTTTGCTTTATCTTTTTGTTGGCCTTAGGACTCTGAGCAATTTAGCACTGCTAACCAGTGCTAAAGTGCATGTGCTTCTCCCATAAAACATGTTGACATTGGTGTATACCTGATTGGCATATTTAGTTTACCAGTAAGTCCCTTGTAAAGTGGTATACCATATACCCAGGGCATGTAATCTAAATGCTACTAGTGGGCCTGCAGCACTGATTGTGCCACCCACACAAGTAGCCTTTCAAACCTGTCTCAGTCCTGCCATTGCAGTGCCTGGATGTGCAGTTTACTGCCACTTCGACTTGGCATTTAAAACCATCTGCCAAGCCGTAAACTCCCTTTTTATTACACATAAGTCACCCCTAAGGTAGGCCCTAAGTGAACCTAAAGGCAGGGTGCTAAGTAACTTAAAGGCAGGATATGTACTTTTAAGTTTTACTTGTACTGGCAGTGACAAACAGCTTCATTTGTTTTTCACTGCTGTGAGGCCTACTCCTTCCATAGGCTAGCATTGGGGATTCCTTAAAACACCTTTTAAGCTGTAATTCCTGATTGGAAAGGAGTAGTTACTTCATGTTTAATATCTTTGGAATGGTAGAGATAAATCTTCTGTTATGGTAAAGGTGAATTTGATATTACCATTTTAGAAACACCACTTTTAGAAAGTGGACATTTCTCTGCTTTTAACTTTGGTCTGTGTGCCTGTAGCCTGTCTCCAATACACATCTGGGCTGGGTGACAGCTACACTTTGTGTATTCCCTCTAGACAGCCACAAACACAGGAAGGGTGGGTGTGACAGAGGACTCATCTGCATTCTGATTGCCTTCTTAGGCAGGAAGGGTAGAGGTATCTCTGACTTGCATCTGAGTAGGCTGTGTCCTGTCCTCACACAAACGACTGTTCACCCCCCATAGATAGTCTGGAAGACGGGGCTGGGTTGAAAGGGATCCTTGTGCACTTCAGAGAACTCATTTGAAGTCACCCCCTACATCAACAACACTTTTGGATAGAAGTACCAGGGCTCTGGCCCTATCAAATCAGTACACTACTGGACCTGGGACGAACTCTGCTGGAGTAAAGACTGCTGTGGTGAAAGGATTGCCACTGTGCTGTGACTGGCTGTTCTGAGGCACCACTTCTCTGCTTTTCTGAGCTTCTCTGTTGCCTGCTTATCTCTGCCCTGCTAAGAACAAGGACTGAACCCTCTCACTTGAACCCAGAGCTTGCTGGCTTGCCTCCTGTTTTCTGAAGTCTCTGGGACACAAAAGAATTCCTACAATCCTGCTGGTGCTGCTGAGCTCGGACATCTGGGTATCCTACCCTTGCCTGAGGTGCCCCTCCAGTCCTGGGTCTCAGAAGTGGGTTTCTGCTGCTTTTTCCTATATCGACATCGACGCAGTGGTGACTTTGTGCTCATTGGAACCAAGGCATCGCCTTCAAAGCTGAAGCAGAGGCCGCTCAACAGCAGCGATTCTACATCCAGCATGGCTCGACGCTGACAGATAGCGTGGCTCGACATCGATGCAGGTCCTGCATCGAAAAGGGGTTTGACACCGAAGCTTCCATCGACGGCACCAACGCTCGCCTCCATCCACAGATCGTCGACGACGTGGCAGCTCCTCAACTCTTTGCTTTGACTCTTCGATGTCGAGACTTTGCTCCATCCAAGAAACTTTGTTAGCGGTACCTGTCTGAGTCCTGTAGTCGGTTTGCCCTTGATTGCGGTCGGCCTGAACTTTGGATTTACCCAGGTCCCTCTTGACCTCAAGTAACCTGTTGACTGCTAGTGACTTCTAAGCACTGTTTTCACATGTAATCTTTAAAAATTCATATCTTGACTTCTACCTATTGAATGTTTGTCGTTTTGGTCTTGTGTTACTCAGATAAATATTCTCTATTTTTCTAAACCTGTGTGAAGTCTTTTTGTGGTGTTTTCATTGAGTTACTGTAATTTAAGTGTTACATAAATACTTTACACATTGCCTCTTAAGTTAAGCCTCCCTGTTCTGTGCCAAGCTACCAGAGAGAGAGCACAGGTTAATTTAGGGTGTGTATAAGACTTACCCTGACTACAGTGGTGGTCCCTACTTGGGCAGGGTGTGAACCTCTGCCAACTAGACACCCCATTTCCAACAATAACATAACAAAAAATTGTGCAGTTTCGCTCATCCCTAGATTTCAAACTCCTAGTAAGCTTAACACAGGAAATGTTTTCTGGTAGAGTCAGTGTTGAAATAGTGTTGGTTCTTTTTAAAAAATAGCAAATATTTTATTTACAACTGTGACTAATTGTACATGAAAAAAAGCAAGGAAATGCTTAAGAATAAAGTAAGAGTAATCTAATGTTCACGATTATCAAGACAGTACTGATTGCAATTTGTTGGAAAAAACCTGGAGCAGTGTGGCCTATGCAGGTATGTGGGTCAGGGGTTCAGAGTTCCTGGAGACACTCAAGGTCAACGTCACCTTCTTGCAGAGTCTTTTAATGGGAGACATTGTAATACCAGAATAGTATGTCCAGCACAGAGGAGCTTTCGGTAGCTCATCTCTTTTATTTTTGGGAATCAAGAAGTTTCACTGTACTGGGGATGTAAGAGTTCAGAGGAATGTGGCACAGAAATGTACACTTGCTGAATATCTATGGAGTTAATGGGGATAGCTCAGTGGCCAATCTTCGGAAAGTTGTACCCGGTATTGCAAACACCCACCTAAAAAAGCACACAGTTCCTAGGCTCAGCTGGTTCTTCAATGGTGCTAATGAAAATGATGTCACATTAGAGGATGAGCATTGAAGGGAAACGGCCAGGGTTCTTTCCTTGAGCCAACCAGGCACAGTGTCACCTTTAATACCAGTGGGAAGTGAGGGGGCACTATCAAGATGGAATTTAAGGTTGCCCAATCTTTATGGTGCTGTACTTCAGAGCAGACCAAGTCTATTAAGACTGGGTCCCTATTCCTCAGGTGCCACAGGACTTGACGGGGATGGTAGGCTTGGGCTCACCAGACGCTTTTCTTATCTTTGTCCTAAGGATCCCTCAAGTCAAGGCAGTAGCTGGTCTGGCCTCCTGAGCATGTAAAATTTCCTGGCTCTTAAGTATCTGGGCTTGATACACTTCAGTCGGAGCTGCAGGAAGAGGGTCTGCATCTTCATGG
Source organism: Calotriton arnoldi (assembly GCA_963921515.1). Classification (NCBI taxonomy): domain Eukaryota; kingdom Metazoa; phylum Chordata; class Amphibia; order Caudata; family Salamandridae; genus Calotriton; species Calotriton arnoldi. The sequence goes on along the minus strand of CAWUFW010000697.1, from coordinate 117,226 downwards.
TGATTGCAAATTTACATTGAAAGTTTCAAATGTAAATTTATATAAGTCCAACGTTTGAATCAAAACGCGAGAAACCTATAGTTTGAAACTGAATGAAGTTTGTTGAACTGGGAATTAGTTTGAAAACCAAAAGCTTGAACGCTGTTCGATTTTTCAACTAGTGCACTTTATTTTTTAAGATGCTCACCTATGCTGGAAGGCCCTCCACTGGATTCATCTTGATCTTCTTCAGATCTTCGTCTTGAAAGATCTTTGTTAGCTTCCCCTAAAGGCTTGAATTAAATTCAAACCTTGTTGCATCACTTGTAAACCCCTACACACAGATGGGCCCAGCTTGTAACTGACCTCTGCAATCACTAGCAGCTTAAGAAAATCCCACAGCAAAGACTCCCCTCACATAGAGGGCAAGACATTTAGAACCGCAAAAGCTCAAAGACAGTACTTTTCTGGATCCACGCTTGCAATCTAGAACACTCTCCCAATCCTGTTAAGAATGGCCCCACGCATCCTCTCCTTTTTTTTTTTATTTTTTTTTTAAACATATTTTGTTGTCTTTTATATATGTCATTATACACGTGGGTCCAGCATTACAACATATTGCTTTAGGCATGTGCCTTTGTCATAGCTTACAGTTATTTTGGCTGAAAACCATGAAATCAGTATCATTTAACCTACAATGCTACTAATTTTTCCACTCTAGTCATGTAGCGTCGAATCCCCCCACCCCCAACTACCCCCCACCCCCTGCGCTGCTGTCAACTAGGGTATTGCACTACCTTCCTCTGAGTTTGGCTATGGGCAGATATCTGGAGCATCGGTGGTGCTTACGACTGCCCAACCCTTCATGTGTATCTTAGTCATTGGGCACTTCTCTCTCTGCCCACGCATCCTCTCCTTTCGAAGTAGGCTCAAGACTTTCCTATTTACAAGATACCTTGATGGAGGATATAATGGTTTAAGCTACCACCTGAGGAACAAGTTTATCCAAAAGTCTCTTAAATCACACTGCCCATCTCTAAAGGGCTCAGCTTATTCAGCTTATTACCCTCAATGTATTGGTATGCTACTTATCAACCCCAAATGACAATACCTCTCTTCTTCTGCCATCCCTTTGACCTCCCATTACTGCCTTTTTTCCCTTGGATTCAGATTAATGTTCTTTGTAAGCGTACATCGCATGTGCATTTTAATGTTCGATGTAGAGTGCCCTGATATGAACCTGTGAAATGGTGCTATAGAAAACAACATAAATAAAATGATTAAAAAGATTTGGTATGACATCCTACTCCTTACTGCTACCATCTAAGCCAACTGTAACCCCATTGCTGTCTCTGTGTCATTCCGCACCCTAACTCAAACCAACACCCTTAATTCTAAATTCAAAATTTCCCTTAAAGATGAAAGTGTTGTACATTTGAATGGATTTTTGGAGGTGAGCCCCGAAAAGGGATTGTCTCTGGATGACTCTGGAATATTTAGGGGGTGTTAATAAAAGGACCCGTTACTGGGCCAGCTCAAAGGAGGTTTCCTCAAATAATGCTTTGCCTACCAACGAATGGGATCAACAGGTTCAATGCTTCATATTATGATGGCACTTAGTATGTGCCTTGGTCTTGCAGCTTTTTACGTATATTTAAACAGATTTTCTTTCTCTCTGATCATCGTTTTGAATCCCAGCAAAGACTGACTGAGCCTTCCGAGTTCATTCAATTGAGCACCATTAAATGACCTACTAATACAAACTCATATTAGCACAGAAGAAATGCAGTATGAAGCACTGTATAAAAACAAGTTATTATTAAATGAATAATGATTGCGTTTGTCATTTTTTGTCTGCACCAGAACATTTGACCTCAGCCTACACTACCATTGGTGAACAAAAAGCTTTTCGGGAGGCTTTGTGAGGAGGGTTTCTCAAGTTTCAATCTTTATTTGGGTACGAAGAGTATCCAAAAAATGACAAAAATACACAATAAAAACTAAATGTGTGTGTTTTTGTGTGTTTGTACTTTTTGGGATACTCTTCATATCCAAATAAGGATATATACACCCAGTAAAAACATATAGTACTTAAAAACAAAGCATACAAACACACAATTAGAATCCAATATCTCAGCAGCAATAGCAATGCACTACAGCATGATTATTAGTTCAAGCTTAGTCAGTATTCATGGAACTACGGGCTCGTACAGCTGTTCTCCAAAAAAGCACCCACATGGGCTATTATCTCTTCATCAATGTTAAAGGAGCATGCTAATTGCTGCCCAGAAGTCATTTATATTGCGCCTCTTAATCAAGGGGAGCAAAAATGTTTCGTTTACGTGGAATAAAAGCCACAAAAAAATAGAAAGTGGGATACAGATTGACCTGAGCGCCCATCTCATGGACAAAACAGTCAGCCGAGATTAGCTTGGAAGCCCAAAGGGAAGCAGAGCAAGTATTTGATTGTACCAGCCCTAAAGCAGAACAGTAAACTACGCTTCCAGAAACCCATTGCTTGGTGAGGTAGCCTGCAGTTGGGCAATCTGCTGTAATATTCAGATCTGCTGCCACACTCACCTTCCCACTCTCTATAACCATACTTTCATCGTGGGCAAGTTTATACTGGGCTTGCTGTAATAGTCTTTTTGCTGATGCTATCTATTATTGCCCTCAAGGTCCTTAAAAAATATGCTGATATCCGATCTTTCGCAAGCATAATTCCACTCCAGCCAACCAGGGAATCTCCAGACCCTCGTCAAAACTGAGGCAGTCCATAATAATATCTCTGGTAAGACCCACCCCCTTGTTTTTCCACACTGCTAACCATAACAAGGGTGGACATACTCTGATATAATCTCCTATGTATGGCAGATTCAATTCACTGTGACAAATTAGGTGAGAGGATGAAATGGGAGCTGCCAGAAACCTTCAACAGAACCTATTTTCTTCAGTCTGAATAATATTGTATTTGGAGTTACCCCGTACCTCTGCCCCATATAAACTGCATTTTGAAAATTTGCAAGATGGGCATGGGAGCCCCTTACCCTTGGTTGCAGTAGACTAAACAATGTGCCAATAGCCTTTGTTAGTTTAGTCCCGCAGAAAGCAATATGTGGGGCCCATGACCCATTAACAGCAAAGCTTAATCCCAAATATGAAAAGGTGCTAGTGCATTTTAAACTACTATTTCCAACAGGGAGAGTGGACAATTGGTGCTTTGTAGGACCGCAGTCTATGATATAGGATTTTGTGAAATTGGTGCGTAGGTCTAGCGTGTCCATAAAATCCACAATCCTTGTACTAGAAGACGCAGGGCTCTTGGTGTACGTGCCATCAGCATTGCGTCATCCGCATACAGTAGAGAGGGTAAAAGGGAGCCTTTAACTTTTGGGACGTCTGGGGTGATGGTTATTAAAAAGGGGTGGAGATTGTTAATATATAAAATGCATAAAAGCGAAGCTAAAACACACCTTGTCTCACTCCACGATAGATTCCTATATCTTTGGAAACCTCCCCTGATTGTTTATTCTGATTCTAACCTTCATGTCTCTATGCAAATGAGCTAAAAAGTGCACCAATGCTTCATCCATCCCACTGACAAGGAGATTTGATCACAGCTTTGAAAGGTTGGCACAATCAAAAGCTGAGGTCAAATTCATAAAAGCCCAATATAGGAGGGACTGTTTGGCTATAGTATATTTCCCGATAATTTGATTCAGGTTCAAGCACTGCTCAACTGTGCCGACCCTGTTCCTAAATCCATATTGACAAGGGCACAAGATGGACTTCTTCTCTGCCCACTCTTTGATCCTGTTATACAAAACCTTACCCACAATTTTTACTGTAGTATCAAGTAAAGAAATAAGTTTGGTAATGGAGGACGGGCAAGGCTATTAAAAACATTCTGTAATAGTGGTGCCCAAAAATCAGGGTTATGCTTTATAAGATCAGCTGGTATCCCATCCGGGCCAGGGACTTTCCCCCCCTATACTCTGACTAATAGCATCTTCAACCTCACTCAAAGTTAACAATACTCCCTCACAACCTGGGGCAATCGGGGTTAACTTTCTGCTTGCATAGCAGCAAATATATTTGCAAATTGCGCCTCGCAAGCTTCACTAGTGATATTACAGCTAAACGGGGTCGCTACCTGATTCATTCATCTCATATATGATACAGCTGCCCAAAAAAGTTTACTGTTCTTTTTGTTTGCCACCGAGATTCATGAATCCCATTGTTGGTCTAGTACTTCCTTCTTCCTCTTGGTAGTAACATCTTTATATTTCTTATGTTGGGATGCCACCTCCAAAGGGTCCCTGCGTTTTTCCTTGAGGGCCCTGTGTAATTGGCGATTAGCCAAGGAACATTTGTGGTTAAATCATCTAGGTCTATTTTTGATTGGGCTCGATGGTCTCGGTAGCTCTTTCCTAATATTCAAACAGAACTGAGTAAAGGCACCAACCACATGATGTCCATTATCATTCTCGGCTAGACAAGCCATGACCAGATCTTAATTCTCCTTGACCACTTTATGAAACAGTTGGGTTGGTTCCACTGCTCTCTATATCGATCACAAACCATCAGTAGACGGTCCGAGGTTTTCTGCTCCACACTCCATTCCAAAATTGGGCTTAGGGGACAGTATAAATGCTACCTCAATGGTATTATGGTCCCCATAATTCGATGGGCGAAGTTTACCATACAACAATAATTCCTCCAGGTTAGATGATTGAAAAAAATAGTCTATTATAGAGGAACAACCTCTCCTCCTGTAAGTGGGTATCAATGGGTAATTTAGGCCTTCTATGTCCATAACATTATGTAGGTCCTGTGAGACCAAATACGACATCAACTCTGAGCCCCTAGTATTGGTGCTGTTCAGGACATATGTTGGGTTACTTACTACGGCTGCAGAAGAGGTGCTCAGGAGGTTGGCCTGTGAAATAAGCCTTACATTAAAATCTCCTTTTAGACAAAAGCCTGCCAGTTGCCCTTTATCACCGACATTACTTTTTAGAAATGTGGTATAGTTGAATACAATAGGAAATTTGGTATTTGGGGTATTCATAAAATCATTATTATAAAAATTAAGTCCAAAATCGGACCCCTCTTGTACCTCACAACCTAGAAATTTTCATTAGGAGTATAATTTATTTTTGCACACCCCCCCCCCCTGAAGAAATGTTCACCCAGATGGCCAGACCTCCCGACGCTCGCCCCGATCTAGAAGGGGTTGCCAAAGTGCTATGACACTTGAAACCATCAATTGGTATTTCCTGTGTTGCCCAGGTTTCCTGAAACATGAGTATATCATATTGTTTTATAAAAAAATAACCAATTGGGTATCAAAATCTTAGATTGCAGGCCAGCCACATTCCAACTCAGTATCTTCAACACAGAATCACCCTGACCGAAGACATTACCTGAGCATGGGGAGACATCGGAGTGGGGCTCTCTTTCTGATAAAGTGGATGCTAATACTTCCCTATCTGCCGGTTTGGGCCTCAGTCAATCCAGCCCATCAAGGTCACCTAAGACGGAGAACCTATTATTATGTACAAAGGGTGGCATAGAAAGTTGACAATTTGGTGAACTTGCCGGGACTCTCAACGCTTTTGGTTTGTAAAAATAACCTAATGGCAGGGAACATATTCTGGTATCATTATAACAAATGGCCTCATGCAATCTCAATATGTTTCTTACGCTAGATGGTCTGCGAAAGTTCACCACGATGCAGTCTCCATCAATATTTTTACTAGAGCAACCAACCCACTACACCCTCCGCACCATTAGAATCTCGTTAGTGCTCATTGGTCTAAAATGTTTGTTTAGTAAGCCAGTCAACACTTTTATTATGTAACTCCGCCGATAATTCAGTTTGGGTATCCCTAAGATGGGTACTCCAGCCAGCACTAGAACGTAGGAGCAAGCTGCAGGGGGCAGGTCCAATATTTCTGTATTTGGCTTGTGGCAGGTTCCAATTTGAACTTGATTGGGAGCTCTGGTTCCTGGTAGGTCAAAATTCCTTCCATCCACATGGCTCATATGGGAAGAGCCGGCATCTGCCCCAGATAGACCCTGTCTGTTAATGACCTTAGATGACTCCAGAGTTACTAGCGGGCATTCCAATTTTTATTAATCTTGGTTTCACTTATATTAACGGCAGTGTCCATAGTAGGTGCCTGTGAAATCATGCCACTTTCAAGGTTAGATGTCCTACTGAAACTGACTGTCAGACTGTTCTCTATACGTTTTAGCTGATCCATGATTGGTTTAAACTTTTCCTCGAGAAATAGAGCAAAATTTCCCGTATAAGATGTCATCGTTGATTGAGCTTATGTTTATGGAATCTAGTGTCTGTGTCGACTGGGTTTGATTCTGTTTTTGACACCAAGCAGAAAGCTGGCCCTGCCTCTTGGTGTTATTTTTAGCTCCTGTTAGCGATTTCTCAATTGTTTTTTTTCTCCTTTTGACAATAGGCTCCGATTCTAACGAGATACTGGAGGGGCTATGAGAGGTTAGAACCTTGTCTGCATTATCCTTCGCCAAATCCCGGGGGTTAAGTAGAGTCTGCGATGGGACCGAAGTCTCTGAGGTGCAGAGTCTCATTGACCAACCTTCGGGGAGGGGGTATTCCACACAGTCCGCCGGAATGGGACAATGGTCTAATGACAGTCTGCGCTAAGCTAGTGTGATTTCATTTGAAATTATCCCCATGGCCCTTTCCAGCATGTTATCAGTGGTCATAGTTGGGCGCAGGGTAACAACTAGCCCCGTAGATGCCCCAACAGCTTTACGTTTGCCCATATTTGCCGCCAGAAGCGCTTACCTTCTGCAGAGACTGGGAGAATCAGTAAAATGTTGGAAACGGAAAAGAGCAGGCCCTGCCCAGCCGCGGACGGAAGCAGATGGGCCCCCTCTTGGCCCGGTCTTCGCCCGGGCTGGCGACCGGCACCGCCCGTGCGTATTCCACGCAGCAGGATGCCCCTCAGCACTTTGTAGCACTTTGTAGCACTATGTAGCTGTGGCCCCGCCTCCAAAGCAGCCGGCGGTCTGTGATTTCTGGGACGTGTAGTCCCGGATGGCAGCAACAGCGTCTCTAGTCAGGGTGTCTCTGTAAACCACAGGATCTGGGCTTTGTACGGGCTCAGCCAAAGTCTGTTAAACCTTCAGACACTTTGTCCCTTCTCCCAGTGCCAGGGCCGTTTCTACCATTAGGCAAGACTAGACGGCTGCCTAGGGCGGCAAAAGGGGGAGGGCGGCAAAAAACATGAGTTTGGGAATCCCCCTGAACTGCCGTCGACCTCGAAAGCGCATTGGGTAGCGCCTTCTACAATTCGACGTGACGTGAGGTCACGTTTGGCGCCACGGGCGGAACGTTCTGCCCCACGGGCAGGGGCCGTGCGCGCCGCTAATAGCCTGCTGCAAAATTCCCGCCCGCGGCACGGCTGAGTCACTCGCTGACGACTACAGTCACACCTGACGTCACCCGGCCGAGGTACTAGTGTGCAAGACGTCGCAGCGAACTGCTAATGTGAGGCGTGCGTGACCATTACTAGACCACCGACCTACCATAGAAAACCTCAGACTCCGGTGAGCCTGTTATCTAATCTTTTACCAATCCCTGTGAGTGTAGCACTGCACGCTCGTAATAACTTAGTGTTTCATAGCTTTTTTATTTAGCGCGTGGCCACTTTCCGCTGCCTCTGGCAAGACTGGCATCGGCCCCTGCCGCCGGCCCCCGTCTCCGTATGCACCAAAACGATAGCTGCACTGTAAGCGCGCGATGCGCGCATGTCCCAGCAGGCTTGAGGACTGGTGGTTCATGTGCGTGCTAGAGTACCATACTACAGTGAATATTACCCGAAACACGCGGCCAGCATATCTGTCACTTTCAGTGCCCAATGGCGAGACACTTTACTAGGGCGGTGCCGCGAGCTGGCGGAACTTGAAGTTTAGCTGCAGTGTGTACGCTGTTTGCACTACCGCGGGGGCGGTGTAATGGATCCCGCGGCCCTCTCAGGCTCACCCGACCACCATCGGCACTGGCTAACTCAGACTCCCCGTCGAGAGCCAGGAGCCTGCTGCCTGGCAGCCTGTAGCAGAGGGAGCTGCTTGCTGCTGGCTTTCGGCTGCTGCCTTACTTAAACATCCCGCGGCAGATTCTTGACAGATTCTTGACTGTGACTGACTGAATCAATGGTGTGTGACATAGATTTGAGCCGGGCCCGGCTCAGAGAGGTGAGCGCTGGCATGTTTATCACATTATTATTTTAGCATCACAATAAGCCCAGATCAAAACCTGTGATCAATTAAGCTGCCCCCTGTCGGAGCTGCCCCACACGCTTTCCTCGTGTGCTGTTCAACATATGGAGGAGAACAACTGACAACATGATCTGGATCACAATGCGAACGCGGGCACTGGCTGCAGCCCCCACGCAGATCTGGTGCTGCCTCGCCTTCCGTTTTAAGTGCTGGCAAGGCACCCCAGACAGTCACTACTATGCACATGCAGTGTAGAGATTCCAGGTTGAAACGGGCTGTTTGGTTCTTTTTACTGAGCTGCCCTAGGCTGTGGTGTTGGCAAGATGCTTTTTTTTATCCCCCTGGGCCCTGCATGCATCACAAAAAACCGAAGGGCCTCCTGGCAGTCAGTGGAGCCCCCTTCCCCCTCCCCCCCCACCCCCCCCCAAACATAATTTCGGTCCCAAGCAGCCGCTCTGACTCCGAGAGCAGATCTCGTTGTACACCAAGGCCAGTCTACTCTGCAGCAAAACGAGCAGAGCGGCCACTGTAACTGGCAGTTGAAGTTCTCAAAGAGTGCTAAACATTTGCTGAAGAATAACTAACACCCTAAAGGCAATCCATGACACCGACGCAGCGCCTGTTTACATTTCACACGTTTTACTCTATATTGCATTCCTGAAGACTGTGATGTTTCTGTAGATTTTAACAACGCACCAACACAGCATGCTTATGGGCCATTTCAGAGAGATGTTGGACGAGAGAGAATGAAAGTGTATAGAGAGTGAGAAACTGCAGAGGACAGTTAGCCTGGATAACAAGGGGAGAGAGTGATGGTAGTAAAAGGGAGGGGGCGGCATTTTTCAATTCTAGAAACGGCCCTGCCCAGTGCCAGCCTCTTACAAGTAAGCTGCACATTTTCATCTTCAGAGCTGAGGGCTTCCAGCTGCAGCCAATATTAGGAGGAGGGCAGTGAGGGGAGCAGTGCTTAATTTGAGCCAGTGGTTTCCGGTGCTCCGCACTGGGACTTAATTGTCAACACCGGTACATATGACAGTCTGACCAATGGTGTCTAATTTAGAGATGAGCACAACAACAGATGTTTATTAATAATTATACATTAAAAATGACTACTACCTTCCGCCCAAGGAATTTTTTACAGCTTTGGGGGCCTGCTGTAGTCTGACTTGTCACACTTTTAGGAGTGTGATGGTTAACAGTTTCGTTTTGGCAGCACTGGCAGGGGCAATGGGTGGTGCCAGCTCTAGGGGCCTCCTGACGAGGGCCCTGGCACCTACTTTATTGCAAATTAAGCACTGGAGCGGGCGGGGACACCGAGACCGAGTGTGATACTCTCACGGGTGACAAGTAGTGCTCTACAAATCTACTGATGGATTGAGGGAGGCTTGTCATAAAGACAATGATGTGCTGTTAATCATGTCTATTGGCAGGTGAAGTGGTCTGTCTCTGCGCTGTAACATACCAGGGGAGAGGCAGTCTGGTCTCTTATGTTGACACAGCAATGGTGAGGCAGTTTTTTATTTATTTTTGCATTATATAGTTGTTTAGAGCGCAAACTAGATTCCGATGGGCATGCCAACAGTTTTTAATTTGTCAAATTCTCAGCTCAGAAGTCCAGAAAAACGGAGGAGACTTTGTACTGTAGTGGAGTATTTTTTTAAGTGATTATTTAGGACTAGGTCTGGGCGAGCTACAGATACTATACACCAATAAGAGGGCGTATACAAGAAGTTACAGCAGGATGGGACCTGCAGAAATGCTGTGTTAGGAAGTCAAAACAAGAGTAGCAGTCCTAAGCAATTCAAAATATATTGCATAAAAGTACATGTGTTACCTTTTAAAAAGAAGTTATTAGCAAAGAATCTTTGGCAAAGCCAATAGGTTTGTTGCTTGCACTCAAGCACTGACAATTAAAAAAGCCCGATGCATTGCACAAAATTGGATTACTTTATGTGTGCAATAACCAGATGAGATTAAGAATTACATTTGTGTTGACTGAGTGTACTTTTCAAATGTAAAATAGTTTTTAGTGGTAACGGAAGGCTACAGCCCTTCAGCCAATAGAAAGAAAGTTAGACTACAATACGTACCTATTCCACGATGTCTTGCCAGTATCTTAAGTCAGTGGCTGAAGGTTTTATTAGCCAGAGAAGCCACTGCGTAAAGGAGGCTGAACCTTGTAGTATGCATGGAACAAAATACGTTTGTGTTTGATTATGCAAGCTCTATAATATGTCAAATCTTAACAAGCATTGGCAAAGTCAGTAGGTTTGGACTGGGTAGGTAGGTGCAAGGCATCATTTTATAAAATTATTTTTTATTACAAGCATAAACCAGGAAAATAAAAAGAAGAGCAAGACATATGAAACATGCCACCGCCTAAATTTGGTGGCTGTATGCTTGCAGTAAAAATTATTATTGTTTTATAAAGGCACATATCACATTAAATTTGAATAGAGCAGTTTGGGTGCTTCCTAACAGGCAAGTTTACTTAGAACATGTATTAGCAGAATGTTTAGTTTTAATTCACATCACAGGAAAATATCATTCTTATTGGTGCAAAGGAAATGTACTATGCGCTTCAAATTCCTGTAACGTGATGGCAAAGTTTATAAATGCATGGAAGACTAAACACAGGATAAAGAATGGAAAGACAATAACATTTGCAAAGTAATGTATTCTCCTGCCAGCCCTGGCACCGATATACACTTCTTTCTAGGCAAATGTGCACAAGTGATAGTGCAAAATGCTGTCACTCACAGTGCAAAAGATGCAATGGCTGAAGTGGGCTGACCCACTGCCCTATGCTGTATGCTGTTGTCATGTTTATGACAGTTGATAAGGCCAGTGAATGAAGTGATCTGACCTAAAGACATTCTGTATATGTGTTTATATCAGGGTGCTCTTGTTTTAAGGACTGGAGTGACACGCAAATGTTTATCCCTGTTTCTAAGTTTCCTGTAGCTACTGCATAGTTTAATTTTTGTGCTAGTTATTTTGAAGTGTTTAATAAAAGAGTCTTATCTGGAACACAAGTGGCTTTGAATGCACAGCGTAACTCAATAGGATGGGGATAGCTAGAGTGGTGTAGTCAAACGTTTTTGACATTGGTCAAGAAGCGAACTGCTGTATGGAGTACCGCCTTTAGAATAGCAAAATGTTTTTTGGGGGAGTCTAGTAAAAATAGCACATGAGTTTAGGCTGCAGATATCAACAGCTCTGGCTGCAGTTGTTAGACTATGTTCAGAGAATAAGCATTGGAGGTGTTTAATGTTTTGTAGTTATGTTATGTTATTTACATTTCTTAAGCGCAACTGCTACCCGAAGGTGTCCTGGCGCTGCGTACTACCTTCCGGTTATCAGAGTGTGAATTGCCTAGGAGGTGAAAAGCCAGGTTTTGAGTCCTTTCCTAAAGGTTAGTAGTTCTGTGGTATTCCTAAGATGGAATGGAAGCTTATTCCAGGCCCTAGCGGCGCAGGTGGTGAAGCCTCTGCCCCCCCATTTTGCTTTCCTGAAGGAGGGTACTATCACTAATCTTGCTACTGCCGATCTCAGTGCTCTTCTAGGAGCATACCATTTAAAGCATTGTTTTGTATGTTCTGGGCCTCTTCCATGGAGGGCCTTAAAAACTGTGCATAAAGATTTAAATTGAATCCGCTGTTTTACAGGGAGCCAATGCAGCTGTTTCAGCCCTTTTTTTACTGAGACAAATTTAGGTGTTCCGGTCAGGAGTCTTGCTGCTGCGTTCTGCACAAGTTGGAGCCTATTAAGATGTTTCTTTTGGCTGTTTAGATATAAGCTGTTGCAGTAGTGGGAAATGTGCTGATTTAGTTATAACATGTATGTGTTCTTTACGATCAACGTATTCATCCAATAAGAATGCTTTTTTTGTGGTGATGTCAGCAAGATAGCAGGACATTATCCAGTCTTCTTTATTAGGCTTCTTGGAGTTGGGGGCAAGGTGGAAGAATTCCATCTTTAGGGAGTTGAATTCAACTCTCTCTTTCAGCCACTCTGACTCAGTGTGAACTAGGCAATATTGTACTGTAAATATGCCTTCAGAACACTCAATCTTACAATATAGCAAAACACATCTTCATCTTGGTGGTATGAGATGCAAGCATCTTCCAGAAATTCTAGTAGTTCCGAAAAAGATTAACAAGAACTGGAGCCAATATGGAGCAGGAAGAACAGCACATGGCCTAGATATGGGATGTGAAAAGAAGTTTCCAATGTTTAGGTCTTGCCTGCAGACAGCTTTTAGCTGCATGTTGTCTATGATCTATTGTGGACAATACTAATACTAGAGTACCTACACAAAAACTGGTAGATACTGTTACCTACAAAAACTGATGGTTCCCCACCTCCCGTCCTGCACCTTGCACTATAACAAGCGCTTTCTTTTCACAGTCCGTAGAATTAAACGCTCCCAGATAGGTGGTGGCTCTTTGTCTTTTCTGGGCCCTAGGCTGTGGAACTTCCCCCCTGAGTCTTTGAGATGCTGTGCGTCTTTATCCACTTTCCGCAAGGAACTGAAGACCTTGCTGTTTTAGCTTTTCTTTAAAAGTTGTTCTATCTGTCCTCCAAGTGCTGGGAAACCCCTAGGGGTAGCTATGCGCTATTAAGTATTCATTAATGATAATAATGATAGAGTGCGCTTTGGGTATGTCCATTGCTTATCATTGGTTAGCTTTCTGTCAATCTAATCTGATGGTGTCTTGTTCAATGTTTTTCCTTCCTCTTCTTGTGTTTGTCCGCCCTCTGGAGCATAGCTTTTTTTTTTGCCATCCTTTTGATTGAATGACTTGTATCCCTCCGTGGCTCACATCAGGTAGCTACATTTTTCTTTTTCTTTGTGCACTCCATAGAGTGTACATGTATTTTGCTCCCCCCCCGTCCTTCCCTCCCCCCCCCGCCCATGTGCTGCTTACCCCTCGCATCCCCGCCGGCATGCTCTCATCTTGCTCCCACCCTTCCCAGCTTGTCCATTGAAGCGCAAAAACAGGTACATATTTGCGAGAGTTTGACCAAACAGCAGCCATTATCGGGTTGGGTTGTTATATTTTAAGCCTTCTTTATGCTGTGTGAAAGCTCAGGCCTTGGCACGCAAAGGCAGAATTTATGGCACTGGGTGAGCGATGGGCTGCTGCGCTCACTGAGCTGGTGTTTAAGGCAGAAGGTGCACTTAGAATGACTAGAAAGGAGATGTATTTGCTCCTCGAGGCCCATAACTGTGCCCCCTGGGCTGCTGCAGACCACCAAGTGATACCAAAGGGGATGATGGACGGAGCGCTTGAGCTAATCAAACACTCACCCCCAGTCAACTGATCTGGGTTTAATCCATCATCATTCTTTAGCTCACTCCACCACCCCAGTTCAGACATGGCCATATGCAAATCAGTCTGACCCTGTGCCTTATGGGAACAGTCCAGCCCGAACTCCCAAGCCATGTCTTCCCTGGACCGGAAACAAGCATCCTGGGACCGGTTTCTGGCTATTCAGCCGTCATCAGCCAGGCTAGCTTGAATCCAGTGGCAAAGTGAGCAAGGGACCCACGTCTGGGCATACCCTGCCAACTTAGGGCGAACAAAGCGATACCAAAGGGGATGATGGACGGAGCGCTTGAGCTAATCAAACACTCACCCCCAGTCAACTGATCTGGGTTTAATCCATCATCATTCTTTAGCTCACTCCACCACCCCAGTTCAGACATGGCCATATGCAAATCAGTCTGACCCTGTGCCTCATGGGAACAGTCCAGCCCGAACTGCCAAGCCATGTCTTCCCTGGACCGGAAACAAGCATCCTGGGACCAGTTTCTGGCTATTCAGCCGTCATCAGCCAGGCTAGCTTGAATCCAGTGGCAAAGTGAGCAAGGGACCCACGTCTGGGCATACCCTGCCAACTTAGGGCGAACAAAGCGATACCAAAGGGGATGATGGACGGAGCGCTTGAGCTAATCAAACACTCACCCCCAGTCAACTGATCTGGGTTTAATCCATCATCATTCTTTAGCTCACTCCACCACCCCAGTTCAGACATGGCCATATGCAAATCAGTCTGACCCTGTGCCTCATGGGAACAGTCCAGCCCGAACTGCCAAGCCATGTCTTCCCTGGACCGGAAACAAGCATCCTGGGACCGGTTTCTGACCACCAAGTGGCTGGAGCATTTGTTTAATTTCTGAGTCCTGTAGAAAGTAAATTAGGCCTTGGCAAATGTTTTCATTTACATTCTGACACTTCCTTATGCTTTATAAATTCTGTTTAGTATTTCCTTTGTCAGAAGTATTTGAAAAAAACTTGACATTTAGTAAGATTGAAATATTTAACTCATTCAACAGTTCTGGAGTACCTTACATATGTGCTTGCTTCCCCATCAGTGCCTTGATTTTTTTTCTTTGAATTTTGTGTTAACAATTCTTACAAACAAGCATTGGCAGAGCATTAGCGTATCACTCACATTCTAAAGGAGAGGTCCATCGGCTATGACAGTGCTTGTTATTTTCTGAGTGCACTCAGATATGTACGAGTTAAAGCTTTGCAGTACAGTCCTACCTAAGCCCATCCTGTTTCAAAGAAAGTCAGAGAGAGAATTGCAATTCAAAGGGCGGATGCTGCTGTAAAGTCTAGTAAGAAAAAAGTCATAGGTTTCTTTCGTCAAAATGTCTTGAAAAGGTCTCAATTATCATTAAGGTGACAACAGATCTGGGCTGTATCTGAATCTGAAGCTGGCTTTCTGAGTACTGAGAAGGTTGTTTTCTTGCATGTTTTTAGTTGAATAGGAAAATATTGATCAATGATTTTTGACATAAATCAGATGCCCAAGATAGGACGATAGCTTTCCATAGGTTCTGGGTTAGTTGTGCTTGTACTGTAATATAGAAAAAGTGATGCAGTTTTATGCCTGTGCTGTGACATAGCAGAAGTTATGCATTCTCCTGTCTGTGCAGAAATATACGGCAGTCCTATGTGGTGACTTGTGGCATAGACACAGCCTTCCTCTCTCTGTGCTGTATTATAGCAGATGTGCTGCGGACTTCTCTTTACTTTAATACAGCAGAGGGGATGAATGAAGTCTTGTCTCTGTGCTGCAGTTTAGCTGAGTTGATGCAGTCCTGTCTCTGTTGTTTATAGCAGAGGTGATGCAGTCTTGGCTCTGTGACGTAATATGACGGAAGTGATGCAGTTTTGTCTCCGTGCTGTAATGTAGGAGAGGTGATGCAGTCTTGTGTCTGCGCTCAGTATAGTAGCGGGGATAAAGTCTTGTCTGTGGGCTGCACTATAGCCGATGGGATGCAGTCCTGTCTCTGTGCTGTATTACATCGGAGGTGATGCAGTCCTGTGTCTGTGCTGTATTACAGCGGAGGCGATGCACTCCTGCCTCTGTGCTGTATTACAACGGAGGCGATGCACTCCTGTCTCTGTGCCGTACTACAGCGGAGGTGATGCAGTCCTGTGTCTGTGCTGTATTACAGCGGAGGTGATGCACTCCTGTCTCTGTGCTGTATTACAGCTGAGGTGATGCACCCCTGTCTCTGTGCTGTATTACAGCTGAGGCGATGCACTTCTGTCTCTGTGCTGTAATACAGCGGAGGCGATGCACTCCTGTCTCTGTGCTGTATTACAACGGAGGTGATGCACTCCTGTCTCTGTGCTGTATTACAGTGGAGGCGATGCACTCCTGTCTCTGTGCTGTATTACAGAGGAGGCGATGCACACCTGTCTCTGCTGTATTACAGCGGAGGCGATGCAGTCCTGTCTCTGTGCTGTATTAAAGCGGAGGCGATGCACTCCTGTATCTGTGCTGAATTACAGCGGAGGCGAGGCAGTCCTGTCTCTGTGCTGTATTACAGCGGAAGCGATGCACTCCTGTATCTGTGCTGAATTACAGCGGAGGCGATGCACTCCTGTCTCTGTGCCGTATTACAGCGGAGGTGATACAGTCCTGTCTCTGTGCCGAATTACAGCGGAAGTGATTCAGTCCTGTCTCTGTGCTGTATTACAGCTGAGGTGTTGCACTTCTGTCTCTGTGCTGTATTACAGCTGAGGAGATGCACTTCTTTCTCTGTGCTGTAATACAGCGGAGGTGTTGCACTTCTGTCTCTGTGCTGTAATACAGCGGAGGCGATGCACTCCTGTCTATGCTGTATTACAACGGAGGCGATGCACTCCTGTCTCTGTGCTGTATTACAGCGGAGGCGATGCACTCCTGTCTCTGTGCTGTATTACAGCGGAGGCGATGCACTCCTGTCTCTGTGCTGTATTACAGCAGAGGTAATGCAGTCCTGTCTCTGTGCCGTATTACAGCGGAGGTGATGCAGTCCTGTCTCTGTGCTGTATTACAGCGGAGGTGTTGCACTTCTGTCTCTGTGCTGTATTACAGCTGAGGTGATGCACCCCTGTCTCTGTGCTATATGACAGCGGAGGTGAGGCAGTCCTGTCTCTGTGCTGTATTACAGCGGAGGTGTTGCACTTCTGTCTCTGTGCTGTATTACAGCGGAGGTGATGCACTCCTGTCTCTGTGCCGTATTACAGCGGAGGTGAGGCAGTCCTGTCTCTGTGCCATATTACAGCGGAGGTGATGCAGTCCTGTCTCTGTGCAGTATTACAGCGGAGGTGAGGCAGTCCTGTCTCTGTGCCGTATTACAGCGGAGGTGTTGCACTTCTGTCTCTGTGCTGTATTACAGCTGAGGCGATGCACTTCTTTCTCTGTGCTGTAATAAAGTGGAGGTGTTGCACTTCTGTCTCTGTGCTGTATTACAGCGGAGGTGTTGCACTTCTGTCTCTGTGCTGTATTACAGCGGAGGTGATGCACTCCTGTCTCTGTGCCGTATTACAGCGGAGGTGAGGCAGTCCTGTCTCTCTGCCATATTACAGCGGAGGTGATGCAGTCCTGTCTCTGTGCAGTATTACAGCGGAGGTGAGGCAGTCCTGTCTCTGTGCCGTATTACAGCGGAGGTGTTGCACTTCTGTCTCTGTGCTGTATTACAGCTGAGGCGATGCACTTCTTTCTCTGTGCTGTAATAAAGTGGAGGTGTTGCACTTCTGTCTCTGTGCTGTATTACGGCGGAGGTGATGCACTCCGGTCTCTGTGCTGTATTACAGCGGAGGTGATGCACTCCTGTCTCTGTGCTGTATTACGGCGGAGGTGATGCACTCCTGTCTCTGTGCTGTATTACGGCGGAGGCGATGCACTCCGGTCTCTGTGCTGTATTACAGCGGAGGTGATGCACTCCCATCTCTGTGCTGCATTACAGCGGCGGTGATGTACTCCTGTCTCTGTGCTGTAATACAGCGGAGTCGATGCAGTCCTGTCTCCGTGCTGTAATACAGCGGAGGCGATGCACTCCTGTCTCTGTGCTGTAATACGGCAGAGATGATGCGCGCCTGTGTAAGTACGGTATTACAACGGATGTGATGCAGTCCTGTCTCTGTGCTGTATTATAGCTGAGGACAGGCAGTCCTGTCAGCTTGCTTTGGGGTGGTGGTCCTATCGTTATACAGCAATTTAACAGTAGTTGTAGGAAGTTATGCTACGTTAATGCCTACTTGCACAGTGCGCATGTTCACTGATGCTTCTTAGCACTAACAAGATGAAGGACAGACCAGACGCTTGCCCAGACCCACCATCAGTCAGCCCATGACCAGTGTAAATAGCCAGGTCGTAATGATTTTTGGGAAATTTCACCGGTGATGAACCTCTTTTTTCAAATTAATTGTTTGCAAATTCAGTTGCTTTGCTGCCACCAGTAAAGGAGGAGCTTCTAATAGCTTAATGCACAGTAGCTAATCTTAACAGCACCATAGAGCCAGCTGTTCACAGGGATTCGAGGGTCTTGGAGTCTCTCCTGGCGCTCCCTTAATGTGGCAATGACCAAGCATAAGGCTTAGCCACGAAAGAGGGGTCTGGAAGAGGAACATTGCAATACTGTAAGAGGGACAGAGCTTAATTAATCTGGATAAGAAGGTTAAAAAATAAACAAAAAACAAAACATTCAGAGATTAGTCCTTTGGTGTAAAACTCCCTTAGGTGCAATTACCAATAGTGCAAAAGGTAAATGTAGAAACGCTCATCTAAGGAATGGTTTTTGAAAAGGTTACTCTAGAAGGCCTCAGCTGGGCAGAGTTCTCCGACATACTGGTGGGGTTGGGGAGATGACATTCGGGCACCAACTGCTAAGAAAATGTATGCTGGGACATGCTCTGCATCTGTTGTGTGAAGGTCCTGCAGCCCTCTGGTACTTAGGTTTCTTTGATAATTGAGGAAAACGATCCTGGTGGTTTGGTTCCCCCAAGGTGCTGGAATAAAAGCTCTAACTACACCCCCACGCAGATACCGTTGGTTGGGGCCTCTATGAACCTCCCAAAGCCAATCCCACCAAACTCCTGAGCTGGACTTTTCCTTCGCTAACAGTGTCTGGGGCCAGTGCTGTAACGTTTCTATTTTCTGATTGGTGCATTGAGAAGCTTCATCAGGGCTTCCAGGCACGCAACATCAGGTCCCTAAGACAGGTCAGCAAACGTCTTTATACCCTCCAAGTTCGAGAGACTAGTGGCTAAACATCTAGCGAGTACTGCTGGAGAGGTTTCAAAGCGCTTCATCTCAAAGGATCACCCAATTCCGGGTGATCGAGAAAGGGGGCAGGCGCCTGGAAACACTCCCCAGCCCTGCCAGCACCCTTGACAAGGAAGATATGTGGCAAGAAGTTGAGCTACCTCGAGGATGGTTGAGAGAGGGTTCCAGAGCTTGGCATTCTACAGGGAGGGCCTGTCTTTGTATTGGTGAGAATTTCAAGTCACACTATTATCCAACAGTAATTCTGTCTGTCCTTTGCACTCGCCCACATTTCACAGCAAAGACGGCGCACGGCTCCCTTCTGTAAGTTGCCTTCTGGCCACTATATCTCATGCCACATGTTCTGTCACTGTGTAATGTACTCTGAGCCTTCCAAGTGAAAAGGCACTATTGTATTGTAATTGCATTTATATAGCGCTTACTACCCCTGACGAGGCGTCAAAGCGCTTTTTTGGCGAGTAGCACGCTACTCCGGAACCCATAAAGGATTAGTGGTGAATTAGTATAGTGAAAATATAAAAGTAACGTGAGTGATGGATATGTTAGTCAGTTATTTGGATTGAGGAGGCTAGTGGAGGAATAGAAGAGAGAGAAAGGTTTGCAT
The DNA here is from genome assembly GCA_963921515.1 of Calotriton arnoldi. Classification (NCBI taxonomy): domain Eukaryota; kingdom Metazoa; phylum Chordata; class Amphibia; order Caudata; family Salamandridae; genus Calotriton; species Calotriton arnoldi. The sequence goes on along the minus strand of CAWUFW010000697.1, from coordinate 97,797 downwards.
TTATATTGCGCTTGCTACCCTTGATGAGATGTTGAAGTGCTTTTTCGGCGAGTTGCATGCTACTTCGGAACCCAGAAAGGATGGCCTTTGTTTCTTTCGGTCAGCAACTCCAAAGGAATTCTAGCAGGGTGTCAGCGGTTTTGGGGCGATTCTCCACCTGTGTGGGTTCTGATTGCTACTATTTCTGCAGGACTGAGTGAGTTGCACAAAGTCCAGCACCCATTTTACCATTCTAGGCAGTAGAAATTTCCACAGCCCATGAGGCCATTCCTAAGAGGTACCACGTCAGTTCGATTTTTTGACACTCATTTCACACAGCTTTGCTTTACCGAGACCTGCTTTGATGAATGATTTCATACAAATTTAACTTGGGATTTAAGATTCATAGCGACGGTTTTAGCTGTGCTTCAGGCATCACCTAGTTGTGGTTTGCCACAAAAGAATTGTAAAATCAAAATTTGAATCTGTGAAGAATTTGTTTTACATGGCCTGGAGGCATCATGCTAAACCTGTGTTGAGATGAGTTGTAGCACTGGAGAAGTTAGTGTGTGTTTTTAAAATCTTTATTATTTTTCAAATTAACAATTTACTGCTCTTATAGCAACACAATCGATATGACTGAAGAATGAAAATAGATCTCATTGCACTTCACAGTCACGTCTTGTCCTACATAGTCAACACTTCACAGTCTTAGTATCCCTTCATTGACGATAACTCTAGTGTAAAAATGGCATTAATATACACTCCACCCATCATCACCATTACCCTTCTCTATCCGCATCGACAAAATCCAGATTATTCAGGTTGAACCCAGACTAGTCAAATTTCGTGGGGCAACTGACATCTTCTAATGCATTTATGGTGACCAGTTGTCCCTTGGTCTTTCTAGTGAGTTAGTCATTTAGGCCCATGTGGCCGGCTAGTTTTCTGCCGCCTTCATCCATTCTGATCTCTCTCATCCTCATTTCCTCAGCTAGGGCCCATTCCAGGTTATCTCTTCCACAGGCCTCCTCAGCAGGGCTCGGGGAAGGAGCCAATGAATAGAAGTGCGTCATGAATAGAAGTGCATCATTTTGTCAGCAACAATCCCAATGCTGCGAATTTATGAATCGTCCACCTTTGGTTTAGTTATAATACCTACTAAACAATATTAAAGTGTAACTTTGGTGTTAATGCTCCTGCTGATCGTATCCTCGTAGCACTACCCGCTCCGAATATTCGGCCAAGGTCCGCCAGGTCCATGTCGTGAGCATAAATATGGCCGACTGCTCTGCATCACTACGTCACTGCGCTCTATATTATATTGTATTGTAATTGCATTTATATAGCGCTTACTACCCCTGACGAGGCGTCGAGGCACTTTTAGCGCGCAACTCCGGAACCCATAAAGGATTAGTTTTGAATTAGTATAGTGAAATATGAAAGTAATTTGAGTGGTGGATAGGTTAGTCAGTTATTTGGATTCAGAAGGATAGTGGATAGATAGAAGAGGGATCAAAGGTTTGTATTTATATAGCGCTTGTTACCCCTGATGGGGTGTTGAAGCGCTTTTTTGGCGAGTAGCACGCTACTCCGGAACCCATAAAGGATTAGGGTTGAATTAGTATAGTGAAATATGAAAGTAATCTGAGTGGTGGATATGTTAGTCAGTTATTTGGATTGAGAAGGGTAGCGGAGGGATAGAAGAGGGAAAAAGGTTTGAGTTTATATAGTGCTTGCTACCCCTGATGAGGCGTTGAAGCTCTTTTTCGGCGAGTAGTACGCTACTCTGGCTCCCTTAAAGGATTAGTGGTGAATTAGTATAGTGAAATATGAAATTTGAAAAGTGGACATATTAGTCTTTTATTTTGATTGAAAAGGATAGTGGAGGGATAGAGTGAAGGATTTAGACTTTTTTTTTGTGTGTGGTCATAGCAGTAGGAGGAGGCTTGGGATGAGTAAAAAGGGATGTGGAGGGGAAGAGTCAGAGGGAAGAGTTTAGAAAGGCTTGTTTTGGGGGATCTGTATAGTAAAGGAGGTGTCAGATGATGCAAGGAGGGGTAGAGTAGGGGAGAGTCTAGAAAGGGGTATTTTTGGGATCATAGTAGTGGTATGGGGTTTGGGATGAATGAGAGAGTAGATGTAGAGGATATATTGATAGAGGTATAGGGTGAGAAAGCCTTTGACTGCGTGGCACAGCCTTGGCTCTGGCAGATCATGGAGGCAATGGGGATTGACGTACAGTTGATTAATATTATCCGCGATCTGTACTCAGGTGCCTCAGCCTGTGTTCGTTATGGAAAGGGAGGTGAACGCACTACGCACTTTAAAATTGCCAGAGGGGTGAGACGGGTGCGTTTTGGCGCCCTTCTTATTTGCACTGTACACTAACAATGTTGAATCCGCTCTTTTGGGAACCACTCCGGATGTTCCCTATATTAATTCATTACAAGTGCCAATACTACTATATGCGGACGACGCAGTGATCTTAGCCCGTACCAGCAATGCGCTGCGCCGACTAGTGATGGAATATACACAATTCATGAATAAGCTGGACATGAAAATTAACTACTCAAAGTCTTTTGTCCTAGTGGCACGTACAAAGCAGCGGAAACAACCTCAAATTACTGTTGAAGGAGGCAAGCTCGTAGTTGTGGACTCTTTGAATTATTTAGGGATTATGTTCGATCGCCAAAACAATTGGCTAAGTATGGTTGTAAATAGGGGGCTGCAGATGGAAAAGAACATTGGGGCACTATTTAAATTTATTTATAAAATTGGCTCAAAACCCATTGAAGCAATAAAGCCAGTTTATGAGGCAAAAACGGTATCTGCTGCCACTTATGGAGCGGCTGTCTGAGGCATTAGAGACTGCTCTCAACTGCAATGTACAGAAGACAATTTAAAAAAAAGCTAGTCTCATTACCAAAGTCATGCTCCAATTTTAACTGTCATATGGAATTAAGTGTCCCCTATATAACTGACAAAATTTGTATGGCGCCAATTCTAATGTGGCACTCGGTATGGCGGAAGGAGACTCTCTCTCTCACAAGAGATATAAATGACGTTTTGAAACTAGATGGTGTGGGTAATGTTAGTTGGCTACGTTATGTTGAATCTACATTAAAAGCATCAGGGTTACACCATCTCTTTGTTGACCCTATATCGTGCCAGTCTATTTCTAAAAAGATCTAAAAACTCACTTGTTGTCTAGTCTGCAAGCAAGAAGGAATTTTACAAATAGTAAGTTATCGACAGTTAGAGCATTCCTGACGGCCCCGAGCATTATGCAAATGGATATGAATTTAACTTATTTATCGTTCGTCACTAATTTACAACACAGGTATATATTGGTGAGATTTCGGTTAAACTACATCCCTTTGATGTTGGGCCTCCCACGAAATACCTATGTAGCCTCCTATCTCCCATTTTGTACATGTGATGATCGATCTATTCAGAATTATTTGCACTTCCTGTTTTTCTGTAAATATTACTGTGATGAAAGAAAAAGGTTTATTGTCCCCTATTGCGTAAAATGAATTTTAAACAGTGTTGTGTGGCCCTCTACTTCTTGCAGTCATTATCCAACCCTTTTATATGTTTTTCAGTAGCGTCTTTTTGTTATCAGCTTTAAAAAGAGACGTTTAATTCGATGAATTTTATACCTAACATAAGAACTGACTTATCGAATTGCTATAATAACTGTGTGTGTTTATGAATTATATTTTTTCTACCTTTTTAATGAGACTATTGTATTTTAACATGTACTTGCTGCTGGAAATGTGTATTTTTGTATTTTAATCTTATTGCAATATTGAAATGTTTTATGTGTAGTATACTTTTTATGCCTTCATTTGTGATGGCGAAATAAAGTTATTCTGACTGACTGGGTGAGAAATAGGGTAGTGCATTGGAAAGAGTAGTAGAAAAAGGTTTGAGATGAGTCAGAGAGTTGAGGTGGAAGATTTATTGAGAGAGGTATAGGGTGAGAAATAGGGTAGTGCATTGGATATGCTGAATTAGAAGAAAGTAATACATATATAGCTCCATAAGTACATGGGAAGTATAGAGATGCATAAAGAAAGTAAGTATATGTAGATTAAATAGATTGATAGAGGTATAGGATGAGAAATAGGGTAGTGCATTGAATGTGCTTTTTAGGAGAAAAGTAATAAATATATAGATCCAAGTACATGGAAGGTATATAGATGCATAAAGGAAGTAAGCACATATAGATTAAAGATGCATTAGATAAACTCTGGTTTTCAAGTGTTGTACTTAAAAATTTATTTTATTTATTTTTAAAAAACATAAAATATTCTACCTATTTATACAAAGCAATACACATATATAGGTACATATCTATAGTACAAATAAATTCTTATATACAGAGGGATATGCTGTATATTTCTGTTTGCGTATGGTGGTTATGTGGGGAAGAGCCAATTCTTGAGTAGTTGTCTGAAGATAACGTGGTTATCCGTGGATCTTATGTTGGGGGTAAAGAGTTCCATAGTTTGGCTGCTTGAACAGAGAAGGATGTGGCACCCATGTTTTTTTTCTTGTACGGAGGGATTTTGAGGCGAGGTGCCACTCTAGAGCTGAGGTTCCTTTGTTGAATGTGTTTGGTGATTTTATTCCTGATGAAAAGCGGTCCTGTTCCATGTATCGCTTTGTGGGTGATACAAAGCAGCTTGAACATGGATCTTCTGGTAACTGGTAATCAATGCAGGGCTTCCAAGGCAGGTGAGATGTGGTCTCGCGGTTTGATATGCAAGAGTAGTCTGGCAGCCGAGTTCTGGATCCGTTGTAGTTTTTTCATGGTGGTTAAAGGTGATCCGTGGTAGAGGCTATTGGCGTAATCGAGTTTGGACAGAACAAGGGAGATGGTAGCTTGGACCTTGTGTGGAAATCCCAAATGGGGGAAGATTCGTCGCAGAGTTTTTATAATAACAAAGCTTGATCTTGCTAGTTTGTCCACTTGGGCATTCATCGATAGCTTGGAGTCCATGGTCATTCCGAGGTTTCTTACTTCCTTTGATACTTTAGGCGGTGTTTCCAGTTCATCAGGCCAGGCAGCAAGTGGGTCATAATGTTTCCAATAGCCACACGTGAGTATTTCCGTTTTGGAAGCATTCAATTTGAGATGGCTCCAAGTCATCCATTGATCCACGGCTCTGAGACAACTGAAAATTGGCGAGTTTCCAATGTCTTTGGGACATTCCAGTTGAAGGAGTATTTGTGTGTCATCTGCATAGTTATAGCATGTGAGGTGAAATTGATTGATCAGTACCGATAATGACTTCATGTAGATGTTGAAAAGCATGGGCGAGATGATAGAGACTTGAGGGACCCCTAATTTTGTGGAGTATGGTGTGGATGAAAAAGGTGGGGTATGGATGACATTAGTTCTGTTTCGAAGGTAGGACGCGATCCAGTCTAGAGTTGTATGTTTCATTGTGGCATATGATAAACTCTGCATTTTCCTCTTCCAACATAATTCCAGCAAGCTTTCCACATGAAGAACCATCATACAAAACTACGCAGGCGCCGGACGTGAACTGAGGCCGTAGATTCTTACAGATCAATGCAAGCATTGGCAAAGCCTATAGGCCTTGCTAGCAGTTTGAGTCCTGATAATATTTTAAGAAGTCTACTCCAGTAAAAAAAAAAAAAAAGAATCTATACAAAAACAACTGTTTTCTGTAAACCGCGCATCTATGAGATAAAATAAATGAATGTCATGATTCAGTGTACTGTTGATATGTAAAACAGGCTCTTGCAATACAAGCATTCCATAGAAGGTGGATTGATATACCAAACAGCCAATAGCATTAGGTTAGAGAGAATACTCCTATGGGTAGAAGCTCTCTGTGTATTTGATTTTGGGCATTGGTTAAAGAGGGTCACAGTGTTGTCGCTATGCTGAAATATAGCATAGAGCCTGTACTTTTGTCTTCGTGCTATACTGCAGCGGCCGGCGCAGGTAAGTGCGGTGGGGCTGGGAGGGGGGAGTCGACAGACGACGAAATAGGTAAAATTAGATAAATAAGTAAAACATAATCTGTCGTCTGTCGACTCCCCCCGCCCCGTGCTTCCGCCCCACCGTGCTTACCTGCACCGGCCGCGACGAGTGCTATAATAGAGCAACAACAGAATAGTCATCTGTCTATTTTGTAATAAATTAGGGGTGATGCAGTCCTCTCTTTGTGCTGTAATACAGCAGAGGATATGCAGTTGCCTATCTGGTCTGTAACCCAGAAGAAGGTGTGACACTGTTTCTCTGTGTTGTCAAACAGTTGATGTTATGAAGTTATCTCCTTGTAATGCAGTATGCATTATAGAATTTTCTCTAAATAGAGATTTCTCTAAATCGATGTTATGCATCTGCCTTTCTGCACTGTAATAAATAGAAGGTATGGATCATGTGCTGTAATGCACTAGGAGTGATGCGGTTTTGTGTTGTGATAAAGTAGATGTTATGCAATAGGTGATTCAGTGTGTCTTTGTGTTCTACAACAGTGGTTTTTAACCTGTGGCCCAGGGACCCCTGGGGGTCCGCGAAGCCTACTCAGGAGGTCCGTGACTGCTTAGAAAATTAAATAATATTACCAGATTAATAAAGGGTATATAAGTGAAGAAGTAAAATGTAAACTTGAAAGTTTTAAAACATTCTGCAGATGTGAAGGAATTTGAAATTCAAGGCTAAAAATTGAGTTAGTTTCCTCACTGATTCGTGGGAGCTGTGCAAGTGCATCAAACAGAATATAGAAAGTATGGATGATGAGTGGTACCAATTGCATTCAGAAAAACTCCAATCTTTTTTTATATTTGTTTAGGAATTAAATAAAATATTTCATCATTTCTGTATTTGTTTGATCAATGCTTGCTTCTGTATTTTTGTATATATTGTTTTGTGGTTCAGCTCTTCAAAAATGCTTAGGCTGGGGTTCCTGGCTTCTATTAATGACTTAGTGGGAATCCAATACTGATTCAGTGGGTTCCCCCGGTTCCAGTAATGATTAAGTGGGGGTTCACGGAAGACAAAAGGTTAAGAACCACTGCTCTACAGTATTGGACTTTATCCTTTTGCTCTGTTCTAATACAGTTGAAGTTGTGCAGTTGCCATACTGTACTGTGCTATTGTGGGCATTGTGCATTTGCTCCTCTAAGCTATAATGCAATCAACATTGTGGAATTGCCTCTCTGAGTTATAATGCAGGTAATTTTGCGTAGTTGTCTTTCCGTACTGTAATAAGTATACGTTATGATGTTGCCTTTGTGCTGTAATGCAATACACGTTGTGCAGTATTGGTTTCGTGCTTGCATCTCTGTATGTACTGGTGCAGCAGATATGCAGTAGTCTCCCTGCTCTAAGACAGTAGACGTTGTGTAGTTACCGCTCTGTGCTGTAATACCGTATCCGTGATGCAGTTGCTTCTCTGTGCAATAATAAGGTAGACATTTATACATGTGCCTCAGCTCGAACAAAGTATACGTTATGCAACTGCTTGTCTGTGCTGTCATAAATAGAAGTTATGAAATTGCTTCTCTGTGCTGTAATAAGATATGAAGTTGCCTCAGCCTGTTCTGTTATAAATGAAAGTTATGAAGTTATCTCTGTGCTGTAATAAGTAGATGTTATGAAGTTACCGCTGTGATGTAATAAGTAGAAGTTATGAAGTTGCCTCTGTGATGTAATAAGTAGAAGTTATGAAGTTACCGCTGTGATGTAATAAGTAGAAGTTATGAAGTTGCCTCTGTGATGTAATAAGTAATGCATCATCATCATCACCATCATCATTTAGCTTTATTTCGGTTAAAAACCATAAAATAATTGTTACAGGTAACAGCACATATTGCGACCCAAGTCATTTTAATACAATGAAAACATGATCTAACCGACAGCAGCCACGAGCATTGTTCGGTCATAAGGCCATAAAAGTGCCTTGTGCGATTTCGCTCCTGCGCTGCAGATAAATAGAATGAAGATAGACCGTAAGGTCCCCAGCGAGCTAAAATGATATAAAATACAATTTATTCCATTCTTTTCAAATTAAAAAGGAATAACTAATACAATCATATTCTCAACACTAGACCGAAGGTATAAGCTTAGATTATTATTCACATGCTGGACAGCCCTCAGACTAGTTCAGCCTGAACAGCAGCGCCTCTGAGAGGCGGAGACTTCTGACTAACCCTGGGCAAAGCACTACGCTACGCTCGCGTAGTTTGCGAAGTTTGCGCTACTTCGCACAACGCGAATTGCACGTAGCACAGTGCAAACACGCGTAGCGTAGTGCAACGAGTCATTTTTGCTTGCTCGCGGTCCTCAACGTCAAGTTGGCGACCGCGAGCAAGCTAAAATGACATCCCGGCGAGACTTTTTCTCGTTCGCGATCAGCAACATCAAGTTGCCGATCGCGAGCGTGGAAAATAAACCTCCGGTGAGATTCTCAACGCGGGAGGTCAGGTTTCTCATTGCGAGTGGTCCCGTATGCTCGCGACCGCTCGCGATGAGAAACTACCAGTCCGCGTTGAAAGCTGCCGCTCGAGTAAAAATCTACTCGAGCGGCAGTAAAAGACAGCTCGCACTGTGCAAGATGCCGTTTTCAATGATTGCACAGTGCGGACAAGCATCCGGCACTGTGCAATCATTGCGAACAGTGCACTACGCAGTTCGCGTAGTGCTATGCGTAGCTCGCGTAGTGCGAACTGCACTTTGCGTAGCTTCGCGTAGCGCTACTTCGCGAACTACGCCCAGGCTTACTTCTGACAGGATCCACTACGTGGCCTAAAGGCCAACTCATACCTAAATATATTCGTCATAGGGGTACTGTACAACAATTACATTAGGTTAATTTAAAAACAGATGAAGTGGATAGTAGTCAGTCTCCTCCTCTGTTCAGCAGCTTCCTCCTTATGTCCCACGCATGGCCCAAAAACTTGGCAACTGCGCAGACTATCACTTGTCTGGTATCGGATCTAAGTATGCGTAAAGCGTCCGCATGATCACGCGTCCCCAGCTGCTTGCATAAAGGTGTAAGGCACTTTGCTCTAGGACGAGAATAGGCAGGGCAGGCAAATCGAATATGCGCTGGGGATTCTGGTGTGGTAGTGCAAAAAGGGCAGAACCGTGATGTCGCACCATGAACTAGTGAGTGCATTCAGGGGAAGCGTGCCGAATAAGTAATGCAGTTGCCTCTATGCTGTAGTAAGTAGATGTTATGAAGTTGCCTCTGTTCTGTAGTAAGTAGAAGTTATATCTCTTCGTGCTGTAATGCAGTAGTTGTGATGCAGTTGCCTCTGTGCTATAATGCAATATACATTATGCAGTTGCATCATATACATTTTGAAGTTGTCTTTCATTGCTGTAATACTGTAGACATTGTGCAATTGCCTTTCTGGACTGTAATACAGTAGTTGAAATACAATTGCCTCTCTGTAGTATAACCCAGTACACGTTACGTGGTTGTCCTTCTGTGTCATAATACAGTAGACATGGTCAATTTGCTTCACTGTACTGTTATATATTCAGTGTGATGCACTTGCCTCTGCTGCAGCACGGTACGTGTTATGCAGTTGCATCTTAGCACTCGTAATTCAGTAAACTGTAATACGTTATTTGAGATGTAATAAGGAGAATTTACTAGGTTGCCTCTCCGTGCTGTAATACTGTACACATTGTGCAGTTGTCTCTTTGGGCTGTAATACTGTAGACACTGTCCAGTTTCATCTCTGTGTTGTAATACCACTGACGTGCAGGTGCCTCTATGTGCTGTAATATGTAGACATTCTGCAGTTGCCGCTGTATTGCAATACACTAGACGTGTGGAGGCCCATCTCTGTACAAGTGTAAAGCTATGACGTTGCCTCCCTGTACTTTAATGCCATAGCCATTCTTTTGTTGCTTCTCTGCGCCGTAGTGCAGTAGACGTTTATACATTTGTCCCTACTATGACAAAGTAGACGCTATGCAATTGCTTCTTTGCGCTGTAATAAGTACCGGGTATGAAGTTGCATCTCTGTTGTAGTGTATCTGAAAGAGACACGTTAGTGACAGATTCCTTACCTTAGAATATCCCCAGGCGTCAGGCTGGATCCGGAAAGTTTTTGCGTAGCAGTACCCTTGCGCGTCGGTAGGCGGCGTCGTGCGGCTCCGCGTCCGTCGTCGGCGTCGTGATCGCCGGGATGACGTCGCGGGCAGTACTTAGACGCCGCCCTGCGCGCTGGACGTCAGTTCTTCTTTTCCGCGCCAGTAAGCGCAGATCCGGGAAGAGCAGTGCCCTAGTCAATTTTTGACTAACTTTTTTGTGAATTTTTCACTGTTTCTTTCGATCGACTTCTAGGTGTCGTAGGGATGCCCGGCTTCAAGCCATGCGACGCCTGTGGTCGAATGATGTCGATCACAGACCCGCATCTAGAGTGTCTCTTCTGTCTCGGCCGAGACCACGACACGAAGTCGTGCCCTGACTGCCGGAAACTTCACCCGAAGGCTTTGCGAGAGCGGTCTCGGAAGCTACTCGAGGTCCGGCAGTCGGCTCACGCGCCGCACTAAGCCCCGGTCCCGGAGAGGTCGAGGGGCCGGTCGCGGAGTCCCCGCCGGTCGTCGGAGTCCAAGTCTTCGCGCTCCTCGGGTAAGTCGAAGCACAAAAAGTCTAAGAAGCGTCATCGTTCTAAGACTTCGCCTGCCGGTCTCGCGACTCGGCTGAGGCCCCAGTCGGCACCGTCCCCGCGGCCCCGGACATGCCTATGGAGCCGCCCCGCATTACCCGTCCTTTCCGGGTTCGGGAGCGACTCCGGCCGAAATACAGGAATTCCTGTCGGCCATGGCCCGCCTCTTCGGGCCTCAGGCTCCTCCGGTGCGCCTTCGGGCCCCGCGGGCCCTGATTGGGTTGCCCAGCGTCGCCGTCGACTCCGGTCCCGGTGCCGCCTGTCCCACCAGCCTTCATCCCGGCCTCGGCTCCGGCCTCGATCCCGGCTCCGGTGGTACCGCAACCCCCATCGACGCCGGTTGACCTAACCACGCCTCCACCGACGCCGATGTCCCCGGTGCCGTTCCTGACGCCGTCCGGGGCTCCGGACGGTGTCGGTCCCCGGCTCTCTCCGGCTCCGGACATGGAGCCGAACCGACGTCGCTCGACGCCGGCTCCGGCGCCGATGAGACCTTGGATCCCAAATGTCCCTCCTCCTCCATATTTTGAACCTGAGGAGGACCAAGAGAGCTGGCAGGGGTCTGAGGACCCTCTCACACAACAGTGTGAGTATGATCCGGACTGGGCTGAGGAACTTGGGGATGCCAGTGGTCTAGACACCTCCCCTGACACTGGCATGCTGTCTCCTCCCGTGGCTACGGAGGAGGGAGCTAATTTTGCAACGGTGTTGCGTAGAGCAGCTGGAGCCTTACATCTCCAATTGCCTACTGTGGCTGTCAGGACTAATCTCCTGACGGAAGTGCTTCAACCGGCAGCTTCCTCTTCGGAGACTGTGCTGCTGTTTAATGATGCACTCACTGATGTTCTTTTGGGTGCCTGGTCCAAGCCCACCACAGGGGCTCCTGTGGATAGGAACTTGGCCCGACACCATCGCCCTGCTCCGGGCGACCCCTTGTTTCTCTCCCATCCCACCCCCGAGAGCTTGGTTGTCCAAGCCTCTGCCTCCCAAACCGCCTTCCCTACCGCCCTTCCGGTTAGGGAATCCAAACGCCTGGACCAATTTGGGAAGAAGGCTTTTTCTTCCTCCAGTGCTGGCTTGCGGTCCGTCAACACCGCTTGCCTTTTGGGCCGATACACCCACTCCCTGTGGAATTCGGTGGCGGCTGTTTTGCCGCAGTGTTCTGAGGAGGTCCAGACACTGCTTACCCGCGCCATTGCGGAAGGGCGAGATGCGGCTAAATACACCATACGTTGTGGCCTTGATACCGCCGACTCGCTGGGCAGATCGCTTGCTACGACGGTGGCGCTACGTCGCCACGCCTGGCTGAGAACAACTGGTTTCTCGGGTGATGTCCAGAATACACTCATGGACATGCCCTTTGATGGAGTCGGTCTTTTGGTTCAAAGGCAGACCATGCGCTGGAGCGTTTTAAGGACTCACGGGCTACTGCCAAGTCCCTGGGCCTTTCTGTTGTACGCCCTCCGCTAACCTCTGCTTTTCGCCCCTTTCGTGGCCACGGAAGGGGCGCCCAGTCACGTCAGCTGCCCAGCCACCGGCCCGCGCAGCAAGCGTCTTCGCGTGGCCGAGGACGTGGATACCGCCGTGGCGGTTCGGGCAACCAGCGTGCGGGTCAGGCCACTACCTCCAACCCGTCCGCGGCCTCCAAGCCCTCCTAGTCCTTCCTTTCAGGTGCACAGCACGCCAGTAGGGGCAGGGTCCGCCATCACCTTCACCACTGGCGTCCCATCACCTCGGACAGGTGGGTCTTGGACATTGTCCGAAGGGGCTACTCCCTCCCCTTCGAGACCACCCCCCCAGCCATGCCACCTCCATTCCACCGCTTGTCAGGGGATCACTTGGTGCTTCTGCAGAAGGAAGTTATGGCCCTCTTGGCCAAGAGGGCCATCGAGCATGTTCCGACCCCAGAAGTAGGACGTGGTTGCTACTCACACTACTTTCTGGTGCCCAAAAAGGACAAGGAGGACATGCATCCTATCTTGGACCTCCGGAACGTCAATCGCTTCCTCCGGAAGGAGAAGTTCAAGATGCTCACCCTAGCTCAGGTCTTAACTGCCCTCGACCCTGGAGACTGGTTGGTAGCGTTGGACTTGCAGGACGCTTATTTTCACATCCCCGTCCTGCCGGCCCACCGGCGTTACCTGCGGTTCACGGTAGGCCTCGAGCATTTTCAGTTCACCGTGCTCCCCTTTGGCCTTACAAGTGCCCCTCGGGTGTTCACCAAAATGATGGCGGTGGTCGCAGCTCATCTGCGCCGGGCAGGGGTTCCGGTCTTCCCCTACCTCGACGACTGGCTGCTGAAGGCGGGCTCGTCCCAGGCAGTCGTCTCCCACCTCCAGACTACGGCCGAACTCCTGCACTCGCTGGGGTTCTCCATCAATGTGCCGAAGTCGCATCTGATTCCTTCTCCACAGCTCCTTTTCATCGGAGCAGTTCTGGACACGACGCAGTTTCGGGCCTATCCTCCCGAACGGCGAGTCCGGGATATTCAGGCTATGATTCCGATCTTTCAGCCTTTATCCTGGGTTTCGGTACGGATGACCCTGAGGCTGCTGGGCCTCATGGCCTCCTGCATCCTGCTGGTCGATCATGCCAGATGGCATATGCGGGCTCTGCAGTGGGACCTGAAGTTCCAGTGGGCGCAGCACCAGGGCAACCTGTCCGATCACGTTTAGATCTCGGAGGGGACTGCAAAACAATTGCAGTGGTGGCTCTCGAACCGGCAATGGGTCATGGGCAGATCCCTCTCCCTTCCCCAGCCAGAGCACACGGTTGTGACGGACGCGTCCCTTCTGGGATGGGGCGGTCACATGGGAGAGGCGGAGATCAGAGGCCTCTGGTCTCCGGTGGAGTCCCGGCTCCATATCAACCTTCTGGAGCTCCGGGCGATCCGACTTGCACTCAAGGCATTCCTTCCCTCTGTCAAAGGGAAGGTAGTGCAGGTGTTCACAGACAACACCACCGCCATGTGGTACTGCAACAAACAAGGCGGGGTGGGGTCGTGGACCCTCTGTCAGGAGGCTCTGCGCCTCTGGACATGGCTGGAACATCAGGGCATGTTCCTGATGGTTCAACACCTGGCAGGTTCCCTGAACGCCAGGGCGGACGAACTCAGCCGCAGATGCATGAATGATCACGAATGGCGTCTTCACTCGGAAGTGGCGCAAGGACTCTTTCTACAGTGGGGAGAGCCTTGGTTAGATCTATTCGCCACCGAAGAGAACGCGCAATGTCATCAGTTCTGCGCGTTAGAATTTCCAAGGCGGCACTCGCTCGGCGACGCTTTTCGTCGCGAGTGGAGTTGCGGTCTGTTGTACGCCTTTCCGCCTATACCACTTCTACCCAGAGTGTTGAAGAAGATTCGGCACGACCGGGCCCAAGTCATCCTTGTGGCTCCGGACTGGGCTCGAAGAGTTTGGTATCCCGAGCTACTCAGTATGAGCGTAGATCCCTGATCCGTCTGCCTCTTCGGGAGGATCTTCTGTCGCAGCAGCAGGGGACGGTCCTCCACCCGAACCTGTCCAGCTTCCACCTGCTTGCGTGGAGATTGAGCGGCGGCAGTTGATTCCTTTCGACTTGCCTCCCGAAGTTTGTGATGTGATTCTGGCAGCCAGGCGTCCCTCCACTAAAGTGGTATACGCCTGCAGGTGGAACAAGTTTGTGGCATGGTGCACAGCAAAGGCTGTGAACCCCCTTTCTGCCCCTCTTTCTGAGGTTCTTCTGTTCCTTCTTTCCCTGGCCCAACAGGGTTCTGCCCTGGGTACCATCAAGGGCTATCTTTGTGCCATCTCGGCCTTCCTCAGGCTTCCTGATCAGCCCTCCCTTTTCAAGTCCCCTGTTGTTAACAGGTTTCTAAAAGGCATTACACACCTCTTCCCTCCTGTTCCGTTTGTGATGCCTCAGTGGGACTTGAACTTGGTTCTTACCTTTCTTATGTGCGCTCCCTTTGAGCCTCTACATAACTGTCCTCTTCGTCTTCTGACTCTGAAGACAGCCTTTCTGGTGGCCATCACCTCCGCTCGGCGGGTGAGTGAGCTCCAGGCTCTATCATGTAAACCTCCCTTTCTGTCTGTCCATCCAGACAAGGTTGTTCTTAGGACGCGTCCGTCCTTCTTGCCAAAGGTGGTTACTGCCTTCCACATTGGGCAGACCATCACTTTGCCCACCTTCTTTCCGCCTCCGCATCCTTCCAGAGAGGAAGAGAGGCTCCACCGTCTGGACCCAAAACGTGCGCTTTCCTTTTACATCGACCACACACAACACTTCCGGGTGGATGACCAGCTCTTTGTTGGCTACGTGGGCGCCAAAAAAGGTCGGGCGGTGCACAAGAGAACCATCTCCCGCTGGGTGACCTTGTGTATCAAAGCCTGCTATTCTTTGGCTAAGAAGGAGCCTCCTGTTGGGCTGCGTGCCCATTCCACCAGGGCAACGGCTGCTACCACGGCTTTAGGCCGCGGTGTTCCGCTGCAGGATATCTGTCAGGCAGCTACGTGGGCCTCGCTGCACACATTTACAAAGCATTACTGCCTTGACAGTCAAGTCCGGAGGGACGGCTTCTTTGGCCGTTCTGTCCTCCGGGACTTCCTTGTCTGATCTTTGTTCGCAGACCCACCACCGGGGTTGGTATTGCTGGGGTATCTATTCTAAGTTAAGGAATCTGTCACTAACGTGTCTCTTTCAGATGTACAAGTTACTAACTTGTGTAACGATATATCTGTAAGAGACAGTAGTTAGTGACAGATTCCTTACCGCCCCACCCATCCTCCCCGTTTCTGCGAACTGATTTCTAGGGTTAAGGACATCCCTTTCAGGGCCCTAGTATTTTTCAGACACCTATGTCAGCTTCTTGCATGGCTCTGCGTTCCTGGCGCGGAAAGTCGTGTACAGAACTGACGTCAGCGCGCAGGGCGGCGTCTAAGTACTGCCCGCGACGTCATCCCGGCGATCACGACGCCGACGAAGGACGCGGAGCCGCACGACGCCGCCTACCGACGCCGCAAGGGTACTGCTACGCAAAAACTTTTCCGGATCCAGCCTGACGCCTGGGGATATTCTAAGGTAAGGAATCTGTCACTAACTACTGTCTCTTACAGATATATCGTTACACAAGTTAGTAACTTGTGCAATAATTGTAATGCTCTTGCCTGTCTGTGCTGTACTACAGTTGACATTATGCAGCTGTCCCTCTGTGCTGCAACAAGTAGAAGTTATGAAGTTGCCTCTGTGCTGTAATACAGTAGACTTTGTGCAGCTGCCTCCCTCTGCCGCAGGATAGTTGACGTGGTCTACTTTCTTGGCTGTGCTGTAATATATTTGGCGTGACGCAGTTACCACCGCTACCGCTATTCATGTAGTTTTATCTCAGTAGGCCCTACAAAGTTTTCTGTCTTGGACTAATTAGAAGTTATGAAGTTGTCTCTCTCTATGATGTAATATAATAGACGTTGTGCAGTTGTCGCTCTGTGCTGTATGTAATACAGTAGACGGTGTGCAGGGCGTGCATACTTAATATTGAAGTCAGAATACCGAGGGTACTAAATATTGAGGACAAAATATCGGGAAAAAATATTGACAGATAAGTCTAGATTTTCGATACCTAACTCCACATATATGCACCTATGGGGAACATATCTCTTCAAGGTACGTAGATGAGGAGGGAATAGTAAGTCTATACTTCCCAATATGCACTCACGCCTTCCGAAATTCTGTCCTCGATATTGTTGAACCACAATGTTCTTCATATCAATTTTCAGCAGTACAATTGTTGTGCAGTTCCATCACTGTGTTGTTATAAAGGCAAGTTATGAAGTTGCTTCTCTGTGCTGTAGTACTGTAGTACAGCAGTAGTGATGCTTCTCTGCTCTGTAATGAAGTAGGCCTTACGCAAATGTAATGTCTGTGTTGTAATAAGTAGAAGTTATGAAGTTGACTCTCCGTGCTGTAATACAGTAGTCATTGTAGAGTTGCCTCTCTCTGCTGTAATGCATTATTTATTGTGTAGTTGCCTTTCCATACATTAACCCCTTAAGTGCGGGTGTCAGCCACTGGCCGACACCCTCACTACTTCCCCAGTGCATCAGTCGGCCATTGGCCGACACTGGGAAAGCATATAAAGACCCTTCTAGTGCAGACCGCCAGAGGGATTCTTTTATTCAATTTTAAACTCTGGCTGCTCGGAGAGAGCTTCCTGAGCAGCCCGAGTCTTTTTTTTCCCTTTTAGTGTAATGACAATCAGCTTGCAGGGCACGCTGATGTCATTACCCTAACGTGAAAGTAAAAAGAGTCACTGGGTTCGCTCTACTTTCACTGCATCAGTGCACAGGGGGCATATCTCAGCCCCACGGGGACTGACTGGGTTAGGAGAGGTATTGTTGGAAAGGTGAGAATCTCCCTTTACAAGGATATTTCTGCCAATGGAACCCTGCTTGGGGAATATAGTAGAGCGATCTCCAAGCAAGCATCCACACACTAGACACCAGGGATTTTGGGGTAGCGACCCCTTTGGCAAGGGATTGTCCCTCCATCCCCATATTAGATCAGTTTTTCAGGCCCCCCTTGGGGGTGGATGGGGGAATTACCCCCGATCTAGCCCCACTCTGGGGGCAGAGGTCCACTAGACACCAGGGCTTAATTTTAAAACAAATTAGGCGTGGGGGCTGCCCATCATGCACATGACCATGCCCCCACCCAACAAAATATGCTGACAGTCTTTCTGCCCCCCTGGGGGCAGATGGGAGTGATTACCCCCAATCTGACCACCTGGTGGGCAGAAAGCCCACTAAACACCAGAAATGAAATGAAATGAAATGAAAAAACATTTATAAAGCGCAATAGCTACCCTGAAGCATCCCAGCACTGTAGACAGACTCAGACAGAGGGAAGGGATTAGCGGTTAAAGGTGTTTGTTAAAAAGTAAGGTTTTTAAGAGTTTGCGGAAGGGTAGGAGATTGGGCTCCGTCCGCATGCGGATGGGAAGAGCATTCCAGAGCTTGGCGGCGTTGTAGGAAAAAGAGCGTCCACCGCACCTAGCTCTCTTTATCCTAGGCGTAAGGGCAAGGGAGGAGGATGTTGAGCGGAGGTGCCTGTTGGGCTGGTAGGGGGTTATCAGAGGCTGGTTGATTAGAGAGCCCGTCTTCCAAAAAGCCCTGTGCGCGATGCACATGGCTTTGAATGGGATTCTCTCCCTGATTGGTAGCCAGTGAAGGCTCCTTAGCGCAGGGGCTGCGGTCTGTCGGTGTGGAGTCTGGAGGAGCATGCGAGCTGCACAATTTTGGATTATTTGGAGCTTGCAGATGGTGGATTGTGGGGCCCCTAGGTACAGGGCGTTCCCATAATCCAAGCGGGAGAGGATAAGACCCTGTACCAGAGATGCATAAAGAAATATATATAGGGGTGGGGCAGTCCATCATGGGCATGGCTATGCCCCCACCCACCAAAAACTATGTTGCCAGTTTTTTCTGCCCCCCCCCCCCGTGGGGCAGTTTGGGGTGATTACTCCCAACCCCTTCTAGACACCAGAAACATAAAATATAGGGGTTGGGGCTGTCTATCATGGGCCTGTCCATGGACCACCCACCCCCCACAAAATATATGCTAGCAGTCTTGCTGCCCCCGTGGGAAGATGGGGTGATTACCCACAGTCTGCCCCTAGGGGGCAGAAAGCTCACTAGACACCAGGAACATACCCCCAACCCCCCAAACAATATGCTGGCAGTCTCCGCCCCCCACCCCCGGGGGGTGGATGAGAATGATTACCACCAATCTACCATATGGTGAGGGGGGGGGGCAGAAAGCCCACTAAATACCAGGAGCTGCATTTGTGCATTATTTGTTTGGGTTTGGGGTGGCTCCCCTAGGCATGGGCCCATGCTCTCCCTCGGCCCAATAGTTTTTCTGCCCCCACAGGGGGGTAGATAGGGGTATTCACCCCCAATCTGACCCTGGAAGGGCAGAAAGTCCACTGAACACCAGGGATTTAAAAACAGTGCCAACACAAACAAAAGGATGGTGTTGCCTACCCTGGCATCGAGCCACACCCCAGCCCCAGAAGGGGCAATAGTTAGTCCCAATTGGGGAGGTTGCCCTAGACATACCCTCGAGGAGGGGAGGGTAGAAAGTCCACCTGACACCAGTGATTTTGTCTTTGAGGCAAAAGAAAGTGGTACAGGTGTTGCACTCTGGCACTGGCCACACCCACACACCAAAAGGGAGAAAGGAGATTTGCCTGCAAAAAAAACATTGTACCACTTGTGTGGCTGAGCCTAGTGCCCGTGACGAGAACAGATGAAACCGAAGTCAATGGGAGTCAAGTCGCATGGGCTCCCATTGACCTTAGGCTCCCATTGACTTTGGTTTGATCTGTTTCTGTTGTGGGCACTAGTCCCAGCCACACAAGTGGCACAGCGTATTTATTGGCACAAGTAGGGTAACGCTGGGTGGTAGGAATTTTGTGGATTCCTGCAGATTTCTGAAGTTTCCGGCACAGAAATGTAGGGACAATGTGTGATTTCAGGCAAAGTTTGAGGTTTGCTGGGCATTGTGGGTAAGAAAACCTCATAGGAAGCATGGGAGGCACACCACCCAGGAATTCCCCGGTTGTTTATTTTTCAAAAATGTCTGAGGTTTGTAGGTTTGCATGGATGGCACCACAGCACGGTCACAAATACTGCAGCTACCCCAGTTGCTAATCTCTCAATGTAGTGCTTAAGGGCCTTTTTGTGTCATGTCCCACCCACACAAGTGGGGTACCGTTATTATCGGGAGACAAGTTGGAACTCGGGCTGGTAGGAAATATGGTAGAAAATATGTGGCTTCCTGCAGATTGCAGAACTTTCTGTCACAGAAATGTGAGGGAAATGGGTGGCTTTTTCTAAAGTTTGAGGTTTGCAAGGGCTTCTGGGTAAACTTATCTACCGAGAGCCAGTAAGTCAGGCACCCGTTTCCTCCCCTGATTGTCTACTTTTCAAAAATGCACAGGTTTGCTAGGTTTCCCTAGGTGCCAGCTGAACTATGGCCCAAAATTCACAGCTACCCACTTTACAAAAAAAGGGTTAGGTTTGAGTGGAAAAATGTGATGTAACCATATTGCATTTTGGGCTGTTTCTTGTTGCTCGCACTAGCCACACAAGTGAGGTACGATTTGTATTTTGAAACTTGGGTAGAAGGAAGTTTGTTGCTTCCCGCAGATTCCAGAACTTTCCATCACAGAAATGTGATGAAAAAGTATTTTTTTAGATAAAGTTTGAGGTTTACAAGGGATCCTGGGTAAAAAAAAACTGGTGAGAGCCACACAAGTCACGCCACCATGGATTCCCCCATGTGTCTAGTTTTTAAAAATGTGCAAGTTTGCTTGGTTTCTCTAGGTGCCGGCTGAACTAAGGCCCAAAATCCACAGTTACCCACTTTGCAAAAAAAAGATCAGTTTTAAGTGAAAAAATGTGATGTATCCATGTTGCCTTTTGGGCCCTTTCCTCCTGCAGGCACTAGGCCTACCCTCACAACTGAGGTATCATTTTTAACGGAAGACATGGTGGTGAGTAGAATAGTAGAACATTTGTTATTACCAATTGGATTTCACTGCATTTGTGCCTTCCACATGTAAGCCAGTTTGTAAGAAAAAAGACATTTTGAAAAATACCCTCTAAATCATATGCTAGTACCGGTACCCACGCATTCAGAGATGTGCAAATAACCGCTGCTCCTAAACTTAACATCTTGTGCCCATTTCAGAAATACATAAGTTTCCTTGATACCCATGTTTCACTCTACGTATTTCACCATATGAATTGGTCTATACTTGGTACAGAATGAATCAGTCAATCAAAAAATATTTGTACAGCGAACAGCTGCTTCATCAGAAGCGTTCCAGCGCTCAAGGCTAAGCAAGACTGATCACCAAACGTAGTGCAGGGGGCTAACCTTTATCAAAAGGCCTACTTATAACATAAAGCAATCTGTTGGTAATTGTAGGAGCTCAAGGCATTACCCTACATGTGCAGCCCCGTACCACACATATGCATGCCTGTGGAGGCGTGCACACAGATGGCCACGCTATATGGAAACACAATGTTGTAGTACCAGGAACGAAACAGGTTATCTTAGACCTTATTGGTAGTCAGTAGTACGGCCTACCTGCTCCACAGTCCCCCAGCAACTCCAACTGTTGCCTCCCCAATCTTTTATCCCTCCATTGTATGGTGCAGCTCAGTTATTGGCTTTGGGAACCTTGGGTTCTTGGAGAACCTACGAACCCTAAATATACCCGCAATCAGAAGGGTCTAGCTGACGTAATGGTATATTGCTTTTGTAAATTGGCTATTGTGACAAAATGTTACAGATGAAAAATAAATGGCTGATTTCCCTACTCATTTTCAATATTTCTTCATTTCAACAGTTAGTTTTTTGGGAAACCCTTGAGGGATCTACACATATGACCACCTTGATGAATTTTTGAATTTTGTCTACTTTTCAGAAATCTGTAGCTTTTTTGGATCATCCATGGGCTTCTCACTGGTTTCCACCTCAAATTGGAAGTGGGTTGAGAGCACCAAAAATAGGAAAAACGAGCTACCTTTTTGAAAAATGCCAAAACTGTGGTAAGCATGTTTTTTCTTCAGCTCTGCATATTCCTTCAAGCTGGGAGGATGGTGCTTTTAGCACAGTAAACCATGTGTTGATACCATTTTTAGGAGAAAAAAACAGACATTTCTATCGAGCACTTTTTTTCTATTTTTCTCCCCCCCCAAAAATCAAAATGTAGCTACATTTTGCCTATTTTCTCGGTTCCCTCAAGGGGAACCCTCAAACCTTGGGTACTTTTAGAATCCCCAGGATGTTGGGAAAAATATAACACAAATTTGGTGTGGATACCTTATGTGGAAAAAAAAGAGTTATGGAGCCCTAAGGGCTCCGCACTGGGGCTGGCCAGCAGTGAAGGGGTTAATGCAGCGCACATGCAGTTGTTTCCCTGCACTTAAACAATAAAGCTGTGTAGTTGCCCCTCTGTGCTGTAATACAATAGATCATATGTGTTGGCTTTCTGTGCAGTAGTAGTGATGCAGTTGCCTCTCAACGCCATAATAAAGTGATACTTATGCAGATGTCCCGCTGTTTTGTAATAAGAAGTTGTCTTCTGTGCTGTGGTTCAGTAGACGTTGTGTAATCGCCTCACTTTGCTTTAATACATGACTCGTGTAGTTGCCTCCATGTGCATTAATGTTGCAGACATGCAGTTGCCTCGTTGCTTTAAGACAGTAGATGTTGTGAAGTTGCCTCTGTGTGATGGAATATAGTAAGGTTAGTGCAGTTGCACCTGTTCTGCTCCAACCCCCTTCTTCTGTCATGCTACAATCGTTGTGGTCTGTTTATTTAGGGCAGTGGAGAGCAAGAAATGTGAAACGTGTGTGGAGTGTTTGACACTTCTTCGAGTCGGAAATCCCTCCAGTCTAATTGTGTGTTTCCTATCTCCCCAGGTGCTCCAAACGAAAGCCAGCAGCTTCGGGCAGCTTCAGCCAATCAAATGCACCCCGACAATAAACTGACCAATCATGGGAAGACGGCAAACACGACGGCTCCAGCCCAGCTGCAGAATGTGAGCCAAGGCCCCACGTGCAACCTGGGACCCAAGGGCGTGGGGGTGGGAAACCATGGCGCCAAAGCCAACCAGATTTCTCCCGGCAACTCGGGACTGAAGGCCAGCCAGGCCGGGGTGACGGCCTTCGGCCCCCTGAAGGGGAAAGGGAAGCGCGAGAGGAGCGTGTCGGTGGATTCGGGAGAGCAGCGGGAAGTGGGGAACCTCTTGGTGGACCCGGAAACGAAAGGTAAGGTCACACTGCGCTCTTGGAATATTGTCTCTGCAGTGACAGCTAGTTTCACCCTTTGAAACAGCCACGCCGTTGCCACACCTCTTATGTGCTAATGTGAATTATAGATTTACTTGCATGCCCTCTCATGGCAAATAGTGTAGAATCCAATACAGTTCCTTCAGTAGAAGTCACCCCTGACACCCGGGGCGTAGCCACCAGTTCTGCATCTGGTGCAGTGGCACCGGGGCTCTGAGGAGGCAGAGGGGCCAGTCTGCCCTGCACCAGCTGAAGCTATTTAACAAGCTTCCTGATAAGATTTTTTTAAACACAGAACATGCTTGGCCTGAATGTGTACTCTACAGGGAGAGTGGAAGGGAGAGCGATACTGGAGTGGAGGATAAGGGAGAAATAAAGGAGAAAAGGGATGAAAGAAAAGGAGAGGGTAAAAGAACAGAGAGGAGTAGAGGAAAAGGCGTCAGAATAGAAGGAAATAAGGATGAGCAAAATGGACAGAAATAAGGATGTTGGGAGAGAAATGAGGAAGGAAATAAAGATGAGTGAGAGACAGATGAGAGAGGAAGAGGATAGGAAGAAGAGCGTGAAAGGGTTAAAGGAGATTAGAAGAGCCAGGGGTGGAGAAAAGAAGGCGAGAAAGAGACAGGTGGAATACAGAACTTGAAGACCAGTAATCAGGGTAAGATGGGGCCACCACTGCACCTTATTTAGACCAATCTGGGGGCCCTTGACGCCCTTGCCACGCATTCCGCTCAGCCAGACTTTCTTCATGGAAAAGAACTACATTTATTTATTTATTTAATGCAGTTTTATATAGCGCAAACTTACCCAAAGGTGTCGGAGCGCTTTACAAAAGAAACAGGTAAGTTACAAAAGGTACACAAGATAGACTAAACACGCTAACAAGTTACATATATACAGTTACAGGTACATAAGATAGGCTGAACACGCTAAAAAGTTACATATATGCAGTTACAATGCTAACAAGTTGCATATTTATATTGTAAAAAATATAAAAGGTGTCAGCGTTAGGTTAGAACAGGAGTTAAATACATATTTACAAAGTTGACCTCAAATGAGTGCCAGTTAAATTACAAAAGGTACACAAGATAGATTATACATCCTAACAAATTACATATGTACAGTTACAGGTACACCAGATAGGCTGATCACGCTAACAAGTTACATATTATATTGTAAAATATGAAAGGTGACAGCGTTAGGTTGAAACAGGAGTAAAATACATATTTACACAGTTGTCCTCATGTGAGTGCTGGATGGTCGTAGTGGTCAAGAAATAGGTTGAGTTATTCCAGGAAGCGTCTTTGGAGGAGGAGAGTCTTAAGATCTATTTTGAAGAAGGGATGGAGGAAGTGAGTTCCAGATTTCTGGTCGCATTACCAGAGAAGGATTGAGCCGTAAATCTTTCCCTTTTGAAGGAAGGAGGTTCAAGCAGTACGTTTTCCGTATTGCGTGAAGGTCTAGAGCCTCCTGAGATTTTGAGTTTATTAGCCAGATAGCGTGGGGTGGAGGTGTGCAGGGCTTTGTGGGTGGTACAGGCAGTCTTGTAAATTGACCTTGCTTCGATATTCTATAGTGACATCGGTTTTGAGGGGTACTCCTGTTCAAACTAGAGCCATCTGATGACAGCACTTACGAAAAGAGGCTTAATGTTTGCAGTGTGGTTCCATAGACTCTCAGAGGCCCGAGTCCTTTTCTCTGTACCTCCCTTCACTTCAGTTAGTTGGTTAGGAGCATTCTGAAGATTTGTAAGAAGTCATATGCACACATTATTCACTGCAGCAGGAGTTCCACTGCCCATCGAGAGCCACAGCTCGCGATCGATATCTTCTGAAAAAGTAGGTCTGTCAAGTCCCAATCCACCTGAGAGCTGACCTCACAGGCATGCAGCTGCCTTGCAACCAGGGGTCTGAATGCTGCTGCTACCGTCTCTTCACGTACAGCGTGTTTTTATTAGTAGCTCTGGCTTTTGCCAAAACATTCTGATTTTATTAACATTATAAGCATATCTTACTTGTAGGAGCTTTCAGCCTTCCTGCTTCATCTGTTGTTGTGTCATTCACATTTTCTTCCCCCCTACCCCCCAGCATACAGCATGGGGCAGTGGGTCAGCCCACTTCAACCATTGGCTAACTTCACTGTGAGTGACGACATTCCACCATTTCCAAAGGAGCACATCCAAGCACAAAGCTCCCTTAGTGCCTTGGACTACTATGCCAACGTGTGCTTTTCTAAACCCAAAAACATTTTTTTCTATTAGCCAGTCTTTTGTATAGATTGAGGAGTGCCTGGCAGCGCCGCAACAATAACGTTTTCCAAAAACAATGGCAGAAACAAAACCAGCATCGACGAAGGCAAAAAGCTGGTAGCCAATCCTCGACCTATGCACTTTGCCAATGCTTGTTTACAATGTTCTAAAATTGTAATTGTGAAAGCAATGATGTGTGCGCTTGTATGGTTTTACATAGTCTTTGAAAAGATTTGTACTACTACTAGGTCAGCTTCCCCACCTTTTTAGTTGCATATTACCCTGCAAAGCAAGCAGGGTATTTCAACAAAAAACAAATAAAAATATGTTTCATGAATGTACATGTGGGATTCATACACCATGACCCTGACTGCAAAACAGCAGAGTGCTGCAGCTGGGAAGAGTACTGAGGAGGGGGGACGATGGAGGAGATTCAGCGAATACCATAGAGATTACCGGATATGGTCCGTCTCCTGGAAAGTTACTCAAGATGAGGTGTAACTTCTAGTTGAAAAAAGTTGACAAGAATAACTATCTCTTCTGCTGTTTCCCACAGAGGCCTTTGTAACCATTACTCAGACTGGAGCCTAAAGTTGAAGCCCATATCGCCCAATATGAAACATGAATTTGAGTCACTGTTGACAATACTTTTGGCTTTTGTAAAGTAAAAATATTTTAAGTAAAAAAAGATTTATTAAGATGGCTGCATCATTCTCAGATTCCCTCAAACACAGAAAAATGCATGTGGCAGCCGCACTTCAAGGGTACTTCACAACACCCCCGCCCACACACACACACACACACACACACTTACATGTACATTTACACTCTCAAATCAAGTAACCTCACACAGCAGCAGTACAGCATAGATAACAAGTATATACAGAGCAGCTAAGCCACACAAGATCAAAGCAATTAATCTGGAACATTACATATACAAACATTTCTTTACACCAATAAGAATCACATTATTTCTGACCATACCATTTCTGTGGCATCCATGGTCCTGGACAAGTCAGTGAGGGATTCCTTTATAATCTGAAGCGAGTTGCCCCTGCCCATAGCTGGGTGGTCATTCCCACCCAAGTGGATGATCAAATGTCTGAGTTTGTTGACTGATCGGCATGCCTGAATGACGCCTTCCAATTCCCACCACTGCAACCATGGCTTTGCCAACCATTCCACCCTTGTGCGCTGAAACAAGAATGCCGGATTCCCCCCATTGTTGCCAGCTCTTTCCGCCGCCCTGGACACTAATGCCTTTACCTTAATGCTGTATTGTTATTTATGTTTCTTGACTGTTAACTACCTCAATGCATTATTGTTTTTCACTCTTTGGTCGACTGTTACGACCCACACAAATCCTCGCATGTATCTCGAGCAAACTTCTTTGCATTACGTGTAAAGCGCTCCGAAACCTTCTGGTCTAGCTAACGCTATAAAATACTCTAAAATAAAATAAATACTTCAAGCTTTGCTAATGCACACATGTACATGTTCTGCCAGCACAGCAGTAAAGTACACATCCATCACATACAGAATGCATACAACAGGGGCAACATATTTGCATGCTTCTTTACATTCAAAACAGGTACAGCATGTGCTGCAGCCATCCCGAGCACACCCAGAACACCCAGTTGAGCTAGTAGCAGCACAAATATGTGCACACACTCACACACGTGCATTCTATCCACTCCTAGTCGTAATATGCTCATGCTGTACAGCTAGCAGCTGTAAACAAACAGTACGGCTAGCAGTAAAACTCAGCGCTGCTTTCAGCAGCACACACATACAGTATTGCATACACGTACACTCTAGCCAGCAGTAACACATACTGTATGGATAGCAGCAGCACACAGAGTATTGATAGCAGTATGCGCACACTGTATGACTAACAACAGTTGGCAACCGCATACATACACTACAGTTAGCAACAGGACACACCGTCTTGCTAGCTGCAGCACACGTGCACAAATCAGCTAGCAGCATCACACGTACAATAATGTTAGCAATACATAGGTACAGTACTGCTAGCAGAAGCATGTAAGTATATTATGGCTAGTAGCAACACAAGCACAGTATTGCTACCCATACATATTATAGCTAGCAGCAGCATACAAACACAGTATGGCTAACAGTAACACACGCACACACAAAAACATTCATAAACACAATAAAAGTCTAGCAACACCAGATACAGTACAGCTAGCAGCAGCACACACAGTACGGCTAACAGTGGCACGCCTACAATATGACTAGTAGCAGCACTCACAGCTCAGGTAGCAGCACACAGATGGTATCACAGGCGAAAGGAGCAGCACATACAGTACAGGTTGGAACTGCCGCACACAGCATCTTGCCCAGTGTGCTACAGCCTGGTACAGCGAGGTCTTGTGTCTGACTCAAGAGGGACATCTAGTAACGTCTTGCAGTACTGAATCATTGTGAAAGAATCTCTGAAGACTTATGCCTGACTCGAGGGACATCTAGTAACTGATTGCATTGGACATCAAGCATTGGCAAAGCCAATAGGTCTGACATTAATGTGCCTTTGCATACAGTCACAGGTATACACAAATAATGTTGGGGTGTCAAAACCTGTTGGCTTTGCCAGTGCTTGTTTCTATTGTCAATGATGCATGTGTGTGTGTTGTGGAGGTGTGTGTATTGTGTTGTATTATACTTGACTTTATATAGCTCTTCCTACCATGAGACATTGAACCACTTTGAGCTTGCACGCTATTCCGTAGAAATGCAATGGAGGGCCGTGTGTTTGTGTTGTATTGTGTATGCGCGTAGTAAAGGTGCATGTGTTTTTGTCATCACACTTATAGATGAGCTTAAAGCAACAAGGGGAGGGAGCCAGGATGCTTACATATAACAGATGCTATAATGCGGATGGCGAAGCAATCTGTTATGCTGTTTGTCCTGCAAGTGAACTTGCAAGTGGACATATAATTGGTCATGGAAGTGGTTGTGCACACAATCTTGCATGCCATCATGCAATCATTGTCCTACAATATGTTGTCACGGTCCAAGGACGTAAGAAAGATGACATGGGAGTTCCAACAAGTCATGGGTAGTCGAATCTGAAAGAGACACGTTAGTGATAGATTCCTTACCTTAGAATATCCCCAGGCGTCAGACTGGATCCGGAAAGTTTTTCGCTAGCAGTACCCCTGCGCGTCAGTAGGTGGTGTCATGCGGTTCCGCGTCCGTCGCTGGCGTCGTAAGCGCCGAGATGACGTCACGGAGACTACTTAGGCGCCACCCATGCGCGCTGACGTCAGTTCTTTCTTTTTCCGCGCCAGTAAGCGCAGATCCGGTTAGAGCACGTACCTTAGTCACTTTTTGACTACCCTTTTTGAGACTTTTGTCTCCTGTTAGCTTTGGTTTCCTTGGTGCACGTAGGGATGCCTGGATTTAAGTCTTGTGGGGCCTGCCGTCGCAATATGTCAGTGGCGGACCCCCACGATGGCTGCCTCTACTGCCTGGAGACCGACCACGACTCCTGGTCCTGTCGGGACTGTCGGGCCATGGCCCCGAAGGCCTTGAGGGAGCGGCACCGGAAGCTGCTGGAGGTCCGGCACTCGTTCTAGCGCCGTTCCCTGGCCAGGGGCCGTTCCAGGGAACGCTCGCGGGGCCACAGTCATCGCTCCTCGGGCTCCAAGTCTTCACCCTCGGATTCGGGTAAGAGACGACACAAAAAGAAGTCGAAGAAGCGTGTTCGCTCTCCGACGTCCCCCCGTCGGTCCCCGGATGCGGACGAGGGGGACAGGGGCTTTGCCCCTGCGGCTCCTTCGGAGCTCAAGAGTCCCGCAGCCTACCCACCTTACCCGGGTCCGTCGGCGACTCCCGGACAGGTGCAAGAGTTTCTTGCTACCATAGACCGCCTTTTTAGGCCTCGGGCTCCCGCCGGCGCGCCCTCGGGCCCCGCGGTCCCGTGTCAGGATCCTGTTGGGCCGTCGGCGCCGCCGGCGGATCCAGCTTAGGCGCCACAGGATCCTGCGCCGTCGGCTCCAGCCACGGCGCCACATGGTCCATCGCTGCCGGCTCCGGCCCCAGCGCCACCCTCGGCTCCGGCGCCGCAGTGGGTGCCAATTGTCCCGCCCTTGCCCAGGTTCCAGGACCATTTTGCTCCTACCTGGGATCCGCATTGGGACACGGCGCCGGTCCGGCGCCGTTCCCGGCGCCGTTCCCGGCGCAGTTTGTTCCTTCTCCGGCTCCTGCCGTGCCGCCGCGGTCTGTGCCACATGCGGCGGAGGTGGAGGACGACTGGGAGGGGTCCGAGGACCCTCTTGCTCGTCAGTGTGACTCTGAGCAGGACTGGGCGGACGATTTGGGGGACGCCGGCGACCTCGACGTCTCTTCTGACCCGGGGTTTGCCTCTCCCCCGCCTACCATGGAGGAGGGCGCCTCCTACACGATGGTGCTCCGTCGGGCAGCTGAGGTTCTCAACCTTGACCTCCCTACGATGGCCCTCAAAACTAACCTCCTCACTGAGGTGCTCCAGACGGCGTCCACTTCGTCGGAGCCCCTGTTGCCATTTAATGACGCCCTCACTGACGTCTTGCTGGGCACTTGGTCGCGGCCCGCCACAGGGGCCCCTGTGGATAAGAACGTCGCCAGGTGCCATCGCCCGGCGCCTGGTGACCCCGCCTTTCTGACCACTCATCCTACGCACGAGAGTCTGGTCATCCAAGCTTCGACATCCCAGAGTGCCTTTCCCACGGCTCCGCCGGATAAGGACTCTAAGAAGCTGGAGCAGTTTGGCAAGCGGTTGTTCTCTTCGGCCAGCATGGGGCTGCGGTCGGTGAACACTGCATGCCTATTGGGCCGCTATTCCCACGCGGTGTGGGATACAGTTGCACAGGTGTTGCCTCAGTGTCCTGAGGAGACCCAAGCTGTGCTGTCCCAAGCTGTTGCCGAGGGTAAAGATGCGGCTAAGTTCGCCATTCGGTGTGGTTTGGACACCGCAGACTCACTAGGTAGAGCGATTTCTACGACTGTGGCGCTTCGTCGCCACGCCTGGTTGAGGTCTACTGGGTTCTCGCCAGATGTCCAAAGCTCACTCATGGACATGCCCTTTGATGGCACTCGCCTGTTTGGCGATAAAGCCGACAGTGTGCTGGAGCGTTTTAAGGACTCACAGGCCACGGCCAAGTCCTTGGGTCTTTCCACGAGGAGCCCAGCCACTCCTGGTTTTCGTTCCTTTCGTGGCCACGGAAGGGGCGCCCAGGCACGCCTGCAAGCCTGTGCAGAACCAGCCTCAGCAGGGCTGCGGACGCGGTTTCCGCAGGGGCAAGTCTGGGAATCAGCGTGGGGGACAGTCCACCTCCGCCCCCGCTGCTTCTACCTCCAAACCTTCCTAATCCGAGCTTTGTGGGGCACCCCACGCCAGTGGGTGGCAGGGTCCGCCATCATCTCCCCCACTGGCACGCTATCACATCGGACAAGTGGGTGTTGCAGATCATCCGCAAGGGTTACGCCCTTCCCTTTCAGTCCACACCTCCAGCCATGCCACCTCAGTTCCACCGCATGTCGGGGGACCACTTGGCACTTCTCCTGCAGGAAGTCACGGCCCTCTTGGCCAAGGGGGCCATCAAGTGTGTTCCTGGGCCAGAAGTAGGGAGTGGTTGTTATTCCCACTACTTTCTGGTCCCCAAGAAGGACAAGGGGGGCTTGCGCCCCATCTTGGACCTCCGGAACGTCAATCGCTTCCTCCGAAAGGAGAAGTTCGAGATGCTGACTCTGGCTCAGGTCTTGGCTGCCCTCGACCCTGGAGACTGGATGGTAGCGTTGGACTTGCAGGACGCCTATTTTCACATCCCCGTCCTGCCAGCCCACCGGCGTTACCTGCGGTTCACGGTAGGCCAGGAGCATTTTCAGTTTGCCGTGCTCCCCTTCGGCCTTACCAGCGCCCCTCGGGTGTTCACGAAGGTGATGACGGTGGTCGCAGCTCATCTGCGCAGGTTAGGGGTGTCAGTCTTCCCCTACCTCGACGACTGGTTGTTAAAGGCGGGTTCGCCCCAGGCAGTCGTCACCCACCTTCAGACTACGGCCGACCTCCTGCATTTGCTGGGGTTCTCCATCAACGTGCCGAAGTCGCACCTGAGTCCCTCTCAGAAGCTCCCCTTCATCGGAGCGGTTCTGGATTCGACGCTGTTTCGGGTTTATCCTCCCGAGCAGCGAGTCCGGGATATTAAGGCTATGATTCCGATCTTTCAGCCTCTATCCCGGGTTTCAGTCAGGATGACCCTCCGGCTCCTGGGCCTGATGGCCTCCTGCATCCTGCTGGTGCAACATGCCAGATGGCATATGCGGGCTCTGCAGTGGGACCTGAAGTTCCAGTGGGCACAGCATCAGGGCAACCTGTCCGATCTTGTCCAGATCTCGGAGGGCACTGCACGACATTTGCAGTGGTAGCTCACGAATCGCTATTGGGTCAATGGCAGATCCCTCTCCCTTCCCCAACCGGAGCACACAGTGGTGACGGATGCGTCCCTCCTGGGATGGGGTTGCCACTTGGGAGAGGCGGAGATCAGAGGCCTCTGGTCTCCGGCGGAGTCCCGGCTCCATATCAATCTTTTGGAGCTTCGGGCGATCCGGCTTGCACTGAAGGCATTCCTTCCCTCTGTCCGGGGAAGTGTAGTGCAGGTGTTCACGGACAACACCACCGTCATGTGGTATTGCAACAAACAGGGCGGGGTGGGGTCCTGGACCCTATGTCAGGAGGCTCTGCGCCTCTGGACATGGCTGGAACATCAAGGCATTACCTTGGTGGTTCAACACCTGGCAGGTTCTCTGAACACCAGGGTGGACGAACTCAGCCGCCGGTGCTTGATGGATCACGAATGGCGTCTGAACTCGGACGTGGCGCAAGGTCTCTTTCTGCAGTGGGGAGAGCCTTGGTTAGATCTATTCGCCACCGAAGAGACCGCGCAGTGTCATCAGTTCTGCGTGTTGGAATTTCCAAGGCGGCACTCGCTCGGCGACGCTTTTCGGCGCGTGTGGAGTTGCGGTCTGTTGTACGCCTTTCCGCCTATACCACTTCTGCCCAGAGTGCTGAAGAAGATTCGGCGCGACCGGGCCCAAGTCATCCTTGTGGCTCCGGATTGGGCACGAAGATACTGGTATCCCGAGCTACTCAACATGGCGCTCGATCCCCTATCCGCCAGCCTCTTCGGGAGGATCTTCTGTCGCAGCAACAGGGGACGGTCCTCCACCCGAACCTGTCCAGCCTCCACCTCCATGCGTGGAGATTGAGCGGCGACAACTGATTCCATTTGACTTGCCTCCTGAAGTCTGTGATGTCATTCTGGCAGCCAGGCGTCCCTCCACTAAATCGGTATACGCCTGCAGGTGGAACAAATTTGTGGCATGGTGCACAGCTAAGTCTGTGGATCCCCTTTCTGCCCCTCTTTCTGAGGTCCTTCTGTTCCTACTCTCCTTGGCCCAGCAGGCCTTTGCTTTGGGCACTGTCAAAGGTTATCTTTCGGCCATCTCCGCCTTTCTCAGGCTTCCAGATCAGCCTTCTCTCTTTAAGTCCCCGGTTGTTAACCGTTTCCTCAAAGGCATTACACACACGTTTCCTCCTGTGCCTTTCATAATGCCTCAATGGGACTTAAATCTTGTCTTGACCTATCTGATGTGCGCTCCTTTTGAGCCCCTTCATAACTGTCCTTTATGTCTTCTTACTCTCAAGACGGCTTTCCTGGTAGCTATCACCTCTGCCAGAAGAGTGAGTGAGCTCCAGGCTCTTTCTTCTAAACCTCCCTTCCTTTCTGTTCATCCGGACAAGGTGGTTTTAAGGACCCGTCCTTCTTTCTTGCCAAAGGTTGTCACGCCCTTCCACATCGGGCAGACCATCACTTTGTCCACCTTCTTTCCGCCTCCGCATCCTTCAAAAGAGGAAGAGAGGCTCCATCGTCTGGACTCAAAACGTGCGCTCTTGTTCTATATTACGCGCACACAACAGTTCCGGGTGGATGACCAGCTCTTTGTTGGCTACGTGGGCTCCAAAAAAGGTCGGGCCGTGCACAAACGCACCATCTCTCGGTGGGTTGTTTTGTGCATCAAAGCATGTTACTCGTTGGCTAAGAAGGAGCCTCCTGTGGGGCTGCGTGCCCATTCTACCAGGGCAACAGCAGCCACTACTGCCTTGGGACGCGGCGTTCCCTTGTAGGATATTTGCCAGGCAGCCACGTGGGCCTCGCTGCACACATTTACCAAGCATTACTGCCTTGACAGTCAAGTCCGGAGAGACGGCTTCTTTGGCCGTTCTGTTCTCCGTGACTTTCTGGTGTAATCTATTCGCAGACCCACCACCGGGGTTGGTATTGCTGGGGTATCTATTCTAAGGTAAGGAATCTATCACTAACTTGTCTCTTTCAGATGCACAAGTTACTACTTGTGTAACGATATATCTGTAAGAGACATTAGTTAGTGATAGATTCCTTACCGCCCCACCCGTCCTCCCCGTTCTGCGAACTGATTTCTAGGGTTAAGGTCATCCCTTTCAGGGCTCTAGTTTCATGGCACCAATGGTCAGTTTCTTGCATGGCTCTGCGTTCCTGGCGCGGAAAGTCGTGTACAGAACTGACGTCAGCGCGCATGGGTGGCGCCTAAGTAGTCTCCATGACGTCATCTCAGCGCTTACGACGCCAGCGACGGACGTGGAACCGTACAACGCCACCTACTGACACGCAGGGGTACTGCTAGCGAAAAACTTTCCGGATCCAGTCTGACGCCTGGGGATATTCTAAGGTAAGGAATCTATCACTAACTAATGTCTCTTACAGATATATCGTTACACAAGTAGTAACTTGTGCATTACTTCTGAATTCTGGTGGATATAGTAAGTTAGACATACACATAGCAAGAGTCATAGATGAATTACTGATATCTGATGAATACTTTCCCCTGCAGATTCCTCATCTTATAAATTTCCTTCAAGATGGAACTGGAAAGTTTTTCCCCAGCAGTACCTCTCCAGCACTGCCAGGTGGCACCTTGCAGCCCCAACCAAGAATTCACCCACCTTGGATGTGATGGCATTGGAATATCTAAGACTCTAACTAGCCTGATGTTGGCACCTGATTTTCCAAACCAGGGCTCTTTTCAGGGCTTCAATGATAAAACTCATTGAGGTTTTGGGGCAGATTGGATCTAGTGGATGCCATCATCACCAACAGCAGTGGCACTAATACCATCTTACATAGCCCTGCATCCTCAAACCTTTTTGATTCCCCCACCACTCTGCTGCACTAGCTTCCAGGGAGGATGGTCTACCATTTCTCCACCAATTGGGAAATGATCATAATGGATTAATGGGCCACCCATATAACTTACAAGGACTTCACTCTACTCTTTCTATCCTCTCCTCCCTACTGCCCCCCTTCCACCATGACATGCTATCCTGGTACATGCTTTCAGGCATAAGTCCTTGCCATGCTGACCAAGAGGCCTTGGAGTTGGTACCCATGGAGGAAAAGGGCACTGGATTTTACTCCCCAAGATCTGAGACCCATCCTGGATAATTGCCTTTGCATGTGTTCATGCAGTAAGGCAAGTTTAGGATGCTGCCCCTGAGCTAGCTCTTGCTGAACATCAATGTGGGAAATTGGCAGGTGTCCCTGGACCTCTACGATGCCTACTTTCATCTTCGATCCTACTCATCTAAAGATTCTACTCGATCACAGAGGCTACCCGAGGTTTACTGCAGGATCTCAGCACTACCATTTAATGGTCCTGACATTAGACTGATAACTACTCCATGAGAACTCACCAAGGTGGTGGCCATTATAGCTGCTTCACTGTGGAAGTCACAAGTGTATGTATTCCCTTACTTGGACAACTGGCTGGTGAAAGCAGGGCCTCCTTTACTAGTCATGGAACATCTCCAGCTCACCATGACCTGTGCTTCACGATCAACACCCAGAAGTCCTTTCTTTCCTCCACATAGAGGCACATGTTGATAGGAACGATGCTAGACACTAAAGGCATTGCCTCCTCTTCAGAGTATTGCAGAAATTTGGGAATTGATACTGTAGTTTCTAGCTCAGACACCAAACCCATTTCGTAAATTCTGAGCATTTTAGGGCTCATGAATCCTGTTGGTGCTGCACACTAGATAGTGGATGAGAACCCTTCACTGGTGTTTAAGTCAATAGTGGCTCTAGCATCAGGGAACTCCTTCAGCCCATGTACAAATCTTCAACTGTGTCATCCAAGATTTGCACAAATGAATGCGCCCCTCCAATCTGTTGATGGGCTGTCCCTTCAGTCCTCTCCAGTTGGAAGCAACCATAGTGACAGACCGGCTAGTCTTTGTTAGGCTGGTGCGCCTATGGGGACTGCATTAAGGTACTAGGACATTGGTCATTGTTATTGTAGCGCCTACCTAAAATTGTACTGGGACTGCAGGCCATGAATGACTTCCTCCCTTTCATCTTAGGGAGTGCCATTAAAGTTCTGTTAGAGAAAAACACCACCATCATCCATTACATCAACAAGTCGGGCGGGGAGTTTGGGTCATGGACCCTGTGCTGTGTTGGGAGGCAATTCACCTGTGGTGTAGGACCCATCAACAGGGCATTTTCGCTTTAGCTGGACATTTCGTAAGCCGATGGTCTGAGTTGCCTTGCCTTGGATAACCATCCGTGGGAACTTCCTCCCAAAGTGATGGAAATGATCTTTTCCATTAGTACACCTTGCATGGATCTCTTTGCCACTGTCCAGAACTGGATGTTTCCTCAGTTTTGCGCCATCCCTTTGAATGGCTTTCTGCAGGTTTCACTGGTCACTGGGACAGCTTTACCCATTCCCACAATACCACTTCTGTCGAGCCTCCTGCTGAAAGTGCAGGAGGATCGAGCACTGTTGATCCTGATCGCACTGAACTGGGTGAGGAGGATTCAGTTTGCCTATCTGTTGGAACCCAGCACTCTGTGCCCTCTTTCTCTCCTGTATTGGGTGGACCGGCTTGTGTTGCTTGAGATGTGTAAGCTAGAGCTCTGCTTACTACTTAAGGTTATGGATGTTATCTTGGTGGTAAGAAACTTCATCACAAAATCCATTTATGTAGCTTACTAGGCCAAGTTTGTTCAGTATCGCAAATCGGAAGGTGTAAACGCATTGCAGTCACAACCTTCTGATGTTCCATGCTTCACACTGGGTCTTACCAAGCGATTCTTAGCATTGATTATTGTAAAGGGTTATTTGGCTCCCCTGTCTGCCTTTATGTATCTCACTGACCAGCCTTCTTTCTTTACGTTGCCACAAATGGCGCATTTTATGGAACTTGTATTTGTTCTTTCCAACTCTGTTTTTTGTTCCTCAATGGGACTTGAATCTTTTGTTAATGTTCCTCAAGGAATCCCCATTTGAGTGGATGCACAGTTGGCTGGTTCATCTTCTTAGTCTGATAACTGTATTAATAGGGCATGACTTCAGCCCTTTAGATTGGGTGAACTTCACGCCCCTGACCAACATTCACAGTAGTCCATCCAAATGAATTGGTTCTTTGCAACTGTCCATCTTTCCTACTGAATTGTTATCTGCCTTTCACATGGACTAGTCCATAAGTCTTCCATCATTATTTCCTCCTCCTCCCCCACCAAAGAGCAGTAGCAACTGCATTGACAGGACCCAAGGCATGCAGTATCTTACAATATCGACCACACAGGAACAGACAGAATAAATGATCAGCTCTTCGTGGTTTTTTCTGAACCAAGAAGTGCAAAGTGATGACCAAGTGCATGATTTCAGTTGGGTTACCCTCTGCATTATGGTCTGCTATGACTTGGCCAAGAAAGTCCCTCTGACTAGCATTTGCTCCCACTCTACCAGTGACATAGCTCCTTCCATGCAGAAGCCTTCCAGTTGTTGACATCTGCTGGGTGGCCACATGGTCATATTAGCTTATTTTTTCTAAATATTACTGCCTCACAACTTAAGGCATGCATTGACCTATAATTTGCAAGAGCGTGGTGCATAATCTCTGTAGATAGTTGGCACTACTCAATCCCACCTCCCAAAGGCTATTAGTTTAGGGCCCATTCATAAGGTGGAGAATCTGCCGAAAAAGTATCCATCAGAAGACAAATGTACTTCCGTTTGCTACCAATTCTTCTGGTGGAGACTACATCTTCCCTCAGATTCCTCTCTGCCCACCCTTCTCCTGTGTGAGATAGTGCTGTTAATAAGAGCTCCAAGTATGTGAACATATAAGCTCTACAGTTCAATCAATCAATCAATCAATCATGTCACTTATAAAGCGCACTACATACCCGCGACGGTCTCAAGGCGCTGGGGGAAGAGGGGGGTGGTGCTGCTACTGATCGAAGAGCCAGGTCTTGAGGAGTCTTCTGAAGGCCAGTAGGTCTTGGGTCTGCCGAAGGTTGGTGGGGAGGGTGTTCCAGGTCTTGGCGGCGAGGTGGGAGAAGGATCTGCCGCCGGCGGTCGTTTTCCGGATGCGGGGGACTGTGGCGAGGGCGAGGCTGGTGGAGCGGAGCTGGCGGGTGGGGGTGTAGAAGCTGAGTCGTCTGTTGAGGTAGGCTGGTCCGGAGTTGTGGAGTACTTTGTGTGCGTGGGTGAGGAGCTTGAAGGTTATCCTCTTGTTGACAGGGAGCCAGTGCAGGTCTCTCAGGTGGGGTGTGATGTGGCTGCGTCGGGGGATGTCGAGGATAAGACGTGCAGTTCCTTTCTGAACAGCTTGATGGGGTGCGGAAAAGTACCAAGAACTGACACCAGCATGCCTATTGACTCTTAGCTACTCAGATGGTATCACATCGGGACAGGCAGAGACTTGGCTGCTACTGCATGGTGCTAATTGGCGGTGGTGGAGTGCTATTGCTATTACGGTTCTTGATCGAGTCTGAAGCCTATAGGATATGCATAAGGTGAGGAATCTATGGGAAGATATAATATCCTCAATAAATATATATTCAATGGATTGGTTAGCATATGCAGTTTAATTACGTTTCACTTCTAGTGGGCCTTAAAAAAGAAGGCATGACAATGGCAATAAAATAAGTGACAATAAAAGACAAAATTTGTATGATACAATAATCTTCAACTTTCCTTGTAACGAAGGTGCACCCCACTTGGTTTAACTTGTGCCAGCCCAGATAGTTTGGAATATCTGTGAATGACAATCCATGCTACACATTGAGTCATATTTTTATAGTGTGCGTGTCTTGCATGCATCTGCTAAATATTTGGGTCCACAA
Organism: Calotriton arnoldi; assembly: GCA_963921515.1. NCBI lineage: Eukaryota > Metazoa > Chordata > Amphibia > Caudata > Salamandridae > Calotriton > Calotriton arnoldi. Next base: position 59,824 of record CAWUFW010000697.1, on the reverse strand, counting down.
ATGGGGGGCTCTACAATTGTTTCCGGTCACCGCATTTTGTACAGAACTAGGTCTTCTCAGTCTTTATGAATTCCAGGTGGTTGTTGTTGGTTCTTATCCAAGCCGTTACAGACTTTAGCTGGCTCTACAGAGAGGGAGGTTCTCCCATTTTCTTCTCGTTGCAGGTCGGGGTGATTAGTTGAGATGCCAGTCTAGAAAGGAGTATTTTGTTCCGTGAATATTCTGAGCTTTCCTTGCAGAAATTCCGGACAATTGCTTGTGATGGCCATATGCATTATGCATACGATTGTGAATGTTGACTGTCTTGTGATGGAAAGCAGGAGAAGGGCGACTATGGCTGGCGAGATATGGTCATCTAAATGTAAGTGTAGAAGTTATTTTGCTGTGGCGTTTTCAATTTTTGAGGGCTTTGAAGTAAGGCAAGAGAATCCCTTTAGTAGAGTCAGTTTGCATATTCAAGATTTTAGAGGACGAGACAGATGTTCGCCTAAGCCTCTGTGGGAATTCAGGATGAGAGAACATTTATCTTAGAGTCTGCATTGTTATAAATGCAGTTTCCGTAAGTGCCCTTACTTGAGATACCAGGGGAAGGCTGGCAACAATGATCACCACTAAGTTTTTCAGTGTTGCCTTGTTGGTATTATATTCAGTTCTTGGGCCAAACATGCAGAGAATGGTAGTTTTCCAACCTCTGCATTGGAGGATTTCTTTTTTGGATGAAAGGAGCAGGGGTTGATTAGATAGCACCACCCGGGACACAGTGGTCCAGTCTTGAACTAGTGAGATCATTCGGATTTCCCAGTTTCATGATGATATGTGTGTCATCTGCATAGTTGTATCATGCCCGGTTGTGAGATTTCAGCAAGTATTGGGCTTATGTAGACATCGAAAGGAGTGGATAAATGAATGATCCTTCGGGTATCGTACCTTGATGAAGAAAGCTGGACACGTTAATAGAGGAAGTGGGAGGATTGCTGGCTTTATGCCACTTTCTTTTACTCTGTCTAGGAGACAGTACCAGTGGACTGTGGGAAAGCAGAAGTGCAGCTACACCATTCCTATCTGTGGTGCCTTTCAGATGGTCCCGATTGGAGATCAGGGCATATTCCATTCCTCTCCATGGTCAGAAACCCGTTTGCTGGTCCATTTGTAACTTGTTTTCTTAAAGAAAGTTGCAGATCAGAGAGAAAGGTGTTCAATCAGAATTCCTTGGAAATGGACATTTTGAGATTGGATGGCTGAATCTGCTGGGCCAAGATTGTTTTTCCTGATAAGTGATCATATGTAGAATGCCTTAGGCTCTGCGGGGAAGGTACCCAGGATAGAGAGTAGATAATATCTGTTGCTGTTATTGTAATAACCGTGGATACCAGGACATGATTCTTGTCATAGGCAGGGATCTAAAGGTGAGCCCACAGGCCCACTGGCCTTAACCAGATCAATACATCTTAGGGTGGAAGTTGCATGAAAGAGACAAGTATAGGGTGATTGCTATTCTGTGTGTTGCACCTTGTCTTGGTCTCAGTGGACAGGGAGTCCACTGTCTTGTTAGCAAGGTGAACTTTTAGCATCCTTTATCTGCCTGCAATTTGGTCTGAAGTTGAGTTGCAGAAATCTTGAGGTTGAGGAGTCTTTGCAGAGGCGCATTTAGGGTTGCAGAATTCCAGAGATCCTTTGCATGGTATTTATGTTGAGGATTTGATTTGAATACAGAAGCCTTTTCGCTTACTTGAGTGTTGATTTGTATATTTTGTTTAGTCTCTGGAGATGAATTTTGTTCAGCGAATTTCTGAATTTCTGTAAGTGATGATGTAGTGCTGGCAATTGTGATTTAGTGCTCTTCATTCATTCATTGATCCAAGGTGCCTTCAATTACTTTATAGGCTGCATCAAAGTTTTGAGAGGCATCGGGTCATCAAATGTTCTGAAAAGTAAGTTGTAGCCTCCTTTACATCCATTATTTGGTCAGGTGGTGAGACCGTAGACAAGTGAGAATTGAGTTCTACCAGGACGCGTTTGTTCCAGTGCCTGTACTCCTGTATTATGTTGGTATTTGATTTTGACTGAAGCTTACTGATAAAGGAGATGAGGTGGTAGCCATTCCAACAGATAGGTTCATTCCTTGCGATTGCGATGATTCCTTGGGAGCGAATATTGCATCCTGTGTGTAGGCGGCTGTGTGTGTAGCCCCAGTGCCCAGCTAGGTGAAGTTGCCAAGTTCATTGGAAAGGCTCTTGGCCTGGTTATGGCTGGCTGGACAAATGTTCAGATCCCTACCGATTCCCAGGTAGGTCTCTGTGTTTGATGGAAATGTCTGGGATTGCATCTAGGATGGCATCTAGCATGAGAAGTTAGTATAGTTTCTAAGGTAGCAGAGTGGCAGAAGTAAAGCCAGAGTGCCAGTTCTGAAGGAGGTGCATTTGTTATCACTCATATTCAGCATTTAAAGCTAAAAGTTCAAGAGCTATGTCTGTGTATAGGTCTTGTTTTAAAAATATGCACTAGTCCACTAAACATCCACCATGCCACCCCTTACACGTCTTATGGGAAGAACGGGCTCATTGGACCCTGAATCCCATGACAAAAAAATGTTCATCTAATTCTAAGCTAAAAAATAAATGACTTTAATATAATATAACTTGCACAGCTTTCTTTCGGTAGTAGTTGGCTGGCAGTCGCCGAGCAGGTTAGCTTTTGGCTGCATCCTCAAACCCGCGTTTCGGAAAGTTTAAGGACTCGTGCTGTATTTTATGGCGTCATGTGGGCCTGAATTAGCCGAAAGAGCGTGTACATATGTATTTTTATCAGTGTTGGGTCTGCGCGCGCGTGCATTAGGCACGATGTCCCTAATGTTTCGATTGTTGCCTTTGAAACATTAACTTCCCTAGTTCTGACCATATTGAATTGTGGTTCTTTGTGCGACGGGTGGCAGCCGTAGGCGTTGGAGTCTGGGGTAATTTTCGATTGCTTTGATATTTTTGCTGACGAATTCGGGCACTACTGAGACTTTTCATATGCCCTTATATGCCCTTAGTCCCGCGAGGTTTTTTTTCCGAAATATCAAAAGTGTTATAATGATTACTTTGATTTTGTTCGTGAAACACTTTCGCCATCTAGTGGTTGTAAAACATGTTTACACTAAAACAACTAATTTGTAGAATGTGTTTCAAAGAAGATATCATTTAATCCGAATTCCTAAAAATTGCTGAAAACAAAAGCGCAATTTATGGAAAAGCATCAAACGGGAATGGCATTACAAAGGCAGGCTGCTTTCACATGAGCAGTTTTCATTTTTGCTAATTAGCGAGAAATAACTCTCTGGGGGAGCAACACAGAAAAGGGGGGAATGGGGATTCAAGGTTGAAATGTACCCTTCCTTTTCACCGGGAAAATTAGCATGTAACCATAACACCCTATATCCGTCTCTCTTCTCCCAGTTTCATCCCATTTCTCCCCCCCCCACTCTCCAATTATTTTCGCCATCTGCCTATCCTTCTTCGTCAGTCTCCTGCTCATCCCCCCATTCTCTACTGCTCTCTTTATCTCTATTTGTCCCAGTCACTGTCTCCTCCTCGCCCTCTGACTCTTGTTTTGTGTTCCCTTTCCCTTTCTCTGTCTGTCTCTTTTTCGCTACCTCTCTCTCGCGCCCTCACCTACATTATTCAGTTATTGTGAACTACACAACCATATTTCCTGGTCAGTGCATAGCTCACGACCCCATATGCAATATCTCAGATTACATCCCAATTAACATATGGAATTAACATAATTAACATATGAAATAACATCACTGGTGAAGTTGACAATAGGTGACATTTTATAGAATTTAAACATTTGTATTTTTGCCTCGTGTTGGCTATTTACTAATCTTTTTATTGACACATAATTTCCTTTAACCAATGTTGTCTGCTGGGTTTTGTTAGATGTGTATAACAAGTGCCTGTTATGTGCCCGGGCTTCCACCGAGGGTCTTCAATAAGCGTTGCTTTTGACCATGCCCACCGGGCTCCTGGCACAGAATGTGGCCTTCAACCACGCCCTGGATTCGCTACCCCGCATCGATTTTGAAAATATTTTAACCACCAAAGGACATTTTTCACCGAACCAATAAGGGGTTCAGTTTGGACCAGGCACTACCTTCATGTGAGTTTGGTGGGACTGTATCCGTCACTTTTCGCGGTACAGTTGAGAAAAACTTCCTGTGAGACTGAGTGGGAAACATGCGCACCGCTTTTGTAACATTTCCTGTAGATTTGCGCCAAAATATATCAGTGTTCAAAATATCTTTTGTCGTATGAGCCAGCGGTCTCAACCATATGACACTGTCGCAGAGAACGAGAGAGAGGGGGCGAGGAGAGAGGAAAAGAGAAAAGCAGGGGAGAAAGAGGGCTCGAGAAAGAAAAGGAGGAGAAAGAGAGAGAGGGTGGAGAGAGACAGCAGGAGAGAGAGAGGCTTTAGTCAGTGAATTTCTTAAGTTTTGGAATTATATAGTTTGTCCATATCATGCTGTTCTGGTCCTGGACACCGTAGGGCCTTTGGTAATGCCAAGTGCGTATCCCCGTTATAGCTGTCGGGCCTGACTTTCAGCCACACCCTCCGGTACTCGGGTATGGTCTTCGGACTTGCCTCATGCACAGTACCTGTGTCCATAGTAACTTCAGGCATGGTCTTTCACTATGCTGTACTGGTACTGGTCACAGGATGTGGCATTTGCCTCACTCTCAGTTCTTCTGTCTGCAGTGTCAGACTTTTATCCCATGCAACTACTGGCCGAGGGCATGCCCCGGGGTCAGTACCCACATTCGTGAAATTAATTTTATATACCTTTGTCACCCGATGGAGCGGCTCCATGAATCTAACTATGCGCAAGTTAGATATGGGAAAAATGGTGAGCTTACTGATCCTATAGTTATAGATAGAGGTGTAAGACGGCTGTGTATTGGCCCCCACCCTTTTTTGTCTATTTATTAATGATCTTGTGGAGCACCTGACAGCTGGGAGGGATGTAGATGCTCCTAAACTGGCGAACCACAGGGTTCCAGCCCTGATGTTCGCCGACGACACCCCGCTTTTAACCAAGTCCCCAAATGGGAATTCAACGGGCCTTGGATATCTTCCATTCATTTTGTAAAAGTTGGGGCTTGGAGATAAACTCCCTAAAGACTAAATACATGGTTTTTAATGCAGGTGACTCCACACGCTCAAACCCTCTCCTAGATAGGAAACCACTTGAGAAAGTCACAGTTTTTGATTATTTAGGACTAACACTCACCGATAAAATGGAGTGGAATGCGCAAATAAAGAAATCCATCTTAAAATTGGCCCAAACATCAGGGGGGCTAGCTAAGATGCTTAAGAAATGTACACATAAAATGGTTGGCCCGGTAATGGAAATCTATAAGGCGCAAGCAAGGGGGGGCGGCCCTCTACGGGGCAGAAATCTGGTGCCATCGTTCATCGGATCCCCTTTCTAAGAATGAGAACTTTTTTATCAGGCAAATTTTAGGTCTCCCGAAAAGCACACCACTGACGCCACTCCGAATGGACCTTGGGGTCGGTCCAATAGCTGAGGAAGTTGCCCTTAGACCCCTCCTCCACTGGCGACGTCTTTGGAGTACCCCAGAGCTAGTGGCTTTTAAAGAAGAAATGAAGGAGGTGTTAAATTTGCAGGGGGCAGGCAAAATCCCATGGCTAGCTTATATTAAAAATACCCTAGTTGCCATGAGGATGGGCGACCTATGGACCAATGCTGAAGCAACCTCCCTGATAACCCCCAGGAAGGTTCTCTCAAAGCTTTTTAGAGAATATAAGCTTAACCTGACCAAGGCAAATCCCACCTCTGGTATATTGACTACGCAATTCCTAGAGGTTAAAGACCAATACAGGTTAGAACCTGTTCTTGATGCCATTCAGCCCCCTAGCCAAAAACTTTATATACAATTCAGGCACGGTGTGTTACCACTCCGTGCCTTCACAAATAACTGGGGGGGTGCTTTGACTAAGGGCTGTCCGGTCTGTGATAACACTCCAGAGACGGATCAACACGTATTGTTCTTCTGTCCGGCATATAGAAAGATCAGGCACCGATGGCTACAACAGGTCTGCCGGAACCTCGGGACAAACCATTGTGTTGAGGCTTATAGGATATTAAAATATGATACTAGCCTCCCTATTGTGTACTCAGTCTCTCGATATTTATTTTCAATGTGGTGTGTACGTTTAACTATACTAAAATGTAGCCTGGTCTAATTGGATCTTTTTTAGCTCATTACTATTTTTATGTACTTTTTAAATAATTTTAACTTTTTAATACACACAATTGAGTAGTTATATGTACATTAATCTTTTTATCAGGAGTTTTTTTATGTATTAGTATTCCTTTTGGGAAATTGAACTGTATGAAATGTGTCCTTTTTTATCTGTGCTTTTATGGCCAGAAAGGCCGAAATAAAGATTTTTTGAATTGAATTGAATTGAATTTTATATAGCTCAATGAAAATGTTTTTAAAAAAAACAGCTTAGCTGATGTACTTTAGTACTTTTGAAAAACTTTCTTTTTTGTAGTCTTGTAATCTGCACACATTGTAACTTTATCTCCGCATGAAAAGCGTGAAGTTCATGTCATTTTTTGTGTTTTAAAATTAAAGAACAGTCAATAGTAAGTAGAGTTATGTGACGCATAGTCGTAATATTTATTTTTTCCACATTAATTTCGGGTTGCACAAATGCTTAAGCTATGTTGTATTTTTCCTGAACGAATATGGAGCTTTTATTGTCCATTTAAGTCTATATTACATAGTTCAAATATACATTTTTTGATCTAGAGGTACATGTGCTAACTTGGATGTTCATCCAGCTAGGTGAATGCTTGATAATATCCAAACATACTTTTGTAATGGCTTTGTGAGTACTTCGCGTCTCCTACTCACCAAAAGTGATGTTCATTCGGTATGTCAAAACGGATGTAATTAAATGCAAATGTTTTGCACTACCTAACTTTGACTGTGTTCTATGGAAGAGCACATGTTAAATAATGCCTATTTCAAGAAGTCAAAAACATGTTTTACCGTTTTTATTGATTTATGTATATTTTTTAAATGTACGAAGTACTGCGGTACTGTCTTGAAAATATCAAGAAAGTACTGCAGGACTTTTGAAATAACCCCAAAAAATGTACAGAGACGAGTAGAGGGGCATGTTATACAACACACAACACCATTTTAATCTACATCAGTGCACTCTACACCACTCCACTCAACGCTGCTCCACTCTGTGACACGTCACTCCGCGAAATGCCACCCCACTCTATAACCCTCCACTCTAAGACACTTTACAGCACACCAGTCTACAACATGACACGACACGCCATGCCACTTCACTCTATGCCACTCCACTTTAAAACACTGTACTCCACTCTTTTCCTCTCCACTCTTAGCCACTCTACTCCACTCTACCACACTCCACTCTAGTCTATGAAACGCCACTCTACTGTACGACAAGCCACTTCACTCTATGAGCTGCCACTACACTCTACGCCCCTCCACTTTAAGAGACTTTGTGACACGCCACCCTACTGAATTCTATGACACGCCACTCCACTCTGCTCCAATCCACTGTACAACACTCAACTGTAAGACACTCTGCGACACTACTCCACTCTATGCCACTCTTTGACACTCTACTCCACTCTACGCAAATCCCCCTACACCACTGCATGCCACTTTATTCTACTCTGCGACATACTAATCCACTCTACTCCACTCCTCTCTACGCCACTCTATGACACTCCACTCTACAAAACTCTATGCCACTCCATTCTACAACACTCTACTCAACTCCACTCTACAGCATTCTACTGCACTCTGTCATTCCACTCTATAACACTCTAGAAAACTCCACTCTACTCCATTCTATTCTACGCCACTCAATGCCACTCCACTCTACCACACTCTGACACTCTACTCCACTCTACGCCACTCCACTTTACAACAATCTACTGTAGGCCACTTCACTCTGTGACACTCAAGAACACTTCACTCTACGACACTCTACTCTTTGACACTGTACTCCATTCTATGCCACTCCGCTCTGCAACACTTTAGTCCACTCTGAGCCACTCCACTCCTCAAAATGAACTTTAAAGTTTTGCAACAGTACCACAGTACCAAACATTTGTTAAAACAAATAATTCAAAATTAAACAACATTATATGATTTCAAATACATTTTTATAAAAACAGCACAGGACTTCAATGAAAAAAACAAAGGATAAGTTATTGTTAGAAAAACGTTATTTATTTGTATACAAAGCCAACTTAGACTACACAATCATTCGAAATGTAAGAGTTATAGTTATAACTTTATAGTCATAACTTAAAGGTATAATGTACACCCCTTCCCAAAACTTACACTAACTTGCGCACCTCCATACAGTGTTGTAGACTCTCTAGCCAGAATACATGAACTAGAACTCGTGCCTTCATGCACAGCTTATATCTTTCATATTGCGTTACTTATACTACGTTAGATCATAGCATTCATAGCAACACTCATGACATCTCAAATGACATAATTCATGGGAACACTGTGCATGCTAGCAGGGCAAGTTATAGTTCCTGTATAAAGTAATTGTAAAATAGTATGTGCGAGGCAATAACCAGTGTTTTTCTCATGTCATGGTCGCTTTACTGTGGTAATTAACTGAAATTTGAGCACTGGACTGTGGTAATAAATGTGTGAATCCGATTTTATTAGCACAGTTGCTCAACATAATATGTGGTATTTAGGTCACATTTATTTTTACTGCCATGGCATGCATATATATATGCTATATATGTGAAAATAAATGTAACCGAATAACTCAGTTTATGTAGATCAAGTGTACGAATAAATACACATTGAGTCATTTATTACTATGTTCCAAAAGTTAAATTCCATGTTATTACCTTGATATAGTGCGAAACACTGCTTTCTGTCTCACACAAGGCGTATTACACATGACTTTACAGAGGAAACCAACTCTGCTAATAGTCTGAAGGCATATTCAGTGTCAGTTTTTCTTAATGCGTGACCTCTATCCTGGCATTGGTTAAATATATTTGTTTATAATTACTACACGTGACAGAAGAGCGCGGCATAAACCGTACTCGCAGACCCCCGTTATTTATAACCATTATGGAAGGGGACGGCCACCATGACCCACTCGAGGGGTTGTGTCTAGTGAGCTATGCCACCTACCTTACGCAACAGAGGTAATAAACAGCCTATTACTCTGTGCATCTGGATATTATATAGGATGGTTTACATAAAACACATTTGAGAGGGAGTGAAAGCCTATCTCCTCTTTTATAGTTCTCAGCGTGAAGGCATAAGTTGGAAGTTTCAGTCATAATTTCCTCATATAACTGTAGACCTCGAAAATGCTAGGAAGCCGTTGGGAAGATAAAATAAGTCTAAAATAAGGTCAAAACTTATCAAAACATCTAGGTTCCCAATGAAATGTGCATCGCCGTTCGGATGCTAACGCACCAGTGTAATATATTTAATATTATGTGGTACAACAGAGCAGAGCTCCATAGTTATTGTTGCAATATATTATTGACGATTTCTTGATGACCAGTAGCTGTGCTATCAGATGAACAATTCCTATTTACATCAGAAAACATGTATTAGCATACACCATTTCTGATCCTCATTAACAGTAGTGTCCGTTGTCGAATATCTAAAAATGTAGAAACTTTAATGAAAACAGAACTTCGGAATTCGCTTATGTACTATTGCTTTCAGGAAATAGAAATTTTGGTTTCAGACCTTTACAAGAGTAAGAGGATGTATCACAACTAGACTTCCGGCTACTGAGTACTTCCTGTGAAATAGATCCTGCAGTTTCGCTACTGTCCTTCCTTTTTATTAAAAATAAGATGGTAAAATGTAATATTTTAAAGATAAATCCACAGCTTCCTCTCCTTGAATATAGAAATACATTGACCGTAAGCAGACTTTAAAAAGCAAACAGTAAGGTGAGGTAATTGTAATAGAAGTGTACTCAACATGTATTCCTATCTTAATTACATCAATTGCTCTATATTAAAATATACCTGACATGTGACCGACTGATACTTGCGGCAGGCACCAGCATGTTTAGACAGACATTTCAGAGCCTTCCGCTTACCTGGTAGCCAGGCCTTTTGTTTCTGGACTGAGGATCTTTCTTTCGTGATGGTCTTTCTTTCGGCTGCAGGTGAGGTGGTTCCACGAAGCAAGCGGCGATGCGTACTGGAACGGAAGCAGCCCTACAGTGGTGATGAGTGGTGCTCGGGGCCCGACAGCGAAGAGGATGAGAAGTCCCTGGTCCCCGGACACAGTAAGTATTTGCAAAAGAAACAGTGACCAGTGCCTGCACTGCTGAAGGTAAACAGGTAGAGCCCCCTGGAAATAGTGGACATCTGAGCAGGCCAATGATCCAATACACAGTCTGGAATCCCAACCTGATCCAGGGCCTTGGAAAGAAGCTTCCCAACCTCATCTCGTACCTTGCACATGATGCAGACACTGTAACTAGTTCTGACCCCCCCCCCCATCCCTACTCCCAGCTCTAGCTGAATCCATGGTTTCTCCTCCTCCAGTTTCAGCTATTCCATAGCCTTTAGCTTTAGCTGAGCCCTTTCTCGTTTCTCCTGTTCTAGCTGTACGCACAGCCTCTGCTCTCCCAGCTACATGGTTTCTGTTCTTCCCACTGCAGCTGCAGCATTGGTCTCTGGTCCTCAGGCTGCACTTGTCCCCATGGTACCAGCTTCTCTAAATCTAGGTGTAGTAATATTTGCCCCTAATTGGGTAACTTAACTAGTGTTTCTCTTCCTCACAGACTGTCATGTAGCAGAGCCTGTCATGGCCACCGCCTCCACACTAGGCCCTGGCTCGAACCCACTGCCGACCCTGAATGAGACGAGTTCTTCCAGCACACCCCACTGCCCTCCAGTTGGGCCGCGCCCTGATGCCAGCAGTGTTGCCGGGCCAATAAAGCAGCCTTCACATTTTGTTTATGTCTTCACAACACACCTTGCTAACACGTGAGTGATTGATCCTTTTAACTCTCCTTCACAACGCTGCCGACAAGCGTCTGATCCTCCCATATCCTTCCATCTGTCAAAATGCAAGTGTCTGATCTCCCTATGAACATGTAAGTGGAATCCCACCCAACATATGAGCATCTGTCTGATCCCTGACTGAGACATGCATGTCTGATCTCCACCTTTTGTGAGTATCTGATCCCCACCATCAGGAGTGTCTGATCCACCACCAACATGTGAGTGACTGATAATCGCCAAACAGATCAATATCTAAACTCCCACCCATACGTAAGTATCTGATCCCAGCAACACCTGTGTACTTCAGCCCCCGCCAATAAATGAGTTTTTGATACTCCACCTGCACATGAATATATGACTCCTTGTCAGGGCCAGACTGGGAACTTAAAACAGCCCTGGCAAAAATTATAAATGTAACCCCCATGTGTAGATGCGCTAATGCGCCCTAGAAACAGAGCAACTCTTTCAAGTTGCCGCCGGGATTGCGTAACATGCACCACCTTTCCTGGAGCCCAAAACCGGCCTCCAAGTGTCAAAACAAGCCTCTTGGGGCTCAGGTCTCAAAGGGGATTGCCCACTTGTCCGGCTGGCCAGTCGGTTCAGGCTTCCTGTCAACAAATGTGTGTCTAATCAACCTCCTACACCTGATTGTCTGATCCCCACCCACGGGTGGGTGTTAGATCCGCATCTACATGTGAGTGTCCGATATCTTCACCACCAGTGCCTCCCAAAACACGGGCGCCGGATCCCACCTCCAGTCATTTCTGAATCTCCTTACTCACACTCTGGGAACATGAGAGTGCCCATGGATGATCTGCTCTCTCTCCACTGCAGCTGTTTGAGCCACCACCAAAGCATATTTTTTCCCCCCTCATCTCTCTCAACATAGGAGTGCCTGATCTGTATCACCCCCTTCTTTCAACATCTGAGTTTCACTTTGCTGCTCTAATCTCACTACAAGTGGGTTGGTGTCTGACTCCTCACCAACCTGTGACTGTCTGATTCTCATCAGTTCCCTCTGCCAACTTGACAGTGTCTGATCCTCCATAAGCACAAGAATATAATTCACCTAACCCCCCACAAACAGGCGTGTTTACACCCGAAATATGAATGCCTGATTCAATATTCCTCCTTTCCCACCAAGATGTGACCCCCTGAACCTCTTCCAAACAAAAGGTGAGTGCTTCATTGCTCCCTAGTTCTTCTCAATCTCCACCCCTCATCCTTCTACCAACACTATTCTTATTGTTTGGTTGCACATTTCCTTGTTCTTGAGTTCTGCTAAGGTTAATTGTTCTTTGGTTGGGTCATAGGGTTTTGTTCTAGTGTTCAACCATGGCACCTTGTTCTTTTGTTGGTTTCTTGTTCATTGGTTCGGTCATAGTTCATTGTGGTTTGGCTGAATCATGGTGCCTTGTTCTTTGTTTTGGTGTCTTGGCATGTTTTCTTGTTTTTTGCTGATTCATGGTTTCTTGTTTTTGACTTCAACCACAGTGCCTTGGCCTTGGTTGGTGCATGAATTCTAGTTCTTGGTTTTCCCCATGTTGTTTTTCTATGGATGAGTCATGGTTTGTTCTTGAGGTTTTCAACAGTTCATTATTCTGTAATTGAGTCATAATTTCTTGTTCTTGGGTTTGGCTGCTACTCCTTGTTCTGTGATTTGGGCATGGTTTCTTGTTAATGGGTAAGTGATGGTTCTTTGTCCGGTTGTCTAAGCATAGTTCCTTTTTCTGTATTTAGAGCATTGTCTTGGTCTCTGACTGGGATTTGTTATTCTTTTATAGCAGCACAATTGAGTGCTCTGTGATTGGGACATTGTTTCTTCTTTGTGGCTGGAATATGGTCTCATGTTTTGTTGTGCCACAGTTTCTTGTTCTTTTCCCGAAACACTCTTTCTTGTTCTTTGCTTGTGGCATGGTTACTTTTTCGTTAGTTCTGGTGCACTTATATTAGGGCACAGTTCCCTGCCTTTTTTTAAGTGGGCATGATTGTTTTTTTATGGTTGGGGTATGGTTCCTTGATTCGGGTAGGGCACACTATAGTTCCTTGTTTTTTATATGGGTGCAGTACCTTATGTTTTTTGTTGGCATGTGTTTTGTTCTTTGTTTTGGTGTATTGATTATTACTCTTTAGCTGTGACATGGTTTCTTGCACTGTGACTGAGGCGCATATCCTAGTTTTTCTAATCATGTTTTTGGGTTTAGAGATATTTCTTTTTCTTAGTTGTAGCACTCTTCTTTTTTCTTTGGTCGGAACATTGTTCCTTTTTTGTTTGTGGCACACTCCTTTCTTTTATGTTCTGTGCTTGGACTACAATTCTTAGGCCTTTGGCTGTAGCACAATTTGTGGTTGTTCAGCTGATGTCTTATTCCTTTTTCTTTAGATGAGGGACACTGTACTTTGTTCTTTGACTTAGACAACGTATCCTTTGGTTGGGAACAATTCCTTGTTCTTGAGCAGGGCTGTTAGACCTTGTCCTCTGGATGGACGTCTTTCATTATCTTGATACTGGCACCATTCCTTGTTCATTAGTTGGGAAGTGGTGCTCATTCATTAGTGCGATACTCTTGCTTGTTCTTTAGTTGGGCAAGGTTCCTCATTCCTTGCCTGGGTTCCGTATCCTTTAGCTGGATCATGTTTCCTTGTTCTTTAAGTGGGGCTTGGTTCCTCATACTTGAGGTGCTACATTGTTCCTAATTGTTTGCCTGCAGCAAAGTTCCTTGTCATTTGGTGGGATAAGATTTGCTGTTCTTCTATTCATTCTTGTTCTGCCCTTGTTCCACAGAGCGGCAGAGGCAGTGTTACACGGCACAGCAGACTCCATTCTCACCTACCATCAGCAGAACGTCCCTCGCAGCAAGTTGGATCAGGTGGGTGCATCCTGGAGACTTATCCCTGCTACCTGAAAGTGAGTCCTTCTTGACATGGACCAGATCTCAAATAGCATGTCACTGTAGGTGCTAGAAGCCTTTAGGTGCTGTGTGACTTTTTCTGGGCACACGCGTGGTGGTGTGACCTTGCTTGTTTTTTTTACAAGCACCTTGTGTACATGTTACACATATTGCAGTCAGAGAAATCTCATTTTAAACTTGTGGAAGTGGCAGAACCGTTCTTGAGTCTATTATGGCCTGCTTCTCTGGCGTTATGACTGAGACGTGTGTGAGCTTTGAGTATTCCGCACACAGCTTAATGCTGTGTATAGAGAAGATATACAGTTGCAACGCATAGTGATTGATACATAAGTGGCATATGCACACAGTTTCCCACAGAAAAGCCTCTCTCCAGACACAAACTTGTCTTTGCCAATCCTACTCTCGCACTCATTCACACTGAATGCTGCAATCACACTCATGCTCATGCGGACACCGTCATGTGCTCCCGCGTGTTAATAGCTTGTCTGGGTGGCTACTGAGCTAGTCCATTTCACACCCACAGCCTCTCCGCAGGAAATACAAGTTTCTGTTCACTTCCTCTTCTGTCCTGAGTCTGGACGCAATGGAGTTATGTGCGCATGCCACAACCTCACAAAGACACCATGACAGGTCCTCTTGAAATACAATGTCTTATTCCGTCTGTTTATAGCTGCCTCCACCCTCATCGGTTATGGCACAAGACCATCTCCCCCTCTGAATCAAAATAACCTAAATCTAGATTCCCCCATCGCTGGTGACAGCATGTAGGTTCCAAGGAATCAAAGCCATTTTTAGAATAAACAACAAATCAACAAATGAAGCTGGAGAGGTTGTCTTAAAGACAATTTCCTCATCCTGTAGAGGCTACGGTTCAAAATTCTTGCTTCTATTGGGCTAAGACTCCCATAATAGAACAGGGTTGGAGGGAACCGTTGACCAGTAAAGTATGCTAAAGAGACACCCATTGTACAACACTCTGTCAGAGTGGAAGAGAAGAGGGACCTTCTAATGTTGTTTGAATTTCTCAAGATTTTTTTTCTTGTGTTTTTAATAGGTCACACACGAGACGCCAACTGTACCAACTGCTCAGGAGCAGCGCCCTCTGAGCACACCTTCAGCACCAACAGTGAGCACTCCACAGGTCCCACCACAGGCGGGTCCACAGCAGCAAAGTAGCAGCCAGCAAGCTCTACCAACCCCAAATTCATTGGTACAAGAGAGTGGACCTGAGGAAGCTCGCCACGACTTAACCCCCAACTCACTAGCCAATGCTAGCAGTGGCAACCAGCCTGGAAGTAATCATCCGACCCCACCAAACTCCACAAGTAATCAAATCCAAACAGGACCAGCAGATCCCTCTGCTGTGGCTGGGCCTAACCTGCTTGAAGACAGCAGTGGTCCTGGCTGTCCTGGCAACGGACCAGCCAGCCTGGGACCCCGTGGCATCACCACCAATGAGAGATTGTCCAAGGAACAGTTGGAGCATCGAGAGCGCTCCCTGCAGACATTAAGAGACATTGAACGCCTGTTGCTACGTAGTGGAGAAGGTGATCCGTACGCGAAAGGCAACTCAAATGCTGATGAAGGGGGACAGCCTCTGCCACCACCTCAGCAGCCGCCGTCTCAACCACCTCAGCAGCAGCCACCGCCTCCACCACCCGGTCATAAGAAGTACGAGGAGCCACTGCAGTCTATGATATCACAAACACAAAGTCTGGGGGGCCCAGGTATGGAGCATGAAGTGCCGCACCACCCTGGCTCTGACATGGGCCAGCAGATGAGCATGATGATGCATAGACTGAACCAGGACAGCCTGACGCCTGAACAGGTGGCCTGGCGGAAGCTGCAGGAGGAGTACTACGAGGAAAAGCGTCGGAAGGAAGAACATATGTCCATACACGGCCGCCCAATGCAGGACATGATGCAGCCCTCCATGGGTGGTATGATGATGAGGGCCCCCCCACCACCATACCACAGCAAACCAGGTGAGCAGTGGCCCCCAGGTATGGGTAACCGAATGGGCGGGCCCATCGACATCCAAGAATCCCTCCAGCTGCGTGGTGGTGCAGCTTTTCCTGGCCCCAGATTCCCAGGCAATCAGATGCAGCGGGTCTCGGGTTTTGGTGGGATGCAGAACATGCCAATGGATGGTATTGGGCCGATGGGTGCCATGCAGCGTGCAGTCAGGCCTGGCATGGTCTGGACAGATGATATGCCTCCCATGGGAGGCCCCGGAAACTTTCCACAGGGAAATGTGCCTTATCCCCCCGGGCAAGGTGAGGCAGAACGGTTTATGAATCCCCGGGCAAGAGAAGAGATCTTGAGGCACCAGTTAATGGAGAAGCGTGCGGGGAGCATGCAGAGGCCTATGGGCATGCCCAGCGGTGCCATGAGCCAGGGCATGGAAATGGAGCGTCTAATGCAAGCTCACCGGCAGATGGACCCCGCCCTCTTTCCTGGACAGATGCCAGGAGACAGCATGAGTGGGGGGCCAATGGGTATGGACTTTGTGGGCTCGCGGGGTATGCTGAGCCCGCCCATTGGCCCATCCAGCCTGCGAGAGATGGAGGCCCAGATGGGTCCAGGCAACCTCAACATGAACATGAACGTCAATATGAACATGAACATGAACCTGAATGTACAGATGACACCCCAGCAGCAGATGATGATGTCGCAAAAAATGAGGGCTGCCGAGATGGGGGGACCCCAGAGCATGTCCCCCGATGAGATGGCCAGGATGAGAGCTCAGAACGGTAGCCGGGACAGCGGAGGGGCTATGATGGGGGCATCCCAGAAAATGATGATGTCCTCCCAGTTCTCCAACCAAGGACAGCCTCCCTTTCCTGGTCAACCGGGCCCGTACCCCAATATGCCCCAGGATATTGGGAGTGCACCGGATATGTTTAGCCCTGACCAGGGTTCTATGCCTGTTGGCAACATTGGTGGCACAACACGGCTTAGCCACATCCCAATGCAGGGTGCACCAAACTCCCAACCAAACCCGATGAACATGGGAAATCTTCACCTGAATGCAGCACGGGGCCTGGGCCGTCGCCCCTCTGATCTCACAATCAGCATGAACCAGATGAATTCCCCCAATCTGGGACACCTCAAGTCCCCGACGCTCGGTCAAGTCCACTCACCAATGGGCACATCACCTTCGGCCAATCTCAAGTCCCCCCAGACACCATCACAGATGGGAAACTTGCCACCCTCGAACCAGTCTGGGCCGATGAAGTCACCCCAAGTGATCACCCCCTCACTTGGCGTCCGCTCGCCCACCAGCTCCCCTAATCGGCTGAAGTCCCCCTCCATGGCCGTCTCGTCTCCTGGATGGGTGCCATCACCGAAGACCAACATGCACAGCCCGGGCATCGCGCAGGGCAAGCAGCCTATGGGCATGCCCTCCATGGGCAACCTAGATCCAGGTAAGCTATTTGCCTCTGTCTGTGTGTGTGTGTACATGCCTTGGACATGTCTGTTGACTTTCCCTGAGTGCTGCCTGTACACAAAATCTTTTTGTCCCCCCAAATGCAGAGCTGTCAAAAAACGTTGTGACTTTGATGTTGGAGGAATCATTGGCGCCGCGCTATGGGGCGCCTGAAAAACCCCCTCATACCGGCTGTGCTGCTTGTGAACTCCAAAAAAGTAATTCAACAAACTTTTCTACACTTTGAGCTGTGTTTTAGTGAGTCCACTCAAAGCCAGTTGAAACAGGTTTTTCCTGCTTTTGGTCGCGTCACCTGCTGAGGAATGAAAGTAATGCGCGTCCTCTATTGCACGCCATGGATGTACCACAAATTATGATGAAGAGATCCACATGCATTCCTGACAGACACACTAGACAGATTTGCAGAACACTTACAACCTAGACCAGTAATAGAGGTATATGCCCCTTACTGTCACATTCAGTACTGAGTCTCACACAGCACTCCAGCCAAACAGCACTTTTACAACATAACTCAGTCTCGAGTTCTCAAACCAGGTCTTCTTGCATTGCTGAACATAGTCCAGTATAGGAGCAAGTGCCTCTCTCTTACCACACTCAGCCTGGACTGAGCCTCACTCTGTACAGCACTCTTGCACAACAGTCCAAGAGTAGGAGTCAGTGCCTCTCTCCCAGCAGAGTCAGCAGTGAGTCTCACATGGTGCAGTCTTACACACTCCTGTCCTAACCCAACAATGGAGGCAAGGAGTTGACATCCACATCCACAAGAAAGTTCAGAAATGTAGTTAACTCTCACTCCCTGGCCATCCGTTTCCCCTCCCCAAAGTGAACATCACTAGAGAGGTACAGTATAGTCCAAGAATTATGAAAAACTGTGCATCTCTCTGTCCTGCAGCTACGCTGTCCTTGGTCCAGAACTGATGTTGAAGGACCTTAATTTTTCCAAACTATACATACCCCTTGACAAGGAGGCTTGGATGAAGGTGTGTGGTAGCGGCACAGAGGGCAGAAGCAGTAGATAAGAATGAAACAATTTGTTCCGGGGCATGGCCTGTCTTTAGGTCAGCAATGTTCAAGCCTCGTGGAGTCAAAAATGATGTTTCCGAAATTCCTCAAGTACTTTCGGAGGGCACTTTATCTTAGTATGTTCCCACAGAACAGGTGTTCGCACCAACGGGCACAAGTTCTACACAGTACCTACTGCCCTAGAGGCAAAGGAGATGACTGTGGGTAAGCCTTCCAAGGCCTATTTTTGGATACCTACTTTAAAAGAGAGGCAATCTCTGTGGCTTTCCAGAAGAGCCCCATCTTATCTCCATGCCTTTCCAGTTTTGTTGTAGACCAAAATCTTCTCTAAGCCTTTGTTTCCCATATCCAGGGCTGCAGCAGAGGGTACCACTATCAGTCAAGCCTTATTCGCCCCCCAGGTTTGTGTGACTTGTTGAAGTACCCCAGCTTCGGAAAACCTTTTCTAATGTAGTTTCCACAGTACACCAACCCTACTCCTCCAGTCCGATTTAGCACTGGGTGTTTCTCTTTTACAAGGAAAACCTCAGTAGCATTGGCAACTGTATGTACACTGAAGTGTGTCCCCTCTCAAACAAACACAGTCTCTCTCTCTCTCTCTCTCTCTCTCTCTCTCTCTCTCTCTGTCTCACTATCTCTCTGTCTCTCTGTCTCTCTCTCTGTCTCACTCTCTCTCTCTCTCTCTCTCTCTCTCTCTCTCTCTCTCTCTCTCTCTCTCTCTCTCTCTCTCTCTCTCTCTCTGTCTATCTCTCTCTACTGTCAACACCAAGTGGGTAGGGCAGGGGAGGCAAGCACTCACTCCGCCTGGCAGTGGGAGCTTCTGTATGGTGGTGAACAGAAGGTGCTATGTTTAGGCGATGATCCATTTCTCTTACTTGGCACCCCCCTTCAGACAGTGGTAATGAATGCCTTACAAAGTTATTATGGAAGGAATTTGGGTAAGTAGGGAAAGGCGTTGACAAGAATGCCGAAAGGCAGGAAGAGATGGGCCTTAGAGAGGTTAATGGAAAGTGTATTAGAGATGGTGGCTAAAACTAGTCCATGTAAATATTAAACATGTGCATTTTTGAGAAATTTGAGTAAATCCTCTGAACGTCTCATGTCGACCAGGACAGAGTTACAAAGAGAGGGGACCGTTCCAGAAAATGATAATCTAACAATTTTGTGAGTTTTGCATTTTTTGGTTTCCAATTTTAGATTATCTATGTTGCTCAAATAATTGTTGCCACCCGAGATTTTGAGGGATTACACAGGTATTTCGGGTGTTGATGGTGCAGGACGTCAGGGTGGAACAGCTTGAATTTTGTTCTTGCTTAAACAGAGGGCCAATGGGCATCGTTTAGAACTGGAGATAGGTGGTCAATGATTTTAGTTCCAGAGAGCAGAGGGTAAAATGGCTTTGATTCCAGTTTTGAAGAGGATAAAGGAGAAATCCGTTAAATTACAATCTCCATAATCAGTCCGGATAGTACAAGTTCCTTGTTGTATTAAGGACTTCCGTTTTTTCAAGGAATGAAAATTAGGAAGAGTAACTGGTGTTTCTTCTGTGTTCTGTTTGTTCTGTTTGAGAGGACACGGGAAGATAAGGCTAAATTCACAAACCAAGCAGTTTGCCTTTGTACTCCAGGTGTGGGCAGATTCTTTTTCGGACTAACCCTGAAAAAGTTCAAAGGCATTTGTATAAATTAGAAAGGAAGATTTTTCTTGTGAATAACTTAGAATGAGAATATTTTTAAATATTATAGAATATTAAATGTCTTGGAATGAGATTTTTTTTAAATGGCGTACCCCCCCCCCGCCTTCTCCCTCAAGATTCTCAGCGTGTCCACGGATATAATTAACAAACTAGGCCCAAGCAGGGACCGCTGATGAACATCACATGCAACCAGTAGAGGGTCAGAGGAGGTGTCGCGTGATCTAGCCCGCTGTTTGTGAGTAGTGTGGAAGGAGGAACGCGGCTGCAGAACATCTCTTTTGAAACACATCCGTTTTCAGGACTCTGATGAGCTTCACATTGCTATAACTCTCAAAGTTGCTGCACTCCTGAAAACCAGAGAGCAGCATTGTGTCGCCATTGAACTTTAAACCTGTATGACAAAATCTTCTCCTTCTTTTAAGGCACTCTGAGATTAGTGAAGACAGGGTTTGGTGTTGAACATAGCATATTTATTTATTTTTTTACATTTATTTTTGAGTTTTGTAGGTCATACCAAAATGAACACCAATCGATGCCCATTGCAAACAAAGTAACATTGAGGAAGGACATTAAAACATCAGAAAGTTTCAGAATAGAGGGTAAGCACCTTGGGAGAAAAAAAAATCAATAAAGCTGTAAAAAGATGGACATAGTAAACCTTACTATTCATATCAGTGATTTTACGATACAAACACAGCTCCAGCTTTATCAAGCTCTTCCAGTCCATAGTGTGAGATCCAGCTTCCCCGTATCTTGCGAAACTTACATGGACACCCCCTACCTTTATATGTTACCCTCTCTGCTACCATATAAAGATCCATTCCCTGTCTCCATTCGGTTATGGTGGCTATGTCCGGGGCTCCCCAAGGTCCCTTGTAACCACTACCAAACCCAAGTTACAGAATTCTAATTTAGTACGTGGGAGATCCAAGTCATTGGGGATACCCAGGAGTACGTACTTAGAATCCTCCGGGATAGGTGTCCCAAGTATTGCGCTGAGTTCCCGTATTATCTTTTGCCAGAATGAACAAATAACTGGACACGTCCATATTGTGTGAATGTAGTCCCCCTGACTCCCCCCGCAGTGATGACACTCGGGTACATTGCACATTCTTCACCTGCCCTTGGGAGATTAATGGTAGAAATGTCTTTCATGCCTCTGGAGTTTGTCTTAACTATGAGAGTTTCCAAACTGATGCCCTGGGCCTGGAATCTTGTCATTGAGAAGGATCTAAGTGTGTCTTTTTAGAGAGTCTTGGAAATTGTCAACTCACGTGTCCTGGACTAAGAAATAGAGTGCAGCACTAACTGGGTACTCACTTGCTTGATAATGTGGTTGTTGTTTTGTATATGGGGCCACCAAGAAATATTTTGTTCTTGCTCATAAGGCTTTAGAAGCCTTTGCCAGTATTATCTACTACCTTCAGCCACCCTTCACTGCTTAGTCCCGGAGTACGCTTGAGTTCTGTTTTATGCAGATACTCGCTGTGAAAGGAACACTCTTAGCTTTAATGATTCCAAACCAAATCAGTGACTGACAACAGTGATATTATAAAACCACAATCTGACAGCCAAAGAAAACTCGTCCTGCACACAACAACTAGTGTCTTTGATTGTTGAGCAAATCTGAAAGAGGCAATTAGTTATAGATTCCCTACCTTAGAATTACCCCCAGGCGTCAGACTGGATCCGGAATTTTTTTTGTCAGCAGTACCCCTGCGCGTCGGAAGGTGGCGTTGGTCGGTTCCGCGTTCGTCATTGGCGTCGTAGTCACCGGGATGACGTCGCGCTGTGACGGCAGTTCTTTCTTTTTCCGCGCCAGCCAGCGCAGATCCAGAGAGAGCGGTACCTCCAGTCACTTTTTGACTGACTTTTTGGCGACTTTTGTCGACACAGTTTTCGAGTCTTGGAATACTGGTGCACGTCAGGGATGCCCTGCTTCAAGGCTTGTGGTTCCTGTAGCCGACTGATGTTGGTGACGGATCCGCACCGCGTGTGCCTGTTCTGCTTGGAGCGCGACCATGACCCCAAGTCGTGCTCCGACTGCCGGACCATGAATCCGAAGTCTTTGTGGGAGCGGTCCCGAAAGCTTCTCGAAACCCGGCAGTCGGCTCCGCGCCGTTCGAGGTCCCGGTCGCGTGGGAGGTCGAGGTACCGGTCGCGGAGCCACCACCACCAGTCTTCGTCCAAGTCTTCGCAATCCTCAGGTAAGTCGAAGCACAAGAAGAAGTCGAAGAAGCATCGTCGCTCTTCGACTTCTCCCCGTTGGTCGGCCGACGCAACGAGGGATGCGGGTGGTGCCCCTCCCGCGGCTCCGCGTGCGGAGCCTGAAGCATCGACTCCGAGTTCCCCCCCCCCTTCCTGGGACCCGGAGCGACCCCTGCCCAGCTTCGCCAATTTTACAAAGCGATACATGCCATCTTTGGGCAGTCCGACTCCGCCGGCGCACCTTCAGGCCCCGCGGACTCGGCTGGGGGCCCTGGGCCTTCGACGTCGGCGATCCCCTTGGATCCAGGTCTGGATCCGGATCGGCGCCGGTTGACCTGATTACACCTCTCCTGGCGCCGAATCCACCGGCACCACATCCGCAGCCGACCCCGCTTGTGTCCCCGGCCTCCAGCCCGATGTAGACACGGATCCGGACCGGCGTCGACCGATGCCGGATCCGGCGCCAACGGGTACTTTTGTGCCCTTGTTCTACCCTGGCTCTTTTAGACCAGATTGGCAGCCAGAGGATGGTGAGGAGGACTGGAAGGGGTCTGGAGACCCTTCAACTGACCAGTTGGGCTACGAACCAGACTGGAGAGAGGAACTGGGGGAAGCCAGTGGTCTGGATACCTCACCAGACCTTGGCATGTTGTCTCCTCCTACCGTGGCTACGGAGGAGGGAGCGTCTTACGCCGTGGTGTTGCGTAGGGCGGCCAAGGCTCTCAACCTCGAGCTACCTACGGTGGCAGTCAGGACTAACCTCCTGACAGAGGTGCTTCAACCGGCAGCGAGCTCTTCGGAGCCCCTGCTGCCATTTAATGAAGCCCTAATCGACATCCTTTTGGGCACCTGGTTCAGGCCCAACACCGGGGCTCCTGTGGATAGGATGATTGCCTGATGCCACCGACCCCACTTTCCTCTCCCAACACCCCACCCCTGAGAGCTTGGTGGTCCAAGCCTCCACCTTCAAAGGCGCATTCCCTAACGCACCACCTGATAGGGAATCCAAAAAGCTGGACCATCTTGGGAAGAAGATGCTTTCTTCCTCCAGCTTGGGACTGCGGTCGGTAAACACCGCATGTCTGTTGGGCCGTTACACCCACTCCGTGTGGGTTACGGTGCAAGTGCTGCACTAGTGCCCGGAGGAGGCCCAGGCCGTGCTCTCCCGTGCAGTTGCCGAAGGGAGAGACGCAGCAAAGTTTACCATCCGCTGTGGGCTGGATACCGCCAACTCACTAGGCAGGACGATTTCCACATCGGTAGCCCTTCGACGCTACGCCTGGTTGAGGTCGACTGGTTTTTCAGGAGATGTCCAATCCACTCTTATGGACATGCCCTTTGATGGCCGTCGCCTATTTGGTGACAAGGCAGACAGTGCGCTGGAGCGCTTTAAGGACTCTTGGGCTACGGCCAGGTCCTTGGGCCTCTCCACTACCCGCCCTGCGCAGTCTGCTTTTCGCCCCTTTCGTGGCTACGTAAGGGGTGCCCTGCCACGTCCAGCCCAGAGCCACAGGCTGGCGCAAGCTGTCCAGCCCCAGCGCGGCCGGGGACGTGGGAACCACCGCCGTGGTTCTGGGGCCAGTCCACCACAACTCCCTCTGCAGCAGCCTCCAAACCCTCCTAGTCCGACCTTTCAGGGCCAGCAATCGCCAGTGGGTGGCAGGATTCGCCATCACCTCCCCCACTGGTGCATCATTACGTCGGACAGGTGGGTTTTGCAAATAGTCCGAAGGGGCTACTCCCTCCCCTTCGAGACTACCCCATCATCCATGCCACCTCAGTACCATCGCATGTCGGAGGATCATCTGGCCCTTCTCCAACAGGAAGTTTCGTCATTCTTGGCCAAGGGAGCCATCGAGAGAGTTCCTGTCCCAGAAGTAGGTCGTGGTTGCTATTCCCACTACTTTCTGGTGCCCAAGAAGGACAAAGGCCTGCATCCTATCTTGTATCTCAGGAACGTCAACCGCTTCCTCCGGAAGAAGAAGTTCAAAATGTTGACGCTAGCTCAGGTCCTGTCTGCCCTCGACCCTGGAGACTGGATGGTAGCGTTGGACTTGCAGGACGCATATTTTCACATCACCGTCCTGCCGGCCCACCGGCGTTACCTGCGGTTCACGGTAGGCCACGAGCACTTTCAGTTTACCATGCTCCCCTTTGGCCTTACCAGCGCCCCTTGGGTGTTCACGAAAGTGATGGCGGAGGTCGCAGCTCATCTGCGCAGATCAGGGGTTCCAGTCTTCCCCTATCTCGACGACTGGCTGTTGAAGGCGGGCTCGCCCCAGGCTGTCGTCTCCCACCTCCAGACTACGGCGGACCTCCTGCATTCGCTGGGGTTAACTGTCAACGTGCCGAAGTCACACCTGACTCCCTCTCAGAAGTTCCTCTTCATTGGAGCGGTTCTGGACACGACGCAGTTTCGGGCTTATCCTCCCGACCAGCGAGTCCGGGATATTCGGGCTATGATTCTGATCTTTCAGCCTCTATCCTGGGTTTCGGTCAGAATGACCCTGAGGCTGGTGGGCCTCATGGCCTCCTGCATCCTACTGGTAGATCATGCCAGGTGGCATATGCGGGCTCTGCAGTGGGACCTGAAGTTCCGGTGAGCGCAGCATCAGGGGAATCTGTCCGATTGCGTCCAGATCTTGGAGGGCACTGCACGTCAATTGCAGTGGTGGCTAACGAACCGGGATTGGGTCAACGACAGATCCCTCTCCCTTCCCCAACCAGAGTTCACAGTGGTGACAGATGCATCACTGCTGGGATGGGGCGGCCACATGGGAGAGGCGGAGATCAGAGGCCTCTGGTCACCGGCGGAGTCCGGGCTCCACATCAATCTTCTGGAGCTTCGGGCGGTCCGTCTTGCACTAAAAGCATTCCTTTCCTCTGTCCGGGGAAGAGTAGTGCAGGTGTTCACGGACAACACCACTGCCATGTGGTACTACAGCAAACAGGGCGGGGTGGGGTCGTGGACCCTATGTCAGGAGGCTCTCTGTCTCTGGACATGGCTGGAACATCAGGGCATATCCCTGGCGGTTCAACACCTGGCAGGTTCACTGAAAGCCAGGGCGGACGAACTCAGCCGCAGGTGCATGATGGATCACAAATGGCGTCTTCACTCGGAGGTGGCGCAAGGTCTCTTTCAGCAGTGGGGAGAGCCTTGGTTAGATCTATTCGCCGCCGAAGAGAATGCGCAATGTCAGCAGTTCTGCGCGTTGGAATTTCCAAGGTGGCACTCGCTAGGCGACGCTTTTCGTCGCGAGTGGAGTTGCGGTCTTCTATACGCCTTTCCGCCTATACCACTTCTGCCCAGAGTGCTGAAGAAGATCAAGGGCGACCGGGCCCAAGTCATCCTTGTGGCTCCGGATTGAGCACGAAGAATCTGGTATCCCGAGCTGTTACACATGGCCATCGATCCTCCAATCCGACTGCCTCTTCGGGGGGATCTTCTGTCGCAGCAACAGGGGACGGTCCTCCACCCGAACCTGTCCAGTCTCCACTTCCTTGCGTGGAGATTGAGCGGCGGTAGTTGACGTCTTTTGACCTGCCTCCCGAAGTCTGTGATGTTATCTTGGCAGCCAGGCGTCCCTCCACCAAGACGGTATACGCCTGCAGATGGAACAAACTTGTGGCATGGTGCACAGCAAAGGCTGTGGATCCCCTTTCTGAGGTTCTCTTGTTTCTCCTTTCTTTGGCCCAGCAGGGCTCTGCTCTGGGCACTCTTAAGGGCTACCTCTCAGCCATTTCAGCCTTTCTTAGGCTTCCTGATCAGCCTTCTCTTTTCAAGTCCCCTGTTGTAAATCGCTTCCTTAAGGGCATTACTCATCTTTTTCCTACTGTTCCCATCGTAATGCCTCAGTGGAACTTGAACTTGGTTCTTATGTATCTTATGTGCGCTCCCTTTGAGCCGCTACATAACTTTCCTCTTAGGCTCCTGACTTTAAAAAGTGCCTTTCTGGTGGCTATCACCTCTGCGCGCAGGGTGAGTGAGCTCCAAGCACTTTCTTCCAAGCCTCCTTTTCTGGCTGTTCATCCGGACAAGGTCGTCCTCAGAACTAGACCTTCCTTTCTTCCCAAGGTGGTTACTTCTTTTCACATTGGTCAAACCATCACTTTGCCCACCTTCTTTCCGCCTCCGCATCCTTCTAAGGAGGAAGAGAGGCTTCACCGTCTGGATCCAAAACGTGTGCTTTCCTTTTATTTGGATTGCACAAAACAATTCCGGGTGGATGACCAGCTCTTTGTTGGCTACGTGGGCGCCAAGAAAGGTCGGGCCATGCACAAACGGACCATCTCAAGGTGGATCGTTTTGTGCATCAAAGCTTGCTACTCTTTGGCAAAGAAGGAGCCTCCAGTGGGACTGTGCGCCCATTCCACCAGGGCGACGGCAGCTACCACTGCTTTGGGACGGGGAGTCCCCCTTAATGACATCTGTCCGGCAGCTACGTGGGCATCTCTGCATACGTTCACAAAACATTACTGCCTGGACAGCCAAGTCCTGAGAGACGGCTTCTTTGGCCATTCTGTTCTACAGGACTTTCTGATGTGTAAACTTGGTTCGCAGACCCACCTCCGGGGTTGGTATTGCTGGGGTATCTATTCTAAGGTAAGGAATCTATAACTAATTGTCTCTTTCAGATGAACAAGTTACTTACCTTCGGTAACGATATATCTGTAAGAGAGATAGATTAGTTATAGATTCCTTACCGCCCCACCCATCCTCCCCGTTCTGCGAACTGACTTCTAGGGTCAGGGAACCCCTTTCAGGGCCCTAGTTTTTGTGCACCAGTGGTCAGTGTCTTGCATGGCTCTGCGCTTCTGGCGTGGAATGTCGTGTAAAGAACTGACGTCAGCGCGCGAGGGCGGCGTCTAAGTAGCTACCGCGACATCTTCCCGGCGACCACAACGCCAACTACGAACGCAGAGCCGACCGACGCCACCTTCCAACGCGCAGGGGTACTGCTGACGAAAAAATTCTCCGGATCCAGTCTGACGCCTGGGGGTAATTCTAAGGTAAGGAATCTATAACTAATCTATGTCTCTTACAGATATATTGTAACCGAAGGTAAGTACCTTGTTCTTTAAGAGATGTCTGCCATTGGCTTACAAAAGCACGTCTAAATTTGCTCTACCTTCAGTTTATGGCATTCTCTGAAGCTTTAGGCTTATAAATATTCAAGATTCAAAATTGTGGTTTCTCGAAAGTCTCTGCCTTTGTAAAATGGCACTTTGGCCGCTGGAGGCAAACGTCTTTTTGGAATCTCAATGACTAAATTGTCCATGAGCTAACAAGATAGATGTAGATAAGTATTTAAGGCCTCATTTATGAAAAGTGTTGCATCGCTGCAGGAAAACAGCGATGCAACACTTTTCATAGCTCCATCCTTGCAACACCATGGATGCGCCATATTCACTGTCCAGCGCTCCATGTCGCAAGGATTTACAGATACGTCAGTATTCCTGACGTATCTGTTGGTGCAAAATTGGCGCATTGCTGGAGTGTGTCTGAAAACAGACGCAACTCCAGCAATGTGTCTTCTCACATGGGGCAAGCCCGTGTGAAAAGCCCTGCATCACTCCTTGCGCCTGCTCCAAGCAGGCATAAGGATTTGACGTAGTGACGCCCTAGAAGGAGTGCAGTGAAATCTCATAGATTTCGCTGCGTCACTTTGACATGGCTTTGCTACGATGTAAGGGTATCATAAATAAGGCCCTTAGAGTGTAGTGGACAGGGTACGCAGCCACAAACATGGTGCAGTACCTTCTCCACCAAACTGATGGTCTGCTGTTCTATTTAGAGTTGGATGGACCCTCATGTTTCTAACAGCATAGCCCCGGCTAGCACTGACAGTGGAAATCTTAGACTAATGGACAGCGGAGTTCGGAACGTCAGTCTAAGTACCACAGATCACTCACCCTATTTAAAGAAGAGGGACTGATGTACTGTTACAGACTGACAGGAAAAGCCTGGCAGTCTCAACCAGACAAAAAACTAAATGACAACCGCACCCACAGAGGTAACTCCCAGGGTGGCGTTTAGTTTTTGTTGTACAAAAACAGGCTCCTGCTTTATAAGGTTTTTTTTGGGGGGGGGGGACGACAAAATTTGCTGAATGGCCACATGAAACATGGCAGCTGCTCAAAAAATGTGCAATACATTCAGAGGATAGATATGTCTGCCAGGCAAGCGGAGATCTCTAAATATGATGGGCAGTAGTCCACCAGAGCAGTAAAAGGTTATTACCTCCACCCGACAGATGGTGGTCTGTCTGCCAAACTGTAAATGAGACCCTTATTCTCCAATATAGCTGTTGATGAGGCACTACCCCAGACGTCCACAAGTAAAGAGTACAAAGTACATTTTTGCCAGAATCACGTCTGAAGATAATAGAAACCCACCCGCAAAACCTCTGAAGTTGCCTAACATTCAGTTATAGTGTGCCTTCCTCTTTCTATCATAGCTGACATTTTTCAAATATATAACCTTACAAGTAGCAGCAAAGTGCACATATTTTTAGCATATAGGAATGCAGAACATAGTATTTCCGCATGTTATGGAGAACCAGATGAACAGCCCATTGCTGTCTCTAAACAGACCAACACCATGTATAGACAGGCAGAACAGTGACAAACATAATTTTAAAATACCCGAATTTTGGGGTACCATTTGTCTCACGAAGGTTTTTTTTTATACACCTTCTGGAGAGGAAGGCAGAAACTTCATGGCATGAGTGGCATTGGTGCTGTGCTCAGGAATTGCACTCTTTTCAAAATCACTTCTCGTCCTGCTCGAATGCTCCCCTTACCCACCTGTTGACCTTCTCAGATTGTAGGTATGGCTGTTCACTTCTCAAATTAAAGTGTATGGCCTGGCACTTCTCGGACCATAGGATTTCACATGGCACCTCTCAGGTTTGAGGCCATGGGGTAGCACTTTTTATTCTCAGATAGGGCACGGTATGTCTTCGATTGCAGGATAAGGAGTAGCACTTTCTCAGACTTCAGAAGAGCATGGCACATCTCGGACTGGAGGACATGGTCTGGCACTTCTCAAACTCGGTTTGTAGGTTATGGAGCAGCACTTGTCATACTGTAGGATATGGCATAACCCGTCTCCTATTTTAGGATATGGAATAGCACTTCTCAGACCATAGAATATGGCATGACATGTCTCATATTGTAGGGTTGTAGGATATAGCGTCACACTTCTCACACTGTAGGACAGGCTGTGACACGCAGGATACGGCTCCTATGTCAGTGGTCAGGACAGTGGTGCTTGGCGTAGTCGGCAGGATGAGGACAGGCATACAGGGGAAGAGCAGTGGAGGGGACAGATCTTGAACGAGAGCTCCTGAAGACACAGTGAGAAGGTCGGCACTAACCTTGTGCATCCCCACTGTAAGTCAGCCCCTGCCTTCACGGCCATCCTCACTGTTTACCTGAGTAAGATCTTCAGTTTCGTGCACAACCTGTCTTGGGGCTGCGTGGTTATAACCAGTGGTGTTCCCATGAAGGAGGGATATTTTGTGGTACTCCCTAAATGGTGGCTTCCCACCTGTACACACTGCACTGCTGTCCATGGTAAATGTTCCTTGCTTTCTTTAATTGTTTAGCAAATGACTGAGATTTTGTTTCCTGTTATTGCTGCTGTGCATTGGACCATGCTTGCCGAGAGCAACATTCGTACACAGAAATATTCAGCAGATTCTGTGTTTTTCCTACAGAATAAATCAGTTCTAGAAACCCCTCCCATCCAAAAACTTACCCCTGCTTCCCCATCACTGAAAAAAGTGGGTCTGTTTGCTTCAACCTTCTTTACATTTTAATGTTCTCTTTCTTTTCATTCACAAAACCAAATTAACTTACCTGTGACCCTGGTTTTGAGGTTTGGTCTCTGTTAAAGACTGCATGTTTTGTATCATTTTTAGATCTAATAGATGTATGTGAAAGTATTTCAAACCTTTCTCAAAAAACTGTGGTTATCAGCAGAGGGGTTATTTTCGGTATCCAGTCTGTAAGGCATCAATGGTTATCCCAGAATGCTCTCCAATTCAGCCCCTTTTGTTGAAACATTTGTTTCAACATTACACAGACACAGCTTGTCACTTCCACCTTGTCTTGAAGGGAAGTAGGTACCCCCTGTGAGTCCATAAGAGTTATTGAGCTACAAACCTTGTGTTGCAGATAAGTAACTTCTTGTGTAGATTGGATCCATATGGATTAGCGTGTTTAGCGTAGAGTAGCAAGTGGGACCATACACAAAGGCGAGATTGATATTGCTATACCTCAGAGGCCTGGCCCACTTCCACATTTTGTTGGGCATTAGAATCCTAGTACTGGTGCTTTGCAAAGGTATGCACAGAACACCATGTGACAGACGTTCAGCTTTCAGATTATTGAATATTTCCCAGTAGGGAAAGCAAAGTCTTTCCCCTTAGAAAAGGAGCTTTTGGATTTTCGGGCAATGGCAACAAACTCCTATGCATGCTTATGCCCACCTGAACACACTTACTACCTTTGACTCACAATTGCATCATGTAACTGGTCCAAAGCCAAATAACATACGTCTTGCGGCTCTATTAGCTTTATCTCTGTCAACGTAATAGGTAATACCTCTTCTTGAATCCAATGTGCATAAAAAGCTTTTAGCTGGTAATTGCAGACAATGAAAGAATAGAGGCAGAGGAATTGATTTTCTGATGAGAAAATCAGATATTCCCTTGAGCAAAAATGAAGAGTCAAGGTTGTAGCCTTAGCGCAAATGTATTCCCGTGGAAGACAGTTACAAGTTCATTGTAAAAAACCCACTGACTCCCCACGCCAAAAAACTTGCTATTAAACCGTTTATTTACCTGTGAACTGGTGCTATGATTAGAATTTTTTTTATTGCAAGTTTATGCTACCAAATAAATAAGAAAAAATGCTGCTGCTTAAACGCGGTGGCCTAATGCTTCCAATTATGATTTTATTTAAAAAAATAAATTAGCCATTGCATATAATTTTAATGCATTTACACAAGGATGATTAAAAAATAAAAATAGATGAAGAGCTGGAAATAAAAAAGCATTAGCTAAATAAGATCTCATGCCACTAGCCCAGACACTGTGCTGTCACTCAGTGCAAGAGAACCCATAGCTGAAGTGTGCTGAGCCATTGCCCCATACTCTGGGCCACTGGAATTATGTGGCAAGACAGCATCAAATTATGCTGCAGGGTTGACAATTATGTGGCTGGAAAAGGTACATTGTGCGGCATAATGCGGCACATTTCTTTGTTATAGTATTACTTCATTAATTTGTATTTTTTTTATACCTGGTAATACTGTCGGAGACTCTAGGAAACTCCTAATTCCCAAAGCGATACCCCAGAGGTATTTAACCCTGGGCAACTCGCTATGAGACCAAGTGTACTTTGATTCATGTTTTTTTTTTTACATGAGGCTGGCATAATATCTGAAGTTATCCTTAGGTTAGACCTAAAATTCAGTGAGGTGTGTAAAGCTGTCCGAGTAAAGGCACTGAGTTTTTGATCACCTCATTTGGTGAGGTTACACATCTATCAGCTGTTTACGCACAAAGGATGTTTTTCAAAACAATTTAAATCTGTTTGAGAGGCTGTGGAGAGTAAAGGTTGTGGATAAATAAACATCCATGCTAAAAAATTTGGGTATTTTCCCAAGTGAGAAAATGTGGAATAAAACTTGAGTAGTTTTTAGCTCTGGCCCCCTGAAAAGGTTCCAATCCAAAGAAAGGTACAAAGCCAAAGCAAGGTTTTTTAAATGGCCTTCTGCATAACAGTGTACTATTCCAAGCAACTCGCTTACTGCAGAAAGCACCACCGCACTCGTGAACTCTCAAAAGTGTGACACGCTTGTTGCATTATAGACCCTTAGAAATATAATGAGAACTTGAAGATTCTCCTGTATTCTTAGAAGGCAGCAGGGGATTCAGTCCCGATTTTATCAAAGCACTTCACGCAGAAGAAACAGTTCTACAGGTGTGGACTCCCCTTAGAGACTGTTCTTGCGTCCTCGTGAGCAGGTCAGGTCTGATTCTAGGGCGGCGTGACCTTGGTGGGTGGAGTGCTATAAGGCGTAAAAAGGGAGAGATACTTGGAGGATTTTCTAAAAATATTGAGGGTCTGGCAGTCCGTTTTGAATGCACTTTCTTATGCCCAAACCCAGGTATGCCGTTTATGAATGTCTCGGTGTGGGGTAAACTTGATCCCAGTAAGATGGCAGGAGGGCTGGCTTCCAGTTGGGAGGGGATGGGGATGAGGGAGTGGGCTGACTCCTAACCACTAATGCACTAGCTCGTAGTAGCGGTATATTCACTGGCTTTAGGTGTGTTGTACTGGCTCCAAAATGGGGGATGTTCTGCCTCCCAGAGGGCCACGGGGTTACAGATCCCAATGGAGTAAGCACAGACTGTCATTGGTTGTGCTCTGACACCCAAGGGTGCACCTCTTTGGTCACACAGAGGAGCTTCACAGTGTTTACACTCTTTCTCAACAGTCTTTCCTTGTTTCTCTGCAGAGCCCACGCCTTCCCAGAATCCTTTGACTCTGATGATGTCACAGATGTCCAAGTATGCCATGCCCAGCTCAACGCCGCTCTATCACAATGCAATCAAGACCATCGCCACGTCAGACGACGAGCTTCTCCCAGACCGGCCCATGCTACCCCCAGGGAACCTGCAAGGTAGAGGGCACCTACAAAAACTCCTCGGGCGGTGGCATTCCACACTTTACATCTGTAGCAGCCGCTTTGCAGGAGAGGGTGGTTATTCTGTAGTGTCTGGGCTATCTGCAGAGGTGATTGTGCACATTGTGTTGATGCTGCAGAAGAAGCTACCTTATCATTTGCTGGTTTTGTTTGGGGTCCTTGTGCTTTGTTTGGTGTTGGTTGGTAGAATGTCTGCAGAGTTGACAGTGCAGGCAGGGCTGATGCTGTGGGTGATGCTAACTTGTTCTTTACTGTGTTTGTACTGGGGAAGGTGTGTAGTGTTGGTGTGTGCAGCTACAGAGATTCTGAGGCATATGGTGCTAATGCTGCGGGTTATGCTATGTAATGTGTGTGTGTGTTCCCTTAAGAAAGGCTTAGCGGGTCATCTGGTTACTCTCCTCCTGGGGCCATGTGAACAAGCCTGCTGGAGAATTTGTCACTAAAGCAACATTGTTGGGGAACATTGCAAAGCCTACATGTTTTTATGGCTTACAAGCATATATTTAGGATTGGTATTCGGTTGTGAAGACGCCCGCCACATTGTGTTGATTATGCTTTTGTGTTTTGTATGTTGTTAATATGGTTGATAGTTTTGAGTATGTTATCTCAATTTCTGTGCATTACCATTTCGACCAAGATGTGATAATGGCTTCCGTGGCGGATTTAGTCACATTTTGGGTGAATGGGGTGCGAAGTCTCATCTGAAGGGAGTGGGCTTCACATGGTTTTGCTGAGAATGTTGATCGGATGGTGAGTGGTAGGACGATATTCAAATCACCTTCTAAGTGGATCTATTCCTGAGTCGCATCTCTGGAGATTATCGTTATTTTCTTTTACGGTTTGTGGAGTTGATCATTTCCATTTCTTAGTGAGTGATGTGTGTTTGACTGCGTGAGCTCCGTTTGATATGTGTCGTTGAAGTTTCAGTGTTCATGTCTGTAAAGTTTATGCTTCTTTGCTCTGAGTTGTATTTTGTTGTGTGCTAAGTTTCTTGGTGATTATCATGCGACAATGCTGG
This sequence comes from Calotriton arnoldi, assembly GCA_963921515.1. NCBI lineage: Eukaryota > Metazoa > Chordata > Amphibia > Caudata > Salamandridae > Calotriton > Calotriton arnoldi. Next base: position 25,710 of record CAWUFW010000697.1, on the reverse strand, counting down.
CTCTTCAGTTGTATGGCTTGTTTGTGCTTGTGAGTTTGCGAAGGTCATTGCTGTATTTGTTTCTTTGTGGTGTTTGTATAGAAGTGCAGTGACATGCAGAGGGTTAACAGGGGTGACGGTGTACATAGAGCTGATGCTTCGGAAGCGACTGTACTGTTAATTGCTGGGTTTGTTTCGGCAATTTGTGTTATGTTTTGTGTTCAAGTGTGGAGGTTCTGCAGAGTTGATGGTCCTCGTTGTGCTAACGCTGTGGATGGTATTTGGTGTGTTTGTATTAAAGTGAGATTTGTTGTGATTGTGCTGACCAGTACACTGGCTGCAGTGGCAATGGTACGTACAGTGCTGATGCTGTGTTGACTCTACATTGTTCATTGCTGTATAAGTATAGGTTTGTTATGCTTGTGCTGATGCACTGGTTGCAGTGGCAATGGTACATACAATGCTGATGCTGTCCTGACTCTACATTGTTCATTGCTGTATAAGTATAGGTTTGTTATGCTTGTGCTGTTGCACTGGTTGCAGTGGCAATGGTACATACAGTGCTGATGCCAAGTCTGACTATGCATTGTTCATTGCTGTATAAGTATGAGGTTTGTTGTCCTTGTGCTGATATGTAGACCGGTTGCAGTAGCAATGGTACATACAGCACTGATGCTATGTCTGACTATGCATTGTTCATTGATGTGTAAGTATGAGGTCTGTTGTACTTGTGCTGATATGTAGACTGGTTGCAGTGGCAATGGTACATACAGTGCTGATGCTATGTCTGACTATGCATTGTTCATTGCTGTATAAGTATGAGGTTTGTTGTCCTTGTGCTGATATGTAGACTGGTTGCAGTGGCAATGGTACATACAGCGCTGATGCTATGTCTGACTATGCATTGTTCATTGCTGTATAAGTATGAGGTTTGTTGTGCTTGTGCTGATATGTAGAGTGGCTGCAGTGGCAATGGTACATACCGTGCTGATGCTATGTCTGACTATGCATTGTTCAGTGATGTGTAAGTATGAGGTCTGTTGTGCTTGTGCGGGTAGGTACACTGGTTGCAGTAGCAATGGTACATACAGTGCTGATGCTGTGCTGTCTCTACATTGTTCATTGCTGTATAAGTATTAGGTTTGTTGTCCTTGTGCTGATATGTAGAGTGGCTGCAGTGGCAATGGTACATACAGTGCTGATGCTATGTCTGACTATGCATTGTTCATTGCTGTATAAGTATGAGGTTTGTTGTGGTTGTGCTGATATGTAGACTGGTTGCAGTGGCAATGGTACATACAGCGCTGATGCTATGTCTGACTATGCATTGTTCATTGCTGTATAAGTATGAGGTTTGTTGTGCTTGTGCTGATACGTGGAGTGGCTGCAGTGGCAATGGTACATACAGCGCTGATGCTATGTCTGACTATGCTTTGTTCATTGATGTGTAAGTATGAGGTCTGTTGTGCTTGTGCGGGTAGGTACACTGGTTGCAGTAGCAATGGTACATACAGTGCTGATGCTGTGCTGACTACATTGTTCATAGCTGTATAAGTATTAGGTTTGTTGTCCTTGTGCTGATATGTAGAGTGGCTGCAGTGGCAATGGTACATACAATGCCAATGCTGTGGCTGTGCCTACTTTGTTCATTGTGGTATAAATATGAGGTTTTTGTCCTTGTGCTGATATGTACACTAGCTGCAGAGCAGTGATAAATCCTGTGCTGATGCTGTGACTGACTACATTGTTCATAGCTCTGCTTGAATAAGGGAAGGTTTGTTGTGGTTGTGTTTATAAGTAGACTATCTGCAGAGAAAGTGGCTGGTGTTCTGATGCTGTGCCTGGCTCTATACTGGTCTTTCCTCTGTTTGCATAGGAGGAGATGTGTTTAGTCTTGTGCTGATATGTAGTGTCTACTTTGGTAATAGTGCACATTGTGCTCATACTGCTGCTTCCCTGCTCTGTTCTTTCTTGTGTCTGCCGGGGACATCAGCAGCGTACCCACAGTTGGTGCTGCAGGTGCAGTGGCACCAGAGCCCCGAGGACCCATTGGACTCTAATACTTGCTGTACTACACTACGCAACAGAAGTCAAAAGGGGCCTTTTCCTTGCTTGCACCTGGGCCAATGCATCCTTGCTACGTTACTGGGGAACGTGGGTTGTGTATCGTATTTTGGTGTGTAGCGTGCCTGCAGAGATGATGGTGCAGGCAGTGGTGATGCTGCCTTGTTCTTTGTTGCGTTTGTATAGTCGTGGGTGTATTCTGCCTTGTGTTGGTGTGTAGAGTCAGCATAGATTGTTATGCATGCAGCAGAGCTACTGCAAGTGTTGCTGTACTGTTCCTTTCTGTATTTGTGTGGGGGTAGTGTGCCTTGTTTTGGGCAGCGGTAGAGTGTGATGGTGCTTGGAGTGCTGTTGCTGTGAATGAGGCTAACTTGTACTTGGTGTGTTTGTATTGGAAGGCTGTGTGGTGTCTTCTCTCAGAATGTAGAGTCTGCAGCCATTGGGAGGCAAGTGTTGCTGATGCTGCGGGACATGTTATACAATATGTGTGTGTGTGTGCTCCCATCTGAAAGAGATACGTTAGTGACAGATTCCTTACCTTAGAATATCCCCAGGCGTCAGGCTGGATCCGGAAAGTTTTTGCGTAGCAGTACCCTTGCGCGTCGGTAGGCGGCGTCGTGCGGCTCCGCGTCCGGCGTCGTGATCGCCGGGATGACGTCGCGGGCAGTACTTAGACGCCGCCCCTGCGCGCTGACGTCAGTTCTTCTTTTTCCGCGCCAGTAAGCGCAGATCCGGGAAGAGCAGTGCCCTAGTCAATTTTTGACTAACTTTTTTGTGAATTTTTTCACTGTTTCTTTCGAGTCTTTATCGACTCCTAGGTGTCGTAGGGATGCCCGGCTTCAAGCCATGCGACGCCTGTGGTCGAATGATGTCGATCACGGACCCGCATCTAGAGTGTCTCTTCTGTCTCGGCCGAGACCACGACACGAAGTCGTGCCCTGACTGCCGGAAACATCACCCGAAGGTTTTGCGAGAGCGGTCTCGAAAGCTACTCGAGGTCCGCCAGTCGGCTCCGCGCCGCACCAAGCCCCGGTCCCGGGAGAGGTCGAGGGGCCGGTCGCGGAGTCCCCGCCGGTCGTCGGAGTCCAAGTCTTCGCGCTCCTCGGGTAAGTCGAAGCACAAAAAGTCTAAGAAGCGTCATCGCACTAAGACTTCGCCTCGCCGGTCTCGCGACTCGGCTGAGGCCCCAGTCGGCACCGCCCCCGCGGCCCCGGACATGCCTATGGAGCCGCCCCCGCATTACCCGTCCTTTCCGGGTTCAGGAGCGACTCCGGACGAAATACAGGAATTCCTGTCGGCCATGGTCCGCCTCTTCGGGCCTCAGGCTCCCTCCGGTGCGCCTTCGGGCCCCGCGGGCCCTGATGGGGTTGCCCCGGCGTCGCCGTCGACTCCGGTCCCGGCGCCGCCTGTCCCACCAGCCTTCATCCCGGCCTCGGCTCCGGCCCCGGCCTGGATCCCGGCTCCGGTGGTACCGCAACCCCCATCGACGCCGGTTGACCTAACCACGCCTCCGCCGACGCCGATGTCCCCAATGCCGTTCCTGACGCCGTCCGGGGCTCCGGACGGCGTCGGTCCCCGGCTCTCTCCGGCTGCGGACATGGAGCTGGACCGACGTCGCTCAACGCCGGCTCCGCCGCCGATGAGACCTTGGGTCCCAAATGTCCCTCCTCCTCCATATTTTGAACCTGAGGAGGACCAAGAGAGCTGGGAGGGGTCTGAGGACCCTCTCACACAACAGTGTGAGTATGATCCGGACTGGGCTGAGGAACTTGGGGATGCCAGTGGTCTAGACACCTCCCCTGACACTGGCATGCTGTCTCCTCCCGTGGCTACGGAGGAGGGAGCTAATTTTGCAACTGTGTTGCGTAGAGCAGCTGGAGCCTTACATCTCCAATTGCCTACTGTGGCTGTCAGGACTAATCTCCTGACGGAAGTGCTTCAACCGGCAGCTTCCTCTTCGGAGACTGTGCTGCCGTTTAATGATGCACTCACTGACGTTCTTTTGGGTGCCTGGTCCAAGCCCACCACAGGGGCTCCTGTGGATAGGAACGTGGCCCGACGCCATCGCCCTGCTCCGGGCGACCCCTTGTTTCTCTCCCAACATCCCACCCCAGAGAGCTTGGTTGTCCAAGCCTCTGCCTCCACACCGCCTTCCCTACCGCCCCTCCGGATAGGGAATCCAAACGCCTGGACCAATTTGGGAAGAAGGCTTTTTCTCCTCCAGTGCTGGCTTGCGGTCCGTCAACACCGCTTGCCTTTTGGGCCGATACACCCACTCCCTGTGGGATTCGGTGGCGGCTGTTTTGCCGCAGTGTTCTGAGGAGGTCCAGACACTGCTTACCCGCGCCATTGCGGAAGGGCGAGATGCGGCTAAATACACCATACGTTGTGGCCTTGATACCGCCGACTCGCTGGGCAGATCGCTTGCTACGACGGTGGCGCTACGTCGCCACGCCTGGCTGAGAACAACTGGTTTCTCGGGTGATGTCCAGAATACACTCATGGACATGCCCTTTGATGGAGTCGGTCTTTTTGGTTCAAAGGCAGACCATGCGCTGGAGCATTTTAAGGACTCACGGGCTACTGCCAAGTCCCTGGGCCTTTCTGTTGTACGCCCTCCGCTAACCTCTGCTTTTCGCCCCTTTCGTGGCCACGGAAGGGGCGCCCAGTCACGTCAGCTGCCCAGCCACCGGCCCGCGCAGCAAGCGTCTTCGCGTGACCGAGTACGTGGATACCGCCGTGGCGGTTCGGGCAACCAGCGTGCGGGTCAGGCCACTACCTCCAACCCGTCCGCGGCCTCCAAGCCCTCCTAGTCCTTCCTTTCAGGTGCACCTCACGCCAGTAGGGGGCAGGGTCCGCCATCACCTTCACCACTGGCATCCCATCACCTCGGACAGGTGGGTCTTGGACATTGTCCGAAGGGGCTACTCCCTCCCCTTCGAGACCACCCCCCCAGCCATGCCACCTCAATTCCACTGCATGTCAGGGGATCACTTGGTGCTTCTGCAGAAGGAAGTTACGGCCCTCTTGGCCAAGAGGGCCATCGAGCATGTTCCGACCCCAGAAGTAGGACGTGGTTGCTACTCCCACTACTTTCTGGTGCCCAAAAAGGACAAGGAGGACATGCGTCCTATCTTGGACCTCCGGAACGTCAATCGCTTCCTCCGGAAGGAGAAGTTCAAGATGCTCACCCTAGCTCAGGTCTTGACTGCCCTCGACCCTGGAGACTGGTTGGTAGCATTGGACTTGCAGGATGCTTATTTTCACATCCCCGTCCTGCCGGCCCACCGGCGTTACCTGCGGTTCACAGTAGGCCTCGAGCATTTTCAGTTCACCGTGCTCCCCTTTGGCCTTACAAGTGCCCCTCGGGTGTTCACGAAAGTGATGGCGGTGGTCGCAGCTCATCTGCGCCGGGCAGGGGTTCCAGTCTTCCCCTACCTCGACGACTGGCTGCAGAAGGCGGGCTCGTCCCAGGCAGTCGTCTCCCACCTCCAGACTACGGCCGAACTCCTGCACTCGCTGGGGTTCTCCATCAATGTGCCGAAGTCGCATCTGATTCCTTCTCCACAGCTCCTTTTCATCGGAGCAGTTCTGGACACGACGCAGTTTCGGGCCTCTCCTCCCGAACGGCAAGTCCGGGATATTCAGGCTATGATTCCGATCTTTCAGCCTTTATCCTGGGTTTCGGTACGGATGACCCTGAGGCTGCTGGGCCTCATGGCCTCCTGCATCCTGCTGGTCAATCATGCCAGATGGCATATGCGGGCTCTGCAGTGGGACCTGAAGTTCCAGTGGGCGCAGCACCAGGGCAACCTGTCCGATCACATCCAGATCTCGGAGGGGACTGCAAAACAATTGCAGTGGTGGCTCTCGAACCGGCAATGGGTCATGGGCAGATCCCTCTCCCTTCCCCAGCCAGAGCACACAGTTGTGACGGACGCGTCCCTTCTGGGATGGGGCGGTCACATGGGAGAGGCGGAGATCAGAGGCCTCTGGTCTCCGGGCGGAGTCCCGGCTCCATATCAACCTTCTGGAGCTCCGGGCGATCCGACTTGCACTCAAGGCATTCCTTCCCTCTGTCAAAGGGAAGGTAGTGCAGGTGTTCACAGACAACACCACCGCCATGTGGTACTGCAACAAACAAGGCGGGGTGGGGTCGTGGACCCTCTGTCAGGAGGCTCTGCGCCTCTGGACATGGCTGGAACATCAGGGCATGTTCCTGATGGTTCAACACCTGGCAGGTTCCCTGAACGCCAGGGCGGACGAACTCAGCCGCAGGTGCATGATGGATCACGAATGGCGTCTTCACTCGGAAGTGGCGCAAGGACTCTTTCTACAGTGGGGAGAGCCTTGGTTAGATCTATTCGCCACCGAAGAGAACGCGCAATGTCATCAGTTCTGCGCGTTGGAATTTCCAAGGCGGCACTCGCTCGGTGACGCTTTTCGTCGCGAGTGGAGTTGCGGTCTGTTGTACGCCTTTCCGCCTATACCACTTCTACCCAGAGTGTTGAAGAAGATTCGGCACGACCGGGCCCAAGTCATCCTTGTGGCTCCGGACTGGGCTCGAAGAGTTTGGTATCCCGAGCTACTCAGTATGAGCGTAGATCCCCCGATCCGTCTGCCTCTTCGGGAGGATCTTCTGTCGCAGCAGCAGGGGACGGTCCTCCACCCGAACCTGTCCAGCCTCCACCTGCTTGCGTGGAGATTGAGCGGCGGCAGTTGATTCCTTTCGACTTGCCTCCCGAAGTTTGTGATGTGATTCTGGCAGCCAGGCGTCCCTCCACTAAGGTGGTATACGCCTGCAGGTGGAACAAGTTTGTGGCATGGTGCACAGCAAAGGCTGTGAATCCCTTTCTGCCCCTCTTTCTGAGGTTCTTCTGTTCCTTCTTTCCCTGGCCCAACAGGGTTCTGCCCTAGGTACCATCAAGGGCTATCTTTGTGCCATCTCGGCCTTCCTCAGGCTTCCTGATCAGCCCTCCTTTTCAAGTCCCCTGTTGTTAACAGGTTTCTAAAAGGCATTACACACCTCTTCCCTCCTGTTCCGTTTGTGATGCCTCAGTGGGACTTGAACTTGGTTCTTACCTTTCTTATGTGCGCTCCCTTTGAGCCTCTACATAACTGTCCTCTTCGTCTTCTGACTCTGAAGACAGCCTTTCTGGTGGCCATCACCTCCGCTCGGCGGGTGAGTGAGCTCCAGGCTCTATCATGTAAACCTCCCTTTCTGTCTGTCCATCCAGACAAGGTTGTTCTTAGGACGCGTCCGTCCTTCTTGCCAAAGGTGGTTACTGCCTTCCACATTGGGAAGACCATCACTTTGCCCACCTTCTTTCCGCCTCCGCATCCTTCCAGAGAGGAAGAGAGGCTCCACCGTCTGGACCCAAAACGTGCGCTTTCCTTTTACATCAACCGCACACAACACTTCCGGGTGGATGACCAGCTCTTTGTTGGCTACGTGGGCGCCAAAAAGGTCTGGCGGTGCACAAGAGAACCATCTCCCGCTGGGTAACCTTGTGTATCAAAGCCTGCTATTCTTTGGCTAAGAAGGAGCCTCCTGTTGGGCTGCGTGCCCATTCCACCAGGGCAACGGCTGCTACCACGGCTTTAGGCCGCGGTGTTCCGCTGCAGGATATCTGTCAGGCAGCTACGTGGGCCTCGCTGCACACGTTTACAAAGCATTACTGCCTTGACAGTCAGGTCCGGAGGGACGGCTTCTTTGGCCGGTCTGTCCTCCGGGACTTCCTTGTCTGATCTTTGTTCGCAGACCCACCACCGGGGTTGGTATTGCTGGGGTATCTATTCTAAGGTAAGGAATCTGTCACTAACGTGTCTCTTTCAGATGCACAAGTTACTAACTTGTGTAACGATATATCTGTAAGAGACAGTAGTTAGTGACAGATTCCTCACCGCCCACCCATCCTCCCGTTCTGCGAACTGATTTCTAGGGTTAAGGACATCCCTTTCAGGGCCCTAGTATTTTTCAGACACCTATGTCAGCTTCTTGCATGGCTCTGCGTTCCTGGCGCGGAAAGTCGTGTACAGAACTGACGTCAGCGCGCAGGGGCGGCGTCTAAGTACTGCCCGCGACGTTATCCCGGCGATCACGACGCCGGACGCGGAGCCGCACGACGCCGCCTACCGACGCGCAAGGGTACTGCTACGCAAAAACTTTCCGTATCCAGCCTGACGCCTGGGGATATTCTAAGGTAAGGAATCTGTCACTAACTACTGTCTCTTACAGATATATCGTTACACAAGTTAGTAACTTGTGCTTCAGGGCTGAGCTCGTCAGCTCGCTGAGCCTATGATGTAGCCTGCTGCTCCCTGAGGTGTGTGAACAATCGATCTTAACTCTATCAGAGTTGTTTCATTGCAGTCCTGGGAGTCCTATTCCACAGAGTTATTGGCGAAGGCGTAAAGACACACTGTGTGAGAGGGGACTATATGCAGGACCGACTGCAACTCAGGATGAGCTGAGGCTCGTTGCGAAGATTACAGCAACACACACGACACTGGGGTGAGCTGGGACTCTGTGGAGATTACAAGAATACAGCAACACAAGCCACACAAGGGTGAGCTGGGGCTGTATGCGAAGTTACAGTAATACAAGACACACAGGGGTGAGCTGAGACTCTGTGGAGATTACAGCAACACAAGCCACACAGGGGTGAGCTGGGGCTGTATGCGGAGTTACAGTAACACAAGCCACACAGGGGTGAGCTGGGGCTGTATGCGGAGTTACAGTAACCCAAGCCATACAGGGGTGAGCTGGGGCTGTATGCGGAGTTACAGTAACACAAGCCACACAGGGTTGAGCTGGGGCTGTATGCGGAGTTACAGTAACACAAGCCACACAGGGGTGAGCTGGGGCTGTATGCGGAGTTACAGTAACACAAGCCACACAGGGGTGAGCTGGGGCTGTATGCAGCGTTACAGTAACATAAATCACCCACGGGTGAGCAGGGTGCATACGGAGCTTCCATGAACACATAGGGCCTAATTTACAAAGGTAAACTTACACTTTAGTGTAAGTTTACTTTTTTTGCAATTCGCAAAGGAATTTAGCGAGTAGTATCTTTACGACTGCCTCTTGTTATCTGCGGAGTTTCCGCCAGGAGTGCGGAGATTCCGCACTTGTAAAGATACTACACGTAAAATTATTTAGTGAATTGCAAGAAAACGTAAACTTACACTGAAGTGTAAGTTTCCCTTTGTGAATCACGCCCATTGAGTGCACAGGGGAGAGAGGCGCTCCCTCCAGAGCTTACAATAACACAAATTATACAGGCACTTGGGTGAGACGCGGCTCCCCGCTGAGCCTAACTCATCGTTTACACAGAGGACGAGGGATGAGGTCTCATCAGAGTTTACAGTAAGCACAGGTCATATCGGCATCCATGTGAGAGGATCACTCTGCCTGCCAAGGTTACAAAAGCACACGTCGTACAGAGCTTACAGTAACACAAGTCCTACAGGCATTTAGTGAAATCATTATTTTTTCCAAAAGATCGAGTCGCTGATGGACTAAAACAGAGAATAAAAACGCGGCTATCCCGTTTGCCACAAATGGTTTTAATACCTCGTGTGTTATTGTTTGCTTTGATGGAACAATTCGCGGTCTGAAGTCACGTAAAACAGTTAGTGATGTTAGACGCCTCCCTACTAAACCCTGAATTTCACGTTTGAAAAATAATTGGTCCTGCAGCGCTCTCTAGCGTCGTTTTAATAGTCATGCTCTCTAGTGTCGTTTTAATAGTCATGTTTTTTCGGCGCGTCTTATTTCGCCGCTCAGGCACCTCTGAAAGGGAGGGGCTGGTCTAATTCAGGGTCTGGTTGAGTTTGTCGTGCTTGGTGTTTTGGTCGAGGAAGAGTATAACACGTAGCTAGGCATGACTGACTTTACACAGCCCCTACCACCAATGTTGAGCATGTCGCAAAGGCTGAACATCCTCTGATTAAGTCTCAGCAGAGGCACCAGTGAGTTAAGTGACAACTTCTTCTGTTGTGAGAAGTCTCCTCACTAAACGACCATATTTACTGCTGTACCTACAAACTGTGACTTCTTCAGAATAAAATGTTTTTCTTCTCTCTACAGGGATGAGCGTCAATGCCAATAACCAATTGCACTTGAACTCTGTGGGGCCCGGCTCGTCACACAGCCCCCTGCACATGGGCATGGGCGGCCAGCAGCCTCTGTCGCACGAGCCACCGGCCCCCATGATGTCATCACCGAATCCAATGGGCTCCAACATTCCAATGCATCCCTCGGGACCGGGGCCGGGGGGCCCTTCTCAAAACCCCCTGATGATTGGGCCTGGGCAGCAAGAACATATGGGCCAGCCCTGCTGCCCCGGGGGCCCCAACGGCGGAGGCGCCATGATGCCCTCCGGTCAACTGGTCTTCCCTCGTATGCAGCATCCGCACGGCTCCATGTCCTCGCCGGTGCCTGGCATGCCCATGGGCCCAGGCGGGGGTCCCGGATTACAGCAACACTACCCTCCCGGCCTCTCGATGCCCCCGGAGGACATGCCCCCGCAGCAGCAGCCTCCTCAGCAGCACCTGATGTCCAAGGGTCACCATCAGCGGATGCCGGAATCCTACTCTTCCATGCACCCAGGGGTCTCCTCTGTCTTGAACGATGCTGACCTCAGCGAGGTCATCCGGCCCACCCCCACGGGGATCCCGGAGTTCGACCTGTCCAGGATCATCCCTTCTGAGAAGCCCAGCAGCACTTTGCAGTACTTCCCCAAGGGCGGCGGCCAGACGTCCAAATCGCAGCCTTCCAACCTGCACTTAATGAACTTGCAGAACATGATGGCCGAGCAGCCGCCGACGCGGCCAGGCATGGGCCTTCCAGGACAGCAGGGGGCGCAGCGTGCACTCAACATGCCAATGTGCCACCCAGGACAGATGCCCATGATGGGCCGGACAGGCATGCCACCACAGCATGGCATGGTGCACCAAGGGATGATGTCCCCCCAGCAAAGCTTGATGGCCCAGCAGAACTTCATGCTGATGCACTCCAAGCAGCGGAATATGTCTGCGGATATGTACTCCCAGCCAGGGCACATGATGTCTCCCCAGGGGCCTCTTATGGGCCCTCCAAGTCAACAGAACATGATGCTCACCCATCAAATGAGGCAAAGAAGCGTCTCCCTTGATGCGTACATCCCTGGTCCAGGAGGCATGACAAATTTGCCTTTTTAAGCCGCTTCCTCGTGCTTTTTGATTGTAAAGTTATCTTTATTTTATTATTTTTTTACTTTTTTGAAGGGGCATGTTTATCACAGATGGCAGGGCAGGAATGTCTTTAATATACGCGTAAGCCTCTGAACCAAGGGAGAGGTAGAGGACACCAAGAAAAAAATGAGTGCAGTAAAATTTGATGTGAAATAAAAAAAAAAGTAATTTTTAATTTTTTTAATGAAATCTCAGCAAAAAAAAAAACAAGACTTCCAAAAAAGTGAAAATTGTTTTCCCCCTTTGTTTTTCTCCCTGGTGTATGCGTGAGAGTGTGGGCGTGTATGGGGGGAGTGCCTGTGTGTTTTGAAGCAACCAAAAAAGCAAAAAGCCTATGAATGCCCATGATATGACTTTTTTTGTATGCTATAAACCGGTCTGCTGGTTATTTGTTATCGGTTTTCATTGTTCTCTGCATTTCTGTGCTTTGAAGAGAAACCTTAAAATATGTTTTCTTAAAAAAAAAAAGATACGGGGATAAAAATGTTTAAGCTTGTGGGACGCAAGAGATATGTGCAGGGCGTGGTCAAATGAGAGTGTATTTATTAAGTTAATAAATGATGAACAGATGGAGACGCAAGGGTAATATAAGTCCCACTCACTCACGAGAATCTCATTGGGTCTTATCTCCCTGGTTTTACTCAAAATGTCCTTGCTTCGAAGGGGACCAATAAGATTGAGTATCAATTCCCAACTAGTTTTACCCCTAGTTCCAAGTTGTTCCTAATTCTGAAGTGTCCAGAATTTAAAAAAAAATATCTTTTTTTTTGTGTTCCTGCTTTGGGCTTTCTCACATTTGTCTCACAATATCTGTTCCCTTTCAGCTTGACAATTCACATTGAAGACAGCTGTAGCGACTCATAGAAGAATCTTTAACTATCAGGACTGCTTATGTCAAACTTAGGCAGTACCACATAACTTCAGGGCATGTTTACTAAATAATTTTTGGTTTCTTTGTAAAAATTAGAGAATGGAGTTTCATATTTCAATATCTTCTTTTCGAAGTTCTATTTGGTACTTTCTACTGTTGTATTCAGGTAGGATTCTTCCATATAACTGACCACAATCTCTTCTCCACCATGTTTGCTGGAATCAAGGATGCCACCTGCTGGAGGGGCATAGCCAAGCACCAAAGGAAGATGGCACACTGAATTGAAGCTGACGGCCGATATTTTCACAATCCTGACTTTTTCAGAGACCCGAGAGATCCTGTGGCTGGGAGGTGGCGAATACAGGGGGACAGGCTGTGAAAGGCACCTGAGAAGGCAGTGAGAGGAGGCAGGGGTCCAGCCTGGGCCGTAGCAAGATGGCGGCTAGGGCGCAATGAGTGAAGCGGTGCAGTGTCTACTGACACAGCGACACTCCGAAACACCAGGACAGTGTTAGAGCCGCGGAGGCACTGCCCTGTTAAAGGAGAGAGGGACAGCTCTGAGAGAACAGCTAAGGCAGGGAATCTCTGTTAAATTTATTCTTTCTCTGCCACCCCGCCCGGCAACAGGTTTCTGACCCAGGCTGTGGGCTGTGCCATACTACTACTAAGTGTGGGTGACATTATAGTGTTCGCGAGAAAGTCGCACTCATTGTCGTTGAAAGTCAATCATAATTACACTGAAATTATGAAGATGTCACACATAAGCAATCTGAAACCTTGGAAGCTATGAGAGAAGAGAAGCGAACCAACTATGCTTGTGGGCGTTGCTTTGAGGATCTGGACCTCCGCCCACATGTGGGCCGCTGCCTATGCACCATTCGGAGAGAGATGAGAATCGAGGCAACAGAGCTGGACTGCCCTGGGTAGACCTCATGCACTGGAGACTGCTGGGCTGGAGTCGAGATTTCTGATGGCTAGCTCTGCATCGTTCGGGCCTGACCCTGAGGCCTGCTGACCCCTCTTTGTGGGGAGGCCCGGTGAGGGGCCTGCAGCCAAAATTCAGGTGTGCAACCCAGACGGTGAGACCACAAATTTCACAGGGACACCATTTGAGACACCAGCCATCTGAGAGTGAGGGATACAATGGTCCGAGATAAAGGCTCAAACGACAGCCGCCAGGCTGGAGAAATACATCTTCCACAATGCAATGCAAAATTAAGACGATACAGGGTCGGATATGCTGTGACATGTCCCCGGGGACCAACATCCATCCCTGAAGGAACTGATACAGGCAATGAAGGACTCTAGAACTGAGCTGGAGCCAAAGATCGATACAGTGGCCCTGGATATCAACCATATGCATGCATAATTCCAGAAAATGTCAGCGAGTGGGGGCACCACAGAGCACATGGTGAAGGAACACTCGGAGACCATCAAACATCTAAATTCAGCAGTCCATTCTCTAACGGTAACCACCAGCTGTGTGCATGTCCAGGCTGAAGACTCAGAGAGTAGGTCGAGGTGCAACAAGGTGCTCCTTGTGGGCCTTTCATAAATAGTGGAAGGAAGAGATGTGGAACGCTTTGTGGAAAGCCTCCTCAGAGAGTTGGTCACCCCGGGACAATTTTAACAGCATTTGTTAGTGGAAGGGAGTGCACAGAGTCCCTGACACCTCACCGAAACCGGGAGCACGACTCAGACCTGGCATCGCTCAGATCCTCAACCTCAGGGATCGAGACCCTATCTTGCGTTTGACTAGAAACTGTGGCCCCATAATGGCTGTGTACCACACAGTGATAATATTCCTGACTTCACAGAAGAAGTCCAAGCCAACCTCAAATCTTTCGATAAAGCTAAAGCAGAACTACGGCAACGCAATGTACAATACATGATACTGTTCCCGGCAAAACTCAAAATCCTAGCAGAAAGAAAATCATGGTTCAACACACCTGCTGAGGTTGGGACTGGTTGGAGGGCTGGCGCCCTGTGGACCATCGAATCCTACCAGTGCAGAGATCCTTGCTGCGTGTGGTAGAAGCGGAGGCCCTGGGACTGGGCCACGGGCGTTGTCGAGTCGGCTGGGCAAAGAAGACCACGCACCCACACAGGAACACGCAAATAGAGAGGAGCAAATCTGGCCAGACGGGGGAACCAAGAAGACTTCAGTTTTGTAGACAAACCCAGTATCCCCAATAAATTGGAACTGTAGTAATTATTATTGTTGCTTGAATAAATTTGTGAGTTAATGGTTTCGGTAAGTGGGTGACAGAGGCCTCATGCTTTGGGGCAGCGGGGAGTTCCAAACCCGCAGCATGAGGTGGTGGGGGAAGTTGGGCGGAAGGGGAGACATGCTAAAATGTTGCGAGGCATACCTAGGTGCAGATGTGATAGACTAGACAAGGAGGGCAGGGGAGGGGTCAAATCACAATACCACTATGACATGAAATGGCCAGCTTACTTCCTTGTGCCTCACAATCATAACATGGAACGTTAACATTCTGGGGCACAAGATCAAAAGGGTACTGGAAGGAAATTTCTATACAGACCGGTCCCGGACCTGATCTTCTTACAAGAAACTCATCTAGTGGGTAATGAATGTGACTTCCTGGGAAGGGCTAGATAGAAAGTGCTGGTGCAGTCTGGATTTACTTAAGGCTTCAGTGGGGTGGGAATCCTGGTATGTCGTTGGTCCAGTTAGCCGCAGCACAGTGCTGAACTGATCCAGGGGACTGTTATGCGGCCATACTAGAGGACTGCAATGGAGTTAAAATACGGGTGGTGACGTGGTACATACCCCCGGGCTTAGGCAGACCAGGAGGTGGATCTCGCAGGCACCAGAGGCACTGTTGATCATCGGGAGGGACCTGGGCTTGACTATGCACCCAAACATGGATAGAGTTGCGAGAACCAACCAGCGGGAAGGGCTGATAGGCTGCAGCACTTTAAGACAGCACTGGGGCTGAAAGACATTTGGAGAAACGCACACTCCAGCAAGACACAATACTCCTACTTGTCTCACGATGTCGCAGCTCGATTACTTCCTAGTTCTTGCGAGCCAGGGAACAGATTTTGCTACACAAAATTCCTACCGAGAGGAATGTTTGACCATGCCCCACTGTGACTACACACCAAAAAACAAAACTACACAGCGGGGAGTGGAGGTTAGATCCATGGGATCTCAAAACTGGGACACCAGACTATACCTCAGAAGTGACAGAGTCTTACCTACCTAGCAGAGAATGTAGGACTGGTAATATTAGGGGTGACAGTTTGGTAGGCCAATAAAGCTGTAATTAGGGAGCAAAATTGAGAAATGCTAGCAAACGAAGAGACAAACTCCAAACTGTAAAGGAGTTGGAAACACAGCTGACCCAATGGGAAAATGACTACATACAATGCACAGCAGAGGATATGGCACATCGCATGCAGCTAGCTAGGGAACACTGTCAACAGATACTGTGACGAAGCTAGGATACTCCATCATGTACCGCAAAACAAACTATATAATGTAGGCAACAAGACAAGCAAACAGCTGGCCTGGCTGGCCCACAGAGACCAGGGACAGAGATGGGTTCACAGAATTACCACCCGACTAGGAAAGTGCTCCATTCGACGTTGATATTGCACAGTATAGCACAAGTCTTTGCAACACACCCGGAGGGGCTTTATTAATTCAAGGTGGGGGGCACGTATTCAGAGATTGGGAATGTTGTCAGAGACATCCCTACCCCTCGATTAGTTAGGGAGCGGTTGGACCGCAAGTTGGAAGCGCTCAAAATAAAAGAGGCACTACAGCAACTTAAACCGGGAAAGATGCTTTGTCTTAACAGGTCCCAGCTGAATTCTTTAAAAGTCTAGGCTGCACACTTAGCAGATGTCTCCTCTAAATGTATGCAGATGCCCAGACAGACATTTTTGTGTGACATTCGAGGAAGGGTGCGTGACATTTGGATGGCCACCATCGTCCTTATTCCTATTTATCAAAAAGAGAGGGGGGGACGGTGGGAGCTGATTGTTAGGGCCAGTGACCCTTGCTCCCGATTGGTAACTGTTATATAAAGGGGGGGTCACTGTTCCTTAAGAGGAGAGTTCAAAGTGGAGAAAGAAAAAGGAAAAAGGTGTCCTGTGCTACTCTATGTGTGGGGACAGTGTGTCCTCATCATGATGCCCTCACACACCCCGAAGGATGTCATGCTTCATCATTGGGCTTTTTGTTCCTCGTCGGGCCGGCGCTGCAATGCCCTACGGGTCCCCCGAAGGGTCTCTTTTTCGGAGATCTTTTGATGAAACAAGCCGTTAGGTGCGTGCGTGTGAGTGGAAGTGAGGTCTCAACTAGTGTGTTAAAAAATGACTGGAGGGAGAGTGGCTATTATTTATTAAAGTGGTCCCTCTGTCATTAGTAAAAGGTGTGTGGTGCTGCTAGTGGGATATTATGTCCCTCAGTAGCTAGATATGAGTCCTTAGTGGGTGTCTCTAGTGGTCGACATGTTTCGCGCTATCTGTGGCCTCTGGGGAGATCCAAAGCGCTTCTTCAGGACCAAGGTGAGTTTAAATAAAGTATCACTAGCAGCCTAAATTTTTCTGGACCGGCGGAGACAGAGAGAGGCATGCAGGTGGAGCAGCACAGCTGAATGGGAGAACCTTCCCATCGGCCCTCACTGATCTCATGAGGCCATAATTATAGAAACAAGGGAGACGCTACTCCTTTCCATCAACCTGACGGCACTGAAAAATTTAGGCCACTAGTGATACTTTATTTAAACTCACCTTGGTCCTGAAGAAGCGCTTTGGATCTCCTCCAGAGGCCACAGATAGCGCGAAACATGTCGACCACTAGAGACACCCACTAAGGACTCATATCTAGCTACTGAGGGACATAATATCCCACTAGCAGCACCACACACCTTTTACTAATGACAGAGGGACCACTTTAATAAATAATAGCCACTCTCCCTCCAGTCATTTTTTAACACACTAGTTGAGACCTCACTTCCACTCACACGCACGCACCTAACGGCTTGTTTCATCAAAAGATCTCCGAAAAGAGACCCTTCGGGGACCCGTAGGGCATTGCAGCGCCGGCCCGACGAGGAGCAAAAAGCCCAATGATGAAGCATGACATCCTTCGGGGTGTGTGAGGGCATCATGATGAGGACACACTGTCCCCACATATAGAGTAGCACAGGACACCTTTTTCCTTTTTCTTTCTCCACTTTGAACTCTCCTCTTAAGGAACAGTGACCCCCCTTTATATACCAGTCACCATCGTCCTTATTCATAAAACAGGTGCACCTCGTATAGGCCCATTTCACTGCTTAATATTGGCAAAAATACTGGCTGCCTACTGCGAATCATCAAAAAACTGTTAGCACCAGACCAGTCCTGTTTCATGCCACACAAATCCACCTGAGATAACTTTCGACACCTGTATGGGGTGATGTCAAAAAAAAAATTGATACATGAACCTGTTGTGATCTTGTTCCTAGATGTAGAGAAGACATTCAGCTCTCTCGAATGACCATACTTAATGGCAGTTTTGCACAGAATGGGCTTTGACGAGTTTTGAGGGTGGATTCAATTACTATACCCACTAGCCCGAGTGCAGGTAAATGGTACACTGTTACAAGACTTCAGGCTGGGCTGTGGCACAAGAAAGGGCTGTCCACTCTCCCCCCTTCTATTCAAGCTTGTAATGGAGCGCTTGGCCGAGTGGGTTGGAAGGGATGCCCTTCTTCGAGGTGTTAGATGGGAATGGGATACCGTCATCTCCCTTTATGCAGAATATGTCCTTGTCTATCTGGTGGACCCCATGCAGTCTATCCTCAAAGTTTTGAAAATATTGCAGATTTTCTCATGATATTCATGGTTGGAAATCAACTTGCAAAAATCGATAGCATACCCGGTTTCTGCATGGGAAATCCTGATGAACTAGACGGACCCCATACAATGGACCTGGAAGGGATTTAAATATCTGGGTATCTTCATTACTGAGGACCCCAAAGACTTTATGCATCATAACCTAGGATAGATCCTTTCAGAATACAAAGGCGATGCCCTCAATTGGAAATGGCTGCCACTGTCGGTGATGGGGATAGCGGCATTGAACAAAATGATCATGATCACCCTACCGAAATTCCTATATATTGTACAGAACACTCCTCACGAAGTCCCAGACAGTTTCTTTTGCGCTGTTAGCACAGTGACAGGATCACTCATCGGGTATGGGGGACCCCAAGGATTGCATTCTCTGCTCTCATGAGAGGGCCTTATGCTGGAGGAATAGCACTGCCAGACTTAATACTATAATACTGACCAGCACAGCTGCAGGTGGTGAACAACTGGGAGTTTGCTGGACAGGACCCAGCCATAATGTCCAACAGATTTGTGACTTGTTGCGGCGCTCGACACATTGACCCTTTACAAGCCAAGCTGTTTCAAGGTTTGTTGTTTGTTTTGTCCCTGGCCAAGCACGGCCTTGCTTTGGACACAGTTAAAGGCTAATTGTTGGCTCTTTCAACCTTCTTGCTTTCTTTATTTAAATTACCTGTTGTGATGAGATTTTTGAAAGGTTTGCATTATTTATTTCCGCCAAAACCCTTTGTGTTGCCGCAAAGGGACTTGGACTTAGTTCTCACTTTTTTATATGCACCCCTTTTGAGCCTCTGCACAGTTGCCCATTAAGACTATTGACACTGAATATGGTTTTTCTCACTATAAGATTAGCTGGACGTGTGGGCAAGGTGCAGACTCTTTCTGTCAACCCACCTTATAAAGACGCAAGCTTAATTTCTGCCGAAAGTGGTCACTCCATTTAATGTCGGGCAGGCTATAATCCTTCTGGCATTCTCTGCTCCACTTCGTCCCTAAAAGGAGGAAGAGAGACTCCATCACTGGTACCCCAGAAGGGCACTAAGCTTTTACATAGATCACAACAAAGAACAATGGGTGGACGTTCAGCTCTTTGTAGGATTCTCTGGGGCAATGAAGGGCGAAGCAGTGCAAAAGCAGAACATCTCCAGATGAATTGATCTCTGCATCAAGATCTGCTATATACTGGCGAAGAAGCAACCTCGAGAAGGCTAACGACCTCATTCCACTAGACTACTGTGCTGCCACACAGAGTGCCAGTCCTGGGTATTTGTCCGGCATCTATGTGGACATCGGTACGTACGTAGATGAAGCACTATTGCCTCAACAATCAGGTCCGTTGAGAAGGGCATTTTGCCCAGGTGGTCCTGCTGAACATTTTGGTCTGAGCGAGTTTAAAGACCCCTCACCTGGGAAGGTACTATTATAGTATCTATTCACAAGGTGAGAATCTGCATTTAGAAGTATCTATCAGAAGAACAAGTTACTTACCTACGTTAATGATCTTTCGGGTTGGTACTGTAACTGCAGATTCGTCATCGAACCTCCTGCCTCCCCGTTCTAAAAATGTCTTAATTTAGAGACCTGGACACTGGTCATGCCAATCTGCTGATCAGCTCTGCATCAGAGGGCACGAACAGCCTAAGAAAGCAACTGACATCAGCACTCATGGGTGGCCACCTACTGGCGTGCAAGGGTATTGCTCTAAAGTTTCATGATCCAGTCTGATGCCTCTGGGGACATTCACAAAGCGAGGAATGTGCGATTTGATAGAATATCCTCCAGAAAGATCATTACCGATGATAAGTAACTTGTTCTTCTAGAATTGAACTCCCTGAGGTAAACCTGGGAGATACCACACTTAAATCAGGTCTTCAGTCCCTGAGGTTCTCATCAATTCAGCAGATATCAGACGGGGCATTATGGGCTCCTTAGAGACGTTTGGTAGTCACTCAGAGAGCTAACTAGATGGAAGAGGTGTAGCAAGGCTGCCATGGGCTCTAGTACAAGGAAGCAAAATGAGTACCCTAGCCACTGGTTGATTAGTAAAATACTGAAATAACCAGGGTTCAATGGACCACCAGACCTCTGGTGTCTCTGTGGCTGCTGCACCATTGATTTCCCTACTACATGAAGGTTTTTACCCAATACGGTTCTCTCTCTTCCACATCAATGGGGTGAAGGGGCATACTGAGTGTAAGAAACTGGCTCTATATATACTACACCAAAATGAGGTATAGTGTGTATAGGGTCCAGGTGACTCCAAAGGTAGGCAGAGGTTAAAGTTAGATAGAACCTTACTCTCTACTTGTGTTAGCTTGGTCGAGCAGTAAGGCAGTATCAGAGGACAGTGTTAAGCATTTGATGTACACACTCAGTCAGCAAATGAATTCACACACTCAAGAACTGAACTCTAGGCCAATTGTTTTTGTATAAAAATATATTGTTGTTTTATTTTAGAACCAAGCAAGCCTGGCACAGGTAAGCACAAAATACTCATCAGTAATAAGTTACTGAATGTCGAACAGTTTGAAAATGCAATGGAAATTGGACTATGTTTGATTTACAGGGGAGCAGTAGTATGCAACACTTAGCAAATACAGTACATTGGAATGAATAGGCTTTTTCAGTAAATTGCAGGTAAGTTACCTTTACGTTACTTTTTCTAACTCAGTGCTGGATGCCTGGATTCAGCACTGGGACATTTCCTGAAAACAGGTGAGTAAATACGTTTTTGTTATTCGTGCGATTTTTAAAGAATATTTTCAGATTTCAAAACTCCACACTTAGAAACTTTTTGGAGCAGTACATTGAAATGAATAGGCTTTGTCAGTAAATTGCAGGTAAGTTACTTTTACGTTACTTTTTCTAACTCAGTGCTAGATGCCTGGATTCAGCACTGGGACATTTCCTGCAAACAGGTGAGAAAACACGTTTTGGTTATTTGTACGATTTTTAAAGAATATCTTTAGTTTTCAAAACTCCACACTTACTCGTTTTTTGGAAGAAAAATTGTCAATGTTATTCTATGGAGGAAAAACAGGTTATCGGTTTGCAGGTAAGTAAACGACTGTGGGAGTTAAGGTTCTGGGGTTAGACTCAGGGGTCCCCCAGGGTCAGTGATACACTTTTGTTTCACCCTCAGCGGCACTAGGTCGGCCGGGTGCAGAGTGTTGAGGCCCAATGTTATCCTATGGAGGATAGGGGGTCTCCGGTTGGTGGCTGCTGGCAAGCAGGCCACTGGGTTGTGGGAGCAAAGCTCCTAGGGTTTAGGTCAGGGCAAATAGGGAACCAAATTAGCACCAAAGGTGCACCCTCAGCGGCACTAGGGCGGCCGGGTGCAGGGTGCTGTTTTGAGGTCGGGGGCCCTGTTGTTTTCAATGGAGCGCCTCCGGTTAGAAGAAACACTGCAGGCTCGGGGGCGAGGATCTTCTGGGTGCGACCACCACTTCGAGGGGTAAGTTGGGATGTCTTGGGTTGGTTAGGCACCGTTGGTTTGGGCACCCAAGGCCGTGGGGCGTCTGGTACAGGGGTGCCTTGGGACGTCGGGTGCAGGGGTGCCTTGGGACTTCGGAAAGTCTTACCCGCTCTGGTCGCGGTAGAGGGGACCCTCTGGATTGAGGCTGCAGGCGCCGTCTGGAGGCTTGAGGCAGATCAGGAGTCGCCGGATCTCGGGTCAGGATCGCCGGGGTGACCTCCTCGTGGTGTTTTTCCACTAGAGCTCGGGCCGGGTTCGGCGGGTGCAGAGTGGGCTGGATTCGCGGTGTCCGGCCGAAGCCAGAAGTTGCAGTTTGAACAAGTCCGGTGTTCACGGGAGATTCAGTCTTTGAAGTGAAGGCAGGCAGGTTCTCCAGGGTTTTTGAGGTTGCTGGCTGCAGGACACACCGGGATTTCGCAGGAGCAGGTTCGAGGGGAGACAGGCCTGTAGGGCTGGGGCCAAGTCAGTGGGCGTCGTCCTCTTGTTAGCTCTGCACGGCTCTTCGGTCCTTCTTCTTATCTTCTTTTCTTGTTGTTGCTGGATCTGAGGAAGTAAGGTTCAGGGTGCCCCCTAAATACTAAATTTAGGGGCGTTACAGGTAGGTAAAGGGCAGGGACCAATGGGTCCCTTCCCTGGGGTGGGTACACCCCCTGTTCTGCCACTCTCCAGTGGGAGGGGGGCAGGAGCCTGTCCCTGGTTGGCTGGGTCCCCCCATCCTCAAGATGGCGGGGACTCGAGGTTGTGCTTCACCTCGCCTCCCCCACCTGAGGGGTGGAGTTGGCAGAGGTGGGCACACCTCCCTTCCTCACTTGTTTTTCCCGCCGGTTCTCCCGCCCAAAGTGGGGGTAGAACCAGTGGGGACCAGTTGCTGAAAGCAGCAAATGGTCTGGAGAGGCTCACAAAGGCGGCATGCCTTTGAAGCTTCTCCTTCGTGAACCCTGCCCATCCTGGGGGAGGAGGCTTGGCACCTCATCCCAGGATGTGCATTGTTTCAGGCCCCGAGAGCAGCAGGCTCTCGACCCAGGGGTCCAGAAACATGTCTGTTGGTGGCAGCCTAAACAGCCACTCAGTCAGGTCACTAGAAGTTGGTCGAGTTTCTGGGGGCATCTCTAAGATGCCCTCTGTGGTGCATTTTACATTAAATCCCACACTGGCATCAGTGTGGTTTAATGTGCTGAGAAGTTTGATACCAAACTTCCCAGTCTTCAGTGTAGCCATCATGGTGCTGTGGAGTTCGTAATGACAAACTCCTAGCACCATATACTCTTAATGGCAGCACTGCACTTACAGTGCCCAGGAATGGACTTGGGCACTGTAGGGGTACAGGGCTCATGCACCTGTACCCTCACCACTGGCATTTAGCACCCAGCTAGACGGGTGACTGATGTATGCCAGGGCAGTGGTTTGTGGACATGGCACACAGGGATGTGTGCCATGTCGACTCTTCACTTTGTTCTGCACTGTGAGAAGTTGGCCTGGTATATGCTGTTCACTAATTAAAGTGGACACCTTGCACCAGAACAATTCGACTCTTATGGTAGATAGGTTTAAGACAACCTTTATAGAAAGCTATCCTAGTGGTAGCTGTGGAGAGCAGCCTTCAGGCTAAGTCTTGAAGGAATGTAAAGCAGCTTGTTTTACCACACAATCTCCTGAATCACCAAATGAAAAGACACCACACAGGTATATATATCAAATATATATGTATTTATTATTAACAACTCTCTACTAATCTCTTTATGAGATTAGAAGTCAAGGACATATGCACAAATCAACGTTTCACAATAAATTAAGCACAAATATGGCTGGGGCCCTAGGGGCGTACCAGACCATATACTAAAAAGAGACTTAGAAACAACGACTTGCAAAGAGACCAGGCCTAGGGCCTTCAGAAGTGCTGGGGCCTCACGAAACCACCCAAGGCAGGTAAGTAAAGGACCCACGGGGGACGCGTGCAGTGTGGATACACAGGCGCGAATCGCCGTTGACTTCAATGGGGCAAGTCGCGGTTGGAAATTAAGAGTTTTAGGATACTTCGGGAGAACCTACAAGCAAGTCACTTACAGGGTAAGTAGTTCGAGGGCCAACACCCACAGGAGCACCGTAGTGCTGGAGTTACCTCACCCAGGGAAGCCGGGTGCATAGGTGTCCTTTGGTGTGGGTCGCGGCGTCGTTTTCAATGGAGGACAATGAAGACTTGCTGCTTGTGAAGTCCGAAGAAGTGTCCGGTGGAATCCAAGCCTGGATTCGGAAGATGGAAGACCTGAAAGCAGAGGGGACAGTGTTCAAAGTCACTTGGCAGTGACTCGGGGCAAGGAAGATGGATGCCCACCGTCGTCGCAAGATTCAGGTCGTTCGCGGTTGCCTTGACTCTTCAGCCATGAGGTCCAGGAGGCGTCGATGACGACCAGGAGCTGGATTCGGCGTGTCCCACGATGTCTGCAGCTTACTGCGGTGTCGGCGACTCGATCGGAGCCAACAAGCCTTGGTAACAGCATGTCTCGGGGAAAGTGCGAAGAGGCAATGGCGCAGACCAGCAAGGTCTGGGGGACTCACCCAGCGAGGGTAAGTCAGGGCAGGCCTGGAGCAACCAGGGGAGCCCTTTGGTGTCTTTAGAAAGTCTTCTGGGGACCCACAAGCCGGCTGGCAAGAGATCGCGAAGACGCCTCGGGAGGATTCACTCACAGGGGCCCACGGTCACTCGGGACGTGGTAGGCCTCTGATCTTCGGAGGGATTCCTGCTGGAGGCTGGGACCACACGTGGTCCAAAGCACAAGTTTGTGGAACGTTGTGAAGGGGTTGCACTCGACAATAGTGCACGGTACCCAGGGGTCGCGGTTCCTCGTTACTCTTGGGGTCCACTGGCCTCAGCTTCGCTGGGGACTCACGATGGCATTTGAGAAGTCAGGAAATCCACTTCTTGGGCTGCAGGGACTTCGGACTCCGGCGGGAGCGGCGTAGTTTGCGACCGTCGTTTGTAGTTTTTGGTGCCTGCCAAGCAGGGGAGTCACTCCTTGACTCCAAGGGAGATTCTTCAGTCTTCCAAAGGTAGTGGAACGTCGAAGGTCCGGGATTCTTCTTCAGAGCGTCGTCCAGGGAAATCTAGGGTGCAATGCACAGGTTCCCCCTCTTATACTAAAAGAAGGGGAGGGACTAGCTCCATGACCCTACCTATGGGAGGGTCAGGGGAGTGGGTGGCTACACCCACTTCCCTTTGTCCAGTTTCGCGCCAGAGCAGGGGCAGGTAGCCCCTGAGCCGGTTTGAACTGGCATATGCACAGAGGAGCCTTCTGCTCCCCCAGTGCAGGACTTCAAAGCACTCTAAGAGTGCACCCACCCAGCCCCAATACACTAAACCCTGTCTGGGAGGTGGTTACACCTCCCTGTGACAGGATGCCTATTGTTGGGCTTCCTCCACTGTGAGTTTCGGTCATCAGCAGGAGGGCAGCCCAGTGTCTGTGACTGGTGGCATCCATTTTGTGATGCCCGGGCTCTGCAGGATTCTACCGCGTTTCCACAGTAGGTACATGTCTATCCCTCTAGAAGGGTGGAATGCTACCCCCGCCGCCAGGACTGGCGGGGGGGGGGGTAGTATTCCAAGGTGTTTGACACCAAACACAACATGTTTTGATGCAGCCATTCCAAAGTTAGCATTTTACCGCGAGGATATAATGCACTTAAAAGAATATGGTTTAACCGCATCCACAAACAGCCCCAGAGAATGGACTCTGAGAGCTGCAGAGGGGCCCTGCTCAGGCAGAGGCACCCTCTCACATAGGAACCAAGCACCCTGCCCTCAGGATTGATAGGGCCTGCCTTAGGGGTGACTGATAGGTTTAAATGTGTGTGCAGGAGAGATATAGGAAACCTATATCTCAGTGAGGAGTGCTAGCACCACCTCACCCAGGCTGCAGTAGCAGGCCTGTGGTGTCAGATTTAGTCTGCTTCCCAGGGGTGGCATAATACATGCTGCAGCCCCTGGTAGGCCTGTGAAGTACCTATGCCCTTGGTACCTAAGGTACCATATACTAGGGACTCATAAGGTACCACAGTATCCAATCACTAGTGCACCTAGAGTGCACTCCAAGTCATTTAAAGAGAAAGCAGATAGGCTGGGGACCTGAATAGCAGGTTCCCAGCCAAACTAAGTCATAAACCAACAAAACACCAGGAAAAAAGTGGGGGCAACCATGTAGTCAGATTCCACCTTCCT